>OY743178.1:35564955-36764955 GCA_963555705.1 Ligustrum vulgare
TTGCGTCGTGAGGTCGGGGTTGCATTGTTACCGTCTATTATCTCGGATTTTAGAGCTTTCCGGCGTTTAATTCCGCGTGTTCTTGGTGATCCCCGTATCGGATCACATCACTTCATGTCTCTATTTCTTTCATGCCATAAGTACCACATGATCACCAGAGGACTGAGAATAATAGCATTACCAGGCTGTGCATGAGAATAAATAATCCACTTGAGGAATATTTGCCAAGGAAAATCACAAGTATCAATATTAATGATATAGAATTGACAAAAATGGGCCTAAACCAGCTTAGCAAAGTTTCCTGATACAAAGCAATGATTGACGGTTTCTTCTTGATAATAGTACATGCATTTTGATGCCAGAGAGTAGATAGTTTTCTCTTCATAACTTCATCAATTGGGAGCCAACATTTACACAATTTTAGAGTGAATACAGAAAGTTTAATTGGTACTGCTAAATTCCAGATATACCTTGAACTCATATGTTTGGTCTTTTCTGCTTAATAAGCTCAGTACATGATTTAACAGTGAACTGGCCATTACTAGTAAGAGACCAGGAGATTTTATCAGGGCCACGAATAGGTTGGGTTTCCTGAATCTCCTATTGAATATGTAGAGGAAACTTTTTTCTTAGTTTCTGAATATTCCATCCAGATTCAACTCTGAGATCAGTAACAAGTTGAACTTCATATGTAAAATTCCAAAATGCGTGTAAAGATCTCCCATGGTGCCATATATCTAAAAAAGCATGATGTTGCCCCTCCTCCACTTACCATCAAATGTGGGGATCTATCTAGTGTTTAATAAAAGTCATTCTTTTCCAGATATGAGAAGCAGATGCAGGACAGCTAGCCAGCTGGGGATGGGAGTTAGAGAAATATTTGGCATGCATCACCTTGCTCAAAAATGTATACTGAAGCCTAAGTTTCCACCAAATTTTAAAGTCAAAGCATTTACTGAGATCATCAAGGCTTCTGCAATTCAACCCCCCCCCCCCCCCCCAACACACAAATCATAAGGGAAACATAGCTTTGGTGATTGCAGCTTTGGGAGGATGCCAAGTCTTTAGGAGGTGGAATAGCATACTATTCAACACATATTTAGCTAGAATCAACCACCCCCCATTGGACAGAAGTCTATTTTCCCATGTTAGAATTTTATTTCTGATTTTATGGAGGAGATAATCATATAAGTAAATCTTCTTCCTTCCTTTAGTGTCGGTCACACCTAAATATGTAATAGGTAGATTTTGGAAATTGAAATCAGAACTAGAAGAGAGGAGTAGCTGATAATAAGGACGCTTAGTGTAGAACTTACTCTTGGAGGCATTGAGAGCATGCCTTGAATATTTAGAATAGGTATATATAAATTTTAAGAGCCTATGAACATGGTTTTTCTTACCATTCATGAATATAGCTGCATCATCTACAAAGACCAGATGAGAGATCACAATAGGGCCACCATACACATTTTCCATGGAAAGGGTGTAGCTCAAATAGACTGTTGATACCTCTTGACAAGACTTCAGCCGTAAGGATGAATATAGAAGGGGAGAGGGGATCTCACTGCCTTATACCTCTTGAGGATTGGAAAGGCTCACTTAACTCACCATGATTTAAAATTGAGTAATTGTAGGAGCTGATGAGGTTGTATATCAAATTATTCCACAAAGTTATTTTTGCCACTTTAATGAGAAAAGACCATTCCACTCTGTCATGGGCCTTGGCCATGTCCAGAGATATGATGGCATTACCTCTAACATTTCTGTCAATCTTAGAAATGAGCTCTTGAGCAAGTAGTATATTATCAGATATGTCTTTTTCAGGTATTAAACCACTTTGGTTCAAAGAAATAAGTCTGGACAAGACAGAATTAGGCCTTTGTACATGAATTTTGGATATCCCATTGCTGCTGAAATTGCACAAGGTAAGGCCTACAGTCCTTCTAGGTATTGGCATTATCCTTTTTGGGAAATAGAATAATAGTTGTGGCAGCAACTCCTCTTGGCAAAGCTCTTCCTTTAAAAAAAAATTCACAGACTGCATCATGAACGTCAAATTTGATAACCACCCAACATTTTTGATAGAATAGGCCTCCAAAACCATTATGCTCAGTCACACTTTTTTTATTCATATCAGAAATAGCTTCCTTGGTTTCTGCAAGTGAAGGGGGCTAGTCAACGTTAGGTTCTCATCATTAGTGATCAATGAAGGAATTACATCAAGAATAGAATCATCATCATTGGTAGCAGTCTCAGAGAAAAGTTGTTTGAAGAAAGCCACAACAGACTGCTTGATAATCTCGGGATCAGAAAAGCAAGTACCCCGATCATCAATAATAGAGAGGATTTTGCTTCTGCTTCTCTGTCTATTAACAAGAGCATGGTAGTATTTAGTATTTTTATCCCCTTCTAAAGCCCATTTAGCCCCACGCTTTTTGCTTCAGGTGTAACTCTTCTCCAGATCAGAAGATTTATTTTGGCATAGGCCAAGTGTACTCATCCCTGGCTTCACCTGTTTTACATTGATCATAGATTTGTTTCTTTAGAGAGAACAAGTTCTTCAGCTTCCTGCAGTTGGGTGAATATGTTATCAAAAACATCCTTGTTCCGCTTCTTGAGAGTATGCTTAAGTCTCTTGAGTTTGAAGAAATGGCCATATAGGCCTTTAGAATAAGGGGATAGTGGCTTTTCCCAACATTGCTTAGCGACATCATAGAAACCTTCAGGAGAGAGCCACATCTGTTGAAACCTAAAAGAGGACTTAACAGAAACTTACTGTCTAAGTCACTATAATAAGATTGGACTATAACCAGATGTATCCATGTTCAGTAATTGAGGGTGAAATGTAGGAAAGGCTTCTCCGTATTTGCCATTAATCAGAAACCTATCAAGCTTTTCCTAAATCGATCAATTTTTTCCAAGTGTGAGAAACCCCCTTCAATATGATACTCTTCCACACCACAATCTATCAACATATAAGTAAAATCCATCATAGCTCTCCCACCTGGACTGTTACCTCCTTCTTTCTCAAATTCATGCAGTATGGTATTAAAATCTCCTCCTATTAACCAACGGATAGAGATAGAGGTGGATAAAGAAGCAAGCACTTTCTAGAGAATACTTCTTGTCCCTATAGTACATTTAGCATACACACTAGGCTCCTTTCCTCCTTTGCAATTTCTTGTTCAATTTTTTTATCTTCAAACTCAACCACATCTCCGGCCTCCACATTTGAATCACCATGTTCATGTACTACCTCATCACTACCAAAATGTGGATCTTTCAATTCAAAGCTCAAAATTTGAACTTCTACCCCAACTTCCAATTCATGCATATCCTCATCAATAATTTTAACTTCTTGTTCATCTACCTCTTTATTACCAAATTCCACATCTCCTACATTAAATGTTGGATTTTTTTCAACTATTTCTACTTTCAACTCTCCTTCCTTCTTCCCAACATTCATATCCTGAGGCTCTTCTTGCAACTTAACTATATTTTTACCCCTCCGTGCAATCATGTCCTCTTCTAGAAGTTTTAATTGATAATTTAATCTGGATAATGGATTAATCTTTTCCTTCACCTCCTTCTTATTCTCAAGTATTTGCTCTAGTGTTAAACTAGCTAGGGTGATTGATTCTCCATCCTTCACAAATTTGTACATGTTTCTATTCTTATCATAAAATGTGATGAGAACCCGGGAGGGGGTCCTCGTCGTAGCTCGCGGAATAACGCTTGGAAAGTTCCAAATCTAGATTAATTGACGATAACAATACGACCCGACACTCACGACTCAAGAACCAAGGATGTATCAAATCCAAGACCCGTTAAGATGCGGAATGAAGAACCATAAAGGGGTGAACGTCACAAAGGTTGTCAAATCCTTTGATAAGTTCAAGGAGTTCAATCAAGAACGAAGAAGAATAGGGATAAACTCACCTAATTCAAGCAATCTCATTAATCATCAAAGTTATTTGTTTACAATGACAAAGAAAAGTTAATATACTCCAAAAACGCGTCCAAAATAACCCTAGCTGCAAAATACCAAAAATAAGACGCGGCGCATTTTTACGGCCGTGAAAATATACCTTACGGCCGTAATTGACCCTCGGGTCCAAAAATGATTTTAACTCTTACGGCCGTGACATTGGTTCTTACGGCCGTAAGACACCTTCTGAATAAAAAACTGCCTAATTACTTACGGCCGTGAATTGGTTGTTACGGCCGTGCGATAGCAAAGTTACGGCCGTAACTCCAGACCTTACGGCCGTAAATTGTCTTCTGAATTCTTTTCTTCTTGTTCTTTGACCCAAATGCCTTGTAACGGTTTTGGCACATCTCCCATATTGTCATGCATTGAAATTGGAGTCTTTGACCATGCGTTTGAGTATTTATCCACCCAAGCTTGCATAAACCCCTGCATTGCTTGCTTGATCTTCTTAGCCCTCTGCCTCGTTATTGGTCCCACAGGTACATGCAACGGATCCTTGCTCGTTGGGCCACTCAGGTACTCATCATTCCCTCCCTGTTGAAAAGGATTCGTCCTCGAATCATCACCTGCATCAAACAAAGAGAGATCAGCAACGTTGAATGTAGCAGATATATTATACTCACCTGGGAGGTCCAACTTATAAGCATTGCCATTGATTCTCTCAATGACTTGAAACGGCCCATCTCCTTTAGGCTGCAGCTTAGACTTCCGTTGTGCTGGAAATCGTTCCTTTCGCATGTGAACCCACACCCAATCGCCTGTATCTAATTCTTCTTTTCTATTTGTAGCCGGACCTTTTCATGGAGCGACTTCAACAGCTCAGCTTTCTTCTTTCCATCCAAAATGTTCCTGTCATCTACACGCAAAGGAATTAGGTCCAAAGGGGTTAGCGGGTTGAAACCATACACAATTTCAAAAGGAGAGTAAGCGGTAGTAGAATGTGTAGCCCTGTTATACGCAAATTCTACAAACGGTAAACATTCCTCCCAACTTTTCAAATTTTTATTTATGACAACACGCAAGAGTTGTGTTAACGTCCTATTGACTACTTCTGTCTGACCATCTGTTTGAGGATGGCATGTAGTGGAAAACAATAGTTTAGTACCTATTTCCCCCCCCCCCCCCCCCCACAGAACCTTCCAGAAGTAACTAAGGAATTTGACATCTCTGTCAGACACTATACTCCTAGGCACCCCATGTAGTATGACAACTTCCCTAAAGAATAAGTCTGCTATGTTCACGGCATCATCAGTTTTATGGCAAGGAATGAAGTGTGCCATTTTACTAAACCTGTCCACCACCACAAAAATGGAATCCCAACCCTTCTTGGTCCTAGGTAATCCTAACACAAAATCCATGGATATATCTACCCAGGGCTCACTAGGAACAGGTAGAGTGGTGTACAAACCATGTGGTAATACCTTAGACTTGGCATGTTTACAAGTTATGCATTTATTACAAATTTGGTGAACATCCCGTTTCATCCTAGGCCAATAAAAATATTCCTTCAACGTTTCCAATGTTTTTAAAACACCAAAATGACCCATCAAACCACCCCCATGAGCTTCACGTACTAACAACTCACGCATAGAACAGTTAGGCACACACAATTTATTTTCCTTAAACAAGTAACCATCATGCCTATAAAATTTATCAAGTGCCCCCTTTTCGCAAGAGACATAAATAGCGGAAAAATCAAGATCGTTAGCACACAAATCTCGAACATATTCAAATCCCAACAATTTAGCGTTCAATGAATTAAGGAGCACATACCTTCTTGATAACGCATCTGCAACTATATTTTCCTTACCGTGTTTGTATTGAATGACATAAGGAAAGGTCTACAAAAACTCCATCCATCGGGCATGTCTTTTGTTCAACTTACCTTGCCCCTTGAGGTGCTTTAATGACTCGTGATCCGTGTGGATGACAAATTCTTTTGGCCAGAGGTAATGCTGCCAAGTCTCCAATGCCCTGACAAGAGCATAAAGCTCCTTATCATACGTTGGATAGTTCAACGCTGCCCCCCTCAGCTTTTCACTGAAATAAGCTATCGGCCTCTTTTCCTGCATAAGAACAGCTCCAATCCCTATTCCTGATGCATCGCATTCAATCTCAAAAGTCTGGTTAAAATTAGGTAAAGCTAAGACTGGTGCAGAACATAGCCTATCTTTAAGCAATTTAAAGGCGTTTTCCTGTGCATCCCCCCAATGGAAACCCCACACTCTTTTTAATTACCTCAGTGAGTGGTGTGGCTATTGTACTGAAATCCTTCACAAACCTCCTATAAAAACTTACTAACCCATGAAAACTCCTTACCTCAGTTACACTCTTAGGTGTTGGCCATTCTCTAATGGCTCGGATTTTTTCCTCGTCAACCTCAATACCATCCTTACTAACAACAGAACCAAGGAATATGACCTTATCTATGCAAAACGTACACTTTTTAAAATTAGCAAACAAATTTTCAGTGCGTAAAACCTCAAGTACAAACCTCAAATGTCTAACATGCTCATCTACATTCTTACTATAAATTAAAATGTCATCAAAGTACACGACCACAAATTTACCAATGAAAGCTCGTAAAACATGGTTCATCAACCTCATGAATGTACTAGGTGCATTGGTGAGACCAAACGGCATAACTAACCATTCATAAAGCCCGTATTTGGTCTTGAATGTAGTTTTCCATTCGTCCCCCTCTTTCATGCGTATTTGGTGATACCACTCTTGAGGTCAATTTTACTAAAGACACATGAACCATATAATTCATCAAGCATGTCGTCTAACCTAGGTATAGGATGGCGATACTTTACCGTGATATTGTTGATAGCTCTACAATCCACGCACATCCTCCAGGTTCCATCTTTCTTGGGCACCAATAAGACCGGCACAGCACACGGGCTCATGCTTTCTCGAACATAGCCCTTGCTCAACAACTCCTCGACTTGCCTTTAAAGCTCCCTTGTTTCTTCCAGATTGCTCCTATATGCAGGCCTATTTGGAATAACAGCACCTGGAACATGATCAATTTGGTGCTCGATGCCCCGAATTGGTGGCAGCCCACTGGGTATGTCTTCCGGGAATAAATCATCAAATTCCTGTAAAAGAGACACCGCTAAATGGGGGAGGGAAGAGTTAGTGTCACCTAGTGCAAGGAAGGAGTCCTTGTACAATAGTAAGACTATTGGTTGTTGGTCTAGGGCAGCTCTTTTGATCTCACTCTTTTTGGCAAGGAAGCTCACTTTGGTTTTCTCTCCTCTTTCTTTTCTGGCACTCGTCACTCCCTCTCTTTTTCTGAGATGGAACCCTCAACTCTCTGTTTTTCTCTCAGCTCCCCTTTTTCTGGGATCGTGGTCCCAACTCTCTTTTGAACACTCAGCTCTCCTTTTTCTGGGATCGGGGTCCCAACTCTCTTTGTCTTCTCTTCCTCACTTTTTAGTTTCAGCTGATCCTCATAAACTTGCTGTGGAGTTAATGGCATAAGTCTAATGCTTTTCCCATCCTTCGTAAAACTGTATCTATTTTTGTACCCGTCATGTACGACCCTCCTGTCATATTGCCATGGCCGACCCAACAGGATGTGTCCAGCATGCATTGGAACAACATCACAAATTAACTCATCCTCGTATTTCCCGATAGAAAGGTTGATTAACACCTGCTTATTTACTTTTATTTCACCGGACTCATTCAGCCATTGTAATTTATAAGGACTAGGGTGTTTGATAATAGGTAAAAACAATTTCTCAACAAGAGTGGTACTAACCACGTTGGTACAACTCCCCCCATCAATGATCAAACTACACACTTTATTATTAACAAAGCATTTAGTATGGAATATGTTTTCCCTTTGCTCACCCGATTCCTCTACCTTAATTTGGGTACTATGGGCACGCCTAGTAATAAGGGATTGAGCTACTGCATAATCTCCATCATCACAATCACTAGCTTCTTCTAAGGCAGGCATATCCTTAAACTCATCATCATCCTCAACCTCATCCTCCGACACCACCACCCCATTTCGCACAAGCATTACTTTTTTGTTCGGGCATTGTGATGCCATGTGTCCGATTCCCATACACCTAAAACACTTGATGTCCCTACTTTTAGGAGGTTGAGAGTTAGAAGCAGGGTTACCTTTATCGGCTGATTCCTCCCGAGCCTTTGGTGGTTCTGGCTTCCCCTTTGGAGCAGCTCCTTCATTTTTGTTATTTCCACTCCACGTAGGTTTCCAAGGAGTGGAACCCGATGAGTATTTCGCAGTTCCTTTCCTCTTCAGCTGCCTCTCCACCTTCATCGCCATGTGCAACATCTCCTCCAGTTCAACATAATGTTGCAGTTCTATTACATTTGCAATGTCCCTATTCAATCCACTCGAAAACCTGGCCATTGTGGCCTCCGGATCCTCCTCAATATTGGCTCGGATCATAGCAACCTCCATCTCTTTATGGTATTCCTCTACACTCTTCGAACCCTGAGACAAAGTTTGGAGTTTCTGGTACAAGTCCCTATAGTAATGGTTGGGCACAAACCTTTTTCTCATCGAACCCTTCAACTCGTTCCAGGTCACTATAGGTCTTTCACGGTTCCTCCTCCTACTCGTCACTAATTGATCCCACCACAGAAGTGCATAATCTGCGAACTCTATAACAGCTAACTTCACCTTTTTTTCCCTCTGAGTAGTTATGGCATTCAAAAATCAGTTCTACCTTCTTCTCCCACTCAAAGTACACATCCGGAACACTTTTCCCTTGGAAAGCTGGTATGGACATTTTAATGTTTCCTAAGCTTCTATCCATCCCATCATCATCCCTATTTTCACGCCTATTTCCTCTTCCACGCCGACCACCACGACCTCTTCTCCTACCCAAGCTAGCCACTGATACACTTTCACTATCATCGTCAACACTATCTCCTATCTCAACATCATCATCATCCCGAACTCCATTTCTAAGATTATGGTCATACCTTTGCGGCCTCCGGATATTAGGAGCCGTGCGCGGCTGCTCTCTATGTAGTTCGGCAATTTCTGCACTATGCGTGTCCACAGAATTTTTAATTTCCCCCAACTTCGCATGCAACTTCTCGAATCGTTTTTCCAACATTGCTAGAAAGTGGAACTGTTGGTTATCCTCCCCTGTCGATGATGCGTCTTTCTCTGACATGGTTAGTGATCAAAAGAAAAAAATAAATAAATTTCAAGAAAATATATCCTCACGTGTTTAGCACTCGGGTATCACTCTATTCGGCTTTTTCCCTCTATTGATCTCACCACTCTGCCTTTTTCCTCTCTATCCCTTTTCTCAAGTTCTCAACGAACCCACAAAACTAGTCACGGACTTGGTCCTTGTGGAATTAACCCAAGGTGCAAGACACAAACAGATGAAAAGAAGATTTGATGGAATATTGGACTCAAGAAACTGATGTAACTGGAATGAACGAATTTGAAGGTAGTGATGGATGACGAAAACTACTATGAATGAGGAAAAATTAAAAGGTATCAAGAAAGGTCTTCTTGACTATGGAATGATGTTCTTGATCTTGCTCTTCAATAATAATCAATTTTTTTTTCCTCTGAATTTCGTACTTTTTTTTTTTTAATCAAGAACAATCAATAACAACAAGAATTGATACTAAGACCAATTTGTAACCGTGCAGAATTTTCAAGGACAACGAAATCTAATGAAGAAAAAAAAATTAAACAAAACAAGGATTATATCAAAACCTGGATTTAGAGCCAAGCTCTGATACCAAATGATGAGAACCCGGGAGGGGGTCCTCGTCGTAGCTCGCGGAATAACGCTTGGAAAGTTCCAAATCCAGATTAATTGACGATAACAATACGACCCGACACTCACGACTCAAGAACCAAGGATGTATCAAATCCAAGACTCGTTAAGATGCGGAATGAAGAACCATAAAGGGGTGAACGCCACAAAGGTTGTCAAATCCTTTGATAAGTTCAAGGGGTTCAATCAAGAACGAAGAAGAATAGGGATAAACTCACCTAATTCAAGCAATCTCATTAATCATCAAAGTTATTTGTTTACAATGACAAAGAAAAGTTAATATACTCCAAAAACGCGTCCAAAATAACCCTAGCCGCAAAATATCAAAAAATAAGACGCGGCACATTTTTACGGCCGTGAAAATATACCTTACGGCCGTAATTGACCCTCGGGTCCAAAACTGATTTTAACTCTTACGGCCGTGACATTGGTTCTTACGGCCGTAAGACACCTTTTGAATAAAAAACTGCCTAATTCCTTACGGCCGTGAATTGGTTGTTACGGCCGTGCGATAGCAAAGTTACGGCCGTAACTCCAGACCTTACGGCCGTAAATTGTCTTCTGAATTCTTTTCTTCTTGTTCTTTGACCCAAATGCCTTGTAACGGTTTTGGCGCATCTCCCATATTGTCATGCATTGAAATTGGAGTCTTTGACCATGCATTTGAGTATTCATCCACCCAAGCTTGCATAAACCCCTGCATTGCTTGCTTGATCTTCTTAGCCCTCTGCCTCGTTATTGGTCCCACCGGTACATGCAACGGATCCTTGCTCGTTGGGCCACTCAGGTACTCATCATTCCCTCCCTGTTGAAAAGGATTCGTCCTCGAATCATCACCTGCATCAAACAAAGAGAGATCAGCAACGTTGAATGTAGCAGATATATTATGCTCACCTGGGAGGTCCAACTTATAAGCATTGTCATTGATTCTCTCAATGACTTGAAACGGCCCATCTCCTCTAGGCTGCAGCTTAGACTTCCGTTGTGCTGGAAATCGTTCCTTTCGCATGTGAACCCACACCCAATCGCCTGGTTCAAAAATCACCTGCTTTCTGCCCTTATTCGCATGGGACGCATAGTGCTCATTCTTCTTTTCTATTTGTAGCCGGACCTTTTCATGGAGCGACTTCACAAGCTCGACTTTCTTCTTGCCATCCAAACTGTTCCTGTCATCTACAGGCAAAGGAATTAGATCCATAGGGGTTAGCGGGTTGAAACCATACACAATTTCAAAAGGAGAGTAAGCGGTAGTAGAATGTGTAGCCCTGTAATACGCAAATTCTACAAATGGTAAACATTCCTCCCAACTCTTCAAATTTTTATTTATGACAACACACAAGAGTTTACGGCCGTAAGTGACTTACGGTTTAAAAATAAAAATATATGTTACGGTCGTGACACTTTTATTTACGGCCATAAGTGACCTTCTGAACAAAATAATAAAAGTTACAAAACTCTGTTTACGGTCGTGAGTATTTGGATTACGACCGTGAATACTTCAACTTCATTTACGGTCGTGAGATCATGCATTACGGTCGTAATTGCCTTTCTGCCCAATATCGTGATGTTGATGTTACGACCGTAAAAAGGGGTGTTACGGCCGTAAGTCAGCTTCTGCCCAATTTTCTGATCCTTTGACATTAATTGATCTGATTTGAATCTCGACTCGAGCCCAACATGAAACTTGTTCATTTTCCCATGTAGAATATTGTTGAATTGCCCATATCTTGATTTCTCATTTTTGACGTCTTTTCCGGATCACATCATCACCTCTCCTTTAAGATGATTCGTCCCGAATCATAACATTGTTCTTAGCTTCTTTTCCGGATCACATCATCCCCTCTTCCTTTAAGATGATTCGTCCCGAATCATAAAGCTGTTCTTGCTCAAGGTATGGATCCTTGTACTCATGATACAATACCTCCACAACTTTTTTTCCCACCACGAGGCCCTTCTCGTCGTCTCCAAAAGTCAATATACTTTCTTGCTCATTCTCTTCTTTTTTCTCAACCACTTCTTCCAATTTTTCACATTCAACCACCTCTTCAATATTTTTATTGACAATTTCAACATTCAAATGTTGAACTTCTACCCCCAACTTCCAATTCATTCCTATCATTGTCAACAATGTTATTTTCAATCTCCTATAAAACCCAACCAACCCTTGGAAGCTCCTAACCTCCGTAATACTTTTGGGAGTTGGCCATTCTTTAATAGCACGAATTTTCTCCTCATCTACCTCTACACCATTAGCACTAACAACAAACCCAAGAAAAATTACATTTTTCATGCAAAAAGTACACTTTTTAAAATTAGCATATAGTTTTTCAGTTTTCAAAACTTCTAAAACAGATCTTAAAATTACTATAGACCAAAATGTCATCAAAGTCCTAAGCCGGAACATTTAAAACAACGAATATCTCTAGTCCTAGGAGTTTGAGAATCAAAAGGAATTTTACCTTTGTTGGGTGGCTCTATTTCTCCCTTCGGTGCCTCAAATTTATTTTTCTGTACAACCTCATCATTTTTAGAAGTCCCGCTCCATGTAGACTTACCAAAAGAATTGGAACTTGTAGAGAATTTTGAAGTTCCCTTCCTTTTTAATTGTCGCTCCACTTTCATGGCCATGTGAAGCATCTCCTACAAATCGATATAATGCTGCAATTCAATAACATTAGCTTCTTTTCTAGCCTTCCGTTCATAGATCATCCTTTCCTCATAAATTTCTGTTCGACTCTTCGAAAGCGCCCTCGCATTCATCTCTTCATCCCAATCAACTCCAATCCCAACCTTAGGTTTATGGATACGCCTATATTCCCTTTCATGTCGTTGAGCAAGTTCTGCACTACGCATCCCAACTAAGTTCTTAACCTTCCCAAACTTCGCATCTAATCTCGCATCAAAATTCGCTTCCAATTTTGCAGCTAACTCCTCAAACCGTTTCTCTATCATGACAAGCAAAGAAGATTGATGGTTATCTTTTCTAGACGATGAACTTTCGTGAAATTTGGACATTGTGGAATGGAATGAAATAATAGTTTGACACAAGGACTAATAATGAGTTTTAATTTTGACTTGGAATGCAAGGAATATCAAAAATTAAGGAAATTCAAGAAAGTGGTTCTTGAATTTCGGAATGACTTTTTTTTTTTTTTTTTGAATTATGATGAATTTTCGGAATTAATAAAAAAATAAAAAAATAAATTTTTTTTTTTCATAAAATTCGACACGAATGCAAAAAAACAAACGGGAAAGGATTTGGAAAACAATCGAATAAGAAAAACACTTTTGATTTTTTTAGTACGGCTCTTATGGATCAAACTGGAAAAAAACTTACTGGTAAGAAGAACAAGAAAAATTGAAAGCAAAGACTCAAATAACAAAAATAGGATATGGATGATTTTTATGGGATCCGATGATAAACATAAAAATCAAACTGGATAGAAAAACACAAGAACCTGAATTCAGAGTCCAGCTCTGATACCATATGATGAGAACCCGGGAGGGGGTCCTCGTCGTAGCTCGTGGAATAACGCTTGGAAAGTTCTGAATCCAGGTTGGAACGGACGATATCAATGCAACCCCGACCTCACGACGCAAGAACCAGGTGTATATTAAACCTGAGACCCGTTACGATGCGGAGATAAGAACCACAAAGGGGAACGCCACAAGGAATGTCCAGATCCTTGATAAGTTCAATTGTTTTGAACGCCACAAGATTTGAATCTTGATAAGTTCGTTGTTTAAAGGGAAAATCCTCACCTTTAGAGAGAGTAAATGATGAGAACCCGGGAGGGGGTCCTCGTCGTAGCTCGCGGAATAACGCTTGGAAAGTTCCGAATCCAGGTTGGAACGGACGATAACAATGCAACCCCGACCTCACGACGCAAGAACTATGAGTATATTAAACCCAAAACCCGTTACGATGCGGAGATAAGAACCACAAAGGGGGAACGCCACAATGAATGTCCAGGTCCTTGATAAGTTCAATTGTTTTGAACGCCACAAGATTTGAATCTTGATAAGTTCGTTGTTTAAAGGGAAAGTTCTCACCTTCAAAGAGAGTAAAAACACTCAATAATTTTATTCATCAAAAGTATTCTGTTTTTACATTGAATGGAAAAGCATATAAATAGGCAAAATAAAGCCTAGTCGCTAACTGACTCTGAATAGAATTCTAATTAAGCTAAAATAGCTAAAATAAGTAAAATAACCAAAATAAACTAGAACTAAACAAAACCCTAACCGCCTAATTAATTCAAAACTGCGGCGCCTAAGTTACGGCCGTAACTTTTACGTTTACGGCCGTAAGTGACTTGCGGTTTAAAAATAAAAACATATGTTACGGCCGTGATAATTTTATTTACCGTCGTAAGTGACCTTCTGAACAAAATAATAAAAGTTACAAAACTCTGTTTACGGCCGTGAGTATTTGGATTACGGCCGTGAATAACTTCCACTTCATTTACGGCCGTGAGATCATGCGTTACGGTCGTAATTGCCTTTCTGCCCAATTTCGTGATGTTGATGTTACGGCCGTAAGTCAGCTTCTGCCCAATTTTCTGATCCTTTGACATTAAGTGATCTGATTTGAATCTCGACTCGAGCCCAACATGAAACTTGTTCATTTTCCCATGTAGAATATTGTTGAATTGCCCGTATTTTGATTTCTCATTTTCGACGTCTTTTCCGGATCACATCATCACCTCTTCCTTTAAGATGATTCGTCCCGAATCATAACATTGTTCTTAGCTTCTTTTCCGGATCACATCATCCCCTCTTCCTTTAAGATGATTCGTCCCGAATCATAAAGCTGTTCTTGGCTTGCTCTCTTGGTTTAGCCTCGAACCTTCTTCGTACAAGCAATATTTGATCTTTGACGTTCTCCGAACCTGCTTGACTTCTTGTTTTGGATTGAACTATAGATTTTCCCGTCAAGCCCACCCTGATTCGTACCATTCCCTCCTTCTTTAGGATGATTCGTCCCGAATCATGGTGTTGTTCTTGAAAAATCAAACTGTACCTCCTGGATCAAACGGAAAATTTTCGATTCCCTGACATGCATTCAATAAATGATGCTCCTCCAATTTGTAGATAAGAATGTATTGAAACACGAGGGGAATTGACCAAGGTTGATGTAAATCAAACTTCCATGCACAATGAACCTGCAAGAAAGATTTAAAAAAAATGGGGAGGGAAATGTTAGCGTCTCCATGCACAAGGTATGGATCCTTCTACTCATGGTACAAAAGCTCCACAACTTTTTTTCCCACCACGAGGCCCTTCTCGTCGCCTCCAAAAGTCAATATACTTTCTTGCTCATTCTCTTCTTTTTTCTCAACCACTTCTTCCAATTTTTCACATTCAACCACCTCTTCAATATTTTTATTGACAATTTCAACATTCAAATGTTGAACTTCTACCCCCAACTTCCAATTCATTCCTATCATTGTCAACAATGTTATTTTCAATCTCCTATAAAACCCAACCAACCCTTGGAAGCTCCTAACCTCCGTAATACTTTTGGGAGTTGGCCATTCTTTAATAGCACGAATTTTCTCCTCATCTACCTCTACACCATTAGCACTAACAACAAACCCAAGAAAAATTACATTTTTCATGCAAAAAGTACACTTTTTAAAATTAGCATATAGTTTTTCAGTTTTCAAAACTTCTAAAACAGATCTTAAAATTACTATAGACCAAAATGTCATCAAAGTCCTAAGCCGGAACATTTAAAACAACGAATATCTCTAGTCCTAGGAGTTTGAGAATCAAAAGGAATTTTACCTTTGTTGGGTGGCTCTATTTCTCCCTTCGGTGCCTCAAATTTATTTTTCTGTACAACCTCATCATTTTTAGAAGTCCCGCTCCATGTAGACTTACCAAAAGAATTGGAACTTGTAGAGAATTTTGAAGTTCCCTTCCTTTTTAATTGTCGCTCCACTTTCATGGCCATGTGAAGCATCTCCTACAAATCGATATAATGCTGCAATTCAATAACATTAGCTTCTTTTCTAGCCTTCCGTTCATAGATCATCCTTTCCTCATAAATTTCTGTTCGACTCTTCGAAAGCGCCCTCGCATTCATCTCTTCATCCCAATCAACTCCAATCCCAACCTTAGGTTTATGGATACGCCTATATTCCCTTTCATGTCGTTGAGCAAGTTCTGCACTACGCATCCCAACTAAGTTCTTAACCTTCCCAAACTTCGCATCTAATCTCGCATCAAAATTCGCTTCCAATTTTGCAGCTAACTCCTCAAACCGTTTCTCTATCATGACAAGCAAAGAAGATTGATGGTTATCTTTTCTAGACGATGAATTTTCGTGAAATTTGGACATTGTGGAATGGAATGAAATAATAGTTTGACACAAGGACTAATAATGAGTTTTAATTTTGACTTGGAATGCAAGGAATATCAAAAATTAAGGAAATTCAAGAAAGTGGTTCTTGAATTTCGGAATGACTTATTTTTTTTTTTTTTTGAATTATGATGAATTTTCGGAATTAATAAAAAAATAAAAAAATAAATTTTTTTTTTTTCATAAAATTCGACACGAATGCAAAAAAACAAACGGGAAAGGATTTGGAAAACAATCGAATAAGAAAAACACTTTTGATTTTTTTAGTACGGCTCTTATGGATCAAACTGGAAAAAAACTTACTGGTAAGAAGAACAAGAAAAATTGAAAGCAAAGACTCAAATAACAAAAATAGGATATGGATGATTTTTATGGGATCCGATGATAAACATAAAAATCAAACTGGATAGAAAAACACAAGAACCTGAATTCAGAGTCCAGCTCTGATACCATATGATGAGAACCCGGGAGGGGGTCCTCGTCGTAGCTCGTGGAATAACGCTTGGAAAGTTCTGAATCCAGGTTGGAACGGACGATATCAATGCAACCCCGACCTCACGACGCAAGAACCAGGTGTATATTAAACCTGAGACCCGTTACGATGCGGAGATAAGAACCACAAAGGGGAACGCCACAAGGAATGTCCAGATCCTTGATAAGTTCAATTGTTTTGAACGCCACAAGATTTGAATCTTGATAAGTTCGTTGTTTAAAGGGAAAATCCTCACCTTTAGAGAGAGTAAATGATGAGAACTCGGGAGGGGGTCCTCGTCGTAGCTCGCGGAATAACGCTTGGAAAGTTCCGAATCCAGGTTGGAACGGACGATAACAATGCAACCCCGACCTCACGACGCAAGAACTATGAGTATATTAAACCCAAAACCCGTTACGATGCGGAGATAAGAACCACAAAGGGGGAACGCCACAATGAATGTCCAGGTCCTTGATAAGTTCAATTGTTTTGAACGCCACAAGATTTGAATCTTGATAAGTTCGTTGTTTAAAGGGAAAGTTCTCACCTTCAAAGAGAGTAAAAACACTCAATAATTTTATTCATCAAAAGTATTCTGTTTTTACATTGAATAGAAAAGCATATAAATAGGCAAAATAAAGCCTAGTCGCTAACTGACTCTGAATAGAATTCTAATTAAGCTAAAATAGCTAAAATAAGTAAAATAACCAAAATAAACTAGAACTAAACAAAACCCTAACCGCCTAATTAATTCAAAACTGCGGCGCCTAAGTTACGGCCGTAACTTTTAAGTTTACGGCCGTAAGTGACTTACGGTTTAAAAATAAAAACATATGTTACGGCCGTGATAATTTTATTTACGGTCGTAAGTGACCTTCTGAACAAAATAATAAAAGTTACAAAACTCTGTTTACGGCCGTGAGTATTTGGATTGCGGCCGTGAGATCATGCGTTACGGCCATAATTGCCTTTCTGCCCAATTACGTGATGTTGATGTTACGGCCGTAAAAATGGGTGTTACTGCCGTAAGTCAGCTTCTGCCCAATTTTCTGATCCTTTGACATTAATTGATTTGATTTGAATCTCGACTCGAGCCCAACATGAAACTTGTTCATTTTCCCATGTAGAATATTGTTGAATTGCACGTATCTTGATTTCTCATTTTTGACGTCTTTTCCGGATCACATCATCACCTCTTCCTTTAAGATGATTCGTCCCGAATCATAACATATTTCTTAGGTTCTTTTCCGGATCACATCATCCCCTCTTCCTTTAAGATGATTCGTCCCGAATCATAAAGTTGTTCTTGGCTTGCTCTCTTGGTTTAGCCTCGAACCTTTCTCGTAATAGCAATATTTGATCTTTGACGTTCTCCGAACCTGCTTGACTTCTTGTTTTGGATTGAATTATAGATTTTCCCGTCAAGCCCACCCTGATTCGTACCATTCCCTCCTTCTTTAGGATGATTCGTCCCGAATCATGGTGTTGTTCTTGAAAAATCAAACTGTACCTCCTGGATCAAACGGAAAATTTTCGATTCCCTGACATGCATTCAATAAATGATGCTCCTCCAATTTGTAGATAAGAATGTATTGAAACACGAGGGGAATTGACCAAGGTTGATGTAAATCAAACTTCCATGCACAATGAACCTGCAAGAAAGATTTAAAAAAAATGGGGAGGGAAATGTTAGCGTCTCCATGCACAAGGTATGGATCCTTCTACTCATGGTACAAAATCTCCACAACTTTTTTTCCCACCACGAGGCTCTTCTCGTCGCCTCCAAAAGTCAATATACTTTCTTGCTCATTCTCTTCTTTGTTCTCAACCACTTCTTCTAATTTTTCACATTCAACCACCTCTTCAATATTTTTATTGACAATTTCAACATTCAAATGTTGAACTTCTACCCCAACTTCCAATTCATTCCTATCATTGTCAACAATGTTATTTTCAATCTCCTCTTCCACAATTTTATTCTGTACTTCAAGACTCGGAGTTTGATCAACTACTACAATTTCTTTTTTGGCACACTCAACTTCCACTTCTAAATTTCTGGGCTCAATCACCTCTCCTAATTTCTCATGCTTTTGCTCATGCACCTCCTCATAAATAATTTTTTCGACATGATTAGGCACCTCCTCTTCTAACTTGTTCCTCAAGTCTCCCTCCTTTTTAACATTCATATCATGACACTCCAATTTTAAATCCCCTCCAATCTCACTTTCACTCTCCCTCTTTCTTAACTTAGTTTCTTTTCTAGTCTTCCGTTCATACATCATCATTTCCTCATAAATTTCTGTTCGACTCTTCAAAAGCGCCCTCGCATTAATCTCTTCATCCCAATCAACTCCAATCCCAATCCTAGGTTTATGGTTACGCCTATATTCCCTTTCACGTCGTTGAGCAACTTCTGCACTATACATATCTACCGAGTTCTTAACCTTCCCTAATCTCGCATCAAATTTCGCTTCCAATTTTGCAGCTAACTCCTCAAACCGTTTCTCCATCATGACAAGCAGAGAAGATTGATGGTTATCTTTTCTAGACGATGAATTTTCGTGAAATTTGGACATTGTGGAATGGAATGAAATAATAATTTGACACAAGAAAGTGGTTCTTGAAGTTTGACTAGAAAGGAAAGAATATCAAGAATTTTAATTTGACTTGGAAGGCAAGGAATTATCAAGAATTTAAGGAAATTCAAGAAAGTGGTTCTCGAATTTCGGAGTGACTTTTTTTTTTTTTTTTGAATTATGATGAATTTTCGGAATTAATAAAAAGTAAAAAAAATAAATAAATTTTTTTTTTTTAATAAAATCCGAAAATTCGACACGAACGCAACAAAACAAACGGGATAGGATTTGGAAAACAATCGAATAAGAAAAACACTTTTGATTTTTTTAGGACGACTCTTATGGATCAAACTGGAAAAATATTTACTGGCAAGAAGAACAAGAAAAATTGAAAACAAAAACTCAAATAACAAAAATAGGATATGTATGATTTTTATGGGACTCGATAATAAACATAAAAATCAAATTGGGTAGAAAAACACAAAAACCTGAATTCAGAGTCCAGCTCTGATACCATATGATGAGAACCCGGGAGGGGGACTTCTTCGTAGCTCGCGGAATAACGCTTGTAAAGTTCCGAATCCAGGTTGGAACGGACGATAACAATGCAACCCCGACCTCACGACGCAAGAACTATGGGTATATTAAACCCAAAACTCGTTACGATGCGGAGATAAGAACCACAAAGGGGGAATGCCACAAGGAATGTCCAGATCCTTGATAAGTTCAATTGTTTTGAACGCCACAAGATTTGAATCTTGATAAGTTCGTTGTTTAAAGGGAAAATTCTCACCATCAGAGAGAGTAAAAACACTCAATAATTTTATTCATCAAAAGTATTCTGTTTTTACATTGAATGGAAAAGCATATAAATAGGCAAAATAAACCCTAGTCGCTAACTGACTCTGAATAGAATTCTAATTAAGCTAAAATAGCTAAAATAAGTAAAATAACCAAAATAAACTAGAACTAAACAAAACCCTAATCGCCTAATTAATTCAAAACTGCGGCGCCTAAGTTACGGCCGTAACTTTTAAGTTTACGGCCGTAAGTGACTTACGGTTTAAAAATAAAAACATATGTTACGGCCGTGACAATTTTATTTACGGCCGTAAGTGACCTTCTGAACAAAATAATAAAAGTTACAAAACCTTGTTTACGGCCGTGAGTATTTGGATTACGGCCGTGAATACTTCAACTTCATCTACGGTCGTGAGATCATGCGTTACGATCGTAATTGCCTTTCTGCCCAATTTCGTGATGTTGATGTTACGGCCGTAAAAATGGGTGTTACGGCCGTAAGTCAGCTTCTGCCCAGTTTTCTGATCCTTTGACATTAATTGATCTGATTTGAATCTCGACTCGAGCCCAACATGAAACTTGTTCATTTTCCTATGTAGAATATTGTTGAATTGCCCGTATCTTGATTTATCATTTTTTACGCCTTTTCCGGATCACATCAAAAAGATTCCAACTTTTTTGTTTCCCTCGTCCAACCTCATTTTTGGCTTCTTTTTCTAACTTAACTAACCCCTTGCACGTGTAAGTTTTTCCATTAACCAATTACGCCAAACATTTTAATTTATTATTGTTGTTGTTATTATTATTATTATTTGCTTCAACTTGTTCCACCTCAATTTCATACATTTCATAATGGGAGGGTGGGTGGGGGGGTTCTCTATAGTAAGTCTATTTACTAGAATTCCTTATTTGGTCTTCCTCTCTCAACAATCGTTCACAATGAACACACGTTAGCAAATTAGTAGAAACAGATTTGAAAATTTCTTTATCCCGGAGTTTCTTCTTTAAGTCAAAACTTAGACAACTTTGAGAAAATTAAAAATGAAGGTACAAAACATTTACTTATGGCCATTTTGAACCATTAAAGAGAGGTTTTGGCCCACTCATTTGGAAATTGTTTAAAATTAGTTAAATCCTACAAAGTTAACTTTGACTCAAACTTATAAAATTAGGCGTAGAACAATTGTTCCATCTAATACCAATTTTGAACTAAATTAACTAGAAAATTAATGAAACAGAAGAAAGCTACACCTGTTGAGGAGCATGGAACATTCTTCATTTATTATACTCATTAACCTGAAGGATAAACCTCTTAATATGTTCAGCAGTGGACACTCCTCAAAAATCTATTTTGAGAATAAATCTTTAAAAAAATGATGAAATAATGTGCATTGTAGAATGATGAATGTTATTTCTTATAACAATTCAATCAAGTGTCATAGCTTGTTTATGAAATTAAATATCCTATAGTCATCAAATTAGTCATATATTTTGGTTTCATCAATAATGTTCAAACGCCTTCTAATTTGAGAAAATCTGGCGCAAGTGCAAGAGGTTCTTCAATATATCGGCCAATTTACCTTTTGTGTTCAAGAATTCTAAGACAATGCCCTCTTTTTATGCATGAGTATATTCTCAATATGCTTAGTTGGAGAATGTCAAGTGCAATTTGTGGACAAATTGCATTTGACATTCTCCAACTAAGCATATTGAGAATATACTCATGCATAAAAAGAGGGCATTGCAATTTGTGGACAAATTGGTAGCAATCGTGTTATTACTCATAATAGAAACATGATGATGAGTTCCGGAGTGGCTCGACGAACGTTGACCCGTTGCACGTGCCCGTAGGACCAATAACGAGGCAAAGAGCCAAAAGAATCAAGCATACAATGCAAGGATTCATGCAAGCTTGGATAGATGAGTGTTCAAGTGCAAAGACATCATTTACGTCGCATAACAAAGTGGAAGAGGAGCCAAAGTTGTTACAATTCATTTGGATCAAAGAACAAAAAGAAATTGGGGCAGAAGCATTCTCACGGCCGTAACACCCATTTTTTAGGCCGTAAAATCATCTTGGCTAAATTTGTGCAAAAAGGCAGTCACGACCGTAAACCATGATCTCACGGCCGTAACATTATCAAGACAAAATTATGCAGAAGAGGACTCACGGCCGTAAATAAAGTTTAGTAGTTTTTATATTTTTATTCAGAGAGTCGATTACGGCTGTATATAAATTTGTCACGGCCGTAACATATGTTTTGCTTTTTAGTCCGTAAGTCACTTACGACCGTAAACTTAAAAGTTACGGCCGTAAATTAGGCGGCGTATTTTTAACCTAGTTTCAGCGTTTAGTTTATTTGCAATTCTAGTTTATTTAGGTTTCTTTATTTTGTTAGCCTATATATATGGCTTTATTCAGCATTGTAAGACACAACTATTATTCTTAAGATTAATGATATTGAAGGTGAGATATTTCCTTAATTTCTTTGTGTTCTCGTCGAACAAATTGAACTTATCAAAGGATTTGACAACCTTTGTGGCGTTCCCCTTTTGTGGTTCTTATCTCCGCATCGTAACAGGTTTTGGGTTTAATATACTCATAGTTCTTGCGTCATGAGGTCGGGGTTGCATTGTTACCGTCTACTATCTTGGATTTTAGAGCTTTCCGGCGTTTAATCCCGCCTGTTCTTGGTGATCCCCGTATCGGATCACATCATCTAGTATCAGAGCCTGTCTCTAAATCCAATTATTTAGTATTCCAGTTCTTTTTCTTTTATTTCCATTTATTAATCATTCAAAAAAAAAAATTCATTCAAATTCTTGTTTCTTGAAATTCGTCAGAAATTTAAGATTTGCCAATTTTTGTTTCTTGTTCTTGATTATTTTTGTTGAGTAGCAAAAAAAAAAAAAAAATCCGAAATTTTCAAAAAAAAAATAGAAAAGAAGAGCTGTTAATTTGAACAAGAAATCAAGAAAATAATATTTGGCAAATCTTTCCAACAATTCTTGGTTTCATTAAATTCCTTATTCCATAAAACTTCTTCTTGCAATAAAATTCTTGTTTCCATAATTCCATCTTCAAATTTCCTAATTTCAATTTTTCCATCAACTTTCCTTATTTGCACTTTGGGGTTTATTCCACAAGGACCAAATCCGTGACTAGTTTGGTGGTGGGTTCTTTGAGTACGTGGGAAAAAGGGAATAGAGAGGAAAAAGACAGAGTGGTGAGATTAATAGAGGGAAAAAGCCAAAATCGAGTGATACACGAGTGATAAAACACGTGAGGATCTTTATTTAATTTATTTTTTTCTCTTTTCTTTATTACTAACCATGTCACAGAGGGAAGTTTCGTCGACGGAAAGGGATCTTCAAGATTTTAAAATGCTAGCAATGGTGGAGGAACGTTTTGCAAAATTGGAGGCGAGGTTGGATGCCAAGTTGGAAGCAAAATTTGGTACACAATCCGGCGTAAATGTGGAAAAACCTAGTAATCCGAGGGAGACACGTGGTGCGGGAATTGTTAAACCACGTCAGGAACAACCGCGCAATTTCCCTAATTTACGGAGGCCACTAAGGTATGACTTCAACCCACAAATTAGAGCTAGGAATGAACGTGTTGAGGTTGTTGATAGTGATGAGGATAGTTGAAGTGATCCGATACGGGGATCACCAAGAACACGCGGAATTAAACGCTGGAAAGCTCTAAAATCCAAGATAGTAGATGATAACAATGCAACCCCGACCTCACGACGCAAGAACTATGAGTATATTAAACTCAAAAGCCGTTACGATGCGGAGATAAGAACCACAAAGGGGGAACGCCACAAAGTTTGTCAAATCCTTTGACAAGTTCAATTTGTTCGACGAGAACACGAAGAAATTAAGGGAATATCTCACCTTCAATATCATTAATCTCAAGAATAATAGTTGTGTTTTACAATGCTGAATAAAGCCATATATGTAGGCTAACAAAATAAAGAAACCTAAATAAACTAGAATTGCAAAATAAACTAAACGCTGAAATTAGGTTTTAATTTGCGGCGCTAAATTACAGCCGTGACTTATAAGTTTACGGCCGTAAGAATGCTACGGGTTAAAAAAATTAAAACATATGTTACGGCCGTGACAATTTATTTTACGTCCGTAAGCGACATTCTGAACAAAATTAAAAGTTACAAATTCTGGTTACGGTCGTGAGAATTTGATTACGGCCGTGAGTCCTTCTACTTCAGTTATGGCCGTAAGATGATATGTTACGGCCGTAATGGCCTTTCTGTTCAATTTTTGCCAACACGATTTTACGGCCGTAAAAGAAGGGTTACGGCCGTGAGAATGCTTCTGCCTCAATTTCTTGTTGTTCTTTGATCCAAATGCATAGTAACAACTTTGGTTCTTCTTCCACTTTGCTATGCAACGAAAATGAGGTCTTTGCACTCGAACACTCGTCCATCCAAACTTGCATAAATCCTTGCATTGCCTGCTTGATTCTTTTGACTCTTTGCCTCTTTATTGGTCCTACGGGCACGTGCAACGGGTCAACGTTCATCGAACCACTCCGGAACTCATCATCCCCTCCCTGTTGAAAAGGATTCGTCCTCGAATCATCACCTGTCAAACAGAGAAAGATCAGCAACATTAAAAGAAGCAGACACTTTATACTCACCTGGAAGATCGAGTTTATATGCATTCTCATTTATCTTTTCAAGGATCTGAAAAGGTCCATCGCCTCTTGGCTGCAACTTAGACTTTCTTTGGGTTGGAAATCGCTCCTTTCGCAAGTGCACCCACACCCAATCACCCGGCTCGAACGTCACTTGCCTCCTACCTTTGTTGGCATGAGTCGCATAACGCTCATTTTTCTTTTCAATTTGCCCTTTCACCTTCTCATGAAGCTCTTTCACAAGCTTAACTTTTTTCGCCCCGTCCAAACTGCTCCGTTCATCTGCAGGTAAAGGAATTAAATCAAGAGGAGTTAGCGGGTTGAAACCATAAACAACTTCAAAAGGTGAACATCAAGTAGTAGAATGCACGGATCGATTATAAGCAAATTCCACAAATGGCAAACATTCCTCCCAACTTTTTAAATTCTTATTTATTATAGTGCGTAAAAGTTGGATTAAGTCTTATTAACTACCTCCGTTTGGCCATCAGTTTGTGGGTGAGATGTAGTAAAAAATAATAATTTAGTACTAATCTTCCCCCACAAAACTTTCCAAAAGTAGCTTAGGAACTTAACATTTCTATCAGACACAATACTCCTAGGTACCCCATGGAGTCTCACAACCTCCCAAAAGAATAGGTCAGCTATGTTTGTTGCATCATCAGTTTTATTACAAGGAATAAAATGCGCCATTTTGCTAAACCTGTCTACCACCACAAATATCGAGTCTCTACCTTTTTTTGTCCTAGGCAGACCTAACACAAAATCCATGGATATATCTACCCAAGGTTCATTAGGTACGGGCAAAGGTGTATACAAACCTTGTGGTAAGACTCTAGACTTAGATTGCTTACAAGTTATGCACCTTTCACAAATATGGTGAACATCCTTTTTCATTTTAGGCCAATAAAAGTGCTCTTGTAAAGTTTCTAATGTCTTAATAACACCAAAGTGTCCCATTAACCCCCACCATGAGCCTCACGCACTAGCAATTCACGCATAGAACAATTAGGCACGCAAAGTTTACTTTCTCTAAATAAATAGCCATCATGCCTATAAAATTTATCAATTACACCCTTTTCACATGAAGCATAAATGATAGAAAAATAAGGGTCATTAGCATACATACCTCTTATATATTCAAACCCAAGCAACTTCGCATTTAAAGAGTTCGGAAGTACGTACCTGCGAGAAAGGGCATCTGCTACCATATTCTCCTTACCTTGCTTATAGCGAATGACGTATGGAAAAGTCTCAATGAATTCCATCCAATGGGCGTGTCTTTTGTTTAGCTTACCTTGTCCCTTGAGGTGTTTCAATGACTCGTGGTCAGTGTGTATGACGAATTCCTTTGGCCACAGATAGTGCTGCCATGTCTCCAAGGCACGAACAAGAGCATAAAGCTCCTTGTCGTAGGTAGGATAATTCAAAACTGCCCCACTCAGCTTTTCACTGAAAAATGCAAGCGGCCTTTTTTCCGGCATAAGAACGACTCCAATACCTATTCCTGATGCATCACATTCAATCTCAAAGGTTTGGTTAAAGTTAGGTAAAGCCAAAACCGGTGCAGAACATAACATATCCTTAAGTACTTTAAAAGCATTTTCTTGTGCTTCCCCCCAATGGAATCCTACACTTTTCTTGACTATTTTTGTGAGTGGTGCTGCAAGTGTGCTAAAGTCTTTAAGTAATCTCCTATAAAACCCAGCCAACCCGTGGAAGCTCCTAACCTCCGTAATATTTTTGGGAGTTGGCTATTCTTTAATAGCACGAATTTTCTCCTCATCTACCTTTACACCATTAGCACTAACAACAAACCCAAGAAAAATTACCCTTTTCATGCAAAAAGTACACTTTTAAAATTAGCATATAGTTTTTCAGTTTTCAAAACTTCCAAAACAGATCTTAAATGCTCAATGTGATCACCTAAGTTCTTACTATATACCAAAATGTCATCAAAGTATACCAAAACAAATTTACCAATGTAAGCACGCAAGACATGATTCATTAATCTCATAAAAGTGCTAGGTGCATTTGAGAGGCCGAACGACATAACCATCCATTCATATAAACCATATTTGGTTTTGAAGGCGGTTTTCCATTCATCACCTTCTTTCGTACGAATTTGGTGATAACCACTCTTAAGGTCTATTTTGCTAAAAATACAAGCACCATATAGTTCATCAAGCATGTCATCAAGTCTAGGTATGGAATGGCGATACTTTACCGTAATATTGTTGACTGGTCTACAATCCACACACATCCTCCAAGTCCCATCTTTTTTTGGCACCAACAAAACTGGTACTGCACATGGGCTCATGCTTTCCCTAACATAGCCCTTTTTCAACAGCTCTTCAACTTGCTTTTGTAGCTCTTTGGTCTCTTCGGGATTGCTCCTATAAGCTGGCCTGTTTGGAATGACTGCTCCTGGCACAAAGTCAATCTGGTGTTCAATCCCTCGAATTGGCGGCAGCCCACTAGGAATCTCCTCGGGAAATAAATCTGTAAATTCCTGCAAAAGAGACACAGCTAAACTGGGGAGAGAGTGGTTAGCTTCATCAAGTATAAGGAGAGATTCCTTATACATGAGTAAAATCACTGGTTTATTTGTAGAAATAGCTTTGGTGATATCACTCTGTTTTCGTAGAAGCTCACCTTTGTTTTCTCTCTTTTATTTTTACTGCCACTCTTCACACCCTCTCCTTTTTCTGGGATCGTGGTCCCAACTCTCGTTTTTTCACACAACTCTCCTTTTTCCGGGATCATGGTCCCGACCCTCTTCTGTTCACTCAACTCTCCTTTTTCCGGGAACGTGGTCCCGACCCCCTTTCTCTCTTCCTCACTTTTTAATTTCAATTGGACTTCATAGACTTGTTGAGGTGATAAAGGCATTAGTTTGATATATTTCTCATCCTTAGTGAAGGTATACCTATTTTTAAAGCCATCATGAATAACCTTCCTATCGAATTGCCATGGCCTTCCCAACAAGATGTGCCCCGCATGCATGGGTACCACATCGCAAACCACCCTATCTTCATACTTCCCAATCGCCAAATCAACTACCACCTGTTTATTCACCTTAATCTCACCCGATTCATTTAACCATTGTAGCTTAGCCTAGGGTGTTTTAGTATAGGTAGGCATAATTTCTCCACTAGAGTAGTGCTAGCAACGTTCGCACAACTACCACCATCTATTATCAAACTACACACCTTGTTATTCACAAAGCACCTAGTATGAAATATATTTTCTCGCTGCTCACCCGACTCTTCCACCTTAACTTGAGTACAAAGGGCTCTCCTAGTGACAAGTGATTTAGCTACTGCATAGTCCCCATCATCATTTTCACTAACATCCTCTAGAGCTGGCATATCCTTATACTCATCCTCCACTTCTCCCTCTTTCTCATCCTCCGAACTTAATACCCCGTCACGCATAACCAATACTCGTTTATTTGGACATTGTGAAGAAATATGTCCTAAGCTGGAACATTTAAAACAACGAATATCTCTAGTCCTAGGAGTTTGAGAATCAAAAGCAATTTTACCTTTGTTGGGTGGCTCTATTTTTCCCTTCGGTGCCTCAAATTTATTTTTCTGCACAACCCCATCATTTTTAGAAGTCCCGCTCCATGTAGACTTACCAAAAGAATTGGAACCTGTAGAGAATTTTGAAGTTCCCTTCCTTTTTTATTGTCGCTCCACTTTCATGGCCATGTGAAGCATCTCCTCCAAATCGATATAATGCTGCAATTCAATAACATTAGCAATATCTCGATTTAAACCATTTAAAAACCTAGCCACGGTTGCCTCCGGGTCTTCCTCTATATTTTTCCTAATCATGGCAACCTCCATCTCCCTACGGTAATCCTCAACACTCTTACTACCTTGGGAAAGGGTTTGTAGTTTTTGGTAGAGATCCCTATAGTAATGTCCAGGTACAAACCGTTTTCTCATAAGGGCCTTCAACTCATCCCGAGTTTCAATAAGCCTCTCCCCATTCCTCCTTTTACTAGTAACCAATTGATCCCACCATACTATAGCATAATCAGTAAATTCTACAACTGCCAATTTAACCTTTTTAACTTCAGAATAATTATGACAATCAAAAATTAATTCTACCCTCTTTTCCCATTCAAAATAAACGTCCGGATTACTCTTACCCTGAAACGAGGGAATTGACATTTTAATGTTACCAACATGTCCATCTACATCATCCCTACGATCACGCCTATATCCCCTATCACGTCTTTCTCCCCGATCTCGTCTCCTACCAACACTAGTAATAGATAATTCACCACTATCCTCATCACTATCAACAACCTCAACACGTTCATTCCTAACTCTAATTTGTGGGTTGAAGTCATACCTTAGTGGCCTCCGTAAATTAGGGAAATTGCGCGGTTGTTCCTGACGTGGTTGAACAATTCCTGCACCACGTGTCTCCCCCGGATTATTAGGTTTTTCCATATTTACGCCGGATTGTGTACCAAATTTTGCTTCCAACTTGGCATCCAACCTCGCCTCCAATTTTGCAAAACGTTCCTCCACCATTGCAAGCATTTTAAAATCTTGAAGATCCCTTTCCGTCGACGAAACTTCCTTCTGTGACATGGTTAGTAATAAAGAAAAGAGAAAAAAATTAAATAAAGATCCTCACGTGTTTTATCACTCGTGTATCACTCGATTTTGGCTTTTTCTCTCTATTAATCTCACAACTCTGCCTTTTTCCTCTCTATTCCCTTTTTCCCACGTTCTCAAAGAACCCACCAAATTAGTCACGGATTTGGTCCTTGTGGAATAAACCCCAAAGTGCAAATAAGGAAAGTTGATAGAAAAATTGGAATTAGGAAATTTGAAGATGGAATTATAGAAACAAGAATTTTATTACAAGAAGAAGTTTTATGGAATAAGGAATTTAATGGAAACAAGAATTGTTGTAAAGATTCGCCAAAAATTATTTTCTAGATTTCTTGTTCAAATCAACAACACTTCCTTTCTATTTTTTATTTATTTATTTATTTTTTGTAATTTTCGGATTTTTTTTTTTTTTTTGCTACTCAACAAAATTAATCAAGAACAAGAAATAGAAATTGACAAATCTTGAATTTCTGACGAATTTCAAGAAACAAGAATTGGAATGAAATTTTTTTTTGAATGATTAATAACTGGAAATAAAAGAAAAAGAACTGGAATACTAAATAATTGGATTTAGAGACAGGCTCTGATACCAAATGATGTGATCCGATACGGGGATCACCAAGAACACGCGTAATTAAACGCCGGAAAGCTCTAAAATCCAAGATAGTAGACGATAACAATGCAACCCCGACCTCACGACGCAAGAACTATGGGTATATTAAACTCAAAACCTGTTACGATGCGGAGATAAGAACCACAAAGGGGGAACGCCACAAAGTTTGTCAAATCCTTTGATAAGTTCAATTTGTTCGACGAGAACATGAAGAAATTAAGGGAATATCTCACCTTCAATATCATTAATCTCAAGAATAATAGTTGTGTTTTACAATGCTGAATAAAGCCATATATATAGGCTAACAAAATAAAGAAACCTAAATAAACTAGAATTGCAAAATAAACTAAACGCTGAAATTAGGTTTTAATTCTCGGCGCTAAATTACGGCCGTGACTTATGAGTTTACGGCCGCAAGAATGCTACGGGTTAAAAAAATTAAAACATATGTTACGGCCGTGACAATTTATTTTACGGCCGTAAGCGACCTTCTGAACAAAATTAAAAGTTACAAATTCTGGTTACGGCCGTGAGAATTTGATTACGTCCGTGAGTCCTTCTACTTCAGTTACGGCCGTAAGATGATATGTTACGGTCGTAATGGCCTTTCTGTTCAATTTTCGACAACTCGATTTTACGGCCGTAAAAGTAGGGTTACGGCCGTGAGAATGCTTCTGCCTCAATTTCTTTTTGTTCTTTGATCCAAATGCATAGTAACAACTTTGGTTCTTCTTCCACTTTGTCATGCAACGAAAATGAGGTCTTTGCACTCGAACACTCGTCCATCCACACTTGCATAAATCCTTGCATTGCCTACTAGATTCTTTTGGCTCTTTGCCTCGTTATTGGTCCTAGGGCACGTGCAACGGGTCAACGTTCGTCGAGCCACTCCAGAACTCATCAATCGTGGTGAATTGTCTATTACTAGTGTTGGTAGGAGACGAGATCGGGGAGAAAGACGTGATAGGGGATATAGGCGTGATCGTAGGGATGATGTAGATGGACATGTTGGTAACATTAAAATGTCTATTCCCTCGTTTCAGGGTAAGAGTAATCCGGACGTTTATTTTGAATGGGAAAAGAGGGTAGAATTAATTTTTGATTGTCATAATTATTCTGAAGCTAAAAAGGTTAAATTGGCAGTCGTAGAATTTACTAATTATGCTATAGTATGGTGGGATCAATTGGTTACTAGTAAAAGGAGGAATGGGGAGAGGCCTATTGAAACTTGGGATGAGTTGAAGGCCCTTATGAGAAAACGATTTGTGCCTAGACATCACTAAAGGGATCTCTACCAAAAACTACAAACCCTTTCCCAAGGTAGTAAGAGTGTGGAGGATTACCATAGGGAGATGGAGGTTGCCATGATTAGGGCAAATATAGAGGAAGACCCGGAGGCAACCATGGCTAGGTTTTTAAATGGTTTAAATCGAGATATTGCTAATGTTATTGAATTGCAGCATTATATCGATTTGGAGGAGATGCTTCACATGGCAATGAAAGTGGAGCGACAATTAAAAAGGAAGGGAACTTCAAAATTCTCTACAAGTTCCAATTCTTTTGGTAAGTCTACATGGAGCGGGACTTCTAAAAATGATGGGGTTGTGCAGAAAAATAAATTTGAGGCACCGAAGGGAAAAATAGAGTCACCCAACAAAGGTAAAATTGCTTTTGATTCTCAAACTCCTAGGACTAGAGATATTCGTTGTTTTAAATGTTCCGGCTTAGGACATATTTCTTCACAATGTCCAAATAAACGAATATTGATTATGCGTGAGAGGTATTAAGTTCGGAGGATGAGAAAGAGGGAGAAGTGGAGGATGAGTATAAGGATATGCCAGCTGATGAGAACCCGGGAGGGGGTCCTCGTCGTAGCTCGCGGAATAACGCTCGAAAAGTTTCGAATTCAGGTTGGAACGGACGGTAACACTACGACCCGAGCCTCACGACGCAAGAACCAGGAGTATATTAAACCCGAGACCCGTTACGATGCGGAAACAAGAACCATAATGGGGGAACGCCACAAGGAATGTCCAGATCCTTGATAAGTTCGATTTGTTTTGAACGCCACAATATTTGAATCTTGATAAGTTCGTGTGTAAAGGGAAAATCCTCACATTTAGAGAGAGTTAAAACACTCAATATATTTCATTCGTCAAAAGTCTAATAATCTTTGTATTACAATGCAGACGCCTTTATATAGGCAACCAAAATAAAGATCCTAGTCTACTTTGGAAACTAAATAAAATCTAATCTAATTAGGGAATAGATAAAATCTATCAAAATAGAGTCCTAGTTTAATTGGAAACAATAATAAAAACAAAGTAAATCAAATCCTATAATTAAGGAAATTAAAATCCGCATGATTTGCATTAATTTGGAATTACGACCGTGACAACATTCCTTACGGCCGTAACTGTACTTCTGCTTAAGGATTACGGCCGTGACCACAAACTTACGGCCGTAACTGTTAAAATCTTGGAACTTTTTAATTTCCACCCGAGGATGACTTACGGCCGTGAAAAGCTAGCTTACGGCCGTAAATACAGTTCTGATCCATTTTGACCTGATTTGATCTTTGAAGCTCTCCGAACCTGTTTGAATTCTTGTTTTGGCTTGAATTGTAGTTCTTTCCGTCAACCCCGCCATGATTCTCATCACCAGCTCTAGAGGATGTTAGTGAAAATGATGATGGGGACTATGCAGTAGCTAAATCACATGTCACTAGGAGAGCTCTTAGTACTCAAGTTAAGGTGGAAGAGTCGGGTGAGCAGCGAGAAAATATATTTCATACTAGGTGCTTTGTGAATAACAAGGTGTGTAATTTGATAATAGATGGTGGTAGTTGTGCGAACGTTGCTAGCACTACTCTAGTGGAGAAATTATGCCTACCTATACTAAAACACCCTAGGCCATATAAGCTACAATGGTTAAATGAATCGGGTGAGATTAAGGTGAATAAACAAGTGGTAGTTGATTTGGCGATTGGGAAGTATGAAGATAGCGTGGTTTGTGATGTGGTACCAATGCATGCGGGGCACATCTTGTTGGGCAGGCCATGGCAATTCGATAGGAAGGTTATTCATGATGGTTTTAAAAATAGGTATACCTTCACTAAGGATGGGAAAGATATAAAACTAATGCCTTTGTCACCTCAACAGGTCTATGAAGACCAACTGAAATTAAAAAGTGAGGAAGAGAGAAAGAGGGTCGGGACCACGATCCCGGAAAAAGGAGAGTTGAGTGAACAGAAGAGGGTCGGGACCACGATCCCAGAAAAAGGAGAGGGTGTGAAGAGTTCCAGTAAAAATAAAAGAGAGAAAAGAAAGGTGAGCTTCTACGAAAACAGAGTGATATCACCAAAGCTATTTCTACAAATAAACCAGTGATTTTACTCATGTATAAGGAATCTCTCCTTGTACTTGATGAAGCTAACCACTCCCTCCCCAGTTTAGCTGTGTCTCTTTTGCAGGAATTTGCAGATTTATTTCCCGAGGAGATTCCTAGTGGGCTGCCGCCAATTCGTGGGATTGAACACCAGATTGACTTCGTGCCGGGAGCAGTCATCCCAAACTGGGCAGCTTATAGGAGCAATCCCGAAGAGACCAAAGAGCTACAAAAGCAGGTTGAAGAGCTGTTGAAAAGGGGCTATGTTAGGGAAAGCATGAGCCATGTGCAGTACCAGTTTTGTTGGTGCAAAAAAAAGATGGGACTTGGAGGATGTGCGTTGATTGTAGAGCAGTCAACAATATTACGGTAAAGTATCGCCATTCCATACCTAGACTTGATGACATGCTTGATGAACTATATGGTTCTTGTATGTTTAGCAAAATAGACCTTAAGAGTGGTTATCACCAAATTCGAATGAAAGAAGGTGATGAATGGAAAACCGCCTTCAAAACTAAATATGGTTTATATAAATTGATGGTTATGCCATTCGGCCTCTCAAATGCACCTAGCACTTTTATGAGACTAATGAACCATGTTTTACGTGCTTACATTGGTAAATTTGTTGTGGTATACTTTGATGACATTTTGGTATATAGTAAGAACTTAGGTGCTCACATTGAGCATTTAAGATCTGTTTTGGAAGTTTTGAAAACTGAAAAACTATATGCTAATTTTAAAAAGTGTACTTTTTGCATGAAAAAGGTAATTTTTCTTAGGTTTGTTGTTAGTGATAATGGTGTAGAGGTAGATGAGGAGAAAATTCGTGCTATTAAAGAATGGTCAACTCCCAAAAGTATTACGGAGGTTAGGAGCTTCCACGGGTTGGCTGGGTTTTATAGGAGATTTGTTAAAGACTTTAGCACACTTGCAGCACCACTCACAGAAATAGTCAAGAAAAGTGTTGGATTCCATTGGGGGGAAGCACAAGAAAATGCTTTTAAAGTACTTAAGAATAGGTTATGTTCTGCACCTGTTTTGGCTTTACCTAACTTTAACCAAAACTTTGAGATTGAATGTGATGCATCAGGAATAGGTATTGGAGCCGTTCTTATGCAGGAAAAAAGGCCACTTGCATTTTTCAGTGAAAAGCTGAGTGGGGCAGTTTTGAATTATCCTACCTACGACAAGGAGCTTTATGCTCTTGTTCGTGCCTTGGAGACATGGCAGCACTATTTGTGGCCAAAGGAATTCGTCATACACACTGACCACGAGTCACTGAAACACCTCAAGGGACAAGGTAAGCTACACAAAAGACACGTCGTTGGATGGAATTCATTGAGACTTTTCCATACGTCATTCGATATAAGCAAGGTAAGGAGAATGTGGTAGCAGATGCCCTTTCTCGCAGGTACGTACTTCTAAACTCTTTAAATGCGAAGTTGCTTGGATTTGAATATATAAGAGGTATGTATGCTAATGACCCTGATTTTTCTACCATTTATGCTTCATGTGAAAAGGGTGCAATTGATAAATTTTATAGGCATGATGGCTATTTATTTAGAGAAAGTAAACTTTGCGTGCCTAATTGTTCTATGCGTGAATTGCTAGTGCGTGAGGCTCATGGTGGGGGGTTAATGGGACACTTTGGTGTAATTAAGACTTTAGAAACTTTACAAGAGCACTTTTATTGGCCTAAAATGAAAAGAAATGTTCACCATATTTGTGAAAGGTGCATAACTTGTAAATAATCTAAGTTTAGGGTCTTACCACAAGGTTTGTAGACACCTTTGCCCGTACCTAATGACCTTGGGTAGATATATCTATGGATTTTGTGTTAGGTTTGCCTAGGACAAAAAAAGGTAGAGACTCGATATTTGTGGTGGTAGACAGATTTAGCAAAATGGCGCATTTTATTCCTTGTAATAAAACTGATGACGTAACAAACATAGTTGACATATTCTTTAGGGAGGTTGTGAGACTCCATGGGGTACCTAGGAGTATTGTGTCTGATAGGGATGTTAAGTTCCTAAGCTACTTTTGGAAAGTCTTGTGGGGGAAGATGGGTACTAAATTATTATTTTCTACTACATGTCACCCGAAAACTGATGGCCAAACGGAGGTAGTTAATAGGACATTAATCCAACTTTTGAGCACTTAATAAATAAGAATTTAAAAAATTAGGAGGAATGTTTGCCATTTGTGGAATTTGCTTATAATCGATCTGTGCATTCTACTACTTCATGTTCACCTTTTGAAGTTGTTTATGGTTTCAACCCGCTAACTCCTCTTGATTTAATTCCTTTACCTGTAGATGAACGAAGCAATTTGGACGGGGCGAAAAAAGCTAAGCTTCATGAGAAGGTGAAAGGGCAAATTGAAAAGAAAAATGAGCGTTATGCGACTCATGCCAACAAAGGTAGGAGGCAAGTGACGTTCGAGCCGGGTGATTGGGTGTGGGTACACTTGCGAAAGGAGCGATTTCCAACCCAAAGAAAGTCTAAGTTGCAGCCAAGAGGCGATGGACCTTTTCAGATCCTTGAAAAGATAAATGAGAATGCATATAAGCTCGATCTTCCAGGTGAGTATAATGTGTCTGCTTCTTTTAATGTTGCTGATCTTTCTCTGTTTGATGCAGGTGATGATTCGAGGACGAATCATTTTCAATAGGGAGGGGATGATGAGTTCCGGAGTGGCTCGACGAACGTTGACCCGTTGCACGTGCCCGTAGGACCAATAACGAGGCAAAGAGCCAAAAGAATCAAGCAGACAATGCAAGGATTCATTCAAGCGTGGATGGATGAGTGTTCGAGTGTAAAGACATCATTTACGTCACATAACAAAGTGGAAGAGGAGTCAAAGTTGTTACAATGCATTTGGATCAAAGAACAACAAAAAATTGGGACAGAAGCATTCTCACGGCCGTAACACCCATTTTTACGGTCGTAAAATCATCTTGGCTAAATTTGTGCAGAAAGGCAGTCACGGCCGTAACATTATCAAGACAAAGTTATACAGAAGAGGACTCACGGCCGTAAATAAAGTTTAGTAGTTTTTATATTTTTATTCAGAGAGTCGATTACGACTGTATATAAATTTGTCACGGCCGTAACATATGTTTTGTTTTTTAGTCCGTAAGTCACTTACGGCCGTAAATTAGGCGGCGTATTTTTAACCTAGTTTCAGCGTTTAGTTTATTTGCAATTCTAGTTTATTTAGGTTTCTTTATTTTGTTAGCCTATATATATGGCTTTATTCGGCATTGTAAGACACAACTATTATTCTTGAGATTAATGATATTGAAGGTGAGATATTCCCTTAATTTCTTCGTGTTTTCGTCGAACAAATTGAACTTATCAAAGGATTTGACAACCTTTGTGGCGTTCCCCCTTTGTGGTTCTTATCTCCGCATCGTAACGGGTTTTGGGTTTAATATACCCATAGTTCTTGCGTCGTGAGGTCGAGTTTGCATTGTTACCGTCTACTATATTGGATTTTAGAGCTTTCCGACGTTTAATTCCGCGTGTTCTTGGTGATCCCCGTATCGGATCACATCACATGATCATATGATAAATCAAATTACATAAAGTTTGTTTCGTCCATAACACTTATGCACAACAAATAATGGTTGAGATATATTCGGCTTCAATGGTAGCTAATGCAATGGAGTTGTATTTCTTACTAAACAAACACAAATACAAAGCATAGAAATTGACAAGTTCCACTAGTACTTTTACGATCAAATAGTGCATGTGGTCCAATCGAACATCTAAGTAAATCTATGTGATTCCCTTTAGAATACCAAAGCCCTAGAGTTCCCAAGTCGCTAAGATATCTAAAAATGTGTTTAATTGCACTATGACGATGATACCCTTAGACGACCCGCAACACTCGAATTATCCCACGAGAAGATGGTTTTATCCTAAACAAGGTTGGACACGTTCTTGAGTCGAACCCTTCAATCTTATGAGGTTTGTATAGTGATCCCTAGTACTACTATAATCTACTTGTATAATATTGTTATCAATGAGGTTGACAACCCCTTTGTTAACAACCTTGTACGAGTACCAAGTTTGATAAACCAATTTGTCTAACAAAACTGGATCAAATAGCAACGGATACCTTTATTCTTCTACAAATTATACTAAGACATTAGCACTGAAATATTTAGAATCAATATGAATTGGAAACACAAGATTATCATTTGCATTCTCCTGAAGATATAGAGGCAAAACTAATTTTATATACACTGCATATGAATGAGAGAATAAATATCAAAGAGTAAAATAATAGAGATTTATCTGAAGGAAATATCAATTGTGAAACCCAAGTATTTAAAAGTAATTTAGCCCAAAAAAAAAAAAAAAATTATAATAAAAATAACAATATTTAACGGAATCCCCTTGATCTTGATTGATAGAGCTCCAACTTTCCTTTGGCCTCCGGCAACAAGTTTTCGACATTTTCATCTTGGATCAATGAGGCTTGCTTTGATGCCCATTCGATCACAGTTAGTACCTCGGCTTGAGCAAGTTCTTCACTATCCGGCACATTGAGAGCAATGTAACACAGCAGGATCAATGCACATCCTTGAACAATTTGTTCCCCAAAGTATACTAGCTGAACTAGGTGCTTTGCCCCTCCAGCACTTATAATTGACTTAGAGTGATCCAGGTGCAGATAGTTATCTGTGCAAGCAAACTTTGTAAGCCCAATGCAAGCTTCTCTACAAACTTCGGGTTCTTGTTCATCCAGCAACTTTACTAATGGGCTTATAATCCTGGTTTCTGTTGCCCTGAAAGTCCTAGCCAAATTCCCAATGGCCTTAATACATGGAACAAAAAGTTCCGAATCCCCTTTCTCAATGATTCTCAGTATCTGATCTACAACAGCTTTGCAGGCTGGGGAATTAGGCTTGAATGCTGATCTTCTCAAATCAGCATCTTCTGCTGCTACTGCTGTGATCTCCATCAATGCCATAGCAGAATTGAACTGAACTTCCTTTGATCCTTTCTCCAGAAGGACAGCAAAGCAGAGTAATGCTCTTGATTCAGTGATACTTTTGCAAATGGGCGAATTTCCTTTTGCGAGGTGCCAAAGGGCTCTTGCAGCCATTGCCTTCATATAGACCTTGGTGGATGGATCCTCCATTTCCCGAGCTTTATTGCTCACTCCAGAGAGCGAATGACTGTGGTGATGGTTGCTGATAGAATTGTTGCCACCGTCATTATCCTGGTTGGATTGACCCTTCAATGCCATGCTATTGGTGACAACAGTGTGCATCTGATGAAGAGGCTGCTTATTCCCTAATGGATGCAGTATCTGACTCCTATCATCGTCTAAATCAATTGCACTGACATTGGCATTGGCATTGACATTATTATTATTATTATTAGTACTTACCAAAACAACAGCTTGGTGCATTGAAGTTGCTTTGCTAACAACAGCATACTTGCTATGTTCCTGCACAGTCTCGAAAGCCAGATGCCCAACGAGCAATCGTATAATGTTATGCTGCACGAACAGATCTTGGCATTTGGGGTAATGAGCAACAAGGTCAGACACTGCCCAAGCCACCACTGCTTGCACCTTCATTGAACCTTCCTTGAGGATTTTTGCAAACACTGAGCATACCCCGGCGTGAATCAGATGTTCAACGCTTTCGGGATCTCGTCCCAGAAGCCCGATTGCCCTCGCAGCATTCTCCTGACCCTCCATTTTACCTTCCTTCACCAACTTCAACAAAGGACCCACCCCGCCTTCCTCGATAATCAACTTCCCGTACCGATCGTTGTCCCGAGCCAGAGACACCAGCGAGGCTGCCGCATCGGATCGGTCTTCCAGCGACCCAGTATACAAAATCGCGATCTGCTCCCAAATAAGACACAAAATGGGCTCGTTGGCGGCGATCGGAGGGAGCCCAAGGTAGCCATCATCTCGGTTCCCGGCTGAAGCTGAAACACGTAGAAGCCACGACACGTCGCCGATAGAATTCTCCAGTTGCGATGACATTTTGCGAAACGCAGCGGCGGGAATGATGGTGAAAACTCGCTTGACAAGGCCGTGGCCTCTGCACTTGAGGACAAGGGCCAACGCCTTGTCCAATACCTGTTCAGTATCATCAAGAATTCGGCGCGTGGGGCGCTCGTAGAGGTCGTTGCTCGCGCGTGCAGCCTGGCGTAGAAGCCCGGCGAGCTTGTCAGTCTTGGACTTGAGTTCGGCGCATTCTTGCTTGAATGAAGCAGCCTCATCTGCCGCCTTTATCACCTGGTCAGCTAATTGGATCGGTTTTGCCAAGATCTGCTTCACCAAGTCAGCCATGAATAACAGCAGATTCCCACAACTTCAAATTTCTAGAACCAAGGCTCTAGTTGACTAAATTTGGTAGCGATGTTTTGCAGAAGATCGAGGAACTTATTTATGGTGGTTTTGAGGATTTTGTATTTCTTGAGCCAATGAGGATTTGGTGACCCAGTCGGAGAAGTTGGACTTGGACATGGTCCAACACATATGTTCGCCTCGTTTCTACTATTTGTAGGTAATTTCACAAATTGCCATTAAAATTTGCTCAAAATTTCAACTATGTCATTAAAGTTTTTCAAAATTACGTAACATGTCACTCAAGTATCTTTTCTCTCTCTCTCTCTCATAGTTCTCTATTATAGTGGGAGAAGAAGGGAGAAAGTTGACGGGCAGATTTTTGACAAATAGAAAGAGAGATGTCCATAGAGATTAGAGAGAGAAAAGGGAAAAGTTAACGGATTGATGCTGATTTTTGACAGAATTATAAATAGAGTGGGATGGTGTGAAAGCAAATGAGACTTGAGTGGCATGAAGCGTAATTTTGAAATTTTAGTGGCATAGTTGAAATTTCGACCAAACTTCATTGGCATTTTGTGAAATTAACCTATTTAAAAACATTTTTTTTTCGAGATAAGAAAGGTGGAAAAAGAAAATGTGTAGTTAAAAAATCGTTTGAAGGATTCTGTTATTTAAAAATATGTTTTTAAATAAGTTTACTATATTTCATATTTACAAACTAATATCTAATATAGCCTTGTTTGATACCCTCTCAATAAAATAATCTAGACAAAAAATCCAAGAGAAATTCAAACTTTTTAATAGTACATTATCCAAAAATTTATCATTACAAAACAAATTATTTAAAATAATAGACTTCAAACACACTCATACTTGTTGACGGTAACAAACTTCTTAAAGTTGAGGGTTCGACTCCTTGGGGACAAGTCCAATCAACTAGGACAAAAATTCATTTACAATGGAACAATCCGTGTGTTATGAGACGCCACCAGGCTACGATCAAATCAATAAAAGAACGCTCGTTTTTATGTTGACGATAACATATGACGTTCCGTAATACACGGATTGTCCGATTTACCTTTTCTTTCGCTCCTGATTTACGATACGCACCCTTTTTTGCCACCAATGCCGCGCTCCACGCATGATTACGTTCAACGCAGTTTGGAAACCCGTAGCCTCCACATTTATATGCAGCCCCCTGCTGATCCACAGGCGATTCCTATTGCTTGACAGCCTTCCTCGTCGATTCTAACGAAGACTAAAATTATGAGGAAAAAGTGGGGGTATATGGTGGTAGGGAATGGATCGAGTCGAGAGTGTAGAGTATATATTTTATTTTTTCAACCTGTATTTAATTTCGGGCTTTGAAGTTGTTATAAATAGGGGTCGTTGATATACAATCTCTTGTACTATTTTTTTTTTTTTTTTTCCATATAGTGAATACTAAATCCTCATACTCTACCCGTTGATTTTTCTCTATGTTCTAGGATTTCCAACGTAAAATTAATTTTTTGTGTTCTTTATTCTTCATTGCTATTTATATTCATATCATACACTTCAGTGACTTCACTTTGCAGCTGGATTGAAGTTCATGATTTGCGGTTGACCTTGGCCGAATCTAGCATAGTGGAGGCAAAAGCTCAAGAAGCCATTGTTTATGAAGATGGGAAACAAGAGGGTGGAAAGAAAGTTCTTGATCATTAAATATTTCGATCCAGAATGGAACTTGAACTTACTAGAGGTTCCAAATGATGATGCAAATGAATCTATCTTTATTGAGCCCTCTCTCCCAATTGGTGATGCTATGATCATTCCTTCACCTCCCATCGAAACTGTATCTTTTGCAATCCAGACAAATGAGTCCACTCCTCATGCTAACCAAGAGGATCTCGCTTTCAAAAATCTTCTAAGAATTGTTTAGCCTGAAAAGTAATTTTTCTTCTAATTTCCTAACTTCTTTTTCTTGATATGATATCTTATTGTTTTCGCATTTGATTTTTTATATTATGTTCATTATATTTCAAGTTCATTGACTTGCGTGTTAAGATTCGGTATACCATAACTAGTTCATTAATTTACACAATTTCCCATAACACTTATTAATCATCCATATTTTCTCTCTCCATTTTTTAACCCCACATTTTATCTAAAAAACACAAATAAATCAATAAAATAATTTACATTCCATTTTTAATCTAGCCAAACATAGGCTTAATAAGCTAGCTTGATTCTTCTTAGAGCATCCACAATGAATGTGCTAACTTTTGTTAGTTAAGTACTGCCACATAGATAATTTAGTAGATATTAAGTGTCACATATGTATGTTAACTTTAGCCATTATTTGAGTATCACATTTGATGTGTTAAATTTAGGGCTAATTACACCAAATCACGTGTTTAGTTTTGAAAATTTTAAAATAAGGTATTTTGAAAATAATTAATCAAATCAGGTATCAAATTAGAATAAATTCATAGTTCTTCAATTCCGTCATTATCACTCCCAATCACCAAAAACCGCAAGGATGAAGAGTTGCTTCTGCCGGATTCCAAGAAACATGGCTCGTTTCATTTTCTTTATTTTTGGCCTAAAATCCAGACATCAAAGATGGCAGTAGTCGGCCGACTGCTTGTTGTGCCAGATTTGTAGTAACCGAACGAGGAGGAAGAAGAAGACTCAGACCAGATATCAACCATCTGCTTCGACGATCCCGTGTCATAAAACTACCACCATGAAGACCGTATTGTCAAAAAGAACTCCCGATCAGATTTTAGGAAGATTCCAACGACTGTTGTGGAAGTTCTAATAAAAATTTCAAAATCTCAACCAAACTTGCAAACTAAAATTCTGATCAATAGAGAGCTTCAATCACGAAACGGTCTGGATTCACGATGAAGAGGAGCATTTTCCTGTGCTTGAAGCGTTTTTCTGGTAAACACTGGTGGCGATGATTTCTGACGGTCTGCTGAGGTGTGTGATTTTCAATTTGTTGGATCTGTGGTAGTGGTGGTGTTATGATGGTGGATTTGTGGTTATGGTGGTTGTTGATCTGCGGTGGTGGTTGTGGATCTGTGGTGGTGGTGGATTTGTGGTGAAGGCAATGATGGCGATTGTAATTAATTACGATTGTAGTGGTGCTGTTGAGACAACAGGTAGTGGTAAAAATTACAATTGCACTTAATTACAAAATTGAAATAAAATCACAATAGCGGAAGAACGCCCAGTGACGGTGGTGGTGATATCGAAATTTAATTGCATTTTTAATTAATTACAAAATTGAAATAAGTTACAGTTGTATTTTAAACGATGGTTGTGATAGTTGCTGATTACAAATTAGATAGTGGTGGTGGTAATTAATTGTAATTGTAGTTAAATTTACAATTGTAACTAACTACAAATTGAAATAAAGTTTTAATTCATAAGTTACAATTGTAATTAATTACAAAATTGAAATAAGTTACAATTGTATTTTTGACAATGGTTGTGATGGTGGCTGATACAAATTAGGATGTGATTGGTGGTGGTGGTGGTGGTGGTGGTGGTAATTAATTGCAATTGTAATTAAATATATAGTTGTAACTAATTGCAAATTGAAGAAAAGTTCTAATTTATAAGTTACAATTGTAATTAATTACAAAATTGAAATAAGTTACAACTGTATTTTCGATGGTGGTTGGGGCGATGACTGATTACAAATTAGGTGGTGATTGGTGGTGGTGATTAATTGCAATGTAGTTAAATTTACAATTGTAACTAATTATAAATTGAAATAAAGTTACAGTTGTAATTAATTACAATTGTATCTCTAAGGTGGTTGTGGCGGTAATAGATTACAAATTTGGTGGTGATGGTGGTAATTAATTGAAATTATAGTTAAAATTACAATTGTAACTAATTACAAATTGAAAATAAAGTTACAGTTGTAATTAATTACAAAATTGAAATAAGGTGGTGGTGGTGGCGGCGGAGGCAGTGACTGGTTACAAATTAGGTGGTGGTAATTAATTACAATTTGAAATAAATTTACAATTGTAATTAATTACAAAATTGAAATAAAATTACAATTGTAATTAATTACAAACCCTGATTTCTGATAATAAAAAAATACCTGATTTTGAAAATTATTTTGATATTTTTGTAATTAGTTATAAATCACCTGAATTTAAAAAAATTCATATTTAAATGTGTGTAATTGTGTACTTAACCCTTAAATTTACCCATTAGGATTTAGATCACAATCATATGGACCAAATTTTTCAAAAGTAAAGCATGATTCAGTTCAATTAAAATAAAATTAATCGAAGAACAAAGAAATTTTTTTTAAATTATTATCAAGGGTATTATGGTTTAAAAATATTTTTATCTAGTCGGCTCGTTTATATATTTCCTTATTTTTATTATTATAAATTATTATTGAGAATATTATGATAAAAAAAATATTTTCTTTAGCTAACCCTTTCACAGATAGTATAGTATATAATTATAGATTTATTTTATTTAAATTCACAGACAAACAAACGTTCATTGAAGAAGAAAATAAAATACATAATACAATAAATAAATAAATAAAATGGAAAAAATCAAAACTTTTTGGTAAAGAAATCAACTTATCGTTTCTATAATAAAAAAAAAAAAATGAACTAGGTTAGCAAAAAACATAAAAAATATACCTATTAAATTTTTCTCTTTCCTGTTTCTCTCTCCTGTTTGCCATGTCATTAGTTAAAATATTTGCTAACTTTAACAAACAAGTTAACAAGAACTTAAAAAGATTCATTTAACAAACAAGTTAACATGTCCAATGTAGACTTAAAACTACTATTAATTAACACGTGATACTAACAAGCACTTTAACACATTTATTTTAGATGCTCTTATGCAATTCTTAGGAATTTGTGCAAAATATCCGAAGCTTCCATTCCTTTCATTCCCGTTGCTTCCAGGGCAAACCAGTGGTAAGAAGATAGAAGGAAAGTCATTAAGCTGGAAAAGGGACTCCCCATCAAATTCTTCCTCGACTCCGAACACTGTTGTTGCTCTTCTGTTTTTATCAATTGTGTTAGCACCAACTATGAAGTCCATGGGGCTTCATTTGACATTGAAGTATTGAATGGACCTGAATTGCCTGTTGAGTGCTGAATAACTCACAACACCCTTCTAGATTGCACCAAATGCACCTATTGTGATTCATTAGGGAAAAATCCAATAAATCATAGCATTGTAGAGGCCAATTCTAGTTAAGGAAACCAAATTCTACTCAGACATTGTGTCAAACAGTTTACGAGCTGAGATAATACCACAACCGTTGTATAAACATCCCCGAGAGCAATTCCCACGTAAAGAAAATTCACAGGATTCAACCACAAGCACTGAAATTCTCAAATCTTTGAAGTAATGAAATAATATTAAACACGAAAGAGAGAAAAGAAACTCATATGAATTCAACTTACCAACGAATTCAATCTTCAAATTAAGGAAAATAAGATATTGGAAGTATCAAGAGTTTCAAGAAAAGCAGGTTTGCTTGCCTTCTCAAACCAATTTCCCATTCGTACTGGAGTTGAAGAATGAGAACTGTGAATTTTGAATTTTAGCCCGTTTGATGATCATTCTTTCAAACATCTTTTTTTCTCATACTCATTTTTAACCACGCATCTCTATGAATTCCCCTTTGACTACAGCCACAATGACTTCACATATTCGAGCCAATTTTTGATAGCCACATTGATGTCCCATCTAGAAGGGTTATTAGGAATTCCTCGAACTTCGTGAAAGAATGTAGGATATCTCAACCTTGGTCAAAATGACAAATGAAGCGTAGTAGGAATCAGTGGAGCGTGGAGTGTCACCGCTTGTTTCTTTAAATTTTATATTCGTAATCCATTGTCGAAAAAGTTTGGCACAAATGATCCCTAACATTTTCATTCAATAGATCCGTTTTATTATAATTATTTAATAATTATTAAAGTGACAAATATTCATGTACTTAAAAAAAGTACCAAAGCAAGTTTATTCTGCCATGTCAATCTACAAATAATCAATTTTTAAGTGAAGGTATTTGCTAGCATAGGATGAAACCTGCTCCGGCATTTCACTTCATGATCCATCTATCCATCCTTGTAGAAGTAATAATTATTCAGAGGGAAAATGGAAAATAAAGCACATTTTCATCCTCTACCTCCCAACAATGTTCGAAAAGGCATAAAAATAGATTTAAGTAATAAAGCTACTCAAATTAAACAAGTTGTGAATAGCAAAAATGAGGTAAACATATTTACAAATAGTAGCCATCACTTCACTACCCCCTCGACAAAAACTAGTTCTTTGCTTTCAATATAATATGGATCCAGAGAAAGACTCAATTTCATAGATTTTCTTTTCACAACAACATTTTAAACATGTCAACACCTGCAGATTTATGGGAGAAGCTTATCTGAAAACAGAATAGACAAAAAAATTCACACCAATTATATATTCAGAGAAAGAGAGCCAGAATATTCAAAACTTTTAAACAACTTCATACCTTCAAGGCAGGTTTACTCAGAGATGGCTCCACTATCAAAATTTAATAATATATATCTAAATACTAATGAAACACTGCCTGTGCTAGTCATCTTTTACGTTTCAATTTTGAAGCAGTCCATTTGAAATAACCACAGTTTGCTTCAGGGTTAGATGCAGGTCCCTGGGACAGGTGAAAATACTGATCAAAGATAAATAAATAAATAAATATATTTGATTCATATCTTGACCAGCTTTAGCACTCTCCACATATAATCTCTTTACCAACCAAGCACCTTAATACCATGCAATAGGGCCATGTAATCAATGCAAAGCTACTTTTAATTAAAATTTTTATATTTCTTTAAATGAGTGTACGAAAAAGTAACCTTAAAAAGGAAGCTTTCAGAAAAATTTTGATACTAACAGGCCATATGTATTAATATTACTTCAGGGCCAAAAATTGAGAACTAAATGCAATATGTCCAAACAACATTCTTCTCTTCATTTAACAAACACAAACCCCAAAATATTTGAGAATGAAGTTAAATATAGGTATATATACCTCAGCACGTGCACAGACATAAAACTGGCGCCCTAGATTTGGACCAGCTTTTTTCACCACTCGAGAAACGCAAGGTTCCTTGTGACCCTTGCAAAGAGGAATACTATTCTGCATCAGTTGTTGAATCCTTTGCCATTCTACTATGGCCACATTGTTCTTTTCATTTTCTGGAGGTTGAGAGCCATCACATTCACCACCTTGCATTGGCACACTTTGTCGTACCCACTCCTTTTGAGCATCACATTCACCACCTTCATCTATAGTGTCATTGGATTCAAAACAAGGATTAGAGATATCTGTTTGATTAAGCTTATTGTCTGCAAACAAACCGTTAGAGATGTCACTGTGACTCGACTGAAAGAATGATTTGAGCGAAAGCTGAGACCAATGACTTGGTCTTGCTTTCTTCTTGTTCTCCACTGAGACCAATAAGTTAGCACCGTTAATTTCAGTGCGAGGTGAGTTACAAGATGATTCCTTGTCAAAGCATTCAGGAGCCTCTGCTGGTGTACAAAATACTCCTTCGTGTGTCGAGTTTAATGAAGATGAGCTGGGGGAATGTGAGGGTCTTTTATTGCAACTTTGGAGAGCAGTACTTTCTTCTGAAAAAGAACTTGATCCTCCACATTGATTAAATTCTTCAGCAGATTTCCTTTTAACTAACATTGATACTGTCCAATCATAGCACATCGATAAAAAAAAATTACAGTTAGAACAGCTTCATGTAAAAACTGAGGGGTTCATATTAGAAAGACCTCAAATAAAATCATATTCCAAAAAAAAAAAAAAAAATTACTGTACAAAGTTTGAGTAGAGAAGGTTAATACTAATAGATAAGAGTCAATAAACATTGTCCAAGTATTGGCCAACTGAGGGGGAAAAAAAAGGAACCCTGACACAAAAACAAGTTGGCTCTATTGAATCCATGCACTTAATGCAGATTTTTGAGCGATTAAGAAGATAGGGAATGTAGTCATGGTCATACAAAGAACACCAATTTTTGTGTTAGTGTAGAGATATGACTTTGCCCATAGATTATCGATGCAAATTCTTACTATTTTAAGTGATTGGATCACTTCTTTAAAGAAGAAATTGTAGCTTTGCTTGGTTATATATAGATCAAGACCTCTAATGAAATATTAAGAATCACTGATTAACTACAATATTTCAAGGTGTGAAATTGCCAATCATTTTCTTTCCACGACGTGAAGTTGTAGAAGATTATCATGCTAATAAAATGGTTAAAGCTACTGTTTCAAACCAATGGGATTTGATGGAAGATGAAACTATGAGAAGAACCCAAAATACAAGAATTATAGCTTCAACAATAATCTGTGATTGTGCAAATTAAATTAAATAAAATTAACAAAGTTAAAATACTATGAGAAATTAAAATTAGTTGAAAGAAAATAAAACAAGAACGTTGAAATGCATTTAAAATTTATTAACTAGAACAAATTTACAAGTTTGCACTAGGAACTGGTAAAGGAATTTAAACACACTTGCAACACGAGCTGATACAAGACTTGATATTTCAGAAGAAATTAAAAATTGAAGACTCTCAAAACACTCAACTTGAAATAGAACTTAAGAATGCCACACAAGAAACAACTTAACTCCAAGTCTAAAGCTTGAATCTAACTTTCAAACTTGCTGGGTTTGTGCAAAATTTCAAATGATCTTATACATGATTTCCTAAACAGTTTCAGAATCCTACTTAGTTGCTTTCAATTTTACATGAAGCAATGCGTTCCCATCAACATATTCTTTTCTAATTATTCGTTTTAATGAGGTCAATTGATGCAGGCTACAATAACCTCCAGGAAAAACAAAATGAAAGATAGGGAAATTCAGGGAATTGATTAAATCAGTAAATTGAACATTTAAGAGATTCAGTTGTTAGTTTGATACTCTGAATTATACACACACACACACACACACACAGAGGGAGAGGGAGAGAGAGCCTAAAGAGATTTTTTCTCAACCTGGTTGTGAACAAAAACTACATGTGTACTACGGTGTATCACAAAAAAAGTTTGCTATACACGTACAACATACTCATCAAATCTAAAGTTTTACCATCATTATACCATCCGAGAACGGATGATAAAATGATCATCGAAACTGATGCATCCCAAGAAAATTGGGGAGCAGTTTTAAAAGCTCTTGATGACTTGACCAAGAAGAAAAAATATGTAGTTATGCTTTTGGCACTTTTTCAGGCTCTGGAAGAAATTACCATATTAATGAAAAAGAAATTTTAACAATGAAAAGGGTATTACGAAATTCAAATTATATATCAGTTTTGATAAATTTCTTGTTAGGACTAATTCAAGTACATGTAATTCATTTATGAAAAACTAGGTACATCCAAATTATATAAACAAGGATGGCTTGTCAGATGGCAAATGTGGTTCAGTGACTATGATTTCAACATTGAAATCGTAAAAGGTAAAAATAACTCATTAGCTAATTTACTCACAAGGAAATTTGGGGCAAGCTGAGAATAAGGGATAGAACTCTCACTCGAAGGAAGAAAAGAAGGCATGGTTCATTCTACGAAAAGAGGGAAAGGAATGAAACTTGTGAACTTAGCCGTTAGCCGGGAATGAACAATTGACATTGAAAACTTGAAAAAAGATTGAACCCCAAACAGAAGGAAGCGAAAGTAACAAGATTACTGGAGCTACTACAAAAGTCTCTAAAGAGACCTTGAATCGAAGGTAGCAAAACTAATGGAGAGAACTGAAAAGGAAAAACTTTCATGTACCTTCAAAAAGCCTAAACAAAAAGAGTATTCTGAAGCTCAGTGTTCTCACGAACAAAAGGGAATTCAAATCCCAACTGAAAAGGCACAAGAGAATGTGAAACCTCAATGTTCGCAAGATCATATGATTATTCAAAAAACCAATCGAATTGTCACAAACAAATACTAAAACTTCACCCTTGGGAGGAGTTAACACATCTTTTGCAGGAACAAAATTTTATATGATCCTTGATGAACCACATAGAGGATTTTACACAAATTGGACACAGGTGGAGCCTCTTGTGAAAGGAAAACCCCACAAACATAAGAGTTACAAAACCTATACCGAAGCCCAAGAAGCCTTCACGGAATTCCATGAAACAAAAGGAATTAGTCCAATTCCTTACAAACAACTTTTTGACCATAGCAATTTAATTTTGAGCTCAAACTATTGTCAACAAAAATTAGGTCCAAGCCCAAATTACTAGCCATCTTATTCAGAACACAATTCGAAAACCAAAGAATTAGGATGATGTCCTATAAAGATGCAGCCCAAACCAGTTCAGAAACAATACCAAACAGATTCAAAAAACTTGGAGAGATTCCGACACAGAAGGAAGAATTAACTTATCCAGTGATTAAGTTCCAAGAATTCCTAGTCTTGAAGAGGAAGCACGTATAGTAGGAGCCTCTACCCCAGAAGAAGATTACTATGAAACAATTGAAAAGAAATTAGGAGAGTTCATTTTCTTTGAAGGAGCTGAACCCACCATGGTACAAACAACATTTCATTGCGGGTTAATTAAAATGATTGTCCCAGGAAAAGATTTCAACAAAATAAAATTAATTGATAACAGTTTATTCAAATCAATCAAAGATTTAGATAAATTTGTTATTAAGCACAAAAATTAAAAATGATTCTTAAAATCAACAGTACAATCCCATTCTGGAACGAATAAAACACTCTTGTGAAAGAGTATCATCACATCCAAATCAAGAGAGTCCAGGAAGTCAAAGTCAACAAACCAATTGAAGGGGAACTCACTTGTGTTGCTGAACAAATGATGGAAGATTGGAGATCTTTATCCTTTCAGAGGATAATTACTAGATTGAAAAATTTTAACAACGAATCAAAAATCAAAGTAAACCACTCTTCAAAGTTTATTTTGATGACAAGCAAAACAGGATCAACAATCAGTACAAAGGATATTAAATCAATCTGTAGATTCGAGCAGAACTTCTACAATTTGCCAAATGCTCCAAAAAGTTACAAAGGACACCTCTACAAGGCACTCAAGTCAAGCCTTGGAAAGGACCACGCATGCCAATGGTGCGAGAAGACAAAAGGAATCCAAGGACCGGAGGAATCGGGACCCAGCACCTCATGAAGCAGCAACAACAGCCAATTAGAGTAAAAAGCTAAGGAATCTGAAACAGCTTTTGCATTTGCTTTTTGAAAGACCATGAAAAACTTTTGACCAAAAGTTTCTTGGTAAAACGTGTGTCAAAAGTAGCAAACGCAGCACCAAATGGAGGGACCACCATGTAATGGAAAAGGAGTCACGAGCTTCAACAAATGGAATATAGCTGGAAAGATGGCGAGGGGAATCTTCTTTGAAGCCTATAAAAAGACAGCAGAAGAGCAAAAAGGAGGAGAAAAATTTAATCTTCAAAATGTTTTCTTGTAGTTCTCAGTTTTCTCAAATGTTAGGTCGAGGTTAAAAGCATAACTTGATTTCTAAAAGGAATTAATTAACTTAGGAATTATTTAAGGTAGTGCCAAGGGTGACCTTATGGAAAAGAATAAGGTTCAAGTTGATATGTCTTAGGTGGTGGAAAAAAGAAAAGGGAATCAAATTATGCTTTTATAATATGCATAAGATGTAATGAATTATCATGCAACAGATAATTGACAACATATTAACAACTGATATGAAAGCATAAAAAAGACAAGAATTAAAAATATGTTTTGGAGATTTATTAAATTATGTTAAAGGAATTACAACTAAGGATTTCCCTTTCGAGAAGTCCCTAAAAGATTAAATAAAGCTTGGAAAAAGAAGTACCTTCAGAATATTCACAAGGTCCCTATTTTGCTATACAATATTTTTTGTATTAAGAATTTTTCTAAGGGATGGTTTTTAGGAATTATGTGAGCGGGGATACACAGGTTGTAAACTCTTGCTCTTCCTAATGAAAACATTTCCCTTAAATAGAAAAATTATAGGGAGCAAAGTTCCTAAAATATCCCTAAATGGAATCTAAAAAAGTAAATCCTATTTTACAAAGTCTTCACGCGTCTTCCTTTCTGTCACATCTTCTATATCGCTGTTTGTCCTTTTTGACACACGTTTCTCCGAGGAACTTCTGGTCAAAAAGTTCTTACCCTCTTTTTATCCTATCAGCATCTCCTTTTTTCAAAGTAGCTTGTCTTCTTGCGTCGGTAGCATCTTCCTATCAATTCAAGTGTTTAAATTGTGTTCTGCAGTTGAAAAAAAGGACATTCCACTTTTTGAATTATTGTACCGGTCTTGTTCATCATCTTCACTATTGTTTCCTGGTTAGAATTTTCCGGAGTTCCTTTTTTCTGTGGGCCCTCCTGGATTTCTTTTTCTTCGATAATTTTATTCCTTGAAAAAATCTTATCAAAGGCTTTATTAATGGCATCATCTAATTTTTCTTTAATATCCTCATTTTTCCTTTTCTTAATTACAATTTTCTTTTTTTTCTCCTTGAAGTACCTTCACTATTCTTTGTTAGTTTCTGGAACTCTTGAATTTGTGATAACTTATTAATGGAAACAACATCATCTTCTAGATCTTGATTATCTTGAAGAATCTCTTTACCCTTGTCTTGACTGATTTTCTGACTTGAATTAGAGTTGGTTCCGTCTGCTTCAACCGAGCATTTTACTAGATAATCAAATTTACCACTGAGCTGTCCTATTGTGTCCCAAATACATTGTAAATCATATTGTCATTTAATCTTTTATAATTGTATGTAAATCATTCTACTTTTTCCTCTACTTATTTCTGAATGTTTTCTAATTATAATTATAAATGCTGCAGATCCGTGTTGACTATCTGATTTTCTTATGGCTCCTAATTTTGACAATTCTTCTATGTGCATTTTAAAATCTTCTAAATCTAAATTGGTAGATTCTATGTTTTTTGTCCTAATTATGTATTCCAGATTTTTAATTTTTAATTCACAAATGACCTTGTCTTTTCCAATATTTTAAAACATTTTCTCCTAATATTTCCATTTTTTCTAGTTTAGAAACTAATTTCTCAATTTCTTGTTCTGTAATTAAGATATTGTAAATTTTTTCATTATCTAAAAATTCTATGGGGTCAAAATTCAATAATTTTTCTTCTTCCAACCCTAATTCTTCTATTTCATTTATGTCCTCAAATGGTTCTTTTTCTACAAGTTGACACTCTCTTTATTACAGGGTAATTTTTTTCTTTTATAAGCCCACCATGCTTCTCAGTGCACTCTGACATAAAATATAAAGTTTGTGTAGGGCTAAAAAGTGTATGTTTCTGGAAATGTATAAAGTCTTTAGTAATTGTAACACTTCCATTGTCCTTTAATAAAAAACTTAATCCTATAATAAAATCTGCTTTTTTTAAGTTTAGTGGTCTTGCCCATGTAGAATCTCTTGGTAATGTATATTCTATATTCAATCCCCAATTAGTTTTAAAGCTAATTTTACTATTTGGTCTTAATAATTCTGTATATGTATATAGATCTCCATCCATTTGTTGGGCATATATTGGATTCTTAGATTCTACAATATACCTATCTGGAATTAGTTTTTTGTTAATTATACAATTACTACATCCTGAATCTATTAATCCTAGACATTTTATAATATAATCTCCTATTCTTATTTGGCATTTTATCTTGATACTTTTCAATTTTTCTGAATTACATACTACTTGAACATAATTTATTTGTAAACATTCTAATTTTTGTTCTGATTCATCTACGGAAATTCCTTTACCTTCATTTTTGGATTCTAAAATTTCTATCCCTCTTACGAAGCATTTTTGCATATCTTCTAAGTTTTCAATCTTTCTTAGAATGCTTATTTCAGATATTTCTATTTGTTCTTCGGTAAATTCTAACTTTATTTCTTCCTTTTCAATTATTTCGTTATTTTCTAAACATTTTATACATGCTTCTTTATAACATTCTAATCATTTTGATCTAAGTTTCTTAACTGGATACCAATTACATAAAAAACTTGCTATGTTATCTATTCCTATATTTTTCTGCCAACCAATTATGTGTGCAATTTTCTATTAAAGTTTCTACTAAGTTGAATTCATCTTCAGATTCTTTACTAATTTTTTGATTTGAAAATTCATCTATAATTTCAAAATCAGATTCTTCTTATTCAATTTCTGATTTATCTTCTATTGATATTATACTATAAATAGATTCTTTGTCTGAAATGTATTCATCTAATTGTATTAAATCTTCATTTGTGCATTCAATAAGTGTTCTATCATGACTATTAATTCTTTTAGGGCTTCTTGCTAAATGTTAATTACTATTACAAACAAAGCAACTAAGTTTATTTTTATAAGTTCTTTCTGGCTTAAATTTTCTAATTTCTCTTTTCATCTAAATAAGGTTTCCTCTTATTTGATTTTCTTAGAAAATATCTTTTCTTAATTGGTCTTTTATCTTTATTATATTTTTTCTTAAAAGGATTAGAACTTGTGACTCCATAAGTTTGTGGAGTAAAAATATCTTTACAAAATTTATATAATGTCTTTTCTAGTTGTGTTTAGATATGTAATTCTACACATTTGCCTTCTAAACATCTAATTACATGTTGGATTCTATGTCCTATACTCCATCTTTTTCCGGGTGTTCTTAGACTGATACTAAATTATTCTATGACTGTTGTTTCTAATCCTAATGGTCCTAGTAATTTATGAAATAACTTATTTCCTATTTTTTGTTTAAATGTGTTTCCTGAAATTGACGTTAAATAATAATATTCGTTTAAAAATATTTTAACATATTTTCCTCTAGTCCATTTACATAAATTAAGTTGTTCTAAATCCCTCACAGCCTTCCTTTGTATACTCATATGTCCTGAATTTGAATCTACTCCAGTAAAAAAATCTGTATTTTATTGGCCAAATTATATGGATTACTACTTAAGCCAACAAGCTGGTCAAATTCTCCTTTCTTTTCTGATTTATTGGCTTCCCACATTGCTTTAATACGTTTTCCTAAGAATGTTTCTAAATATCTATATCTGAGGGTTCCATTTCTTGGAACCAAAGTGCCCACTAGGCGGCTCTTTCTCGTCCCCTGGACTTTCATCATTTTCTTTGAATATGGAGGAGATGGCTGCTGGGGGTACCTCGTTTGAACGGCCAGTTAGTATGAAGAAGGCCAAAAACAAAAACAAAAAAATCGTGAAGATGAGACCAGACAAGAATTGGACAAAATGAAGACTGAGAACAAAGAACTCACTGAGTTGGTAAGAAAGGGAACAGCCGATAGACAGAACTTTTATCAATTGCAAATATATAGAGAGGATAACAAAATATTATTGACAAACTTGGATTCAATATCAAATTCGATGACACGTGAGTTCATAAGAGGTGAACAATAACACATTATTCAAAAGAGGACCTAACAACAACTAAATGAAAGTCAATCTGATTCAAGCTCGTTCAGTCCGCTATTCGATGGTCTAGGTGACTTCGGAGGAAATTTGCCCGATTACTAAAAACGTTTCTTGCATGGTGTTCAATACTTGTCCAAAATTTTGTGTGTTTGTTGTGTTCTAATTAAAATTTGTTGTGTTCTAATTAAAATTTGGTATCATCCAGTTATTCCACAACTGTTACATTTTTCAATCAAATTTATTTTAATGTGTTACATCTTGTAATTGATTTCTATTTAATACTTCTTTATTACAAAAAAAAAAAAAAAAAAAATCATTAACCACAATTGAATAAAAATAAAAATAAACATTAAAATTTATTTGACTACACAAATTAAGGACAATTTCAACTTTACATAACATATTTTAAACAAGCTAAACAAAATTGTAGGGAACAAAATGGACAATAAATAAAATATGGACAAAACTCATCTAAAATCAGAAAACAATGTCAAAGATTATCCTTGATTGAACTTATTCCTCATCCAACTGTGGCTTCTTAAGATGATTTTTTTTTTTCGTGCTTTCATGCGACAACAACAGCAACAACGCAAGCTTTGGACACATAGTAGTCTGCTCCTATTTCAAAATTCTATCATCCCTAACAAACTCTATCTTTACTAGTGCCTACATAATCTCTAAAGTTTAAAGATATTCTACTTTTTGTTATCCAATATGATCTGTTTTGTGGACTCACGAGGTAACTGCAGCTATAGAGGGCACTTGGTTCAAATTAGAAGAACATTCGAAGATCTCAGCCTCCAAGAATCTTCATGTCTAACCACTCCCTTCTTTAAGATAACATTTGCCAACATTCTGATTCTAGAAAATTTTACAAGGTTGTCTAGATACATTTTCATTGGAATAATAGTGGTTCAACCACCACTATCACACCTTTTACCTGAGTGCTATCCATTAATATCAAATTTAGGGCCAAATAATACAAACCCAAAAATTTAGGTACCTAAGTGAAAGACTGGCCAAAGTTCAAGGACCAATACATAGATTCTAAAAAGTAAAAAATTCAGAGCCTAGTAAGCTAGTAGTGACTCTATGACTTAGATTCCACATAGATTGTAGAAAGAAATTGTTCGGAATATCAGATGGAAACAAGGAAAGAAACTCCAAGAAATCTCGTAGAAGCCTAATCATGCCCACAGCAGGTTGGCATTTGACAAACCCAAGAGAGAACTCTAATTGCTGCAAAGCTCATTTTCATTTTCTTCCCCATTTCACCCCAACCTAAAATGGAAATAACAATCATTAAATACTCAATTAACATCTTCTAAACTGCATAAAATATATCCTTGCACCAATTATTTGACCTCTTTTAACGGAAGATCAACCTTTTCATGGCCTTTATGGAAAACATCAAGACTCCATGTTTTTTATGGGGAAACAATATTTTATATAACATAAAAAGGGAATCGAAATGCTAATTTTTTTTTTATTGTTTCAATTTATCTCCTTTTATGTAATTGATAAACCTTCAATGGTTGAAGCCATTGGTTCCACTGAAGCCATCAAGCTTACATTCAATTTTGCCTAAATTTTTAAGTTAGGCTACACTGCAACAATTCATGGGTACTTTTGTCATATAATAGAATTTGATGAATATGTCTTTAGTTGAGCCTCAAATTTGGTAAATTAACGTTTGCAAAATTCTAGTTGATCCGGAATAAGTTTAGTTGACTATAGATGAAGAACGGAACATGTGTAAGATAATCCCAATTCTAATGAATGCCAAAGTTAATCAAACATTTATTATCCCCTCCATTCCAAATTAATGGGCTTCATTTCATTTTAGGACGTCACAAATTAATGATAGGCCACCTAAAATGAAAATCTCCTTTCGTTATTCTTTCCCAACACTGAATAATAGAATGTCCCACTACTATATACTTGATACGTTCCAAGTCAAACCCATGAAATTGATCATGTGATGTGATGCATTAAAAGATAATTGAACACGAACGCAATCAAACGAGTACAAGAATTGTAGGTACCAGATAGGTTGTATAAAAATTATTTGGAATATCATATGGAAACAAGAAAAGAAACTCCAAGAAATCTCGTAGAAGCCTTAAATATCATGCCTACTTTGCATCTCACAAACCCAAGATAGTAGAACTCTAATTGCTACAAAGCTCATTTTTTTTCTTCCCCATTTCCTCCAAACTAAAATGGAAATGACAATCATTAAGGGTCCGTTTGATTAAAAAGATAGAAAATTTGTGGGAAGGAAATAATTCCCGGGGAATTGAAATACCTAGAAATAATTTTCATAAAATATATCAATTGGAAGTGTTTGATTGAATTAGTTTTCTAGGTGGAAAAGTAAAGAATTTTCCAAATTTTGTTGTTTGATTGACATTATTTTTCATGAAAAATTTGGCAAAATTGATCCATTTTAGCCTTTGTATGGTAACGCTATTTGGTTTATAAACTGATTTATTTATAATTTTGAGCTAAAAAGTTGTGATTAAAAATTGGAGAGAAAAAATGTGTGGTTAAAAAGTAATTTGGGAAATTTATAAACCAGTTTATTTTGACAACCGTTATTCCAAAAAAAATTATTTTCTATTTTTCACACATTTGTACTCGATAAATAATAATGTTAATTTCTAGAAAAATTAAGTCAATTAACAACAACAGAAGGACCAAAGGAAGCCAAAATAAATTCCCGCAAAAGATAGAAAATATTTTACAACAAATTCATAAGAAATTGTTTTCCTCAAATCCACGGAAAAAGAGATCACATGATGCCATGGTAGAAAACATTTTTCAGGGAAAATAAATGTAATCAAACAGGACAAAAGCTAGAAAATGACAAGGAAAACACATTTTCCATGAAAAAGAGGCAATCAAACACAAACTAAGTATTCAACTAACACCTTCTAAACTGCATAAAATATATCCTTACACCAATTATTTGACCTTTCACTGCAAATCAAACTTCCTACATCGTTTTTTTGGAAAACAACAAGACTCCACGCTTTTGAAGGGGAGACAATATTACATAACATAAAAAAGGGAATCAAAATGCTAAGTTTTTGTTGCTTCACTTTATCTCCTCTTATGTCCTTGAGATAACCTTTCAATGGTTGCTGCCACTGGTTCCATAACTAGGAGCCTTCAAACTTATATTCAGTTTTGCCTAATTTTTAAGTTAGGCAACACTCCCAACAGTTCATGAGTACTTTTTTATTTATAGAATTCAACTGAATATGTCTTAAGTTGAGCCTTAGGTTTGTAGATTACTGTTTATAAAATTCTAGTTTATCTGTATTAAGTTTAATTGACTATAAATGAAGAATAGAACATGTACAAAGGATGAAGAACAGAACATGTGTAAGATATTCCCAAATCTAATGAATGCCAAGTTAATCCAAGAAAAATTATCCCCTCCATTACAAATTAACGAGCTTCATTTCATTTTAGGACATTACAAATTAATGATAGGCCAACTAAAATTAAAATTCTTTCATTACCTTTTCCCAACACTGCTTAATAGAATGTCCCACTTCTGTGTACTTGATATGTTCAATGCAAACGCATGAAATTGATCATGTGATGTGACACATCAAAAGATAATTTATGACAGACCTAATCGAATGAGTACCAGAATTGTAGGCAAAAGAGAGGAGAAAGGGGAGAAGGGAAAGATAAGAAAGAGAAATTTTATACATTTATTCAATGCCAGTTTGTAATAGGACTAGTTCAAATCTTAACAAGGAAATGAAGTAAAATTCATAAAAATACTTCCTAATTGTTTTTCCTAGCATAACCTTCCAGTCGCCATTTACAATGTAACATCATTACAATCTTCTTACATGTACATGTTAATTCACATATAGGCCTCCATTCGGTAAAGTGTTTACTTTTTGGTTTATAATTACTCCAAATTTCAATACAACTTTTTAACCACACATCTTTTCTCTCTCCAATTTTTAACTCTACATCTACCTCGAACTCCGCAAAAAAACCCAAAAAAGTGATTATAATTGATCCGAACACACGCTAGGTTGACATAAGACGTGGCGCAATCCTTTTTTCCACAAATCACATCATCTTTTAATCAACAACTACAACTCATCCACACCACCTACTTGTCAACCTCAATTAACATGTACAAGTAGCTTTTTTGATATCATTAAGGATCTCCATTGATAATATTTGAAAACTACATTAATAAACAATCTTTTAACGGCTATTAAAATACTCATGCCAAGTCAACCAAGAAATGTTGTACAGAACGGCCAGAATAAAATGTACATTCAAAATATATTTAGGACCTCGCGTGCACGCAGAGAGAGAGAGAGAGAGAGAGAGAGAGAGATTATCCAAACAATAAGGGACTCGCACCTAGTGTCTGCTGACATCCGTAGACCTGGGGACAGTATCTAATAGATAATGGGGGAGTATTATGGGGTTGAATATTGGGGATCTCAACCAAGCTCATATAGACAGGAACATGATCTGAACCTTCCAATTTGAAATTTCTCCCTCCTTTCCACCTGCGCATAGAAGAAGGGATAGAGAACAAATATATCAGAGCAAGCTAAGAAATTAATGCTCATTTGTGTAGTAGCAAAAAACATAATATCCAAATGTTGTGATTGACAGCATCTCCTATGGACCTAGCTTTTTTTCTTCTTTATAATACACTGATGCACCAGCTTAGTTTGAAAGGCTCTAAACTGTGTCAAGTTTCAGATCAATCACATTCCAGAAAGATTTATGCCATCTCGCATGCTCCCACGTGCACATGTTTTACAACTAAATGGTCAACCAATAGCTAGATACGAGGAATAAGAAGAAAAATGAAGAAAAAATATAAAATCAAGACGAGAAGAACGTAAAGAGAGAATGAATTTAGGGGGAAAATCTCTCTCTCTCTCTCTCTCTCTCTCTCTCTAAGCAATTGTAGAGGAAATAATAGTAAAAACAATACAACCAGGAACTATGGTAGACAAGTATCATTTGCAATTTTGCATCAAATGTCAACATAGAATCATATAACCACCGTTCCATAATCCCGAAGATTTACCTAGGTGTATTACCAGGTTTCCAGCGTTTGAACTGCAGTAAAATGTCGCACTCTTTAACGTGGCACGACATGAAGCTATGGCCTCCTTGATTTTCATCTCTGTGGAAGCATGGCCCAGCACTGAGAATATGGTCAATACGTGTGCCGTAGTTGAACTCCTCTGCACCAGAATTTGTTGGCCAGCATGTGTAGGCTTCTCTTCTACAGGCCAATTTAAAATCATAAAAGAGTTAATCACATACAACAATAATACTAAGAATGATCACAATATAAATAGCCAATTATCAAAACCATAGAAAGGATCGTTGATATGTGAAGAAATCACGTTGACAACAAGACATGCTACGTGAATGAAATCTGAAAGCAACGTTAACAAACACAAAATCCAAAATCTTGATGTTCACCTCTCAGGATGTTTTTCTCTGAAAACATCAAAAAATTGTCCCCCATTTCCTATTAGCAAAGATCGAAACCATTTTCTAAACCTGCAGGAGTTAAGTGCTAAGTAAATATGCCTAATGGTTGTATTGACTATTGAATCCAAGAGAAGGCATCATAGGCGAGCAGTATGAGATTTTGCCAAGAAGAACATATCTATCAGCCAAACTCACTCATTTTTTTCGAACTCTGGTCCAGCATCACAACGATCTATAGAGCCAGGAGCAATGTTGAGATCCCCAACTACAAATACCCTCCGTCCTCGACGCAGAAGGAAATCCCATCTTCTCTAAAGCAAAATTATTAAACAATGTTACGCTACATAATTTGAACCACTGTATTTAGTTTAAGGAATACAGAAAAGCCATGAAATATGATTTTTTTACCTAATAACCAATATATAAACATTATCAAACACCAACATTCACCATTTTTATGTGTAATTATAGGACAACTCATATACCTGTAATATTTTGAAAAAATTGAACTTGAATTGAATTCTTTCTGTATCATCACATTCAGCTCTAGGCCCATATACATTGAAAAGAACTGCAAACCAGATAATACTTCATTACTGAATAGAAAATACAACATATTCAATAAGACTATTGAAAATCACAAACGTATAATAATAAATACTGATAGTTAAATCTTATACTCACTGAAATGACCATGGTCAGTGATTATACAACGTCCTTCTCTGTCAACTTTCAAAAGCTCATCTGCAGAAAAATCCTCGAGGCCTTCAACCATCGAGTCATCCCTTCTAGATACATCCCCTGAGAAATTCTCAAGAAGGCCAGTGAAGCCCTCCTCTGCAGAAAGTGGCAAAGCCACTTCATCGCTCGAAAATGCAGACTTGACTCGGCAGAATGTGGCAACACCTGTTATCACATAAAACTAGCAATAGCTTCACATTCCAATAAGAAAGCTCCAACTCCTAAGTAGTACCTCCATACTCGAAAAGAGAGTATGAGTCGACCATATACTTTAACGTCTTAAAATGTGTTTGGCAAAAGTTTGTTTATAAACGGTCATCTCATTGAATCTTTTTTAAAAAAATCAACAATTTTGGTTGGTCAAGAATTCCTTATGGCCCACTATTTTTTACTTCTCAAAAAAAAAAATGAACCAACGAAATATTCTCACATCTCTATTTATAAACAATCGTTTATAAATGGCTCCAGAGTCTTAGTTATCAAATTTTAACGTCAAAAACTTATATGGATGTATTACTTTATAAGAAATTATACTCGCTTTCCGTTCATAGTGCCGTTTTTAGCTGATTATGTTTGAAAGATCCTAACCAAATATGATAGTAAGGGTAAGAGGTTCTAGATTTTATTAAATCTTTTTTTGTGGTCCACCAATTTTCTTCTTAGATCCTAACCAAATATGATAGTAAGGGTAAGAGGTTCTAGATTTTATTAAATCTTTTTTTGTGGTCCACCAATTTTCTTCTTATGTATATATGAATTCAGTCACGCAAAATGAATGTAGTGCCCTTTCCTAAAAATAGCCTCTAAAGCAAAGATGATGAAATTCTCGTCAAGACTAGAGTGTCCAAATGAGTAAATGTATCACAAAAACTTGTCAACTTGCCTAGTGTAATGTGAATACCTAGACAGGTCACGGGAGTGGAAGAATTGACAAAAAAAAAAAAAAAATTCAAAAAGATAGATATCATTTTCTAAAACCTCCCCATCTAAATCAACAATGATATAGGTATCGCGAAATTGTATCGCGAGTTGTACCGCACACTCACACGGGGGAGGGTGAACTAGTCATTTCACTCCATGTTTTTGTGCGGTACATTTTTGCGGTAACTTTAGCATTTTTCCATCTAAATTCCACATCTTCTACATAACCAACCATTAATAGTATAACTAAGAGCACAACTGGTGTGGTGGTGATGGGGGAGACCCACCCACCCCCCCAATTATTCAACTTTTCTGATATAGTGTGGGGGGAAGGGGGGAAAATAGATTTTGGGGGGGAGCGGGGGGTGTGGAAACCGTAAACTTCGACAAAATTTGTCGAAACGAACTCAAATTTCATTTTTTGGTCAATAGATTTGATTAATTTGTACAAAAGTTAATTTGAAAGTAGATAAGCATACAATGTAACTAGATAGACAAAGAAACAGTGTTTACCAGAATATCCAGTGCGGCCTTTATCGGAAGTGCGAGTGCAAGAGAAAAAAGACTCGTAACCCTCTGCCCTCGTCAAATATGCTCTCATTTCTTGTCTCGACAGCTTTGTCTCCTGCGTAAATAACAATAAAAATTATACATAAATAGAACTATCCATTATAGCGCGGAAATTGTAAATGGGCAAACCTGAAAGCAGATAATATCGGCATCAAGAGAATCGAGTAGCTTGAGAAGAGAACCGAATTGAGATATGCGAGGCCTCAGTCCATTCACGTTGTATGTCACCACCTTCATTCTCAATACAAACATAGATTTAGGGTCTGGGGTTTTTCGTGTCGGGGGTATATCTCCGATCAAAAGAGTAGGAAGCGATGAGGAAAAAGTGGGATATCGTGCCAAGCAAAATTGACATTTTATGAAAATAGTCAAAACTTTCATCAAATAATAAAAAAGACCCTAGACATTAGATACTATCAAAAATGTCCTTACATACCATATTTCAACTATGTCTACTAGAATTAAGAAAAGTAACAACCTAATCTTTAAAACTTCACATTTATATACTTTTAATTAATTTTGTTTATATGATCTTATTGATTTTTGTCCGCTTATAGTAGCATCACTTCGTTTGATATCAGATCCATATGACAAATCAAAAAGATAAATATTATATGACAAAAAATATAAATAAATACATAATATATACACCAAGATTTATGATTATGCATACATTAATACTACCCGATAATTATAAAATAGAAATCTTGAGAACTCTAAAAAATTTAGACAAATATATATGAAGAGATATATATGATCTAATAAATTTCGATATAATAAAATAAGATTTTATCATAAACGAAATATTTGATTTAATCCACAAAGACGTACTAGAAGAATTATATAAAGATTATAGAAATGGATTATCATAGAGGATATCCTTTATTAATCAAATATGTAGATATAAAAACAAATAAAAAATTAGATTCAATAACAGAATAAAGAGGAAATTTATTAGATCAAATGATAGAAGAAATAAATATAAAAAGAAAATGATTCATAAGATTAAAATCATTAGAAAGTAAAAGAAAATGCTTTAATACAATTCTAAAACAATTACCTAATATACTTATGATCATAAATAACAAAGAAAAAATCAATATGGAAAGATATGATATAACTGGAGAAATAAAATACTACATAAAATATTATAGAGCACAAAAAAAAATCAATGTTAAGATCAATTGAAGAATTTTGTGAATATAATATAATGATATGTAAAGAAGTAAAATATGATACGAAACTAAGATTAGAAGTTGAGCATACTGGAGGAAGAATTTAATGACGGAATTTCCAGAAATAAAATTTGAAAAATAAATAATATAAAATATTAATCTACCAGTGGGATCATACCAAATAAAAGAAGATAATACAACTATGTTTCAACCATTAAGCTCATGGGGAGAATCTGATGGATTTCTTAACATGCAATTAAACTGGATAAGTGCCTTTTTATAGCAAACATATAAAAATATAAACATACAAGATAAATTGGTTATTGAAGAATTACAACAGTTAAATATACAAAATATGAATATCAAAGAAAATTACAAAATATTCAAAGTAAACTAACAATACAATTTAAAGAATTAAAAGATATGATGGAGAAGTTAAAAATATAAATAAAGAAATATTGAAATAATTCCAAAGAAAATTAGGAGAATTAATTAATCAAGATAAAATTGGAATAATCATAGAAAAATAGATAAGTTAAATGAGAAAATAAGGAAAAATAATAATGAAAGAGTAATATCAATAGAAGAAAAAATCAAAAAATTAGAAATGAAAATAGATGATATGTATGACAGATTATTTAAGGTACAAAAAACCCAAAACCCAAGAGTATAAAATGTAAGAAGTGAATATATTGAAGATCTGAAGATATTAATAAAATCAATAATAAGTGATGTTCAAGAAGTTAAAAATGAATTAAAAGAAATAAGAAATGATATAAATATACTAAAACTAGAAATTAGAGAATTCAAAGAAAATAATAAAAACAAAGATACGAAAATAGACAAAAAAAACTCATAGAAAAAGAAATACTTTGAATAGGAAAGAAACACCTTGAGCAAGAAAAAATTATAATAGAAACAGGAAGTATGGATGAAGAGTTTAGAAAAACCATATTACCAAAAATACTATAAGAAGAATTAGAATTACAAAAATTCATAGAAAAAACTTTAGGGAAACTAAAAGCTGAAGAAAAAACTAAAGAAGAGTAAAATAAAAATGAATGAAGAATTAAATTTATTTATAGAAAATTTTGAGCAATTAAGCCTAGAATATTTTGATGAATATCAAGTTTTAATGAATACTGAAGGAGCACCTAACTCAACTCCAATAGGAACTTCCAAACAAGAATTACCTGATTTAGATGAAAGTTATGCACCCTTATATAGTAAACCACACAAACAATATTATGATAGAATCAGAGATAGACAACCACCTAAAGGGAATAAATATAAAAATAGATTTGAACCAATTAATAATTACGATAAACCTATTAATCATGGAGGAACAAAACTAGATTTAGATTGTAAAATAGATACTAAAAATGAAACACCCCGGGTTCCGAGAAACGCGGGAATGCCATTTCTAAATTTTGAATAAACTTTATTGCGGAAAATGACTAAATATTAAAATATCACATTTATTGATTTAAAAATTTAATGATAAACCTAATGAAATTAAATACCGGGGAAAACTTATTCATTTCAAATTCTCGACAAAAATGAAATATATAGTTCGTGAATCACGACTTTTTTAAAAATAATATCCATTAATAATTTGCCACTATTGCCCTCACTCGCCACCCTCTCCAAAATCTGCAAAATTTGTTAAAATAATGGGGTGAGCATTTCAAAAATGAAGTACTCAGTAGACTCATCTTCAATAATTAATCTACAAAATAATTGAACAAGTAATTATGCAAATAATGTAGTGATATTCTCTTCTTAGTCATAAGCATCATAAAATGAGTACAAATGGACATATTATTGTCTTGTCTCGTGCTAGCATATTAGTTATGACGTGCATAACATAAATTCTCAATTTATCTCATACGAGATTGTAACACCCCAAGTTTAAGAGTCTAAAACCTAGGCGTGTTAACTTTCATTCACATTAAATGCGGAATTAAATCGTTTACACAATTAAAATGTTCATTTATCTATTGCAAAATTTAACAGAAATTTCGGCAGAGTCTCCTCTGTAAGTTGGACATAGCCAACCTGTAGAGGGACGTCAAAGCCATTTTACAAATACAATTCTCAACTCATTCAAACCCAACAATCCACATCCGACCCAAATTCCAAAATTCAACTTCAACATCAATTCCCCAAACTCCTCAACAAAATAACTTGAAGTATAAATTTATAAACTCATGAAAACATGATAAAAAACTAATCACAGGGAAATACCATAACTTATTTAAACTAATTTCAACCGAAACAATTATCAAAATAAATGAATTAAGAAATAATTACTTAGAACTTAAATAAATTCTAATTTAACTAAAAATAACTTGTGAAAGCCCTCGATTCAGTCCTAAAGCAAATGGAATTATGAGTACTGTCTGAGTCTGCCGCCAAGTGCTCTCCTCATATCACCTATCTTTCATCACCTGAAATATTGGGGAGGGATTGGGGTGAGCTAAAGCTCCGTAAGTAAACTGTATGCATAAATGCATGCTTATGACATGAATGCTTTTTAAAAATTCCATATATGTATCCCCTTTTTCTTTACTTTCCAGAACATTCAAACATTTCAAACTTTCACTTAACATTTCAAAACTTTCACTTCATTTCCATCGTGAGCTCACTTGATGTAAATTCTAGTCAATCAGAATACAGTGGGCAATTTCTTATTTGGAACCAGATTACATTCACATTTCCACCGCAAAGCGGTTTAACATTCACTTTCCCACCGCAAAGCGGTTTAACATTCACTTTCCCACCGCAAAGCGGTTTAACAGTCCACCGTAAACGGTTGAACATTCCGTCGCAGAGCGACTTAATTCGGGCACGCCGGTCCCCTGCGCCCCATTTCCCACTCGCAACTTTCATGAACTAGAAGTACACCCATTCTTTCTTTAAAAACTTGGGATACATAACTTTTGAACAAACTTGCACCTTGACACATTTCTTTCATTTAAAAACATTTCACTTCCCAATTTCGATGCCAATGCATGTTTGATGATGCAATGACATGATAATGTGCATGCTTGAACATTCTTCATAATAACATATTCTTTCACAAAGTAAATGAAATTCATCAAAGCAAGTAAGTTGCAAGACAGTCATTTACACATAACTTTCACGTTTACATTCAACTTTGATGAAAATAGGGGGAAGTTTACTTACTTGCAGTCCTTAGTAATTTATCGTTTCTGAATTTGCAAGTGGAAGAGTCTCGGATGCTCGTGACGTCAATATACCAAAATCCTAGTTATATTCTGTGGCGCCCCGAGTTCCGTATACCCGATTCACTACGTCATTTTCTGTCTAAATTTTTCGAATAATATTTTTGCGGAAGAAATAATTGAAATTCATTTTTGGCAACATTAAATAAACTGTAATGGCCGATAAAATTGAAACATTTATGAAACCATTTGAAATAGTAAATCGAACCATTAATTTTGTAAAGAAATTGACAATGTCATAATTTCTCAAATAAATGAACTTCTCTAAATTATTCGATTGTTTGGAAAAATACGGAAATCATTAACGTCAAACTTTCAACCGTTCAACGATTATTGCCACCATCATTCATCGCTCGCCACCGTCTCCGAAATCTGCAAAACTGTTAAAAAGTAGGGTGAGTATTTCATGGGGAAATACTCAGTAGACTCATCGCAAATTAATTTAATTTATAAGATGATTAAACACATAAATCCCGGCTCTTTATAAAACGGGCATTGATAGAGCTTCTTTATAAAACAGCTCTTGATAAAACTCATAATGTGCATTACAGCAAGGGACATATTTTGCAAATCATAGGCTCTTTGAAAATAGCTCTTTGAAAACAGCTCTTTGAAAACCATATACTTATAAAAACATTTTAATTATGCCAAGCATAATTTCTTTTGAAAGCATAACATAAGATAGGATTGAAATCCTCATAAACATAGGGAGACACAAGAACTTTACCGAACTTAGGTGGCAAAAATTCTTATGCAGTAAAATCATAATAACAGTAAGTTTTCATCATAACATAGGATAAAATCGAAATCCTCATAAACATAAGAATTTTACCGAACTTAGGTGGTAAGAATTCTTATGTAGTAAGTATACCAAGCATAATTTTCTGAAATTCATAGGGATCAATTGCATCATAACATAAGATAGGATCGAAATCCTCATAAACATATGCGACAGGAATTTTACCGAACTTAGGTGGCAAATCCTCATAAACATATGGAAACATAGGAATTTTACCGAACTTCGTGGCAAATCCTCATAAACATAGGAGACACAAGAATGTTACCGAACTTAGGTGGCAAGAATTCTTATGTGTAGCGCTACTAAAACTCCGGTCCCCTTAACATATCATAACTTATCATATGGGACCCAAAACAATCTTGGTAGATTGATTTCATAGCAATGATCCAAAAAAAACATTTTCGTGAAGCATAGGGTATACTTACTTTTCGTAAAAACATAAAGTATATTTTCTTTTCATAAAAACATACTTACTTTTCATAACAACATAAGGTATATTTACCTTTCATAAAAACATACTTGTTTTTCTTAAAAATTGACTTTCACAAGTCACATGACATTCATATGAAATCATAATTTAAATCAATTAATAAGTGCGAGTCTACCTCAAATCCGACGAGTGCAAAGTTGAGCGGGAATGACTTCAATTTCTTTAAATTCTCCGTACGCTTCGTCTTAGCCAATAAGTCACTTTAGTCTATCGAATATATAGTTCAAAATGATAAATTATATTTTGAGGACTAAAATTGATGTTTTGAAAGTTGAGGGACTAAAATGAATCCTTTGAAAGTTGAGGGATTAAAATAGATACTTTTGAAACTTGGGCTTAAAAGTAAATCAACAGTGACTGAAATAATAGATTTTGAAAATGAAAGGGCTGATTAAAACTCATTTAAAACTTTGGGGCTGAATTGGATAACTTTAAAAAGAATTGAAAGGGCTGAATTAAGACATTTTAAAACATAGGGACTGAATTGAAAGGCTTTAAAACTTCAGGGACTGACGCGCAAATTTTGAAAGTTATTAAAATATATTATATCAAAACCTTTACTCTCTCTCTCATTCCATTCTCTCACTCACGACCTAACCCTCTCTCACTCGCGATCGGAAAGACGGAAGAAGGTCACTGTCCGACGGAGTTGCCAGCGAATACTCCGGCGCAGGTGCGGCGAACTGCGGGAGGGGTGGTAGACTAAGTTTTTATGCGGTTTAGGTGCGAGATATAGCTAAACAGAGGCTTGGAGTTCGCAATTGGGTTTTGAGATTCCGGCGAAGGGAGCAGCGCTTGAGGTAAGTAACTGGTTTACGTTAAATCCTGGGTTTTTGGTTTGGATTTTGAGTGTTTGATTTATGATAGTGGGCAGAGTTTTGTGGTTGGACTGCGGTGTGGTGGTTGGGTGATTTCTTGAATTGAGGGCAGTGGACTGGTGATATTCATGATGCCGTCGAGGTTTGGTTGTGGCTGCGAAGGGTTGTAAGCGGTGAATTGATTTGATTGTGGTGACTGCTTCCGGTGGAGGTTCTGGTATTGGGGGGAAATTCTTGGTTGTGATGATGATTGGTGATGATGAAATGTGGTGATGCAGTGACAGTGTGAATTGTGATGAAGGAGGGCTGAAGCAGATAGTGGAATTTGGCAGCTTGATGGCCGTGACTGTGGAGCTGAAATGGTTGCAGATTGGGATTTGAGTTGGAGGTGGTAACTTGGCAGTGATGATACTGATTGTAGTGTAAATGGTTTGTGCAGTAGTTGCTAAGATGGAGATGATGGCTGTGGGTTCATGATTCAATTGGCGTTTGGTCTGAGTGTTGCAGAGAAATTGAGGTGGTGATTCTGAGCCGAGCTAATGTGTAGGTTGTTGGCATGTTTTACAGTGATTGATGGAGGTGATGATGCATAAACTGGTTTGGAGTTGAATCTGGGCAGTAGAAGATGGTAGAAGATGGCTTTGCAGTGAATGGTTGTGAGTTAGTGGATTAATATAATGATGGAAAAGCTGTGGTGGTGATGCTGAGATTGAGTTTGCACATGGGAGGTTTGTGGTTACAGATTGATGATGATGATAATGGTGTTGTAAAAGAATTTGTGGGGTATGAATGATAATGATGAGGATGCTTTGTGTTGGGTGGAAAGAGTGATAAAGAAAATGGTGTAAAGTGTGGTTTGGTTTGGCGAAATCGTGGGTGGAGAATTAGGTATGAATAAAAATGGAGTGTAAAGTTGTGTGATAAATCATTATGTTCTTGAGACATAATTATGATGAAACTTGTGGAGAAGAATAGAAAGAAACTTGAGGTTGGCCGAATTCTTGATGGAAATGGTGATGATGAAACGGTAGGTGAGACATGGTTTTGAAAATAAAATGGTGGAGAACATCATAATTGAAAGGGAATCATTGATTAAAAATTGTATTAAAAACTGATATATTTTGGACTGAAAATAAATTTGAAAATAAATAAATATTGAGATAAAAATTGAATTACGTATTTGGACTTGAAATAATTTGAATAAGGAAAATTGAGATATTTTAATAAATTTGGAATTCAAAATGATTTTGAAAATAATACTTTGAATAAATAATTAAAATAACATAATTTTAGAAATTCGAATTTTAATTTAAAATCGAACAAATTCGATATTTCTTGACTTGGCTAGACGAATCCGTCGCGGCGTTAACTTCAAAACAATGGGTGAAATAGTAGCGACACAATTTTCTAAATATTAAAATAATTATTATAAAATTGCGTAAAAATTCTGGGTCGCTATAATCTTACCCCCTTAAAATAATTTCGTCCTCGAAATTAAACTTACTTGATCTTATGATTTCTGAATACTTAATCAGAATCTCTTCTTCTTCTTCTCTTATGTAGCATCATTGCTACCATATTTAACCCAACCATATTTAACCCACTGGACTTTGACTAAATGCATCACTTTGTTTTCTTAAGAACATGGACTTTTCTATAGACATATGTGTCTACTCAAAAATTTTTCTGAATCATAAGTGACTGAAAGTTCACTATTCTTTGAATTCCATTTTTATGAACCCAAAACAACATCATGTCTCTTTACTAATTTCTGTAATTCCATAAAAAATCTCTTCAAGTTTCCATAAATCTTTACTGATATATCAAACCATAATAATTTATCATCTCTAAACTTCTTATCATCGAATATTCCCAAAATAATCAAAACAATTCCCAATCGTATGTAAAAATTTCATCATATCTTGTAGTATTCATGTAACATGTCACTTATCATCGTATCATGTGACCTCAGATATTCGTATATATCTCTAAAATTTCAACAAATCTTTACTGACATATCATATCATAATAATTTTTCCTTTCTTCTTATCATCGAATATTCCCAAAATAATCAAAGAATTACCTGAATATTCTTTCTACATAATATACCCAATAACATATCAACATAATATCATCAACTTATCATTCCAATATTTGTAACCCAAAATTCAGTAAACAAATATCTTCCAAATAACTAAGATTCTTTACTTAAATGTCACCACATTTCCTGCAAAGTATTTCTTTCACTTATACATACTTATGAATTCTGATTCAATACAGTCCTTATTTCTCTTTCACGTATTCCCGTATCATCTCACTATACCTTGATTATTATACCAAAAATATCAGTACCAAAATCCAATAAAATATTCCATATCTCCAATCTTATCATCAAATTTTCTTTTGTCGAGAAAAATAACAGCGCATTAACTCTTGTTCCCACTTTTCATTATACTTTAAATCATACATCAAGTACTCGGTATCAAATACTCATTCTAGCTGAGAGCTAAGATACTAACTTAAAACAGCATCACAAGGATCAGATATGTTATTCTCAAACTTAAGAAACTTCACTAATTTCCCAAATCTGAAATTCAAAATTAAAATTTTCTATTCTCCCAAACTTCAATTCATATCACACTTTATGAACAATACTCTGATTAATCTTATCACCATTAAATAAGACTTCTGTACATCATATAGGATTCCTCATCAAATTTGCTTAACCCAAAGATACAATCCCATAATTAAAAATCACACAACTGATCATCTCAGATTTTCCATTATTGTAGCCCAAATATTTACTCACTTCAAAAGTACAACCAATAATAATTAATCGAACTGCATCACTAAATCTTTAAATAAACCTATATATTATGACTAAAAATGAAAATTCTCAATCGTAGATAATATTTCACCATAATGCAATAAACCATCAAAATAAGATCATCAACTCAATATTATGTATCAATTTCTCAGATTAAAAAAAATCTTGGATTCTACCGTGGTCCCTCTTCTGAACACCATTCCAAAATAAGTCATCACTGTAAAATCTTATCCCTATTTTCCTCAAAATTCATATCCTTATAATACTCTCCAATACAAGTGATCATTCCTTACAAGTGATCAATCCATTCCCAAGAATAATTAAGATTCTTCCCAATAATGCCCTTATACTTGTCTTCACTCGTCTTTCAAAATATAACTTATCATTTACTCAATCTTGCTTATGAACTTGCAATTCTAAACTCAATTCTCTTAGTGATTGCATACCATACTATGCTCTTAATTCCAAATGATAAAATTCTGGACAGAGTCTCCCTTATAATTTGAACTTATCCCAAACCATAAGTATACTTCATAACTAACAATAACATATAACTCCACATTTATCCACAACGATCTAAAATATTGAAAACGATTCCAACACTTCAATATCATCAAAAAAAATATCCCATAATTCAATTCATAATTCCTCAACATAACAATTTCAAATTATATTTTTCAATATCACTTCCTTCGATACCTTAATGGCTCAAAAGATAACTCATACTTATAAATATATGCCATAAATCATATTCCCCAAATTTATTCACAAGGCCAAACTTCATAATAAATTTCTCTTCAACATAGAGGCATAATTCATTTTCTCAACATAATATCCATTACTTAAATACCAAAAACTAAGAACCAAATCTTTAAATCTCTAACTTCATAATGCTTCTCATAAAAGTCTCAATAAAATCATATCACTTATAATCTTAACATCTTATCACAACTTCATAACTGGCTTGCTATTTCTCGTTTAATCTAAACGATAGATAATCTGAACATATAATCAAATCATTTCCGTTGACTTCTCATACTTAGTGCCATGTCTAAAATCAATTATGCAAAGTCCATCTAGGGTTCATCATTTCTAACTCGAGGACAAAAATTATTTAAAAATCATTCTTAAATCATATTATTCCCAATATGCTCAACACTCGTTTTCTTTCTTAAAAAAAAATTTCTCATAATCATACATTAAAGCATATAAGTTATGACAAAGCATAACAACATCATTATTTTCGAAGAAATACATTCTTATTTCTCATAAATCATAAGTATCCGAAATACTCTTCATTCTTTCTCATAAATCAGTAAAATGAGTATTCGAAATACTGAAATAACTTTAAACATCATAAACTTCTTTACCTTGGAGTTGGTGGAACGAATGATGGCAGTGGCAATCTTCATCAATAAAATTTTATAATGGAAAATATTTCTTGAAAATTCTTTTTTTTTTTTTTTTGAAAATTTTTCCAGTCTACAGAAACGCAGACTAGCTCTGATACCAACTTGTAGCGCCCCGAGTTCCGTATACCCGATTCACTACGTCATTTTCTGTCTAAATTTTTCGAATAATATTTTTGCGGAAGAAATAATTGAAATTCATTTTTGGCAACATTAAATAAACTGTAATGGCCGATAAAATTGAAACATTTATGAAACCATTTGAAATAGTAAATCGAACCATTAATTTTGTAAAGAAATTGACAATGTCATAATTTCTCAAATAAATGAACTTCTCTAAATTATTCGATTGTTTGGAAAAATACGGAAATCATTAACGTCAAACTTTCAACCGTTCAACGATTATTGCCACCATCATTCATCGCTCGCCACCGTCTCCGAAATCTGCAAAACTGTTAAAAAGTAGGGTGAGTATTTCATGGGGAAATACTCAGTAGACTCATCGCAAATTAATTTAATTTATAAGATGATTAAACACATAAATCCCGGCTCTTTATAAAACGGGCATTGATAGAGCTTCTTTATAAAACAGCTCTTGATAAAACTCATAATGTGCATTACAGCAAGGGACATATTTTGCAAATCATAGGCTCTTTGAAAATAGCTCTTTGAAAACAGCTCTTTGAAAACCATATACTTATAAAAACATTTTAATTATGCCAAACATAATTTCTTTTGAAAGCATAACATAAGATAGGATTGAAATCCTCATAAACATAGGGAGACACAAGAACTTTACCGAACTTAGGTGGCAAAAATTCTTATGCAGTAAAATCATAATAACAGTAAGTTTTCATCATAACATAGGATAAAATCGAAATCCTCATAAACATAAGAATTTTACCGAACTTAGGTGGTAAGAATTCTTATGTAGTAAGTATACCAAGCATAATTTTCTGAAATTCATAGGGATCAATTGCATCATAACATAAGATAGGATCGAAATCCTCATAAACATATGCGACAGGAATTTTACCGAACTTAGGTGGCAAATCCTCATAAACATATGGAAACATAGGAATTTTACCGAACTTCGTGGCAAATCCTCATAAACATAGGAGACACAAGAATGTTACCGAACTTAGGTGGCAAGAATTCTTATGTGTAGCGCTACTAAAACTCCGGTCCCCTTAACATATCATAACTTATCATATGGGACCCAAAACAATCTTGGTAGATTGATTTCATAGCAATGATCCAAAAAAAACATTTTCGTGAAGCATAGGGTATACTTACTTTTCGTAAAAACATAAAGTATATTTTCTTTTCATAAAAACATACTTACTTTTCATAACAACATAAGGTATATTTACCTTTCATAAAAACATACTTGTTTTTCTTAAAAATTGACTTTCACAAGTCACATGACATTCATATGAAATCATAATTTAAATCAATTAATAAGTGCGAGTCTACCTCAAATCCGACGAGTGCAAAGTTGAGCGGGAATGACTTCAATTTCTTTAAATTCTCCGTACGCTTCGTCTTAGCCAATAAGTCACTTTAGTCTATCGAATATATAGTTCAAAATGATAAATTATATTTTGAGGACTAAAATTGATGTTTTGAAAGTTGAGGGACTAAAATGAATCCTTTGAAAGTTGAGGGATTAAAATAGATACTTTTGAAACTTGGGCTTAAAAGTAAATCAACAGTGACTGAAATAATAGATTTTGAAAATGAAAGGGCTGATTAAAACTCATTTAAAACTTTGGGGCTGAATTGGATAACTTTAAAAAGAATTGAAAGGGCTGAATTAAGACATTTTAAAACATAGGGACTGAATTGAAAGGCTTTAAAACTTCAGGGACTGATGCGCAAATTTTGAAAGTTATTAAAATATATTATATCAAAACCTTTACTCTCTCTCTCATTCCATTCTCTCACTCACGACCTAACCCTCTCTCACTCGCGATCGGAAAGACGGAAGAAGGTCACTGTCCGACGGAGTTGCCAGCGAATACTCCGGCGCAGGTGCGGCGAACTGCGGGAGGGGTGGTAGACTAAGTTTTTATGCGGTTTAGGTGCGAGATATAGTTAAACAGAGGCTTGGAGTTCGCAATTGGGTTTTGAGATTCCGGCGAAGGGAGCAGCGCTTGAGGTAAGTAACTGGTTTACGTTAAATCCTGGGTTTTTGGTTTGGATTTTGAGTGTTTGATTTATGATAGTGGGCAGAGTTTTGTGGTTGGACTGCGGTGTGGTGGTTGGGTGATTTCTTGAATTGAGGGCAGTGGACTGGTGATATTCATGATGCCGTCGAGGTTTGGTTGTGGCTGCGAAGGGTTGTAAGCGGTGAATTGATTTGATTGTGGTGACTGCTTCCGGTGGAGGTTCTGGTATTGGGGGGGAAATTCTTGGTTGTGATGATGATTGGTGATGATGAAATGTGGTGATGCAGTGACAGTGTGAATTGTGATGAAGGAGGGCTGAAGCAGATAGTGGAATTTGGCAGCTTGATGGCCGTGACTGTGGAGCTGAAATGGTTGCAGATTGGGATTTGAGTTGGAGGTGGTAACTTGGCAGTGATGATACTGATTGTAGTGTAAATGGTTTGTGCAGTAGTTGCTAAGATGGAGATGATGGCTGTGGGTTCATGATTCAATTGGCGTTTGGTCTGAGTGTTGCAGAGAAATTGAGGTGGTGATTCTGAGCCGAGCTAATGTGTAGGTTGTTGGCATGTTTTACAGTGATTGATGGAGGTGATGATGCATAAACTGGTTTGGAGTTGAATCTGGGCAGTAGAAGATGGTAGAAGATGGCTTTGCAGTGAATGGTTGTGAGTTAGTGGATTAATATAATGATGGAAAAGCTGTGGTGGTGATGCTGAGATTGAGTTTGCACATGGGAGGTTTGTGGTTACAGATTGATGATGATGATAATGGTGTTGTAAAAGAATTTGTGGGGTATGAATGATAATGATGAGGATGCTTTGTGTTGGGTGGAAAGAGTGATAAAGAAAATGGTGTAAAGTGTGGTTTGGTTTGGTGAAATCGTGGGTGGAGAATTAGGTATGAATAAAAATGGAGTGTAAAGTTGTGTGATAAATCATTATGTTCTTGAGACATAATTATGATGAAACTTGTGGAGAAGAATAGAAAGAAACTTGAGGTTGGCCGAATTCTTGATGGAAATGGTGATGATGAAACGGTAGGTGAGACATGGTTTTGAAAATAAAATGGTGGAGAACATCATAATTGAAAGGGAATCATTGATTAAAAATTGTATTAAAAACTGATATATTTTGGACTGAAAATAAATTTGAAAATAAATAAATATTGAGATAAAAATTGAATTACGTATTTGGACTTGAAATAATTTGAATAAGGAAAATTGAGATATTTTAATAAATTTGGAATTCAAAATGATTTTGAAAATAATACTTTGAATAAATAATTAAAATAACATAATTTTAGAAATTCGAATTTTAATTTAAAATCGAACAAATTCGATATTTCTTGACTTGGCTAGACGAATCCGTCGCGGCGTTAACTTCAAAACAATGGGTGAAATAGTAGCGACACAATTTTCTAAATATTAAAATAATTATTATAAAATTGCGTAAAAATTCTGGGTCGCTATATATTCATTCATTTAATAAAATATACTTTCAGTTCAAATTGGTATATTCAGCATTCCTTTAACATAAAAAAATTAAAACAATAAATCTTCTTTCCCTTTCCCTTTTCTTATCTTTTAAATTTCAAATTCAAATAATTACATCAAACTTAAACCAAAATCCACAAAATTTAACATGACTTTACAAAAAAATCGTTTAATTAGAATTGTAACTATTCCTAATCTGCAATTTCTCAAAATTGACAGTAAGCACTTCAATTGAATTAACTAATTCATAAATTTTGGAAAATGTGAAATTAATCCATATAAATAAATGAATCTGAAATTATATATATATACATACATACATACATACACGCACACAACTCTAAAAAAACACACATATATACACATTATTCACTGAGGTCAAAAATCTGAAAATAACTCCCAAATTCTGACTTTGTATAGATGCCCACATAAAAATACGAAATTTACATGTCTACATACAACAATTTGATGTGTGTATTGTGTGTGGTTTCGACATGTGTGCGCACGATTGTGTTGGTCGAGGGGAGGAGTTACCCACCGATGCAAACTACAAGAGGGAGGTGGTGGGGTCGCGGTCGCCGGCGCTAGTTTGTGTTACCGGTACTGGTTCGTGTCACCGGCGAGAGAGTGAGAGGCAGGCGAGAGAGACAGAGACGTGGGAGATCGAGGGAGGGAGCGACGTCGTGAGAGAGAGAGAGAGAGAGAGAGAGAGAGAGAGAGAGAGAGAGAGAGAGAGAGAGAGAGAGAGAGAGAGAGAGAGAGAGAGAGAGAGAGAGAGAGAGAGAGAGAGACCGAGAGAGCGGAGAGAGCGAGCGTAGAGAAGCGGTATTGAGAGAGTGAGACCGAGTTTATGGTTGGATTAGGGATAGGTTTAGTAATAAACTTTTGGAGATTGCAAATTGGTCCTTCAAGTCTCTCTAGGGACATAATTAAGTACACCTCTATCATAAATTTACAAAATACCCTAAAATTTACCACTTATAATAATTTGACAAAAATAGGATTTGGCAAGCTTAGGAAATAAAACAATTATTCACATAAATTGCAAGTAAACAAATTTATAATTTTCTAATTGGCACATTGAGCGAGACGGTGTCCAAGTCCTTCCACTGCAAAATAATTAAAGTTATAGATAATAATAATAATAATAATAACCAATTTAAAATTCACAACCACCTTAACGTAAATTTTACGCGAAATTTATAATTGCACTTAAAGATGAAAAGCGGTCTTACAATTCCTTACCCCCTAAAAGAAATTTCGTCCTCGAAATTAAAAGGTACCAAAAAGTTGTGAATATTTGGCACGCATTTCGTCTTCGCATTCCCATGTAGCCTCTTCGACTGCATGATTCCTCCAAGGAACCTTAACTAACGAAATCTTCTTTCTTCCATGTTCCTTATTTACTTTCATTAGGATTTTCACATGTGACTCCTCCTAAGTCAGATCCTTACAAAGATCTAATGACTCATAACTGAGACTATGGGAGGGATCCGAAATGTACTTCCTCAACAATAAGACGTAAAACACCATTTGTATCCCAGAAGTTTTTTTTTTTGTTAAATTAGGTCACTCATCATTTCTAGCCTCTCAAAGGGCCAACAAAAAGGCTCAACCTTCTTTTCTTCCCGAACCTCATAATTCACTTCATTGGAGCTACCTTCAAAAGATCATATCGCCTGCGGCGAATTCCAAAGATTACTTTCTTTTGTCTGTATAACCCTTTTGTCTACTCTTAGCAGTTTTCATCCATCGACGGATCTCTTCTATAATTTATATTGTCTGTTGTACTATTTCTAGACCCAATAATTTTCTTTCTCCTACTTCATCTCAATGAACTGGCAATCTACATTTCCTATCGTATAGTACTCAATACGGATCAAAGTTTGATAGTTCTTGTTGTAAGAGACCATCAACCGACATTATCCCACTTATGAATCCATTCACTAACTTTCTATTTTCAGCCTTTCATAGGATCTATTCTAACGTCTAAACCTTAATATATATACTGATTGATCACATTCTTAAAACTAAAATCAAGAAAATTGACCAGAATAAGACTTTATAATCCAGCATTAGTGAAACTTGACGTCCATACCAAAATATACAGTAGAAATACTAAAACTTTGACAGAATCTTTCTGGAAAGATTTACAAAAGAAATCCTTTCTAAACTTTGACAGAATAAGAGGTTGTTGGGTTTGAAAGTACGAAAGGTGAGAAAGAAGTTTCAAAGGGAGAACGGGGTGAAGAGAAGGGCCTCGTGGTTAAAAAAGTGGAATTGGCGGTGATGGTTCATGAATACAAGGATCCATACCTTGTACCTCATGAAACTAACATTTCCCTCCCCATTTTATGTGACTCCTTTTTGCAGGTTGCTTACACATGGATGTTTGAGTCAAAGCCACCTTGGCAAATTAACCTCATGTTTCAATACATTCGTGTTCACCAATTGAAGGATTGCCACATAATGAATTCATGTCCTGGAGTACATAGTTTCAAGGGGAGAATGATGAGAATCATGGCGGGCTTGACGGAAAGAACTATAATTCAAGCCAAAACAAGAATTCAAACAGGTTCGGAGAGCTTCAAAGATCAAAACAGGTCAAAATGGATCAGAACCAAATTTACGGCCGTAAGCTAGATTGTCACGGCCGTAAGTCATCCTCGGGTGGAAATTAAAGAGTTCCAAGATTTCAAAGTTACGGCCGTAAGTTTATGGTCACGGCCGTAATCCTTAAGCAGAAGTACAGTTACGGCCGTAAGGAATGTTGTCACGGCCGTAATTCCAAGATTTACGGATTTTTATTTCCTTAATTATAGGATTAGATTTACCTTGTTTTGAACATTTTGTTTCCAATTAAATTAGGACTCTATTTTGATAGATTTTATCTATTCCCTAATTAGATTAGATTTTATTTAGTTTCCTAAGTAGATTAGGGTTTTTATTCTTGTTGCCTATATAAAGGCGTCTTCATTGTAATACATTATTAGACTTTGATTAATGAAAAATTGTGTTGAGTGGTTTTCCCTCATATATTGTTCTGAATTGAACACCTTCGAACTTATCAAATATTGTGAGATATTTGTGGCGTTCACCAATCCAACTTATCAAAGGCGTGGGCATCCTTTGTGGCGTTCAAACCATTACGGTTCTTGTTTCCGCATCGTAACGGGTCTCGGGTTTGATATGCCCCTGGTTCTTGCGTCGTGAGGCTCGGGTCGTAGTGTCACCGCCCGTTCCAACCTGAATTCGGAACTTTCCCGGCGTTCATTCCGCGTGTCCGTCATGATCCCCTCTCATCTTCAAACCGCGGACGCCTGGCAGTCGACGTTAGCACCACTGTAGGATGGTGGCTCTGGTGTATGGGTAAGGGTGGAATTTGGGGTTGATTTGGGTGTGAAAAACGAGACCAAACCAAGGCTGTGGAGCTCGGGTTCGTGGATTTTCCAGAGAAGAACTCCGGCCATTATTGAGGTAAGTTATGGGTTAGCCCGATTCTTGGGTTTTTGGGTTTGATTTGGGCGAAAATGAAGTGTGGTGTGCGAGGTGATGGCCAGTGGTTACGGTTTAGGTGAGGCTCGATGGCTTCGACTGTGATTTGGATTATTTTATTTCTTGATTTTTGGGTTTGATTATGTGAATGTGGAGATTGGGCATTGATGATATTGGATTTTAGTTGGGCATGGTGATGCAGTCGAGGTGGTTCGTGCCGTGGTGATGATTGGTTGTTGATCACAGGTGAGGTAGTGGATATGGAGTTTGGGAATTGGTTGGGAAAATGGTGGAGGTTTGGGTTAAGGTAGTGGTGGCTGCTGTGTGGTGTTGCAGGTGTTGGGGTTTGACTGGGAGAGATGGAGGTGGCGGGTTGTGGTGGAGCTGTGAAACAAATGCAGTAGAGTAGGAGAAGAGAAAAATTTACCAGAATGATTGTTTGGCTTGAGTGAGTTCGTGTGGGAGGAAAAATGGAGTATATTATCTTGGTTGTGTATTAAATTTGACAGCTTTTTGATTTGGGAAAGATTATAGGAAAAATGCAAGAATGAAATTGTTGATTGAGGGAGTTGAGGGAGAGAATTTGGGGATGCATGAATGGTTTATGAGTTGGGGAATGATTGAAAGGATATACAAATTTGTTATGGCGTGAGAGGGGAAAGAATTATTTGGAAATTGGTAAAAATCCATGGATGGAAAGCTTGAGGTTTGGAAGACAAACTTCTGGGAAAGAAGAAGAATTAAAAAAAAAACGTGTAGAATTGGTTGGACTTCAAGAACTTGGGATTAGAGTTGAAATGGATCAAGATGTATTGGAGATTTGGGCTTAAAAGTTTGGGTTGGATCGAAATAGTTTGGATCTAAAATAAATTTTAAAATTTGGATTTAAAAATAATTTAAAGCTTGGACTTAAGATTTTAAAAAGCCACTACATTGGAATATTCTTAATAAAATTTGGAATTTGACTATGATTAAAATAAATTAAATTTTACTTATTAATGGCTAGACGAATACTCTTTGAAAATAAATGGGAGAAGTCGTAGTAACACGCCTTTAAAATTCGTAAAAATGTTTTATTTAAAATAACGAAAAATTCCCGATCGCTACAGAAAAAGCCTTATTAACTTGGGCAGATTCAATGATACTGTTCTTTTTATACAATAAAGATGTACATAGAAAAATACTGAAAGAATGATTTTAACAGCATCTTTTGAAGGATATGTTAGGAATTGGTGGGAATGAATAAGTATTAATACAAAAGCATTAATTAGGAGAAATGTACAAACAGAAGTAATAAAATTAGATAGAAAAGGTATAGAAAAAAAAGTTAATAGATTATATTGCGGATGAATTTTTAGGAGAAAATTGGATAAGTAATGTTGAAATATAATCAATTAGAGAAAAAGATAATGCAAGAATGAGATTAATAAATTTAACAATATGCGATATATGTAAAATCAAAGAATACACTTGTGAATTCAAAGAATACTATTATGTCCAATTCTATAGTAATGAAAATCAAGAAGTATACAGAGATATGTATTACAATAAATTACCAGGTTCATGGGAATATACTTTAAAATAGAATTTGAAAAATTTATCAGAGATACCCTGGAATACCTAGAACATTAGGATCTAGGATAAAATTTCTATTTGAAAGATTAGCACATATATGTCAATAAAGACAATTATTAAAAAAATAAGGAAAATTAACTAGAATATGTTGTGAAGATATGGAAAAACCTACTGATGTGATCCGGAAAAGGCGTCAAAAATGAGAAATCAAGATACGGGCAATTCAACAATATTCTACATAGGAAAATGAACAAGTTTCATGTTGGGCTCGAGTCGAGATTCAAATCAGATCAATTAATGTCAAAGGATCAGAAAATTGGGCAGAAGCTGACTTACGGCCGTAACATCAACATCACGAAATTCGGCAGAAAGGCAATTACGGTCGTAACGCATGATCTCACAGCCGTAAATGAAGTGGAAGTACTCACGGCCGTAATCCAAATACTCACGGCCGTAAACAAAGTTTTGTAACTTTTATTATTTTGTTCAGAAGGTCACTTACGGCCGTAAATAAAATTGTCACGGCAGTAATATATGTTTTTACTTTTTAATCCGTAACTTAGGCGCCGCAGTTTTGAATTAATTAGGCGGTTAGGGTTTTGTTTAGTTCTAGTTTATTTTGGTTATTTTAGCTATTTTAGCTTAATTAGAATTCTATTCAGAGTCAGTTAGCGACTAGGGTTTATTTTGCCTATTTATATGCTTTTCCATTCAATGTAAAAACAGAATACTTTTGATGAATAAAATTATTGAGTGTTTTTACTCTCTCTAAAGGTGAGGATTTTCCCTTTAAACAATCGAACTTATCAAGATTCAAATCTTGTGGCGTTCAAAACAATTGAACTTATCAAGGATCTGGACATTCCTTGTGGCGTTCCCCCTTTGTGGTTCTTATCTCCGCATCATAACGGGTCTCGGGTTTAATATACTCCTGGTTCTTGCGTCGTGAGGTCGGGGTTTCATTGTTATCGTCCGTTCCAACCTGGATTCGGAACTTTCCAAGCGTTATTCCGCGAGATACGACGAGGACCCCCTCTCGGGTTCTCATCATATGGTATCAGAGCTGGACTCTGAATTCAGGTTCTTGTGTTTTTCTATTCAGTTTGATTTTTATGTTTATCATCGAGTCCCATAAAAATCATCCATATCCTATTTTTGTTATTTGAGTCTTTGTTTTCAATTTTTCTTGTTCTTCTTGCCAGAAATTTTTTTCGTTATTTGATCCATACAAAAATCCATCAAAAATTCAATCTTGTTTATTTTACTCGATTCTTATCCAAATCCTGTCCCGTTTGTTTTGTTGCGTTCGTATCGAATTTTCGGATTTTATTAAAATAAAAAAAATAATTTTTTTATTTTTTTATTAATTCCGAAAATTCATCATAATTCAAAAAAAAAAAAAAAATCACTCCGAAATTCAAAAAAACCACTTTCTTGAATTTCCTTAAATTCTTGATAATTCCTTACTTTCCAAGTCAAATTAAAATTCTTGATATAAGATCCTTTCTAGTCAAAATTCAAGAACCAATTTCTTGAATTTCTTTAAAATTATTGATATTGTTTTCCTTTTCGAGTCATCATTAAATTCCTTCTTGATATTTGTTAATATCTGGACCCTCTTATTTTGAGTGTCTCAAATTTTTGAAAGCTACATAAATGGACGAATTATGAGTTCGATCCTACCTTCCAGACTAGGTGTCACGTGGGCAGTAAAGTGTGCTATATTATTATTGATAAGGAGTATTATTGCGATCTGGCAAGTACCACCATGGTTGAGGAGTTGGGCTTACCTTTACTACCACATCTCAATCCTTATAGGCTGACGTGGTTAAAGGAGTATGGGCAGGTAAATGTAACCCACAGGGTTATGGTGAAATTGTCACTTGGAAGATATAGCGATGAACTGTGGTGTGATGTGGTGCCTTTAGAATCTTGTGACATCTTGTTGAGTAGATTGTGGAAGTGTGAGAGGAAAGCAGTCTATGATAAGCGCAGGAATATATATAAATTTGTTAAGGATGGGAAAAGTATTAAGCTTATGCCGTTAACCCCGGAACAAATACTTGAAGAGAAAGTATTGCGAGAAAAGAGGGATGAGCAAAGAAAATTTGGAGATGATGAATGGAGTATGAAGGCTGAATTCATGGAGATGGCCAAGAAATTAATACAGCTAAATAAAGAGATGAAGGCACAAGAGACTAGAAAAAAGTTAGCCGAGTTGCAAGAAAGAGAAAGGGGAATAGAGGAGGTAGTTAAATTACAAGAAAAGCCTTTGGATATGATTGTTAAGAAGGAGGGAGACTTGAGGAACGAGTTAGAAGATAAAAATTTATGTAGTGTTGAGGGGGTGCCTAATCATATCGATAAAATTATTTATGAGGTGGTGCATGAGCAAAAGCATGAGAAATTAGGAGATGTGATTGAGCCCAGAAATTTAGAAGTGGAGGTTGAGTGTGCGAAAAAAAAATTGAAGTAGTTGATCAAACTCCGAGTCTTGAAGTACAGAATAAAATTGTGGAAGAGAAGATTGAAAATAACATTGTTGACAATGATAGGAATGAATTGGAAGTTGGGGTAGAAGTTCAACATTTGAATGTTGAAATTGTCAATAAAAATATTGAAGAGGTGGTTGAATGTGAAAAATTAGAAGAAGCGGTTGAGAAAAAAGAAGAGAACGAGCAAGAAAGTATATTGACTTTTGGAGGCGACGAGAAGGGCCTCGTGGTGGGAAAAAAAGTTGTGGAGATTTTGTACCATGAGTACAAGGATCCATACCTTGTGCATGGAGACGCTAACATTTCCCTCCCCATTTTTTTAAATCTTTTTTGCAGGTTTATTTTGCATGGAAGTTTGATTTCCATCAACCTTGGTCAATTCCCCTCGTGTTTCAATACCTTCTTGTCTACAAATTGGAGGAGCATCATTTATTGAATGCATGTTAGGGAATTGACAATTTTCCGTTTGATCCAGGAGGTACAGTTTGATTTTTCAAGAACAACACCATGATTCGGGACGAATCATCCTAAAGAAGGAGGGAATGGTACGAATCAGGGTGGGCTTGACGGGAAAATCTATAATTCAAGCCAAAACTCTTAGTCAAGTAGGTTCGGAGAACATCAGATCAAACATTGCTTGTACGAAGAAGGTTCGAGGCTAAACCAAGTGAGCAAGCCAAGAACAGCTTTATGATTCGGGACGAATCATCTTAAAGGAAGAGGGGATGATGTGATTCGGAAAAGAAGCTAACAATGTTATGATTCGGGACGAATCATCTTAAAGGAAGAGGGGATGATGTGATCCGGAAAAGGCGTTAAAAATGAGAAATCAAGATACGGGCAATTCAAATATATTCTACATAGGAAAATGAACAAGTTTCATGTTGGACTTGAGTCGAGATTCAAATCAGATCAATTAATGTCAAAGGATCAGAAAATTGGGCAGAAGCTGACTTACGGCCGTAACACCCATTTTTACGGCCGTAACATCAACATCACGAAATTGGGCAGAAAGGCAATCATGGTCGTAACGCATGATCTCACAGCCGTAAATGAAGTGGAAGTATTCACGGCCGTAATCCAAATACTCACGGCCGTAAACAGAGTTTTGTAACTTTTATTATTTTGTTCAGAAGGTCACTTACGGCCGTAAATAAAATTGTCACGGCCGTAACATATGTTTTTAATTTTTAATTCGTAACTTAGGCGCCGCAGTTTTGAATTAATTAGGCGGTTAGGGTTTTGTTTAGTTCTAGTTTATTTTGGTTATTTTAGTTATTTTAGCTTAATTAGAATTCTATTCAGAGTCAGTTAGCGACTAGGGTTTATTTTGCCTATTTATATGCTTTTCCATTTAATGTAAAAACAGAATACTTTTGATGAATAAAATTATTGAGTGTTTTTACTCTCTCTAAAGGTGAGGATTTTCCCTTTAAACAATCGAACTTATCAAGATTCAAATCTTGTGGCGTTCAAAACAATTGAACTTATCAAGGATCTGGACATTCCTTGTGGAGTTCTCCCTTTGTGGTTCTTATCTTCGCATCGTAACGGGTCTCGGGTTTAATATATCCCTGGTTCTTTTGTCGTGAGGTCAGGGTTGCATTGTTATCGTCCGTTCCAACCTGGATTCGGAACTTTCCAAGCGTTATTCCGCGAGCTACGACGAGGACCCCCTCCCGGGTTCTCATCACCTACCCAATGGCGATGTAACGCTGAAAGAAGAAAAAAATATTAAAAGGAAATATAAAAATAGAAAGTTTAAAAAATTTAGAAACTTTAGGAAAAGATATATAAAGCCTAAGAGAAGATATTACAAAAGAAGATATAATCCAAATAAAAAAAGAAAAATAAAACTTATAAGAAAGACAAAAGTCAATGAAAATATTGAAATTGTGGAGAGATTGTAACAAAGAGAAAGTTAAAATTTTACAAAAAGAATATCTAGAAATAGAAAATGAACTAAGTGAAATATCTGACATTGAAGAATACTATGATCAAGAAATCTATACAAGTGAAACAAATTCAAAAAGTAATGAATCAGAATAGAGAAATAGAAGAAATATAAAAAAATAAGAACATAGATAAACAAGAATGTGAAGGAATAGAATGTTATGAATTAAAAGTAACTTTTGATAATAATAAGTTCAGAAAAATATAAAAATTATCTTTAGATTTGAAAATAGGAAAATGACAAATATTAGACAGAATATGGAGAAGAGAAAGAGTAGCAATAAATGAATATCATAAAATTGAAAAAGCAATATATGTTAGAACTACTCAAGGAACACACAAATTAAATCTTTTAACAAAAAATACGGTTACAGAATTATTAACAAAGATCAATAAAAAATAAAGTGAAAATATCCAATATGTTTATTTAGTAGGTATCTAAATAATGTTTAAATCCTTATTTGGAGAAGGATTAGATTCACCTTTGACTGTAAGTTTACATGATGGAAGAATAATAAATTTAAAAGACATTTATTTAGGAATAGTAGAAGGAAATCTAGCATATAAGAAACTAATATTTACATGTTACCCAAAATATTGTATAACATTAAAAGATAGAAACTTTAATAAAGTCTTAGGACTACATTTCAAATTACATAAAGATGATATAATGGAACCAGGAGATAAAATTATGAGTATAGAATATAGAGCATTATACACATTTACTAATTCTAATTATGGAAACATTTATTCTAAAAAACCATATATTGAAATTCATAAAGAATGCAAAGATTTTGGTAAAGCCGTGGAACCAGATAAACAAATAAGTTTAGTCCCAAGAAACTATGAACTTACTATAACAAAAAATAAACCAGAAATTATAGAGTTAAGAGAAGACGAATACCCTAATAATAACATGACATTTGAAAATGACATATTAATTAGAAGATCAACAAGTTTACCCAATAGAAAATAATTAGGAGAAAATAGTAATACAAGAGAAATAAAATTTCATAGAAATGCTAGAAATATGAAAATAGAAGGTGAATATTTCAACCGAAAAAAACATATAAAAAGATCAAATATATTAATTGACACAAGAGATAGTGAATATCATATAGCTTCAAACAAGAATAAATGATTAATATCTCATAGAACTAATCCGTATAGATATATAAATTTTGATGGACAAATACATATGCCTGAACTTGAAGTTAAAGTACCAATAAAAATAGGAAGAATAAACCTCTTAGTACCATGTCATGTAGATAACAGTATGGTAAATCCTCATGTGTAATTAGGAATGAACTTCCTAAATGGACTAGAAGATTATAGTATAAAACGTGAAGGATTATATATAACCCATAATGGTCAAACTATACTATGTAGAAATACTGAATAAATGAATAACTAAATAAGTTTTTCATTAGCTGTTTATATACAAGTTACTATTGTTGAAACAAATATAACAACATGTGCATTAATTGACATAGGAAGTGATATAACAATATTTAAAAATTTCTTAATAAAATCATGGAATACTGATGGGAAAGTAAAAATAACAGGAGTTGCAGGAGAAAATACTCAAATAATTAAACAGTGCTGATAAAACCAATATTATACTAGGAAGTAAACAAATAGTTGTGAACAAGATATATAATTATAATAAATTAGAATGTAATTTATTACTAGGAAATGACTTTATACAAAATTTCAGTATTATAAACAAAATAATTACATGATAATGTTACAAACACCTTGCGGACATTTATTAAAAATATCAAGAGAATTTAGACCTACAGAGTTCAGCCAAAACAGCGTGGTGATAAATGGAAGAAAAAACCAATTACACAAAATGAAATAAAAAATAAAAGAATAATGTATAAAAAAGTCTTGAAAACAAACATACAAACAAGCATAGAAAAAATCATTGATCAATTAGAAGAAATTTGTGGAGAGAATCCATTATTATTTTGGAAACCACATCATCCAAAAGTTAAAATAGAACTTACAGAAAATGTCATTATAAGAGTTATGCCAATGATGTATACCATACAAGATACACAAGAATTCAAAACTCAAATAAAAGAATTTCTTAACTAAAAATTAATCAGGCCTAGCAATGGATCCCATAGTAGTCCAACTTTCATGGTAATTGTAGCGACCAAGAATTTTCGTGATTAATTTTGAATAAATATTGTTTAAAAGATGTGTCGCCACGACTTTTGCCCATTTATTTTTAAACACATTTTCGTCTAGCTATTTTAAGTGAAATTAAATTTATTTTGAATTTAATATTAGTCAAATTACAATTTTTATTAAATGATGTCCCAAGTCCATTATTTATTTTTAAAGTACAATTTTCCACTTAATTGGATTCAAATTATTTAAGTCCAAAATGTTTTCAATTCAAACTCCTAAGCTTAGTACTATATTTTTTATCATTCCAGATTTCTAGCAAAATCATTCTTGAATCAAAACCAATCACAATTATCTTGACTCAATCTTGAAACCAATTAACTAGCAATTCTCCATTTTCCTCAATCTTTTCCTTCAATCTATCCATTATGCCATAAACCCAAATTACCATAATATGCCATACATTAATCACAATAACTCCCCTCCAATTTCCACACATTTTCCCCAATTTTCTCCTCCCAAATCCTCAGTCACTCAATCACTAATCAAGCTTTTGCCAAAATTTTGAATTCAACTCAATGTATATCTTCCATTTTCAATCCTAAAATCATTCCCCTACTTGCCAAAGCTGATCACTCTTCAATCCCTTTCTTCTTCCCACAATCCCATAATTATAGTCACCAATCAACCTCAAATCTCCTTGCAATATGCCACAATTTACCAAAAATTGATACACAACAAAAATGATATCGTTTCCCATTCACCTGCATCATTCACACACACATACAGATTCAGAACTTGAACAAGGTAGTCACTTTCACGTTTTCAATACACACACTGCCTTGTTTTCAACCAAAACCAATTCTGGAACCAACCTCAAACCCCATTACCGACTTGCATAGCACCTACCGCCACCTTCTTCTTCTTCTTCTTCTTCTTCTTCTTCTTCTTCTTCTTCTTCTTCTTCTTCTTCATCATCATCAACATCATCATCATCATCATCATCATCACCTCCATCTCCAGCCACCAACCTCCACAGTCACGGCCACCACTCACCACCAAGCTGCCAACCTAGCAGCCATCACCACTGTCATCACTATTGAACAACCACCACCTCCAATTCAGCTCCGCCACCTCCATCACTCTCAATCAGAACCACCAACAACTACCCAATGGTAACCCCAACTCCAATACATGCGGCCAATACCCAACACCATTTGCAAGATTTTTTTAGTAAGTGCCATTTTCCATCAACAACAATTTCCCAACTCAACTTATACAATCTGCAAACATGCAACTCCACTGGCTCACTTCAGATTTCGACCAAGAATCGAGCCTATGTTCACCAATGTAGAACCACCCAAATCTCACACAACTCGAAACACAGCTTGCAAAACATGGCTTCAAGCCACGACCAATTCCACAATAACGTCACCACTGTCTGTGAACCATCACACCCAAAACAATAATTTATTTCACTGCCGTCGCCACCTCCATGACTCCCCATAGCCGACCAGCATCACCAAAATCATGCTGCCACAGCCCAACCTCAAATCAGCCCCAAAAATCTCATCCAAATCAAAATCTAGACCAAGAAATAATTGACCCAAAAATTACCTTCTTCGCCGCCGAATTTTGTCACCAGAAAAATAACATTTTGAGGCTCGATCTACATCCGACTTCGCACCACAACCGCACCAAAAACTCGAGCCCAAAACCCTTTTCTTTCACACACCCGCATCCACATACCCTTCCCCAAAGACGCCATGTGATGGCGTCGCCATCGCCAACCGCTGGACGCCGGCGATCGGACCAGCAACGGCGAAAGCAGCATCTCAGCATCTCTCTCTACTCTCTGTTCACGAAAAAATTGCAGATGGGAAATGAATGATAAAGGATTATTATATGATATATGATATATGTTATATATTTTAGTTCAAAAGTTACATTTTGGTCCCCAATTTAAAAAGTTATTATTTTAGTCCCAAGAGTTATGATACATTTTATTTCCATCCAGGTAGATTTAATTCATTTGAAATTTGCTTTTAAACCCCAAGCTTTGAAAATGTGTCTATTTCAGTCCCCAAGTTTTAAAATTTCTTATTTCAGCTACTATATTTTTAAATTAAGTTATTCGAGTCCTCTTTAATTTAAAATATTTTAATTCAACCCCTAAGCTTTTATTTTTCATCTTAAAACTTAAATCCCAAAATACTAAATTCAATTTATTTATTTATAGGGCTAGACGAGGCGCGAGAATATTAGAAAGCATTTATTCCCAATACTCGAGAAATTAAGGTAGACTGTTATTCACAAATTTACGTTTTTCAAAAGTGCGCATCAATAATTATTTGGATTATAAGTTTAGCATGTATGATTGTGTTCATGAGAATTACTTACTTTCTAAGCATGAGACTATGTTACGAGAATTTACTTGCTTAAATACATGAGACTTGAACTTGTATGTTCATGAGAATACTGGTGATCGTTAGACACCTGAGACTTGAATATCATAATTATGTGTTTTAATTTATGATGTTAAATGATTATTGTGCGCGAGTCTACTTAGTATTTCTTTGAAATATTCACGTTTTCCAAAACAAATTTTGCAGATGACGGAGTCGACGGCGAGGCGTGCGATGGTGGCCATTATTGATATTTTAGAAATGTTTTATTTGAAATTGAAACTTATTTATTTCATGTTTGTTCTAAGTTTATTTTCAAATTATTTCAATATTCGAATTGTTGACCTTTTGGGTCAAACTTTATAAAATTTTTTGAAATGAAATTTCAATTATTGTTTTATTTTTCGCTAAATCATTATTTCCAAAGTTAATTTGAGACGACGAAGTGGCGTCCCGGTGTTCAGAATTCGGGGCGTTACAGTAATGAAACATTCTGAACAAAAAAGAGGAAAAACTAGAATGGTGATAAATTATAAAGAATTAAATAAATATACCAAATTTGATGGATACTTTTTACCAAATAAAGAAGTACTAATAAACCTTGCAAAAGGAAAACAGTACTATTCTAAATTTGATTGCAAATCAGGTTTTTCGCAAGCAAAAATGGAAGAAGATAGTATTCAATATACAACATTTAGTACATCCCAAGGTAAGTATGAATTCGTGGTTATGCCATCTGGTTTAAAAAATGCACCACAAATATATCAAAGAAGAATGGATAACATATTTAGAAAACTTAATGAATTCTTAATTGTCTATATTGATATGTTCTAATAATAAAGAAGAACATATGAACCATTTGATAAAATTTATAAATCAATGTAAAAAAGAAGGAATTGTTCTTTCAAAAAATAAAGCTATAATAGAAAATTAAGAAATTGATTTTCTTGGATTATCAATAGATAAAAGATGAATAAAATTACAAACCCATATATCTAAAAAGATAGAAAGTTTTCCAAATAAATTAGAATCTAAAGAAAAAATACAAAATTTTTTAGGATGTTTAAATTATACAGAAAGATTTATTGAAAATCTCTCAAAAAAGAGATATAAAATTCAGATTCTACTTAGAAAAATAAATACCAAAGGATGGAGTGATGAACACACAAATTGTCAAATCACTAAAGGAAGAATGTAAAAATTTACCAAAATTAAGATTACCAGATGAAAAAGATAATCTAAGAGTTAATACTAGTGCCTCAGATAAATATTGGGCAGTAATATTAAAAACAGATCTTAATGAAATTTGCAAATGTTTCAGTGAAACATTTAACCAAGTAGAATTAAATTATACTATCCATAAAAAAGAATTGTTAGTAATTATCAAAGGAATAAAAAAGTTTTCATTATTTTTATAATTCAAAAAATTCATTGTTGAAACTGATAATTCTCAAGTTGCAGGCTTATTTAAAAATAAATTACCACCAGAACCTCAATATAGGAGGCTCCATAGATGGAAAGCATATTTGGCATTTTATAATTTTGATATAATTCATATTAAATGTGACAATAATTATCTTGTAGATTTTCTAAGCAGAAAGAGAGAATTTGCAGATGGATGATATTAAAGAATCATTGATGGACGCCAGAGTGCGAATAAACTTTCTCATAGAGGAAGTTGAGGATATTAAAGATGGAATTGAACAGATGGCAGAATACCTCCAACAAAATGTTAAATTGTCGATGGAACTTTTTGTCTCTCATACCAAATATACCAAACAATTGAGCGACAGAGTTAGTGAAATCGAATCACTATTCGAGTCGTTAAATACCAAACAGGTTTTACCAAATATACCAACAGGTACAATACAAACAGGTAGGGGCAGGCATTAACCCACCCAAATCGCTAAACCCTCCCAAACCAACCCAACCCTATTGGTTTGGGTTGGTTTTTGATGAAAATTGGGTTGGGTTCTACAAAAATAAATTTATTCGGGTTGGGTTGGGTTTTTAACCCAACCCAATCCAATAAATTTTTTAAAGATATAGGACCATTTAAATTTCAAGAATCTCAAGCCTATTTTTAATTTGGATGAAACTCAAATATAGTTTGAACATATTTTAGTTTTATTAGCAAGTATTCAATTTATTATATTTGAACTTATTGTATTGTACATAATTTATTTGAGTTAATAGTTGATTTATGTGCATAATTTTTTAATTTTCTATAATTTTTAACTAATTGGACCAAAGCCCAAACCACCCAACCCAATCCAACCTGATCGAAACTTGATTGGGTTGGGTTGTGTTTGAACTCATGTTTGGGTTGGATTGTGTTGATTTTTTATCAACCCGACCACAGTGGGTTGGGTTCGGGTTGGGAAAAAAATCGATCCAACCCACACCCACCTCTACAAACAGGTACATCCTCTAGAAGCAGTAGTGGACCAAAAATAAAAAGATATAAACCAAGTCCAAGCCTGAAGAAGGTGGTCCTAAATGAAACAGGTCCTAAAAAAGTAACAATCAATGCCAAAGATGAACATACAAGGGTAATTAAAATTCGTACTGAAGAAGATGATGATTCCCCTTTTTACCAAAAGAAGACGAATATAAAACTACTACCAAAGTTATACAGGAACTCCAAGAATGTAATTGTTATTATATTTCGTCTGGAAATCATGTATAGCCACGATTGATCGTTACTCAGGGAGGAGATCCAGTTATGACAAAAATGGCAGCTGATTATGAATTTTTGGATCTTATCTATCCAGGAAAAGATTTGAAAGAACTTGAAAATTTTGATGATTTATTAAAAGGAGAAATTTCAAAATTTTCCCAAGGAAGACCTATATATTTAAAATTTTATTCGATCAATCCTAAAATTGATGGAAGGATGTATTATCCTGCTGAGCATATTATCACAATTGGACATGTTGCTCGAAATTTTCAAATTGAAGTTGAAAAAAGTACCAAACCCATGCCAAATATTACAAGATCATGGTTTAGATCTCGAAGGGTGCTGGGAATAAAGGTTCTCTACAATATTGCCAAAAACCTGTATGATAAAAAATTTAAATACATATGTCAATATGATGGATGGACCCTCCTCACTAATGGAGGAAAAGAAAAGTCAACAACCTTGAAAGAATACATCAACAAATTTGACACTCATCAAATCCATGGAAGCTTTGCTACCTTACAAGAAGCATGCATTGCCAGAAATTGCTCCACACGCCAACAAAATTGATGGACAGCTGGTATTTGCTCCATTAAAGAAAGATGAAGCGTGGCAAAAAAAAAAAAAAAAAAGACAGCCCCATGTAAGGGCCATGTGAGGAGATAAATAATAGAGGACATCTGTGTCCTTGATAAGATTCGAGATGGGCGGAATTGAACGCCGGAAAGTTCCAAACCCAGGTTGTTAAGGAATGTGGAATCTTGACCCGACAATCACGACGTGAAGATCGACGATGCGGATTGAAGAACCAAGATTTGTAAAACACCACAAGGATCTGTCCAACTTCTTTGATAAGTTTCTGGTTTTGAACGCCACAAAGATAGTTAATCTTTGATAAGTTCGGGTTTGAACGCCACAAGAATTGAAATCTTGATAAGTTCTTGGGGAATAAATGGAATCCAACTTTTAACGAGTAAAACACTCAAAATATTTATTCAATCATCAAAGTCTGTTTTACAATGAATAGAAAAAGCGTATAAATAAGCAAACAAAAACCTATCAACCCTAACTGGCTCAAAATAGAATTTTAATTAAAGTAAAATACTAAAATAACTAAATAAAAGAGAAGGAATTAAAAATCTGCAAAATATGGAAAATCCCAGAAATTAATATCGCATGTTACGACCGTGATTGAGATTATTACGGTCGTAAGATTTCCTTCCTGTGAATGTTACATCCGTGACAATTTGTTTACGGCCGTAAGTGTAAAATTGAAATCTCGCATCTTAACCAGTAACTTGATTACGGTCGTGACCTTCTGAGCGTTACGGCCGTAAGGATCAAACTGGTCCTTTTTTGCTCTGGTTTTTGCTCTAATTTGCAATTAACTCCGTTTTGGCTTGAATTACTTGAATTTTTCCGTCAAGCCTGCTATGACTCCGATTGTCAAGGGTTTGGAACACATCAGTCCTTGTACTAAATAATAGAGGACAGGTGTGTCCTTATAATATTATGAAAAGCTGTAGAATTATGAGGTCGATGATGTAAGCAGTGACGTAATTGTGTCCAATGTAACATTATAAATAGAAGCCTCCGGGCTAGTTGAAAGACAGAGATCACTTGAGCACTCAGTTTGTGACAAAATAAAAAAAATCTTCTGTTTTTGAAAAATTCTCATACCAACCTTGTATCAATCTTCATATTATCAATAAAATTCCAGTCGATTTATAAAAATATGATGAGTCTCTAGATTTTTGTCTTCTGAATCCTATCTCCTAAAGAAGATATATTATTAAGAAAACTCTCTATACTCTGTCCTAAAATATTTTCCATCTAGAAGGTTATACAGTGAAGGTATATATCCTGGTTTAGCTAATAACCCGTGAAGGCGGTCATTGAAGGGTGTGGAGTAGAAACCTATAAGCCTGAAGGTCACTAACAATAGAAGGAAAATACAAAGGTACTGAGAACATGAAAAGAGGTTAGTATTCTTAATATATCTATCTTTATAGAATTAGGAGGAAGAAGATCTTTTAACATGACATAATTCAGAATTATTAAGTTTAATTATTAAAACAGTCCTTATAAGCATAAACAATTTACTAGACTAAATAATGAAATAAAAAAGTTATATCATATTTATATGTCATGTTTGTCAATTATCTTTCCAACATTAAAAAGATTATTAGGATTAGAAATTACAAAATCAATTATTTACTTCTGGCTTGATAGTGATAATATCGAAATAAATAATGAATTGTATTTAGAGCATGTATTTAGTAGCGATAATGATTATGATCCTATAATAGATTATGACAATGATGGAAGAGATGAGTCTTTCTTTATCAGTTTTTGAAAATCTTAATATCATGAATGAAAGAAATTATATCATGAAAAAATTCAGATCTAAGAGAGGTCCATATAAAATTAAAAAGAATATCAAAAGAAAAAAGGTATTGAATATGAGAATGAAATTGATAAAATAGGATATCAAGAGCAACTCTACGCATCGCAAGAGGTATTAAAAAGTTTTAAAGAAAATTTGATAGAAAACTTTGCTAGAGGTACTGTAAGATCTATAGTGATACAAGATATTCAAGATATAATTGATAAATTAGAAAAGAGAAAGAAAAATATTTCAAAATATAATATACCATTTGAACCAAGCAAAGATATCATGGCTGCCATAGATATTATCAATTCCCAAACCCTAATAGAATTTGAAAAGTTACTTGAAACTTTATAACTACTTTATAATTTTGTGTTTTACAGCATATAAAATGCCAGGATATACTATTAAAGAATTAGATAATTTGTTAGAAAGAATAATGGAAAAAATGGATAACATTATATCTCAATTAATAGATATGGATGGATCATCTGAACAATTACTTTCAGAAAACCACGATCAATATATTATAGATTATTCTGATATATTACAACTTAAAATAAGTTTAGAAAATAAGATTATAACAAACACAATCCAAACATAATGCCAGGATATACTATCGAAGGACTAGATAACCTTTTAGAAAAATTGAAAGATAAAATGGAAGATATTAAAAATCAAATGGAAAATGAAAACATATCTTTTGAAGAATATAATAAACTTTTAGAAAAATACGAACAATTTATTGCTGATTATTGTATTTTGCTAGATCAAAGAATGAACTTATACCAAAAAAATTTGTATAATAATTTATCAAACTGATAATTTATGGATACTTCACAAGCATCAACTTCTAATAACTGTGATCATAAACTATATTTAGAAAAAAAAAAGAAATTTCACTCTTGTTAGCTGTTGTTGAAAAATCTAAAAATATACATTTTGTTGGAGAAACTAAACTAAAAGAGATATACGAAGATATTGACTATGCTATCCTAAATAGAATATAATTTAATTCTATTGAAAAAGCAAAAAATATAAATACAGTTCATAAAATTATAGAAGAATACAAAGAAATAGAAGAAGTTTCAGAAGGAATAACGTTAGGATATATAACTAAAAAAGATCATCCTAAATCTTTTGAGAAATTATCACAATATAGAACAATTTTAGAAGAACTTAAAAGGTTAAAAAATATGAATATAATAAGAAGTATTGAATTAAATCAACCTAACTAAATTAAGGGATATATTTTGCAAAGAAAATAACTAACTTCATTAAGGGTAATATAGACAATTTACAAAAAATGGCCATTTTGAAAAGTTATATGTTTCATGTGGTTAATTCGATGAATCCCCCTTTTGGAAATGCAACAAGACACGAAACGATGTAGTTCCAATAGAAATGAAAAACCAAAAGGAAAAGAATAGAGTTCTATGGCTGTTTTTTTGGGGGGGATTTATTGAAAGGGCCACGATCAAAGGTCATTAAGCAAAAAAAGGCAAAATTTTGTTTCATAAGTTAAAATGGCCTCCATTCTTGTACAAAGACTACATTATTATTGTTATCTTGTTAAATTTTCAATCTTACCTAACAATTTAAAAATACAAAAAAACTGTCAAGAAAAATCAACGGCTATCTCTCAAGATCGTGTCCTTTCAACAAAGATCCTCAGCTACACCTCATTGTAATAAACTCACTTTTACTATCTGTGATCTTCTTCATATACTCATTCTTTGGATTTGTAGCAAAACTATTCATCATCTTCTCAAATGTTGACAAAAACTCTAAGTTTTATACATTTAATATTGGTAAGATATCCCAAGATTAATCTTATTTTGAGTTGCTTTGATTTGTTTAAAATGTGTTTATATGAGTTTTGCTTGTTTTGGGATGAATTTTTTTAGTGTAAACTTCATCCATCGCGAAAATCTCATTCTAGACAGCGAATAATATGATTTTACGCATATGTCGATTAACCGACTTCACGGTCGGTTAACCTACCTACTGAAGCAGTTTAACCAACTTATGAAGTCAGTTAACCGACTGGTTAACCAACTTTGCAGTAAGTTGGTTAACCGACCAATGAAGTCGGAAGTCGATTAACCTACCTGAGTGAAGTTGGTTAACCAACTTTGCAGTTGGTTGGTTAATCGACCAATGAAGTCGGTTAACCTACCTGAGTGAAGTTTGTTAACCAACTCTGCAGTCTGTTAACCAGTTGTTAACCTGCTTGCTTAATTCTTAAAAAAAAAAAATCCTTTTAATGAATTCTAGTGTTAACACGTAACATTTTTCAATTTTTAAAAATGCAGATATGAATGATACTACATTAATGCCTATTTGTTACTATGGTGAGTTTGTGAAGAATGATCAATCTAAATGAATATGGAATTGGAGCAATGGAGAAGCTATAGAAGCAATTTTTTGTCAAAGAATGCAACATATATAGAATTATATCATGATGTACAAGAGTTTCTTCATATTAATTCTTCTTTACACACTTTGGAGATGAGATTTCTTTTCCCTAATAATAATACACAAGTTTCTGTTTCACCAGTCAAGATTACTTCAGATAGGTAAGTGAAATGGCTCCTAGAACTCAACAGAAAAAGTCAGTCTCCCCTTTGTATAACAATTGTGAGCAAGAATCCCATTGAACGTGATTTTGAAGCAAGTATTGTTGAACATGAACATGAACATGCTATAGATCATGTTGAACTTGAACATACAATAAACACAGTTGAACATGAACATGTTGTAGATCATGTTGAACATGAACATGTAGTTAATGATGAATTTGAAGATGAGGTCCGTAATGATGTAGATTCTGAGATGAGATTGGATGATGACAATGATGGGAACTGCGGTTTAGATGATTTGGAGATTGTTCGAAACAACAATGGTGACATTATTGAGGAAAATGGGAAAAATGTTGATTTACATACACGTGGACAAGAACTAGTTCGATGGAATGGAGTTGAAATTCGTTTTACTAATGAGGATCTTGTTGTATTATCTGCACGTGGTAGCACATCAGGTCACACATTTGAGGCTGGATCAAGTTTAAGGTACGCACCTACGTCACACGTGATTCCCGAGGAAGAGGATTTGAAAGATCATCAGTTGTTTGAGAACAAGAAAGATCTACAACAACGCATTCATTTTCTTGCATTGAAGCACAACTTTGAATTCAAAGTTAAAAAAGCAAATAAGAGTACATACAGAATAATTTGCATAGATGACAGTTGCAAATGGCGTTTGCATGCTACGAAGTACAAGGAGTGTGATTATTTTGAAGTTGTTGTTATGTACGTGAACATACTTGTTCTTTGGGTATACATAGAAATGATCATAGACAAGCGAGGTCATGGGTTATCGGCACACGTGTCATGCATAATCTCAAAATCCAAATCAAGAATACAGACCTGCAAACATGATCAGTGACATTCGTCGAGAGTTTGGGGGTAAGTATGAGCTATCAGAAAGCGTGGACAGGTAAAGAACATGCCTTAGAGATATTAATGGGTTCAATTGATAGTAGCTATGCTAGATTGGCCATATATTCCTAAAATTTGGTTAGAACTAATCCTGGTACAGTGGTATATGTTGACACCGACCCAAGTAGTCATCACTTCAAGTACTTTTTTATGGCGGTTGGACATTAGAGGATTTCGCTCGTCAATGCGGCGAGTAATTTCTGTAGACGGAACATTTTTGAAAGAAAAATATGAAGGTACACTGATAGTGGAAACATGTCAAGATGGAATTATGCAAATCTATCCTCTCGCATGGGGCATAGTAGATTCTTAGAATAATGAGTCATGGAAATGGGTTTTTGAAAAATTGGACGATAACTGGTGATATTGAAGATCTGGTCTTTATATCTGACAGGAATGGGAGTCTATTCAAGGGTGTAAGAGATGTTTTTCCTAATGCGCATCACACTCATTGCATATACCATATACAAGGCAACATAAAGGCCAAGTATCGCACCTTCCGGGATGGTATCATTGTTTAAGAAAGCGGCATATGCATATATATTTGAAGAATTTAATAAAGATATGGATGAGATTCTTAGTAGGAACCCCGACCTTTGGGATTATTTAAAAGAGGCTGACTTTAAACATTGGACTAGGTCACACTTTACAGGGATCCGTTACAACATCATGACGTCAAATAATGCAGAGTCGCTGAACTCAGTATTCAGAAAAGCTCGAGAGTGTCCAGTACTTGCTTTGATCGAGCATATCAGGTGCAAATTGCAAAAATGGTTTTATAAGAGGCGCATCAAGGCAGAAAACTGTACAAGTATACTACCCGGCAATGGAGGAAAAAATTCGAAAGAAACTTGAGTCGTCCAAAAAGTTTGTAGCGGATCCCATGGATGAATATATGTTTGATGTGGGCAATGGAATCAAGCATTTTTTTTTGTTAACTTAATTGATATAACTTGCACGTGTGGGCAAATTCAGTTGGATAAGTTTCCATGTGAGCACGTTATCGCTGCTTCAAGACAGGTAGGGAATTCTGCATATGATTTGTGCTCTCCATATTATACTACTACTGTTTGGAAAGTAGCATACGTTGATACTATAATGCCTCTACCAAAGGAAATTGATTAGGAAGTTCCAGAACACCTTAGGTGGACATTGAATATCTTGCCACCGTTGATCAAACCAAGACAAAGTGAACATAAGTGCAAAAGCAGGATACCTTCGACATAAGAGTTTTCTACAACAAGTAAGTATGGTAGGTGTGGTGCATCTGGGCACAACCGACTACGATGTAATCATCAAGTACCACTATCCAATAGAACAATAGATTAGTAATTGTGGTAGTATTATTTGCTAATATTGTTCATATTTATAAGATTACCATATTAAGCAAATGGCGTAAATACATACTATTCAGTTATGTAGTAGGTTAACCTACCTTCGAACCGACTTGGTCGGTTAAGAGGTAGGTTAACCGATCTCTAACCGACTTGGTCGGTTAACTGACTAGTTAATAGACTAGGTAGCGATTTGAAAACCACAGTCCACCCACGATAAACAGGGCCAAAACAAGACCGCGATATTGCAAACATCGGACCAGTCGGTTAATGGTCGGTTAATAATTCAAGGCTTTAATAGAAAGGAAGATTGCATATTTGTATTCAAAGAAAGCCCTTTTGAGTCTTTTTAGTGAACCTATAGATGAGACCCTAGAGAGTCTGTAAACTCCCGAAAATTGATTGTTCACATCACACTTAATGAATTGAATAATTGATCAAACATTTTGATAGATTGGAGAAAGTTGCTAACTTTGATCCTGATTGGTAAAATCGATTGTTCACGACACACTTAATGAACTTAATAATTGATCGTTTTGATCGATTCGAGAAAGTTGCTAATGTTGATCCTGATTGGTAAATTTGATTGTTCATGTCACACTTAAGGAACTTAATAATTGATCAAACGTTTGGAACGATCCAAGAAGGTTGCGAACGTTGATCCCGATTGGTAAAATAGATTGTTCACGTCACACTTAAGGAACTTAATAATTGATCAAACATTTTGATCGATCCAAGAAGTTGCGAATGTTGATCTCGGTTGGTAAAATTGATTGTTCACGACACACTTAATGAACTTAATAATTGATCATTTTGATCGATTAGATAAAGTTGCTAATGTTGATCCCGATTGGTAAAATCGATTGTTCAAGACACACTTATTGAACTTAAAAATTGATCGTTTTGATAGATTCGAGAAAGTTGCTAACGTTGATCCCTATTGGGAAAATCGATTGTTCACGACACACTTAATGAACTTAATAATTGATCAAATATTTTAATAGATTTGATAAAGATACTAACGTAGAACATCGATTGGTAAAATCGATTGTTCATGTCACACTTAATGATCTAATTGATCAAATGTTTTGATAGATTCGAGAAAGTTGCTAAACTTTGACCTCAATTAAGGAAATCGACTGTTCATGTCAAACTTAAAATCGATTCGCAAAAGTTGACAACCGACTAGGTAGGTTAACCATAGCCATTAACTAACCAGGTCGGTTAAGAGGTATGTTAACCTACCTATTAGGTAGGTTAACCGACCACGTCGGTTAATGGGTAGGTTAAAAGTTGATTTTTTAGAGTTTAGGTTATTCAGTCGTTTAAACCCTCAAAAACTGACCTGGTCCGTTAACCTACCATTTAACCGACCTGAGCTTATATGAGTAGGTTAACCTGCTAAAAAATCTACCAGTATCTAGAACCAAAATAGACCTATACAAGTGGACATGTCATGAAAATCCCAAACAATAAATTCAAAATTTTTAGTCATTTACCAAAAAGAAAGATTCGATAAATTCACGTCACACTTAATGATCTAATTGATCGAACATTTTGATAGATTCAAGATAGTTGCTAAATTTTGACCTCGATTACTGAAATCAATTGCTCACGTCAAACTTAAAATCGATCCACAAAAGCTGATAACCGACTAAGTAGGTTAACCGTAGCCATTAACTAACCAAGTAGGTTAAGTGGTAGGTTAAAGGTCGGTTAACCTACCATTTAACCAACCTGAGCTTTTATGAGTAAGTTAACCTGCTGAAAAACCTACCAGTATCCAGAACCAAAATAGACCTATATGCAAGTGGACATGTCATGAAAATTCCACACAATAAATTCAAATTTTTTAGTCATTTACCAAAAAGAAAGATTCGATAAATTCAATAAATTCACATTACACTTAATGATCTAATTGATCGAACGTTTTGATAGATTCAAGATAGTTGCTAAACTTTGACCTCGATTACTGAAATCGATTGTTCACGTCAAACTTAAAATCGATCCGCAAAAGTTGATAACTGACTAAGTAGGTTAACTGTAGCCATTAACTAACCAGGTTGGTTAAGTGGTAGGTTAAAGGTCGGTTAACCTGCCATTTAATCGACCTGAGCTTTTATGAGTAGGTTAATTTGCTTAAAAACCTACCAGTATCCAGAACCAAAATAGACCTATATACAAGTGGACAAGTCATGAAAATCCCAAACAATAAATTCAAAAATTTTAGTCATTTACAAATTTTTTTTTTTTTTTTTACCACCTAAGACATATCATCTTTAACCTGACCTCTTCCTATAAGGTTACCACTGGCACTCCCTTACAAGATTCCTAAGTTAACTTATCCCTTTCCCTAGTATCTAAGGATCACAACAGGCTCACTCCGGCCAAAAATCCTATCTCTCTAGGTCACTCAGGGTTAACTTAAAAATAGTACGGCTTCTAAAGATCAAGTTATGCTTTTATAATATGCATAGAATGAAATGATTTAATTCTTCAAACAAAATTTACATCATTTAGACAACTGAAATTAAAACATGATTACAAAATGTAAAACACAAAGATAAAATTTTATGGAGATTTATTAAAACATTATGAAGAAAATACAACTAAGGGTTTCCCTTTCGGAAAATCCCTTAAATGATGAAATAAAACTTAAAAGAAAATGAGTACCTTGGAGGTATTCACAGTTTTTCTATACAGGGGTTCCTATTTGGATTGATGAATTTTTCTGATAAGGAAGGTTTAGAGTAGAGAGCAAGGAGATCACAGGCTGAAAACTCTTGCTTCTTTCTTTGAAAACCAACTCCTTATATAGAGAAATTCTTGGGAGCGGAAAAAATTCTATCCTACAGCTGTCTTTACTTTCCTAAAGTTGTCTTCTACTTTTTTGACACGCGTTTCTCCGAGCAACTCTGGTCAAAAAAGTTTTGGACATCTTATCCTAAGAGCATCTTTCTTTTGAAAAGTTCTTTGTCTTGTTGCGTCGGCAGCATCTTCTTTTCTAAAAGTCTCTTGTTTTGTTGCGTCGGCAGCATCTTCTTTTCTAAAAGTCTCTTGTTTTGTTGCGTCGGCAGCATCTTCTTTTCTATGTGTTCAGATTATGTTCTGCTGTGGATGAAAATGATATTCCACTGTCTGAATTATTAAAAGATTCTCCTTCATGGCCTTCGTGACTGTTTTCTGGACTTGATTCATTATCTTCTGGTTCTGGAACAATCTGTGGGTATTCTGAGATTTCTTTTTCTTTTTCTGTTCTGTTCTGAGAAAAAAATTTTTCGAAAATTTTTTCTATGGTCTCACTCATTTTTTCTTGGATATCTTTTTCTCTTTTCTTTTTGATAAAAATTTTTTTCTTTCTTTTTGGTATTTCTTCTTTGCTAGATGGAGTCTTCTGAAGTTTTTGTATTTGTGAAAGTAACTGATTAATAGAAACAATATCATCCTCTGGATCTTGGGCTTCTTGGACTATTTCTTTACCTTTGGTATTCTGACTACTTGATTCTTCTTGGGTTTTTTGTAATGGGCTGAGATTTTGGGCTGAGCTAGAAATTTGTTCTTGAGATTCATGGGAATATTTAACAAGAAAATCAAACTTTCCACTGGGCTGGCCCAATGTGTCCCAATTTTCTTTTGTCTAAAAGGGAAATTGCTGAGTTCTTTCAAAATTAAAATGGTCTTGTGTATTAGGGAAATCAACAGTTCCCTGAGTCTGTTGGACTTTTGGCAAGCCCAAAGCCATCAACGGGTTTGAAAAGTCTTTACCAGCTACCGTTTGAGCTGGACTAGCTACTGACTTCTTGGGCTCAGTAGTACCTTTTCCTATTTTCAAACTAATCACTTCTTTTTCTAAGTCTATGATTTTCTTCTGTAAGAGGGTTCTTTCTGAAACAAGATTTTGATTGGCTTCGTTAATCACTCTGAAATTGTTCTTCATACATTCACAGTGATTGAAAAATCAAGAGGCGGGTCTTGGTAGTTTTTGAGAGAAGGGGAAATATAAAAATTTAAACCAATGAGCTGTCTAGCTGAATCTAGAGCTTCTTTTAAATTTGTAAAACCTTTGTAAAGAGGATCTCTGAAATTGCTAATGCTTTCTAAGACTTCTAACCATGTATGAAAGACTCCTAACTTATGACCTTTAATGACAACATAAAATTTGAATCTAGTTCTGTTCTGATTAAAGTGTTCTGACAATGCATTTAAACATGCAAGAAAGTATTTTTGGTCTTTTGGATTCTTATTGTAAGAAATCCACAAATTGTCTAAAATACATTTTTCTTCTTTTGAAAGTGAAACGTGTGCTAATGCTTTGAAAGAAATATTACTACTAGGAAAACATGTAAGTTCTTGATTACCAAATCTAATGCGTTCTGAGTAATTTGTTCTGTTCTGAGTAGATGGAGTCTGAAATGATGCAAAGGAATTTCCCGGAGGAGTTCCTGGTCTTGGAGGAGGTCTAGACATCTGTAGAAAACAAAATCATGATGAGTTTATCTCAAAAATTTCTTTATTTTCTACCATTCTACTAAGAATGTCTGCTGCTTTATTGTCTACTCCTTTAATATGTTCAAACTCTATGTTTATTCCTGTATTAGTAATTCTATCTACAAAATTTAACCATCTCCTTCTACTAGTTTTCTTGGAATCTAATTTTAACTTATTATAGAAAGAAACTATAGCAACACAGTCTGTTCTTATAATGATTTCTTTCTTAGAAATAATAAATAATTCAAAACTATCTAAGGCGTAATTAACTGCTAAGAGTTCTGCATCTATGCTACTCATGTTTCCTTTTTCTTTGTAATTACCACTATTATATCTACAAATTCTTTCTGTATTTTTGTCTGCATATCTATTTGGTTTACATAATAGAATGGCTCCCCATCCTAATATGCTTCCATCTGTTTCTATAATAAGGAAATCTGTATCTAAAGGCATTGCTAATTTTGGTAAATTCTTTATTTTTTCCTTAATTTCTTGTACAAGTTTAGTGTCTTCTTGATTAAAATGTCTTTGTCCTGTTGGAGAGGTCTTGGAATATAAAGGTCCTGCAATTTTTCCTAAATCTTTAATGAATGGTCTTGCATAATTTACTAATCCTAAAAATTTTTGGATTTGTTTTAGGTCTTCTAATTTGTTTGGGAATTCTAAGGCTTTCTGAGCTATATGAGGTTGTAACTTAATTTCTCCTTGGCCTATATTTACTCCTAAGAAGCCTATGTATTCTTTGAATAAAATCATTTTCTTTTTACTAATGATTAAACCGTGTTTAATGAATTCTGAAAAAACAATTTGTAAATGTCCTCTATGTTCTCTCCTATTCTTACTAAAGACTAAAATATCATCTATGTATGAAATAATAAACTTACTATGCTTATTAAAGATATCTTCCATCTTTCTTTGAAAAATGCTAGGCGCATTCTTTAATCCAAATGGCATGACTAACCATTCATAATGTCCTTCTGGACATGTGAATGCTGTCCATCTAATACTATCTGGGTGCATTTTAACTTGCCAAAATCCTGATTTTAAATCAAACTTACTGAAAATTTTACATTCTTGTATCTTATTAATTAAAACTGTCTTATCTGGAATTTTATATGCATCATCTATTGTATTATCATTAAGTCTTTTGTAATTAATAACCATTCTGCTTTTTCCTCTAACTATTTTTGAATGTTTTCTAACAATAAAGGCTGCTGATCTATGAGGGCTTTCTGATCTTCTAATGACTCCTAATTTTATTAGTTCTTCTATATGCATTTTAAAATCTTCTAAATCCAAATTGGTTGCTTCTATGTTCTTGGTTCTTATGATATATTCTGGATTTTTAATCTTTATTTCACAAAAAATCTTGTCTTTTTCCCAGTATTTTAAAACATTCTCTCCTAAAATCTCCATCTTTTCTAATCTATTTATCAAATTCTCTATATCCTGTTCTGTAACCAAGATGTCATAAATTTTTTCATTATCTAAAAATTCTAAAGATTCAAAATCTATTTCTAATTCTTCAATTTCTTCTAACTCTGAATCTTCTTTTTCTTCTAACAACTGACATTCTTTTTCTCTGTTACAGGGGCAATTTTTTTCTTCTTTTTTAGGTTTTTTAGGGCTTCCACCACGCTTCTCAGCGTACTCTGATGGATAATGTATTGTCTGGGCTGGGGTAAATAATGTATGTTTTTGGAAATGTATAAAATCTTTTGTAATTGTAACACTACCATTGTCTTTTAATAAAAAACTAAGTCCTATGATAAAGTCTGTTTCTTTTAAATTGAGGGATCTAACCCATGTAGAGTCCCTTGGTAATGTATATTCTGTACTAAGGCCACAGTTTGTTTCAAAACTTATTTTACTGTTTGGTCTTAATAATTCTGTATATGTATATAATCCTCCATCCATTTGTTGTGCATTAATTGAATTTTTGGATTCTATAACATATTGATCTGGAATTAGTCTTTTATTTATTATATAATTACTACTTCCTGAGTCTATTAATCCTAAACATTTTATTACGTAATTTCCTATTCTGATCTGGCATTTTACTTTGATTGTTTTAAGCTTTTCTGGATTACAAACAACTTGAACATAATTAATTTGTGAGCATTCTAAATCTGGTTCTTCTATCATGATTTGTTTATCTTTTTTATTTGATTCTAAAATTTCAATTCTTTTAATTACTAACTTTTGCATTTCTTCTAAACATTCAATTCTTTTTCTAAGAATTCTGATTTCAGAAATTTCTAGCTTATTTCTTTCTTCTTCAATGTTTGTTTCTTCTTTTTCTAGAATCAAATTCTCTTCTAAACATCTTATGCATGCTTCTTTATAACATTCTAAACATTTAGCTCTAAGTTTTCTTGCTGGATACCATTTACAAATAAAACATGCTATGTTATCCATTCCTATGTTCTTTTGCCATTTATGCTTACATGAATCTATATATGTTTCCATGAATTCAGTTTCTTGTTCTGATTCTGATTCTTCGTCTATTTTGAATTTAGTAAATTCATCTAAGATTTCATAATCAGATTGTTCTTCTTCTATATTAGCCTGATCTTCTATTGATATGATACTGTAAATAGATTCTTTATCTGAAATATATTCATCTAATTGTATTAAATCTTCATTAGTACATTCTATAAGAGTACTTTTCTTATCATAATTGTTTATTCTTTTAGGACATGTTCTTGCTAAGTGTTCATTGCTATTACAAACAAAGCAATTTAATTTATTTTTATAAGTTCTTTCTGGCTTAAATTTTCTAACATGCCTTTTTTCGTCTAAATAAGGTTTCCTTTTATTTGATTTTCTTAAGAAATATCTTTTCTTAATTGGGTTTCTAAATTTCTTCTTATATTTTTTCTTATAAGGTTTAGATGTTGAAGCTCCATAAGTCTGAGGTGTAAAAATATCTTTACAAAATTTATAATCTGTCTTTTTTAATTGCTTTTGTATTTGTAATTCTACACATTTACCTTCTAGACATCTTATTACATGTTGTATTCTTTGTCCTATACTCCAGTTTTTATCTGGAAATTCTTTTACTGATGCTAGATTATTCCATGATTCTGTAATTTCTAATCCTAATGGTCCTGGTAATTTGTGAAATAGCTTATTTCCTATTTCTTGATTAAATGTATTTCCTGAAATTGAGGTCTGATAGTAATATTCATTCAGAAATCTTTTTACATACTTGCCTTTAGTCCATTTATATAAATTAAGCTGTTCTAGGTCTCTCATTGCTTTTCTTTGTATACTCATATGTCCTGAATTAGGGTCTGCTCCTGTGACTAAAATTTGTATTTTGTTAACAAAGTTATAAGGATTACTTCCTAATTGTATTAATTGATCATATTCTTCTTTTCTTTCTATCTTATAGGCTTCCCACATTGCCTTTGTACTTTCTCCTAAAAATGTTTCTAAGTATCTATACATATCTGAGGGTTCCATATCTTGTATGCTTCTAATATAATGTCCTACTATAGTGTTCTTCCAAACATCTATGAAATTTGTCCATGTCTGTGGATCATGTGCTGTGATGTTTAGTATTTGTGCTTTAGAAGCTGTTTGGAATTCTATTTTTTGTTCTAATGGTCTCTCACTTCCTCTTGCTATGTATTTACTATTTTGTGGTGGTTCATTATATGTATTATAGGCTCCTCTAGGAGGAAAACCATCTCCATAAGTTAAAATCTCATGTTTAACTGTCTTATCAAAAGGGGTTTCATCAAATGTTCTGTACCTAGTTGTATCTTCTATAAGTTCTTTTGTATAACTATAATCTGTAACTTCTGTATTATTATCATTTTCTTCATTAATAATTCCTGCCCTAATATTTTGTTCTAAATCATAATACAAATATTCATTTTCTTTTATTTGTTTTAAAATATACATTTGATATTCTAATTCTAGGAGTTCTTCCTTATTTAAAATAATTCCTAATTCTTTAGGATAAATTATTTTGTCAATATCTTCTCCTATTAATTCTATATGAATATTCTCTTGATGTGGTGGTTCTTGTTGTTCTTCATCAGAAGTCTTTGGTACATATTGATAATTTGTAAACCTTAGGCTTGTTCTTCCTTGTGAATCTTTATAAGTTAATGATTCTTTGGGTGCTATGGGTTTGGCTTCTTCTTCTAAGAATTTATCCATATCCCATTCTAATCCTGCTAATTGTTCTGATGAAAATTCTTTTGGTTTAACCATATTGATTCTTTTACTACTCATTAATCCTACTACTTTATCTATGTAAACTTTATATTTAGTTTGGGAATCAACTGAACATCTTCCTAAAAATGCTATGTTTATTAAGAGGTTTTCTCCACTATTTGTATCTTCATATCCTTTAGTTTGGATGCCTATCTTTATTTTTTCTGAAAAATCTCTGATTGTCATCAAAAAGTCTGGATTACAATAAATAATACCAGTATTATTATTCATGTCTACTTCCATACTTGCTATTTGTCCTTTTTCTATATTATTAAATCTTTCGTCAAAAATAGTAATTAAAGTTTTACATCCTAAACTTCTTCTAGTTAATCCTCTTATCCCTATAACAATTAATCCTAAGTGCATAAATCTAAATTTTCTTTTTCTGAGTTCTTTTTTAGAATCTTCTGAGATTAAATTAAGTTTAACAACTTGATTACTAATACATTGGATTTCTACTTCTCTATGATGTCTAAAAAACTGAGTTCTTGATTCGAAAATTCCTCTATTGTATAATATATCAGGATTAAGTACTCTTAATCCATGTGTCTGGAATCTTGCATAATCTTGTTCTGGGTCAATAATTTCTTCTATATTTTGATTATGTTGTTCTACTCTTCTTAAAATTCTATCTAAGAAATTTCTATTTTCTCCTGATATACTTGGTCTTGATGTTCCTTCACTAATTGTCCTAGATCTTCCTATGAATGGAGTTGTTAAATTCATCTCGAAAATTTTAATTCTCTGGATAATCTTCTTGTAATTTTTTCCTTACCTGTTTCTTTGATATTTAAATTTCCTAATTTATTTGTTATGGTTCTTAAATCACTTTCTATTTCTGGATCAATTCTTTTATCAAAAGCGTCTAATTTTTTGTGTAAACTAATTAAAAGAGTAATAATTATATTGTTTTGTCTGATTAAAATACCTTCAGTATTTTTTGGAGAATCTAATTTAGTTACTCCTTCTGGATCTTTATGGAAAATTCTACAGTAATCAAAAGCTTCTCTGTAGTTTCTTTCTGATTCAAAGTCTTTGTTCATTAACTAAGAATGTATCCTTTTAATTCTTCTGTTTTATTACTGATCTTTTTTGTTTCTTGTAAAATTTCTTTATTGGAATCTAAAATTTTTGTTATTTCTGGAAAATTATTGGTTAAAGTTACAGTTTCTTGTTTAGATATTTTTTCTAGAATAACACAATTTTGATTTTTAATAAAGTCTAAATTTTCTTTAATATTTTTAAAGTCTGAGTTTCTTGTTTTAAGATGATCTAAAACTTCTTCAAAAGTTTTGCTGAATTTTTTATTAGCTTGTTCTAAATTTTTTGCAAAATTTATAACTAAGTCTATTAAAAGATTTTGACTTGGATCTTCTGAAAACAAACAATGTAATTTATGTGATGTTTCTAAATTACAATTTAAAATATTATTTTCTATAGTCTTGAACTTTTTCCCTTGACTAGCAAGTTCTAAATCTAAATATTCTATGTATCTTTTATTAGCTATGGCTCTGATACCAAAAGAGAAACACAGCCACTGGCGTAGAAGGGTTTATTCTAAGGTTGGATGCAGAGTTCGGCTTGTTTGCGGAATTATTGGTCTAAAAGACTTTCACAGTTTTGTCTATAATATCCTGTCTCTATTCTATATTGTTCTAAATAGAAAGGATAGAATTCACTATCTGTTCTTAGAATTTTTGTTTCTAAGATTTCTTTAAGTTCTTTGATTTTAAATTGTAAATCAAAACTTCTTTTACTAGTTCTATTGATATAATTCTTAAAAGGATAAAAATTACTACTATATCCTTGGATGTCTATAACTTTATCTAAAGTATTATAGTCTTCTTTTAAAGTTTGGTCTATGACAATAATTTGGGTCTGGTGTAATGATAATAAATATTCAAAGTCTGAAATAATCTTTGGAAATTCTTTTTCTATGTTTATCTCGTTTGAAGTGTATGATGATGAAGGGTTCATGAAATTCTTTTATTTTTTCAAATTTTTCTTTTATCCTACTAGGTACTTTCCTTAGTTTCCTGTATTTCTAAATAATATCCTAACAAATCTCCCCCTTTTTTTTTTTTTTACAGATATTGTAATTTACAAAAATACAAAAAATAATCATTTGTAGAAACTTAAGGATCATAATTAAGTCCGTATAAGTCAATCGCCAATTTCTTTCTCCACTGGAGCATATACAGGTTACGGACTTTATCAGCTTCCTTTCCAGCACTTAAAAATTCAATAAATTTAATGGTAAAAATACTACAATCTCCTCTGCAATTACTGAGATAGTAAAGAATGAGTATATTTTTGTAGCAAAATAGAAGGACAATATGGACACAATATTTATCATACTAAAAAAACTTACTGTGTACTTTGCTTTGCAGTATTTTCGACGCTTTCAATTGTAAAATCACCATTCTTTAAAAGGCTCGGCAGAAGTGTAGTCAGTGAGTTCAATATATTTTTCAATTGCCCTTCCGTAAGGCAACTTTTATCCAGGTCATACACAGATATGTTTTCTCTGCCAAAACTAACATCAACTGCAAACCAATGGCTATTTTCTACGACAGGTATATACAAATGTGTACAATCTCCCCATCTCTTATCCAACTTTGGAGAATGACCATCTATGAAACTCTCTACGCATTGGATCCCCTCTGTCAAGGCAAACTGTAAAAGAGTAAAAAATGTACTGTCCAGCATAGCAACGGGTCTGTTGAATGTCTTTGGGTAGTTCTTTGCTCGAAGCCACAACAAATATATCGCCAAATCAACATACTGAAGGCAAAAAAACCTATTATCAAATAGTTCAAAAAAAACATAAAACATGTGATAAAATCCTTTAGTTTTACTTACATAGGAGTCAAGCCAGGCACCCCAATCCATAACATCCTTAAACCACTTCTTCGCCTCATTTATTTTGTCCCAGTCTTACTCGTATGCGACATTAAAAAGGACAATATCAAGTAAAGAACATAAATTATGAAAAAAAGAATTGACAAAAATATAGATAGGATACTTACCCGTCCTGTAAATGTGAATACCAAGTATCGAATGCCTTCTCCTTCACTGGATCAATCTTCTGAAAGGGAAGAAATGTAGAGCCGTCCACAAATTTTCTCTTCTTTCCCTTGACTATGAATGGAGAAGATAAGTACTTTGATCGTTTTGGAAGTCGTTTTTCCATCGGTCTCACATCAGCTTCGGGTATTTGGCTGGCCAGACTTCTCTTATTACGTGAATATGCTCTGTCCATTTGTCTCGTAGGAACCTCATTCATAGGAGATGCTACCTTCGTCTCCCTCGCCTCTGGCTCCTCTGTATCCCTAGGAGCTGCCACTTTGTCTCCCTTATCTCCTCCTCCTCCATCTCCCTTACACCCGCCTTATTCGTATCCCTCACTTCTGCCTCCTCCGTACTCGTCACCTCTACCTCTTCCTCTTCCGTCTCCTTCACCTCCACCTCCTTTGTATCCTTAGGAGCTGCCACCTCTGGTCTCCCTTATCTCCGCCTCCTCCATCTCCCTCACACCCGCCTTCTCTGTATCCTTCACCTCCACCTCCTTCGTACCCCTCACCTCTACCTCCTCCGTCTCCCTCACCTCCACCTCCACCTCCTCTGTATCCCTAGGAGCTGCCACCTTTGTCTCCCTAATCTCTGCCTCCTCTGTCTCCCTCACATCCTCCTCCTCCTTATCTCTCACCTCTGCCTCCTCCGTATCCCTCACCCCTACCTCCTCCGTATCCCTCACATCCGCCACCTCCATCCCATCCATCATTGGGCCCATCCTCCCAGTACTGATAATTTCCATTAGTGTGATGGTAGACTGTATCGACTCCATCATGCTATCAACTTTGTTGTTTACTAATAGTATATCTGACCACACTCGCTCCTCCATTTGAACTATATAATTGAACAATTTGGTCTAGGTGCATCCTCAAGCCCTTCAATATGAAGTCTACATAGTGAGAAGGCTGATGTACATGAGGAGCCGGCTGACTAGTAAATGGAATTTCATGTGCAGCATCAGGTGTTGGAGATGGAACCTAAGCAAATAAGATAATTAAAAGTAAGCACTAATTCAATAAGTAAATGGACAAGGAAATAAAGAAAATTACAAAAAGATTAAACAGCAAAGTCTAGGTTAACCTACTTAACCTTTAACCTACCAAAGTGGTCGGTTAACGGTAGGTTTTCCTACCTCTTTGGTAGGTTAACCTACCTTTTGAATTTGAGGGTAGGTTAACACCTACCAAAGTGTTCGGTTAACGGTACTTGTCGGTTAACGGTACTGGTCGGTTTACGTACCGTTAACCGACCTCTTTAGTATGTTAACCTACCTTTTGAATTTGAGGGTTAGGTTAACCTACCTTTTGATGAAATAGAGGGAAAAAATATGAATTGACTGAATAATGCTTCCTAGAAAGTTAACCAACTTTCAGTATAACTAGATTATCTACCTTTCTTGGCGAAGAAATCTGATCTCTCCCATTGCCTGGATCTTCATCATGTCGAAGAGGAGAGACTCTATCTTTCTGGAGAAGATCCACATTGTCATCACCTTCTTCATTATCAGCCATAACATCACCTCCATCCTCGTAGATATAAGCATCAAGGACTGGCTCTGCTCGTCTAGGCAAAGGTTTAAACAATTGCATGTACTGTTGCTCCTTCTCAACCTCTGTAGCCATTAGTCTGACACGAACTTCGAGCTAAAAAGTTGATAGAGTTAATATTTACATACCATTTACATTATTGTGTGAAGATAATAAAATAACCATGTAATAGTTACTCACCTGTGGATGGTCTAAAACTGAACTGATTTTATTTTGGTCAAATACTCCAGTAGCCGTCCAATTTTCCATCCTCGGAACTTTTTTCACCCGTTTCTTAGTTGAAAAATCATTGCCAATGGCTGAGAAAGCCTCATAAGCCCATACCTACAAACAGACATGATCATTTATTCATTCGTATATCTATAAATAAAGTACAGTATAAAGAACTACAAGTGTTTGCTATTTACCTGCAATGCATAAGGAAAACCCTCAAGGGAGTGATTATAGACGCTCTTCCCCCCTCTTGGAGTTTTGTTGCAATATCTCCCCAACTCCTCAAAAAAGCATATATTGTGCTGTTATATCACCTTCTTCCCCATGGATATTGATTAAATAAATACCTATCGTCGACTATATTCAAGACAAGCATATCAATAGATGTCTTTTAGTGTTTGGATCTCAAAATTGACTCGTAGACATACACCAAACCCAATTTGTACTTGTCTTCCATTTCTTCTCAATTGTCAAAGGAAAGTTTTAACTGGATGGGAATAATCTTATTAGCTCCATCAAAATATGTCTCTGCCAGTCTATTGGTCATCGATATTCAATCTTTGTACCATGCTTCGTCCTCGGGGTTCAGCCCCGTAATCAGAGTGAACTCGTTGAATGAAAATCTTGCAGCATTGTTGTTCCCGACTCCAAACCATAGTTCATTCTTATTCAAGAACTTCAGGATTCTCAATGAGCGATGGAAAGCTTGTCGATGATTTTCATCCTGTGCGCCATAAACCTCATCTATAGCATCTAGGTTACAGAGGTTCGTACATTTTCCTGTAAATCAAATTGATGTCTACTTGAAATTCCATCCTGCATAATAAAAGAAAATTTTAGTCAAATGAGCGTGTTAATTACCCGATGAAAATGGACAAGGAAATAAAGAAGAAACACACAAAAAGATTAAACAGCAATACATAGTTCATAAGAAAGTTCTAACAACAAAATGTCAGTTAACCGACCGAAGGTTAACCTACCTTTTGATTCTAAGGGTAGGTTAACCTACCTCTTCACAATCAAAAATTAAGAACACATCATTGTAGAGAACCATAAATGCAAACAACCAAATTCTAAAAAGTAGTGAAAAAAATCACACAAATTAGATTTAGATCTATTTACTCTTCATTATATCCTCTTTCATGGCATCATCAATAGAGATTTGGTATGAATTACTACATCATTTAAATGCTACACCCAGAAATATTAATTGGAAGAGAAGGAAACAACATCCAAAACTAGTAACCGAAGGTAAAAATAATCGAGCCACATAAACTCACCAAATCATACCAATCATTGTGACAAATTCAGGGTTCTCATGGTAGGTTAACCCCCTGTTAACCTACCATCAAAGGGCGATTTACAGATTGCTGAGGGTAGGTTAACCGACACTAAGGTAGGTTATCCCCATGATGGTAGGTTAATCTACCTATTAACAAATCCTCAAAGGTATATCATTTATTTGAGTTTCTTTTGAGAAATTTACACACCAAAATGACTCAAACCAATAGATGTCTTTAAACAAAGAAATCTATCATGCCATACTTTATTTATAACAAGACTTTAGGTGGAAAAGATCTTCAAAGAAAGTGTGTGTGTGTATGTATTGAATATCAAAACTTTTAGCAACTTTTATTTATCACAAAATCCAACTTTATATAAGAAATTGGAGGGGAAAGAATACTGATTAAACCATAACTCTCTAATGAGAGCAATGTTGTTTACAAAATAAAGATCTCAAATCTTAACATATGTTCTCAATCAATTCGAGGACAGAAAAGTGTACTAGCATTCAACCAGAAAACATAATCTAATAGGGATTTAATTTCGTTAAATGTACAGATTCACATCGTTAAAAACATTTCTAGGACAAGGAAAAAGTTAAGGGAGCCAAAAATAACAAAATATAAGTACATAATAAATAGACTTGTGATAAGAAACATCCAATAATCTTCCCACAATAAATGAAAATTACAGAATTATTCTTATATTGTGAGTAAATTCACCAATTTAACACATTTTTAACATGCCCATCACTGATAAGATCTGCTTGGTTAAGTTTATGCTCATCCTTTCCGTACAAGCCGGTTAAAGTGTGAGTTCTAATAGAATAGAAGTAATTGCATTAGTTGTATCGTAACTTGGAGGAACTTCATGTGGACAGGACAATCAATAGGATTACTTCTAACAAAAGACTAATATGTGATTCTATGCCCATTTTGAACGTTGGTTCTAAAGAGATGTAAATTTGTAAAGATTGATCATGAAATTTTTCCAATTTCTTCCGAGTCAGTAAATGAAATTTCACTTTCCCAATGTCAAATATGAGGACATAAAGAAGAAAAGAAAATCTTGAAATCATACCTCGGTGGTGAAATCAGGGTTAGATTCTTCTTGAAGTTCTCAACAACTGAAGCCAAATTTGGGAATTTTTGCAGCGTCAGATTTTTGAGTTTTGAAAGTGGGTTTGTGATTTTGGTAGCTTGAGAGGGGAAACGTTGTCTTTTTGAAACTGAAGGTTAAAGTAGGAAACAAAAAAATTAATTTTTATTACTATTTTTTTAAATGAAAAAAACTTGGTCAAAGGCCATTTACATAAAATGAGAATTTGGGCTAGCCATTGGCCCCATATCCCACGTTTTTTTTATTGAAGATATATATAAAACTTGGTGGAAATAAATTGCAGATAAAAGATTTTCAAGGAAATGATTTTTGTGGACAATATTAATTAGATATGTTTGATTGAATTTCTTTTTTAGGTGGAAAAGTGAGGATTTTTCTTGGTTTTTCTGTTTGATTGACATTATTTTCCATGAAAAATTTGGTAAAATCGATTTATTTTAGTCCATTTTTTTATATTTCTATGTTCAAACAGTTTCAATTAACCCAAGGAAAAGAGAAACAAACAAGAAAGAGAGAGAGAAAAAAGGCTTAAAGATGTTTTCCAACAAAGGTGTAAAACAAAAAATCAAGGAAAATGCAAGTAAATATTTTCCGCAAAAAGCAGGGAAAACTTGGTAGAATATGCATTTGCCTTGGAAATTTTGTGGCAATCAAATTGATGTGATTCCTTGTGAGAATTACAAAGAACTCATGGAAATTGAATTAAAACGTCGGAAATATGGGATGAGGCAACATTGGCTTCTTCTTTTCCTTTTTCTCTTAAATCATTTTTTCTTTTAAAATAATCTTTAATAAGATGGTCAGCTTTGTCACATCTATAGCATTTTTTTTATCCCAAGTCTAGACTTACTCCTACATTTATTTCTATACTTATTTTTGAAGCTATTTTGACTATTTGTGTTACCAAAATGTCTATGCAAAGGTCTGTCCCTGACATATAGCCCTTACCCTCTAACATTGTCTTGATTTTGCTATTGGATATTCAAAGTTTTGTTCCTCAAAGAGTTAATGACAATTTCAGAAGTAAGGGTATCCCTACCATATTCAGTAGCATTTCTCAATTCTTTGTAAGTGTCAGGTAATGCATTTAAAAGAATGATAGCTTGGTGCTCATCAGAAAATTTTCACCTGAATTGATCAAATCTTAACATAGTTTTTGAAAATGATCAAGATTAGTTTCAAGATCAACAGATTGATCAATTATGTAACCAAAAATCTTTTGAGTAGGAAGATTTTATTTGTAAGAGACTTACTATGATAAAGTTTTTCAAGTTTGGTCTGCAGATCAGGTGTGGTTTTGCATTCACTAACTTTTCTTACTACATTGTCAGCTAAATACAAAATCACAGAACTATAGGCCTGCTCATCCATATCTCTTTCCTCGGCACCCCATATTACCATTGATAATCACACATAATGAAATAGTGTAACAGGGAGTACAAGTAAAGCATAACCTAGTATGAAAAGTGTAACATTGTAGATGCTCTTATAGTCTTGTTTCTTTATTGAGAGTGTATTTATTTTGTTTGTTTGCTAATATATCTTTTTTTTTAATTTGTCTAGTTATAATAAAATTTTCCCACTTGCTTGTTTGCTCAAACCTTTTTTTTTTTTTTTCAATTTTTTACTCAAATTCATTTTTAACCATACATTGAATAAGTTACAGAAGTTAACCCTACTTCTAGGACGCTCACTGCCTCCCCCATCTTCACCAATATCTCCACGATCTTCTATAGAGAAGCCAACATCTTCACAAAGGAACTGCTGCCCTCCTTATCTAGAAGCTCTAGTGTGGCAAAGGAAATTCAAACAATAGATGATTCACGAAGCCATTGACTTTTTTTCCTATTCCAAAGGATTGAATTCTTACTTGATCAAAAGATTTTTTTAAGTTAGTTCTCTTTCACTTCCTCTTTTAAGTACAAAGGGGAAGAAGATTTTGGAATGAATAGATATTAAGTGTTCAAAACTTTTGATTACAAGTTGTTGTTTACCATAGTGTTTGCTTGCCTAGGCAACAAATTACAACTACTTAATTTGCACTGAATAGCTAACTCCAGATAATACACAACTAAATCACATTTGTCATTTCATCCAAACAATTTCAATTAGTCTTAATTTTTGTACCTTCAGTAAGATTTAAATAAACTTCCACCTTAAAATAAAGCTTGTTACCCGGTTGAACTACACACTATGGCCATCTATACATTTAACAGGCCAAAATTCAAGCCGTTTGATGATATTCGAACTTTAGTTTACAAGAAAATCTATTTCTCAAAAGAAAGAATTTTCTTCACATGACTACAGTGTTTTGGCAGATTACAGATGTTTCCCATAGAATCTAACATATATGAAATGAAGAACCATCCTATAGATACAGATAGGGCAATGAGAGAGAGAGAGAGAGAGAGAGAGAGAGAGAGAGAGAGAGAGAGAGAGAGAGAGAGAGTAAATTGAAAAGCTTTCAAATGGCTCTAGCTCTACATATGCGTGCGTGCGTGTGTGTAAATGTAACTTCTGTTGCATTAGGAACCCATTACATTACATACATTTCTGATTACAACCCATGAACAGGAAAAGCTGACTTCAGATTAAGTTCAACATCACCAAGAATACTTCAAATAGTTACAATTAAATTTTCTATATAACAAGATGATTAGGAGACAACTACTATGAATGTGGATTTTGGCTTCAGAGCAAAAAACTTTCCGGTTATAAGCGCTGGCAGTTTAGAATAACTGAAAAATAGACTTGTAGATCTATCGCCGAATGATCTGTTATCCACATGTTTTACCAAACCTTGGCACAAAGGACATGTACTTTCTCTCTCAAACCTGGAAGCAGAAGATAGTCTACTACTCAAAATGGAAATGAATAGCATGGGCCCGTTCATAATAACTTATGCTTTTGTTATAAGAGCTTCTTGAAGAAGCCACCTATGGTCAGCTTCTATTAAAAAAATTTCTATTCAAACAAAGGGCTTTCACTTAAAAGGCCTAAAAGCTACTTCTTAGCCTCCTAAACCACTTTTGGTTCTTCAAAAGCCATTCCAAACAAGCTCTGAAACTTGTAGGAGGACTAAACTAAAGGACATGATTAATTTCTTTAATTTGTCTTTCAGAAACTAAATAAATACCAAAAGGAAGTGCATATTTTGGATATTTCAGCAGAGGATACAACCTAAAATCCTAACAACATGCTAAAAATGAAAAATAAGCAATCCATACAGGTAACTATTTCCCTGTGAAACAAAGACATGCCAACTTCTTAGTCATAGAAATGATAAAAGGAAGGAAAATAGAACTGATATGAAGAATGTGGTAATCGATATAGCACTTGCTTTAGCTATTAGTAGTTTATCAACTACCTACCTTACTGTGCAAGTTTATTTAGCCTTAAATTTGGATTGCGACACAGATTAATTGTTGACTTTAACTTGAATTAAAATCTTATTTTAATCACTCCCAAACAGTGACTTAATGGTAAACAACATATTACAAAATTGTAGTTGTAGAAGTATTAAAAAATAAAAATTTACAACAATATCTTTAGCTAAGCCTAAAAAAAAGTTACTTATAAGTAACTATTGACACACATGTTTGGATAACTTTTCAATAAAAAAAAATGCTACTTTTTTAAAGTTAAAAAAGTAACACTAAGGCCATGTTTGGTCCTGAGATAAATTTCCAATTTTCTCCTCAAATTCATTTTCTATAGGACTCACCACTATACACACTTTTCAAAAACTTTTCAACCACACATTCAATTTTTTTTTTTCAATTTCTTTTACACCAAACAACCTAAGTAATTATTTTGATTGAAAACTTGTCTGGATAACTCACTTTTCTTCATTTTAAGTTAAAAATTAGAATTTGCTTAAAAATAGTGAAGTAATATTGTCCACAGACAAGTTGGGATAAATTTTCTCCCACTCAAGTAAAAAATTACCTTTTATTACCTCAAATGGCACTTCAGGCATAAGATATGAGGCATTCATTGAAGATTTCAGGTGAGACAAGACTTCAAGAAAGTTTTATATAAACAATGGCAAGGCATAAAACCTCCATTTGATCACTACAACAAAAGTGACCTTTTAAGGCATGTATTTACGGCGTGCAAATTAGGCATGCCGTAAAATTAAATAATTTACGGCGTTCAACAATTGCATGCCGTAAAAATAGGTGTTTTACGGCGTGCAAAAACAAAACGCTGTAAAATTTGAAAAATATATAAAATTTACAACGTGCAACAATAGTACACCGTAAAAAGAGGAGCAAAACACGGCGTGCGTTTATATCAGTTTATATCGTCCTACACGTGAGCTTTTTCTTCTTGAAGATGCATTAGGAAGTACAATCGCATGGCCAATTAGGTACATTGAAGTGGATTAGTTGAAATCACAACAAAGGTATGTTTCACTTTTTGATATACTTTTGATATTATAATTATAAATTTATTAATTATAAATTCATTACTTATGTGATTTGCAGGAAGTTGATTATTTTTGACATGACACTATTGGTCAAAGAAGAAGCTTCGATATGGATACTTTTATTTTTTACGACATTTTAAGTTTATTTTGAAGTAGTTGTCTATAGACTTTTGACATTAATTCCTATCTAGATTTTTGAGTAGGTTATGTGATATCAATTTTTTTGTATATTGTGTTGAATCTTACTATGATATTGTTTGTTTATCGAAATCACGTTTATTGATTATATATGCATTAATGTGTTTTTGTTTTATTATTATAGGATTTTTGGAATTATAATTTATAGATATTTTTTTTAAAAAAATAAAATCCTAATTTACGGCGTGCAAAATCGCATGCCGTAAATAGATACGGCGCGCAGACCTGCACGCCGTAATTACATTTCACGACGTAAAAAATGCACGCCGTTAAAATCCTAGTTTACGGCGTGCAAAATCGCATGCCGTAATTACATTTCACGGCGTGCATTTTTGCACGCCGTAACAGTTCACGACGTGCAAAAATGCACTCCGTGAAATATTTAACGGCGTTCAAAATGCACGCCGTGTAAATTTAATTTACGGCGTGTGGATTTGCACGCCGTAAAAATGATTTTACGGCATGCAATGCACGCCGTAAAAGGCTAACTTTGTTGTAGTGGATATTCTGATAGGCTACCATACCAAACAAAACCAGACCAGCAATATGTTTCAATCACGTGCAACATACAACATGAATTTAGAGTAGAAAAGTTTGTCTTTATTTATAAGAAAAAAATTGATGTTTCAATTCTAATGACTTTTGGGTTTAGGACTTGATAAATTCCCCATGCATGCATTTAAGCTTCATAGGAAAACTAAAATTATAAATGTTAGTGTCAAAAGCTTTGAACAATCAAATGCAGAATAATATTCAATATGGGTGTAAGATTTATCCTCGCCTTCAGCCAAATATTACTCAACTTAACTCATCTAATCTTTCAACAACTACAACAATATGGGCCTCCAAGTCTACAGCAACCAGTAAGTAATACATCCTATCCTAATCTTCCTTCTCAGTCAAATTTTTAGAAACTAGCGAATCATCCCGTGCGATGCACGGGAAAAAACGTCTGGATAAAAATGTTCCTACGCGAAATTAAATGAATAATAATAAATAAATAAAAATTGCGAGGTATATTGCATCAAATTTATGATATTTTAGGTTTTCAATATTTATATAATGTAATTGTTTTCTGATTGAAATTATAATTTAGTATTGATTATCTAAATTTTTAGTTAAGTATAAATTGAGAGACAACTTATATATTGTTGTGAAAAAATATCACAAAATTTGAATTAAAATATAGTAAATAATATCTTGGCATGGTTAATTAGTTTTTTAAATTTTAAAATTAATTGTTAGGAAAAAAATCATTAATAACTATATCATTTCAAACAATATAAATAACTTTATTAACCGTTAATGTTAAAAAATGTGATATGAGACGTTTTGGAATAAAAAATTAATTAAGAATTAAATATAACTGTCATTGAAATTATTTTGACAAATAATGCGATATAGAAAAGAACTTTAATATGTATATGTAATAAATAACTAAAAAATAGGATTTACCTATAAAAATTTCAATACAACGTGATTTATAAAAATACGAATGTGTATAAATTTTCGATATAATTTTAATTGAGAATTTGACATTGGATCAGTATGACTGAACCAAATATTTAAATAAAATTATGACCAATAAAAGATCACAATTATTACAAAAAATTAATTACGTATTAAATGTAATTATCTATAAAAATATTTAATAATTTAATAATACGCTATAAAAAAGAGCTCCAATTTTCAGATGTACTAAATAACTAAAAATAAGATTTTTTTATAAAAAAAACTATGCGTACTGTGATTTATAATTTAGTACTCCCTCGGTCCCATAAAAATAGTTATCTACTCATTTTCACACAAATTAAGGACAAAATGGAATATAAATATTAACTTCACTCTTAAAAAATAAAGTGGTCTAACCTTTTGGAACAGACGAAAAAGGAATAGTGGACTATCTTTATGGGACGGAGCGAGTATTATCTATTAATAAAATTTCAACATAATTTTTAACTAAAAATTTTAATTTGGATTTGTATGACTGAACACAAATATTTATTTGTAAGATTGAAAACATTAAAAGAACACTTTTTTTATGAAAAGAGAGGTTTCAACAAAAAAGTCAAATATATATAAGTAAAAACAAACAAATTATCATACTTATATCATACAAAAATAAAAAAACAACTTCTTGGTAAAAACAAATTTTAAAAAATACTAATTTAAGTTTTTGTTTTTATTATTTTTTATACAATGTGAAATACATTTTCATCCAATATATATACTAACCTATGAATAATATATTTTTTCTTCACTCAACGGTTGAAACCATTGACATATCTATCCAATATAAAACTATTCTAAATAGCCCAATATTAATTAACACATTGCAACCCTAACCGAGAAATCTAGAATATAATATAAATAGACTATTAACAAATCCTCATATTCCAGTGTATCGTTGTTGTGATGAGGAATAAATATGTGTTTTCCCAGAAAATCCCTTAACAATCATCTTGTATTATCAGACTATGTCAAACTGAAAACGTCATGTGATTTGAATATTCTCATATCGTGTTTTCCTATAAGATTTACCATCGCACCAAAAAATTCCGTTAATAAACTGTGGTTAAACCCAAAAATTGCAAGAAATCTTTGTAGATCGAAGATTCTTCGACGAACTCCTACTCATATCCAACCTAAAAAAGATAAGATATAGTAGATCCATTATTAGTCCTAATAATTTTGTATTTTATACCGTTTTCGAAGCTTTCTGTACAATTTATTGTTTTAATATTTTTTCTTTTTTGTCAGAAATCCAAATATATGTTCAACGACTCAAAATATCACAGATCTTGAAGAAGAGAGCAGTGCCAATCCTTTTTACATTTTCAAAAATAATTTACAATTTTTTATTTTCAAGTGGTTTGTAATATTAATAACTAATAAGCATTGTCACCTCATCAGAAATTTTGAACCATAAAACGTGATAAATAGAAGATGGAGTGGAGGCCATGTTAAACAATACACATTTTTTCAAAGAAATAACTCTTTAATTGAATCTTTTATTATTGTATATGTCTTCATAATAATTATATATAGCAGAGATGAAAGAGGTTGAACATTGGGAAACGGGAAAAAAAAGATATAGAAAACAAAAATGAATAAAAAGATTTTGAAAAATGGGAAAAAAAATAAACAAATTTCTGAAAAAAATAAAAAGGAAAAAAAAGAAGAAAATAATTGTTTCCAGTGTGATTAGGGCGCGGGAAATAGAAGCCATGTAAACACAATAAATATTAAAGACTGTAAGTAGACGTCAGCGATTTTGAAAATGATAAATAAATATTGAAGTCCTAACTATTTTTGAAGTGAGATTTGAAGTTGATTATTGGGTGGGGGATATAAGCAGTGTGAACATGATAAATATTGAAGTACCCAAAAATCGAAAAAAAAATGAAAAAGAAAAATTCTGCACAAAGCACAAGAGTTTTGGAGGGAAACTGTGTTGTTGACTACCATTGACTCAGCTACTTTAATATATTACTAGTATTTACCCCGTGCGATGCACGTGAAGAAACATTTGAATAAATATATTTTATATGAAATTATATGAATCCTTAGACGAAATAAATAACAATCGCAAATAACAGATAAGAACATCATTTATTGGTTTCATATTACTACAAATTTTGGAATACTTCTTTGTACACTACATTATTTGTTAAATTTGTTGGTCTTTCATTCTTATCATAAATCAACATCTTTAATCCGGAACGATTTGTCACCTTATAAATGGCAACATTAAGTTGTCCATATGTAAATACTGACCTTCTAAGAAGAAGTCACGCATGCGAGAATGATTGTCATTGATTCTTATTGGTCTATAATATTAATAAGTTTTACCACTGCACCAGAAATCTTGAATGATTAAATGTGATTAAACTAAATAATTGCTAGAAATCTTTGTGGATCAAAGATGCATCGTTGAACTTGTCAAAAAGATAAGATCTAGTATTCTTAGTCCTAAATTATTTTTGCATTTCTATATTGTTTTAGAAGGTTTTTCTACATTTTTATTGTTATATTTTTTTTATTATTTTTTGGTCAGAAACCAAGATCTATATTCTTCGACTCAAGTCTTAGCTGATCTTGTCTTGAAGAAAAGAGCAGCCCCTTTTTATTTTTTATTAAAATAATTTAGGATTCTTTTGGTCTATAATATTAATATGGCTTTAAATTGTTTTTTTTTTTTAAATTTAACTTAGTGTGAAAGTAAAGATCAGTCAACTTCCAAAGATTAGAAAAAGAGCTTCTAGTAACTGTATTTACCAAAGCCATGCGATGACCAAACGGAACGTCAAGTCGTCGACGCAGAATGGAGCTGCAAGCATATCACATCGGAAAAAGGTAATCCATTCCCCAAAATTCAGATATGTTTCGTACATAAACCCGCTAGTTCAATTAAAATGTTTTGTTGACCACATAACTAAGTATAATATTTGATAAAAAATTGCACGAATAATTGAAAGTAGTATTTATTTGGATTTTTTTTAAACTGCTTAAAATTTAGTAGCCTATCATTCTTGTAAATGTATTATCCAAAACCGTGCGATGATCAGTGGAACGTCAACGCAGAACAGAGAGCCGATCACATCAAACCGAGAGAGCTAATCCCCCCCTCAAAACTCAATTTTTTGTATATATAACTGCCTATTAAGCCTCTGTTTGTTAAAACTTTTTGGTTTAAAAACATGTTTTTTTATGTTTTCTAGGTAAAATATGTGATTGAAAAATGGAGAGAGAAAATGTATGTAGTTAAAAAGTGATTTGGAGAATTGTGTAGGAAAAAACATGTTTTGCCAAATGGAGGCTAAAATATTTTGTGCCCAAATAAATAAGTTTAATATTTGAGAAAAAATCGCATGATGTAATTGGAAGTAGTATTTCTTTGGATTTATTTATTTATTTATTTTTATTTTTTATTTTTTATTTTTAAATATGAATTGCATAATTCCACTTAGAAATAGGATTACGGTTATATCAACTATAACCTTAATTATAAGAACATATATAATGAAGTTCCAAAACACAAATAGTAAAACTTATAGAACATTTATCATAATTAATTATATTATTATACATAAAATCTATATAATAATAGCACAGGAAGGTATAAATGAAGTTTTCATATCCTATCTTCATACATAAAATAATTTTTAATTAAAATACTAAACTCGCGTAAATTTAAACAATGGTTTGAACACTATTGTTCTGAAACAGTTAGTACTATATGTTTGTATAAATGGGTGAACTTTAAATAGGGTTTAGAGTTAAATTTCGAAAATGCCAAAACCATTAGAAAAATGAAAATCGAAAATCAATAATTACTATTTAATTAGGATATAAACAAAAAGATTTCATTATAAAAATTTAATTATGATAGAAACAAACAGATTTTGAAAATAACAGCAAGAAAAAAATTAAAGAAAATCGGATCTTGAGGCAAATTATTGGGTAGGATTAGGATATTAGTGTGAACGCATTAACTACAGCAGACCAATAAAAAAAGCTTTGGAAAAGCCCATCAACATAAAAAAAAAAAAAAAAAATCAATATATGTAGAGTACTTGAGTTTTGGAGGGAAAATATATAGTTGACCCAAGTTGACTCAGCTACTTTTATATATTATATAGATGAGGTAGTACAGTGACAAATTCAACTACCCATTCTGTTGCTTAGACAGGAAATATAATTGTTTAAAAAATTAATATAAGAATCAGGAAACTAAACATTTGGACTCACACAATATATGTGTTTACAATATTATAAGATTGGAGAGCATGCATATTTTCCTGGAAAATGGGATGGCACACAAATCCTGTAGCAATCGAGATTTGCATGACTTATTTAAATGAATATTTTAGTTTAAATCGTGTCGCTACGATTTTCTCCATTTATATATTTATTTTAAACGCGTAGGCATATAGCCAATTAAGTGAAATTAAATTTAAGTTATTCAAAATCTTCGTCAAAATTCAATCTTTATCAAAAATATTTCAATATCACAGTTTATTTTCAAGAGTCCAAGTATTAATTAAGTCCCAATTTTAAATGTTTTAATCCAATCCAACTTATCGAGCCCAAATGTTTTTACCAATCATTCAAAACCCATTTAAAAAAAAAAGACGCCTTTTTTTGTAGCGTACCCAGTCCTCAAGGGCTGCCGGCCATCTACTCATAGTCTTTCCACTCCCCCCTGGTCGTCCTACTCCTCAAGGGCTGGCAGCCTCCTTTCCAGGAAGTGAATTTTTGCCTCCCCAGGGATTCGAACCTTGTACCTAGGGGTTAAGTACAAACTTTATGGAATCCCTGGTACCATTGCCCCGAGTTCTGAACACTCGGGAACGTCACTTCATCGTTTAAAAATTAACTTTGAAGATAATAATTTAGCGGAAAATAAATTTAATTGAAATTCCATTTCACATATCTTTATAAAAATTGATTCAAACGGTCAAAATAGTTTAAACATGGAAAATAACTTGAACATAACATAATAAATTAATTTTATAATTTCAAATAAAACATTCTAAAATCTCAATAATGGCCACCATCGCACGCCCCGCCGCCAACTCCGTCATCTGCAAAATTTATTTTGGAAAACGTGAGTATTTCATAGAAATACTCAGTAGACTCGCGCACAATAATTATTTAACATCATAAATTAAAACACATAATCATGATATTCAAGTCTCGGGTGTCTAACGACCACCAGTATTCTCATGAACAAGTAAATAACATACAAGTTCAAGTCTCATGCATTTAAGCAAGTAAATTCTCGTAACAAAGTCTCATGCTTGGAAACCAAGTAATTCTCATGAATACAATCATACATGTTAAACTTATAATCCAAATAATTATTTATGCGCACTTTTGAAAGTAGAAAAATTTGTAAATTAGAGTCTACCTTAATTTCTCGAGTATTGAGCAAACGGGAAAATACTTCTAATTCTCTCGCGCCTCGTCTAGCCCTATAAATAAGTAACTAATATTAGACTTTTAGATAAAGAAAGCTTTAAAAGTAGATTTGTGTAAAAGAAAATAGAGTTTTAAGAACTTTAGGGATTAAATCGTGAAAATTAGAAAAACTAGGGACTGTTCGTGCAATTATGAAATTTTGGAATTAGGGACTGAATTAAAGAGGTTTTTTTTTTTAAATGAAAGGACTGATTAATAGTTTTTTCAAAAATCTCGAGGCTGAGATAGAACGTTTTTAAATGTGAGGGACTGAAATAAAAGATTTTGAAACATAAGGGACTAAATTGGTAACTTTTCAAAAATATATATTTATCTATATCTCTCAACTCTCTCTCTCTCACTAAACTCGTTAGAGAGAGAGAGAGAGCCTGGAGAGGAGAGGCGCAACGGGTGCCCCTCCGACAGCAGTCACCCGCCGGTCAAACTACCGGCGCTGTTGCGCCGACGACTTGGAAGCGGTGCTGCCGCCATCACTTGGCGGCGACGGAGGTGATTTTTTTTTTTGGGTGCGGAACGAAGGCAAACCGAGGCTGAAATCCAGATTTTGGGGTGGCGATTTTTGGCTAAATTCCGACAACGAAGGCCAACGGTGATGAAGGTAGGTTGTTGGTTAATTAATTCTGGGTTTTGGGTTTTGATTGGGTGAATTTGTTGGAGGAACAGGGGTGGGCAGCTACGGTTTTCATGTGGTGGTGGTGGTGATGGTATTACACGATGCTTTGAGGTGGTGGGGATTCAGTTTGGGCGATGCTGGTGGCAGTATGGTAGCATGGTGATGGTGTTTGGATTTGTGGTAGTGGGCGTTTGGTAGTGGAGTTAGTTGTGGCGGCTGGGTTGTATCTTGGTTAGATTGGTTAGCTTCCAGCAATGGTGATGGTTGTCGTTCAAGTGGTGGTGGAAGGTTTGGCTTGTGAAATTGGTGTTGACAGCAGTTTGGTTGTGGTTTGTGTTGCAGGCTATCGGGTATGAGGCTTGGTGGTCGGCAGAATGAAGATAGGGAAGTGCATACCTTGAGTTGCAGGTTTGTGTGTATCGTGGGCTGAAGGTAGTTGGTTCTACTTAATGGTTGATATTGTGTTAAACATGGAAACTTAGGGTTAAATCTGTAATGGGGAAAATCAAAGGAAATTCCGTTGGAAATTCTGAGTACATGTGTATGGAAAGTGCTTGTGAAGATTAGAAACATTGTTGAAGAATTTTGGAAATTAAAATCTGTTAAACTAGGAAATCTTAAATCTTGCTGTCAAAGTTTTGGGCCAAAGATGATTTATTGGATTTTAAATGGGCTTAAGGAGTTGGAACTATTATAATTAAATTTGTGGGCTCAAAATAATTTGAATCCAATTAGTTGAAAATTGGACCTTAAAATAAATAAATAATGGGCTTGCACATCATTTAATAAATTTTGGAATTGGAATAGGATAAATTTAAAATAAATTTAATTTAATTTAACTTCATTGGCTACATGCCTACGCGTTTAAAATAAATATATAAATGGAGAAAATCGTAGCGACATGATTTAAACTAAAATATTCATTTAAATAAGTCATGCAAATCTCGGTCGCTACAACCCTTCCCCCTTAAAATAATTTCGTCCTCGAAATTTAAACTTTCTTGATTCAAAATATTTGGATTCTAGATCAAAATTTCTTCTTTCTTTTCGAGGTGGCTACGTCACTACCATGTCTACCCCGTTGGCCTTTTGAAATAAATAATGAAACTGAGGTAAAAATTTAAAATCGAAATTTGAACTTAAAGAATTAAATGAATTTAAATTTCTTTCTTAAAGTCTTAAAATAACTAATATGACTAGACGAGGGCGCTATTAAATTAGTTTTGTACTCGAAATTTAACTAATTTCTTCTGGGAGGTCTGGGTATTTGGCAAAATATCTTCTTCATTTTCCCCAGGTGACCTCAACTTTATTATATCTATCCCATTGGACTTTGACTAAAGGAACCTTTCGATTTCTAAGGACACGGACTTTTCTTAGCATCATAATCAATCATCTAACTTAAATATAAGTCTACTCCCAAAATTATACCACCGAAATCTATCAGTATCTTTCTAGTTATTAGATCGGTATCAATCGTTCCTTCGGATGACATACAAATTTCAAAATATTACTAATTCTGAACTAACTGGGCATGCTTCAGAAAATTATGCTTCATCAAAGTTTTTATGAAAATATAGGGATGCTGATAATATACCTGGGCTCGCATCAGAATCTCGATTGGCATCGTCATAGATCATAGAGAATACCTTGGCCTTACCTGTCTGCACATTGTTCCCAGTTGACCCGGCGTGACAGTCCTTTGCCATGTGACCTGACTTCCCGCATCTGTAGCAAATGCCCTTACCCCATAGACAACATTTAGGGCATAAGGGAGTAAAACTCGATGTCTGTCCTCCATTAGGCTTATCGTTGGGTTTCTTGTTAGGAGCGTTGCTCTCGTTCGCGTTCCGATCTCGATTGTGGTTCTGCCATTTTCTTTTACCATGCTCGTTTTCGGAACCCTGTCCTCCATACTTCACACTAGCATAAGCCACAGTTTGAGCTTTCCTTACAACCTCTCGATAGGTAGGCAACTCGTGCGAACTAACAATTTGTCTGATCTTCGAGCGTAGGCCCTTCTCAAATCGACGAGCCTTTTTAGCCTCGGTCTCCACCAGGTGTGGAGCATATCGTGATAGTTCCTCAAACTTTCTCTCGTAATCCGTTATGTCCATATCTCCCTGAGTCAAACGTAGAAACTCAGCCTCCTTATGGTCTCGAAGGGCTTGTGGGAAGAATTTATCTTTGATCTCGGCTTTAAATTCTTCTCAAGTTAGAGTTGCCTGTTCCGCTTCAGTTCTGGTCCGCAATGCGGACTCCCACCAATAGCCGGCCCTTCCGACCAACATGAACTCGGCACATAAAACCTTCTTATCCTCAGGGCAGGATATGTGCTTGAAGATTCTCTCGATGGTCTGTAACCATTCCTCAACAGCTAGCGGACCATTTCTGCCATCAAAAGTGGGCGGACGGTACCTTCTAAATTGCTCTATCATCGGCATTTTCGAAACTGCAGGAGTTTGTCTCAAACTTTGTACTGCTTGGAGTAGGTCCCTGATAGCCGTGGATTGGGCTGTGGGGCCCTGTTCTGGGTTAGCTTGCTCGGCTGAACTTCTGTTTCCACGCCTCGACATTTCCTTAAGAAGAGGAGTAAAATATATTCAACTTCTCGATATGTATATATTACATACATTTTTAATCATAAACCAAATATTAAAATAAAAAAAAAATGTAGTGATATTTTTTTCTTATTCATAAGCATCAATAAATGAGTGCAAATGAACACATTCTTTTCTTGTCTCGTGCTAGCAGATAAGTTATGACGTTCATAACATAAATTCTCAAATTTATATCATATGAGATGTTCTTTTCTTTTCTCATGCAATTAAGCATATAACAATCACACAAATCCACATAATCACGTGCAATCATAATATAAATCAATTAGTGGGGGCGAGTCTACTGAGTATTTCATTTTGAAATGCTCATCCCGTTGTTTTAACAATTTTTGCAGATTTCGGTGACGGTGGCGAGTGATGGGCAATGGCGACAAATATAAATTTGGTATTATTTTTGAAAGTCGTGAATTTTGAACACAACCATTTCATTTTATCAAGAATTTTTCAATTTTTTTATTTAGTTGTACGAATAATTTTATTTAATCTGAATTGTCGCTAAACTTATATCCAATAAACGTGATATTTAATAGTTAATAATTTTCCGCAATAAATTTTATTCAAAATTTAGAAAAGTGACGTTCCCGCGTTTCTCGGAACTCGGGGCGTTACAACATGGTATCAGAGCGGGTCTACGTTTCTGTAGACTTGCAATTTCTTTTTTTAAAAAAAAAAAAAAAAAAGGCTCCTTTTTTTGTAGCGTACCCGGCCCTCAAGGGCTGCCGGCCGTCTACTCATGGTCTTTCCACTCCCCCCTGGTCGGTCTAATGGTATCAGGGATTTCATGAAGTTTGTACTTAACCCCTAGGTACAAGGTTCGAATCCCTGGGGAGGCAAAAATCCACTTCCTGGAAACGAGGCTGCCAGCCCTTGAGGAGCAGGACGACCAGGGGGGAGTGGAAAGACCATGAGTAGACGGCCGGTAGCCCTTGAGGACCGGGTACGCTACAAATCCCCTGCTGCATTAAAAAACTTCCATTAAAAACTCAAAATACTACTTCAAGAATAAATCATTAAAGCAATGAATGAACATGGCATTAAATTCAGCACATGACAAGGGGACTAAAGCAATGCTTGCAAGAAAGTTGACCAAAATGCAGCAATAGAAGACACTGCAGCTATAACAACAAGATGAAACTGTCGAGATATCATTAGCAAGAGATGATAGGTATTGCATATACCATTTTCTGGTCTACAAATTAAAACTAAGTTTCTCTAAATCTTCTTAAACAACCTAAACACAAAATTAGCATATGAAAACACTGAGCAGAGATAGGGAAACTAGATCACTTGTTCTGATGTTGCATAAGCACCATAATGGATATCTTTACACGATAATGCTTTCAAGGTAGTAAAGAAAGATTGAACCTAAAAATACAAACCAGAGATGCAAAAATTCAAGGTTTGATACTTGCATACAATATTTCAAATTTCAGTAGTAAATTCCAAAAATAAGAACCAAATAATTTGATGTGAACTGAAGACAGCTTGTGACGACCCGAATTCTCGACCATTCGAGTGCCACTAAAAGTGACTCATATCATATTATCGAGACTTAAATAGAAATGTAAAATTATTCAAAAGAATAATTAGAATCCCATAATTTTATTTGTGAATAAAAATAGAACATAATTTTCTTACATAAAGTTCAGCATAATTATCTCATCAATCTTAACCACTTTTGCCACTTCCATGTTGACCGCCTCGAACCTTCAATTATCTGAAAATGGTAAATATCGTGGAGTGAGATTTATAAAATCCCAGTAAGTATACCAAGCATAAATTTTCTTTTGAAAGCATATGGATCATTTTCATCATAACATAGGATAGGATCGAAATACTCATAAACATAGGGAGACACAAGAATTTTACCGAACTTAAATGGCAAGAATTCTTATGTGTAGCGCTACTAAACTCCGGTCCCCTTAGCATAATCATAAACATATCATATGGAACCCATAACAATCTTGTGAGATTGATTTCATAGCAATGATCCAAACATTTTCATAAAAACATAAGATATACTTACTTGTCATAAAAACATACTTACTTTTCATAAAAACATAAGGTGTATTTACCTTTCATAAAAACATACTTACTTTTCATAAAAACATAAGATATACTTACTTGTCATAAAAACATACTTACTTTTCATAAAAACATAAGGTGTATTTACCTTTCATAAAAACATACTTACTTTTCATAAAAACATAAGATATACTTACTTGTCATAAAAACATACTTACTTTTCATAAAAACATAAGGTGTATTTACCTTTCATAAAAACATACTTAATTTTCATAAAAACATAAGATATACTTACTTGTCATAAAAACATACTTACTTTTCATAAAAACATAAGGTGTATTTACCTTTCATAAAAACATACTTACTTTTCATAAAAACATAAGATATACTTACTTGTCATAAAAACATACTTACTTTTCATAAAAACATAAGGTGTATTTACCTTTCATAAAAACATACTTACTTTTCATAAAAACATAAGATATACTTACTTGTCATAAAAACATACTTACTTTTCATAAAAACATAAGGTGTATTTACCTTTCATAAAAACATACTTACTTTTCATAAAAACATAAGATATACTTACTTGTCATAAAAACATACTTACTTTTCATAAAAACATAAGGTGTATTTACCTTTCATAAAAACATACTTACTTTTCATAAAAACATAAGATATACTTACTTGTCATAAAAACATACTTACTTTTCATAAAAACATAAGGTGTATTTACCTTTCATAAAAACATACTTACTTTTCATAAAAACATAAGATATACTTACCTTTTAAAAGATTAAAATGAAGTGTAGTAGTAAATGGACCAAAACTTTCTTGACCACCTTGAATTTCTCTTACTTGTGGATTTTGTCAAGAGATTGGAAATAAGTGTATATGTGTAGAGTTGTGTGTAAAAGAGATGGGTTTAAATAGATGTATAAAGTTGGCATATTGTAAACATAATCATTCAATTCTATTAATTTTAACACATCCTTTTCTTAAAGTAAAGCACCATTCATATACTTTTCCATATTTATACAAATATTATGCTCTTCATGATTACATATAATGGAGTCTTATCAACCATTCATATACTTTTCCATATTTATACAAATATTATGCTCTTCATGATTACATATAATGGAATCTTATCAACCATTCATATATTTTTCCATATTTATACAAATATTATGCTCTTCATGATTACATATAATGGAGTCTATAATTCATTCATATACTTTTCCATATTTATACAAATATTATGCTCTTCATGATTACATATAATGGAGTATATAATTCATTCATATACTTTTCCATATTTATACAAATATTATGCTCTTCATGATTACATATAATGGAGTATATAATTTATTCATATACTTTTCCATATTTATTAAATTAAGATTCTCATAATTATTATATATAATGGAACCTCTCATGCTTGCATATATTTTCTTAATTTCAATAATAAAAATAATTTTTGTATAAATAAATATTGGGATAACATTGAATTAAGTACTTGGACTTAATATACTTTAAATCAAGAGAATGGAGATATTTTTAGAAATTCGGAATTTAATTTAAAATCGAACGATCTCGATTATTTCTTGACTTGGCTATACGAATACGTCGTGGCGTTAACTTAATAAAAATGGGTGAAATAGTAGCGACACGATTTTCTATTAAAATAATTATTAATCGCGTAAAAATTCTTGGTCGTTACAAACTTACCCCCTTAAAATAATTTCGTCCTCGAAATTAAACTTACTTGATCTTATGATTTCTGAACACTTAATCAGAATCTCTTCTTCTTCTTCTTCTTATGTAGCATCATCGCTACCATATTTAACCCAACCATATTTAACCCACTGGACTTTGACTAAATGCATCAATTTGTTTTCTTAAGACATGAACTTTTCTATCAATAATAGACATATGTCTACTCATAAATTCTTCTGAATCAAAATGAAAATTCCCAATCGTATGTGATATTTCATCATATCTTGTAGTACTCATGTAACCTGTCACTTATCATCGTATCATGTAACCTCAAATATTCGTATTAATATCTCTAAAATTTCAATAAATCTTTACTAACATATCATACCATAATAATTAGTCATTTCTTCTTATCACCAAATATCCCAAAGTAAATAAAATGGTTACCTGAATATCCCCTATGTAATATATCCAAACATATTATTCATCAATCAACATAATATCATCAGCTTATCTTTTCCCATATTTGTAACCAAAATTTCTGCAAAATTCAATAAACAAATATCTCCCAAATAATTAAAATTCTTAACTCAAATATCATAACATTTCCCGTAAGGTATTCCTTTCACTTGCACAAACTTATTAATCCTGATTCAATACAGTCCTTATTTCACTTTCACGTATCCCCGTATTATTTCTATACCTTGATTATTATATCAAAATATCAGTACCCAAAATCCAAGAAATTATTCCATATCTCAAATCCCGTCATCATCAAATCTTCCTTTTATCAAGAAAGTAAACAGCGCATAACTCTTGTTCCCTCTTTTCCATTATTCTATTCCGCGCTTTCTTGCTGGAATCAATATCACGCGGATTTCCTCCGATCCTTAATGCTTTTAAATAGTTCATGCTGGGAAGAGGTTAGATCCATCAAAACATGGATATCATTCTTACAAACATTCGCAAGTATTATTCCAATCTTCCTATGAATGATCTGAGAAAAATTTATCGAATTAGGCTCGAAAGGTTGAGGTTGCTGATGGCTCATGGTATTCCAGAAGATGTTCGCTGGTTGATCGAAGCAAAAGTTCGATTATCTGGTGAATTACCTATGACATTTCCAAAGCACATGCCTGGTTTAGGCAAAAGCACCTTCGCAAAGAAACGAAGAGCAAAAAGGATGAATGGTTGCTACAAATGTGCTCGTTGGAACTGTGATACTCGTTGCAAAACAGTAGGATATTCTTCTACTAATCGGGATGATAAAATCAAATTCATAAAGGGTGGACTGAGTAAGGAGTCTTTGGATGATATTCGACTGACTCTTGAGACGCACCCAAGTGGTTATGTGCAACGTGAACTTCTCTCCTTATACGCTCAGTTTAACGAAGACAAAAATTGTTATAGTCTCAAAAATATAACTGCAAAAGATCCTATCTGCCAGTCTGTTTTACACAATGAGGTTGTGGCAAATCAGCATTGATATAAGGTAAATCTCTTGATACATATTTAAAATATTCTTCTGTTTCCTTTCACGCGTTTTGATAAAGGTTGGTAAAAATATATTTTCCTTTCTCGAGGTTTGATAAAGCTGGAAAATAAATCACCGAAAGATGAAAGCTTTGATAAAATAGTCAAAAGTTGGCCGATTTTGTCAAAAGTAAATCTTTACTTTTTCAGAATCAATCAAAAACAGTAAGTTTTTCCGGCTTTAAATAGCCAAACATATTTCATAGTTCAGGCATCCCAAAATCACATCTTCTTCGTAAGTTTTCTCTTCTATACTATCAAAGATGGAAGCACCAAAACTTCGACAGATCAAAACTATTTGTGTATTTTGTGGATCAAAAGTGGGGAAAGGCTTCAGTTATCTAGAAGCGGCCGTAGATCTTGGAAAGAAACTGGGGGAAAAAGGTATCACTCTTGTGTATGGGGGTGGTAGCAGTGGTCTAATGGGTTGTGTTTCCCAATCTGCTCTTGCAGAGAAATCAAAAGTAATCGGTGTCATACCTGTCCCTTTGGTAGATGTTGCAGGAAAAACACGAGGGCATGAAGTTCAAACCTTATCCATCCATGAACGCATAACTTGTATGCTATATGGTTCTGATGCCTTTATAGCCCTGCCCGGAGGTTTTGGTACCTTAGAAGAAATCTTTAACATTACCTCGTGGGCTCAACTAGATCTCCATACTAAGCCTATTGGGCTTCTGAATGTTAACAATTTCTTTGATGGCTTGTTAACCTTTCTTGATTATGCTGTGGAACAGGGATTCATCTCTCCATTTTCCAGAAGGCTCCTTATTTCTGCTCCTACTATTGATGAACTACTGGATAAGCTGCAGTCATATATCTCAATACAAGATCCAGCAGGGGTTAAGACAGATTGGTCGCAAGGAAGGGGAATCAAGCGAAAATGGAGTCCGGTTAATGTAAACTTAACTTTATGAATCTTAGAATAGGTGGGGGTAGAGTACGGAGTATTCTTACTCTCGAGACACCCCTCTAATTTCCTAGGATTTCCTTAATGTTTAAATCTTGTGTGTACCTCAAAGGTTCCAGGTGGTAGATTACGGAGTATTCTTACTCTCGAAACACACCTCTTTGAAGGTTTCTTTATTTCCTCAAAAGGTCAGAGGTGGTAGGATACGGCTACTCCGGAAACACATCTCTCAATTTGAGGAATTTCCCATGTTGCTTTCTTTTGCTTTTGCGTGTTTCATGTATTTCTTTCCAGTGTGACTCTTGTGTGTTCTCCTTACGAGAAAATAATAATATCTCTGTTATCATCTACTAAATCTCGTTTGTGATGTAAATGAATTTGCATGTCTAACCTCAATTCTCTTAGTGATTGCATACCATACTATGCTCTTAATTCCAAACGATAAAATTCTAGGCAGAGTTTCCTTTGAAATTTGGACTTATTCAAACCGTAAGCATACTTCATAACTCACAATAATAAATAATTCCACATTTGATCACAACGATCTAAAAATTGACCACAATTTCATCAAACTTCAATATCATAAAAAAATATTCCAGAAAATCAATTCATAATTCCTCAACATAGAAATTTCAAATCATAGTCGTCAATATCACAATATCACTTCCTTCAATACCTTAATTGGCTCAAAAGATTACTCATACTTATATTTATAAGTCATAAATCATATTCCCAAAATTTAATCACAAGGCCAAAGTTCATAATAAATTTCTCTTCAATATAGAGGCATAATTCACTTACTCAACATAATAGCCATTACTTAATTCCCAATAACCAAATCTTTAAATCTCTAACTTCATAATGCTTCTCATAAAAGTCTCATTAAAATCATATCACTTATAATCTTAACATCTCATAAAACTTCATAAAATTGGCTCGCTATTTCTCATTAAATCTAAATGATAGATAATCTGAACATATTTCTAATCATTTCTGTTGACTTCTTATACTTAGTGCCATGTCTAAAATCAATTATGCAAAGTCCATTTAAGGTTCATCATTTCTAAACTCGAGGACAACAATTATTTTGAAAATCATTCTTAAGTCATATTATTCCCATTATGCTCAACACCCGTTTTCTTTCTTTCTTTCCGAATTTTTTTCAGAATTGAAACTTGAAGAGTGGTACCAATAATCATCCACAGTTTTTCCTTGCTTTTAAGCAAAGGTAGTGATAAAGGGATAAATTATTGAACCGAAAATTGAAACTTGAAGAGGAAGTACTAATAACCATCCACAGTTTTTCCCTTGTTTTTACACAAAGGTAGTGATAAAGGGATAAATTATTGTACAAATTCATTATTAATTTTGTTTGTTTAATATATTATTCCATATATTTTTTGGCAAAAGTTACGAACCAACTTATTTTTCTAATTTAGTCAGTCTTACTAAGCTTAATATGAACCAAAATTCATATCAATATCCTCTATGTCTCATGATTCTACATAAAAAGGAATAAATTAAAATTCAGGCTTCTATCAATTCATATCATACTCAACATGTATATTTCACTTAAAGATTCATAACATATGAAGATTTCATACTTAACATGTCTTAATAAAATCGTAAATGACTTGCAAAGCATATAACATACCTGGTTCGAGGAGTCAATACGTGGAGAGTGACATAGTAGAGTGATGAGTTAAAATATTCATATAATCTTATTTTCCTTTAATCAACAATAATTTAATGTGGTTGTATCCAAATCAACATTTTCTTGAATCATAATTCCTAATTAATCACAGTCTTCAAAACAAATCCAATATCGATATAGTAATTATCTCCCCATCAATAATTAATAACTTAACCCAAATAAAATTTATCGTCAAATCTTATTTTTCCTTTAGTCCCCGAACTTCTAGAAATTTATCAAAGACATCAATATAAACATCATATCACTAACTAATTATATTCCATAAAATTTTCAGGACATTACAAACTCCCTTGCTTAAAATGAATTTTGTCCTCGAAATTCGCACATCAAATTTCATCATGCTTTTCAAAATCATAACCATACTTGACATGTGAAAATTCAACTTTTTTTTTTATAATGAATAGTGATTTCGTTCACTGTTCATCATGAATAGCACGTCGTTTTACTGTTCACGTGAATAGTGATTTTTTTTTTTTTTTTTTTAAAGAAATAAAATTTCAAAAATCTACAGAATCGTTTTTAAAACTCTTTGCTCTGATACCAACTGTGACGACCCGAATTCTCGACCATTCGAGTGCCACTAAAAGTGACTCATATCATATTATCGAGACTTAAATAGAAATGTAAAATTATTCAAAAGAATAATTAGAATCTCATAATTTTATTTGTGAATAAAAATAGAACATAATTTTCTTACATAAAGTTCAGCATAATTATCTCATCAATCTTAACCACTTTTGCCACTTCCATGTTGACCGCCTCGAACCTTCAATTATCAGAAAATGGTAAATATCGTGGAGTGAGATTTATAAAATCCCAGTAAGTATACCAAGCATAAATTTTCTTTTGAAAGCATATGGATCATTTTCATCATAACATAGGATATGATCGAAATACTCATAAACATAGGGAGACACAAGAATTTTACCGAACTTAAATGGCAAGAATTCTTATGTGTAGCGCTACTAAACTCCGGTCCCCTTAGCATAATCATAAACATATCATATGGAACCCATAACAATCTTGTGAGATTGATTTCATAGCAATGATCCAAACATTTTCATAAAAACATAAGATATACTTACTTGTCATAAAAACATACTTACTTTTCATAAAAACATAAGGTGTATTTACCTTTCATAAAAACATACTTACTTTTCATAAAAACATAAGATATACTTACTTGTCATAAAAACATACTTACTTTTCATAAAAACATAAGGTGTATTTACCTTTCATAAAAACATACTTACTTTTCATAAAAACATAAGATATACTTACTTGTCATAAAAACATACTTACTTTTCATAAAAACATAAGGTGAATTTACCTTTCATAAAAACATACTTAATTTTCATAAAAACATAAGATATACTTACTTGTCATAAAAACATACTTACTTTTCATAAAAACATAAGGTGTATTTACCTTTCATAAAAACATACTTACTTTTCATAAAAACATAAGATATACTTACTTGTCATAAAAACATACTTACTTTTCATAAAAACATAAGGTGTATTTACCTTTCATAAAAACATACTTACTTTTCATAAAAACATAAGATATACTTACTTGTCATAAAAACATACTTACTTTTCATAAAAACATAAGGTGTATTTACCTTTCATAAAAACATACTTACTTTTCATAAAAACATAAGATATACTTACTTGTCATAAAAACATACTTACTTTTCATAAAAACATAAGGTGTATTTACCTTTCATAAAAACATACTTACTTTTCATAAAAACATAAGATATACTTACCTTTTAAAAGATTAAAATGAAGTGTAGTAGTAAATGGACCAAAACTTTCTTGACCACCTTGAATTTCTCTTACTTGTGGATTTTGTCAAGAGATTGGAAATAAGTGTATATGTGTAGAGTTGTGTGTAAAAGAGATGGGTTTAAATAGATGTATAAAGTTGGCATATTGTAAACATAATCATTCAATTCTATTAATTTTAACACATCCTTTTCTTAAAGTAAAGCACCATTCATATACTTTTCCATATTTATACAAATATTATGCTCTTCATGATTACATATAATGGAGTCTTATCAACCATTCATATACTTTTCCATATTTATACAAATATTATGCTCTTCATGATTACATATAATGGAATCTTATCAACCATTCATATATTTTTCCATATTTATACAAATATTATGCTCTTCATGATTACATATAATGGAGTCTATAATTCATTCATATACTTTTCCATATTTATACAAATATTATGCTCTTCATGATTACATATAATGGAGTATATAATTCATTCATATACTTTTCCATATTTATACAAATATTATGCTCTTCATGATTACATATAATGGAGTATATAATTTATTCATATACTTTTCCATATTTATTAAATTAAGATTCTCATAATTATTATATATAATGGAACCTCTCATGCTTGCATATATTTTCTTAATTTCAATAATAAAAATAATTTTTGTATAAATAAATATTGGGATAACATTGAATTAAGTACTTGGACTTAATATACTTTAAATCAAGAGAATGGAGATATTTTTAGAAATTCGGAATTTAATTTAAAATCGAACGATCTCGATTATTTCTTGACTTGGCTATACGAATACGTCGTGGCGTTAACTTAATAAAAATGGGTGAAATAGTAGCGACACGATTTTCTATTAAAATAATTATTAATCGCGTAAAAATTCTTGGTCGTTACACAGCTCTAACGAGTAACGACTACTAATATATGTTACCTTCTCAACAATAGATGTGAGTTTGAAAGTCAAGTATAACCCAGTCATAAGTGATGAGAAAAGGCTTCCATATTCTTTGTTCAGAAAGAAATGATACTATAATGACCCAAGTTGCCTTAAAGATCGACGATTGTTCCTACTGTACCTACATGGGCCTTTTCAGCATGTTTTCTCCTCACTCACATGCTTCATGAGAAAATCTCCCAAGCGGTCACCTATTACAGAATTGCTCAAAGTCGAGCACGTTTAAATATGGAGTTTCTAAAGATGGATTTCCAGAAAAGAAGGTGCACCTTGTTGATATGAGTAATATCTATCAAATCTTTTAAGCTTTCCTGGTCTGAGTATTACAATCACCCCCATTAGACTTGCGATATCTATTGCAAAATGTTTGTCACATCATTAAGAAAGACATTATGCCATTTTTTTTTTTTTATCTCTAATACATTTAATTTTTGAGTCTATCATGTTGACATGGAAAAAATAAATGAAGAAAGTTACAAGCCCACTTTCTACCACATGAAATAGTGTTTAACATGCTAACTCAACAATTTTGAATTTTTTTGATTAAATAAATGCTATTTTTCTAGCTTAGTTTATTTGATTTGAACTAGTAGTAAGCATGTACTTTGCAGTACTATGCCCCTGTTTAGCCCCTATTTTTCAAAACAAAATTTATTAAACGCTCAATCTCAACCACCCATCTTAGTCAAGTCTACCATTTTGACTTTTCAAATATTTTTTAACCACACATTCTCAAAAAAATACTATTCACAACCACAATTTTTTCCAAAAAGACGGGGGCAAAACACATGCTATGTATGATGAATGATAAAGTTAAACTTTTGAAATACTAATAATAATTTTTAGAGTAGTTGAGGCAATTGATATTGTTGGAGTATAATTGAAATTTGTAAATTGATTGCAATTTTTTATATATTAATATTTTATTGAAATTTTTTAACTAGATCCTCAAAATATTTATTAGACGATTATTTAAATTGATAACTTAATAAATAAATCAGTGTGATATATCAAGAAGTAACATGATATCATAAAATATTAAGCAAATTAATAATTCATCTATAAAATATTTATAATAAGTTGCAGAAAAATATGAAAAAGCAGTACATGCATGAATAATGAAGTTAATTTATGAGCATATTTTTATAATAAAAAAATTTAATGTTATGCCTTTGTTTTGAAGAAATTAAAAATGATTTTTTTTATCCATCTCAAAATTAAAAATTAATTTTAATTACATATTTCATCGTATCAACAACTTTTCAACATCACATTTTATTAATATCTATCAAACAGGGTCTATATAACATTAAACAAAAATTTCAGTTTTGATTTTTTCTTTTTCAAAAGAATTTAAATTTATTTATTCTATATTCTTAAATAGGAAATAATTTAAAAAATATTACATATATCAATTGATGGTTTTAAGAATTTAAGTGAGTTTAAAAATAAAAAGTTTCAAAATCACCTACTTTGAAAAAAAATATTTTTTTCAGTAACTAAGATTCCGTTTGGGAAGTTTGATTATTATCAAAAGTGTCTTTTTTCCCATTCGCCCAAGGCTAGTCTGCAACCAGTATCTATACATATTGGTTTTTCAATCTACAGTGTCACGCCAATGTAATTACCACATTACCCTTTCCCTTTAAAATTTTAGCGAAGTATGAATGGTCAACTAATGGAAAAGTAAGGGTAATTTTGTAAAACATTCTTCTACAATTCAAAAGCTGGTCAAGAGTCCATGCACAGTGTCAGTTAATAAATGGAAATGGCAGACTTATTGGACACACCGTACAGTTGGCAGAGGTGTTATAACACCAATTTCTCTTGCCGAACACAGGCTAAAATATAATTGTTTGAATTAAAAATAAAAGAAATTTATTAAAATTATAACCATGTTCTTTGAATCGTTCAAATAATGTGTTATAAATGAAATAGTGTTGCCAAACAGATGATTAAAACATAATTGACTGATTTAAAAATTGAAATTAAATGCATAACTCTTTGAATTATTCAATGGAGTTACCATATGAAGTGAGATTTGAGGAGTGGATGGACCGTGGATAGTTGGAGGAGACTTTAACGTTATAGCTCTTGATGGAGAGTGGACTGGTCATAACACTAGGGACAGATGTACTACAACCTTCTCAGATATGATGATTGATTGTGGTTTGGAGGACTCAAGATTAAATGGTTGCAGGTACACCAATGGTCAGGTTTGGAAGAGATTGGACAAGATTCTGATTAATCTTGCAGCTACATCATTGTGTCATCGACTTACTATTAGGCATTTGAATTGGACTTCATCTAATCATGCCCCCCTTTTACTTCAGTGGGATGATGAGGACGACTTTGTGACTAGGCCATTTCGATTCCTCAATGTTTGGACCAAGCATCATGGTTTTCTAGCCTTTGTCTCTCAGAAGTTGTATTTTCCCACCCATCTTATGGGTATGGCTGCTCTTTGGAAGAAGTTCTTCAGGCTGAAACAGGGTCTACGTTAGTGGAATCGTCATGTATTCGAGGATGTTTTTTAGAGGTTCAGGGATGCTGAGTCCAGGGTGGATGAGTCAGAGATAGAGTATGATTTGGATCCGACATCTGCGCAATGTGATTCTTTACATCAGGAACAGGCTATACTGAATCATACGTTGGCTATTGAGGGGGTTATTGGAAGTAGAAGATCGTTTCATGATAGGTGTGTGAGGGGGACCACAACACCCGTTACCTTCGTGCAATGGTTTAGGGGCGACGGATCAGATCAGATCATGCATTAGGTCTATTACGACCCATTGGATGTGTTTTCTACTCCTGGTGATATCCAGACTTCAGCTGTAACACCCCAAGTTTAAAAATCTAAAACCTAGGCGTGTTAACTTCCATTCACATTATATGCGGAAATAAATCGTTTAACATTATAATTTTCATTTATCTATTATAAAATTTTACAGAAATTTCGGTAGAGTCTCCTCTATAAATTGGACTTAACCAACCTGTAGAGAGACAACATAACCTACATAATAATTTTAAACAAGATCAACCATATCTCAACTACATTCATCATCGCCAAAACCAATTCATTCAATTCCCAAACTCCTCAACATAAATCAAATTCAATAAACAATTGAAAGAATGAACTAATAAAAATAACTAAAGAAAACATTTATGAAATTTCAAATTCAAAACTTTATTTGGAATGAGAAATTGTGGTACTATGCGAGTCTGCCACCAAATGCTCTCTCCTCAGATCATATAACTTTCATCACCTGAAATGTTGGGGAGGGATTGGGGTGAGCTAAAGCTCAGTAAGTAAACTTTATGCATGAATGCATGCTTATGACATGAATGCTTTAAAATTTTCGTATATATACCCATTTACTTTACTTTCTAGGACTTTCAAACTTTCACTTCATTTCAAAACTTTCACTTCATTTCCATCGTGAGCTCACTTGATGTAACTTCTAGTCAACCAGATAACAGTGGGAAATTTCTTATTTGGAATCAGATTAACATTCACATTTCCACCGCAAAGCGGTTTAACATTCACTTTCCTACCGCAAAGCGGTTTAACAGTCCATCGTAAACGGTTGAACATTCCGTCACAAAGCGACTTAATTCGGGTACGCCGATCCCCCGCGCCCCATTTCCCACTCGCAACTTTCATGAACTAGAAGTACACCCATTCATTCTTTAAAAAACTTGTGATACATAACTTTTGAACAAACTTGCACTTTGACACGTTTCTTTCATTTAAAAACATTTGACTTCCCAATTTCGATGACAATGCATGCTTGATGATGCAATGACATGATAATGTGCATGCTTGAACATTCTTCTCAATAACATATACTTTCATAAAGTAAATGAAATTCATCAAAGCAAGTAAGGTGCAAGACAATCATTTACACATTTCACATTTACATTCAACTTCTATAAAATATAGGGGGAAGTTTACTTACCTGACGTCCTTAATATTTACCGTTTTCTTGATTTGCAAGTGGAGGAACCTCGACTGCCCGTGTCGTCAATGTACCAACAATCCTAGTTATATTCATTCATTAAATAAAATATACTTTTAGTTTAAAAATCACAATTCCTATTCTTTTAATATTAACAAAACTTCCGATCGAGATCAAGAGATCAAATTAACCTAGGTGTGACCTTGAACTACGAACAACACATATAATATCATATTCCAAATAAGGAATTAATTACACACACTTTAGAAAGCTTTCTTATCTTTTAATTTCAAACTAAAATAAATATATCAAACTTAAACCGAAGTTCACAAAGTTCTTACTAACAAATCTGACCATTCAGGAAATTTTCCCCAAATCAGAAAGTTACAATTTTCAACTCATAATTAGATATTAACAGTCTTAAATTCATGAGTCATCCAATCTAAAATTTGACATATATATACTTTTATTAGTATTAACCCCTGAAACTGAAATTGACCAATTAAAATTTGAAATCATAACTAAGTGAAAATTAATAAAAACATTCATATAGCCCCTTAATTTTTCAAAAATCACCATTATGCTTCAAATTAAACTAGCAATACAATTTAAAAGACATAACTTACGGATTTAGAAACTTGAAACTTCACACACACACACACACACACACGTTCATTTTTCATCAAAATTGAGAATTTCGGTTATAACTCTACGTTAAACTAAAAATCTCAATTAAACAAATTTACATCTATAGTTTTCGAAATTTGAAAATTGCTTGCACACATGCATAAAGTGTGTATATATAAAATACCTATTTATACATCTATATGCACACATATATACATTACACACAATCTGAACTTAGCAATTAATTTTTTTTTCTCGAAATTTAACTAAAACCCAAATCTGAAATCTTCATAATACATATATACATTCAACATATATAGACATGAATACATATAGAAAGGTGTGTGTGCGTGTAAAAGAAGGTTGTGTGTGTAAACTGTGAGTGGCTGTGCGATCTTGGGTGCGAGGAGTTCGAACAGCTACGTGAGAGGGAGGGGGAAAGGGAACCTCACCGTAGCAGGGGAGGTGGTGAAGGCCAAAGCCAAGGCTGCAATCTGCGACAGCAGCGGTTGCCGTCGGTGGGGGGTGGTTGGGAGCGTGAGAGGCGAGAGACAGAGATGTGAGGGATCAAGAGAGAGGCCGAGAGTTGAGTGAGGGAGAGTGTGTGTCGGGTGTGGGAGGGGGTTAGGGTTATAAATTCAAAACTTTCGAAAAGTTGCAATTCAGTCCCTCAACTCTCTTAAGTTTCAAAATTTAGTGCAACACCCTCTATAAATTACTAAAATGTATTAAAGACATTACCCCCAATTTCAATGAATGCAATTCACGCCACTTACAAATTTATAAATATAGAATTTGCAATCTTAACAATTAAAGTAAACAATTTGACTGAGAAAAAATTTATAAGACTTAAATTGTACATTGATCGAGACAGCGTCCAAGTTCTTCCACTGAAAAATAATTAAAATTATAGACATTAAAAATTATCAATTTAAAATTTATAACAACATTAACATAGATATCACGTGGGATTTCAGAATTGCCCGTAAAATGAAAAGCGGTCTTACATCAGCTGTTGCGTTCTTTTGGGATTTCCTATCTTCTCAAGCACAACTTTTGATACCAATTAGAGATGATATTATTCCCAGGATTGTGACGGAGGAAGACAATATGGCACTAAATCGCCCTCCTTCGATTTAGGAGACACGGGAGGCAGTCTCCAGTATTGATTCTGACAGTGTTACGGGACCAGACGGATTCTAATCATTGTTTTTTTTGCAGTGTTGGGATATTATTCAGGATGACATCGTCAACGCAATCATGGACTTCTTTGGAGGTGGTGTTTTGCCTGGGGGATTTGCTGCTACTTCAATTGTTTTGATCCCTAAGAGAGATGGAGCTTGCAGGTGGACGAACATTAGACCTATCAACTTGTGCATAGTGTTCAATAAGCTCATCACTAAGCTTTTGAATACCAGACTGAGTTTTCTACTATTTCGCATTATCTCTCCCCAGCATAGTGGATTTATCTGTGATAGGTTTATTGGGGATAATATTTTATTAGCTCAGGAGCTCCTCTATGATTTGGATAATAAAGTAAGAGGAGGGAATACTATGTTGAAGCTTGATATGGTAAAAGCATATGACCGCATGGATTGGGGTTTCCTCTACGTAGTGCTTGAGGTCTTTAGATTTGACCAGATCTGGATTGACAGGATCAGGAGATGCGTTTCAAGATGTATGTTCTTGGTGCTCTAGAACGGGCGACCATGTGGTTTCTTTCCATCCTTGTGGGGAATTAGGCAAGGAGATCCATTATCGCCATCTCTCTTCATCATTTTCGCTGATTACTTCTCACGTTTACTCACAGTGTTGTTTGAGAGGTATCCCGGTATAACTTTTCGACATGGTGGGGCTACTCTTGTCTCGCATTTTTTATTTTCTGATATGATTATCTTTGCCAATGGTAAAAAATAGTCAGTCAGGACGATGCTTGAGTGCTTGGAGCATTACGAGGGAGTTTCTTGCCAATTGGTGAACAAGGACAAGAGCGGACTTATTCTCCCTAAACGGTCTTCTATTAGTCAGATTAGACGGTTTGAGTACTAGACGGGGTTCAAACATCAGCAGTAGCTGTTCACTTATCTGAGGTCCCTTTGTATAAGGGTCTAAGAAGACCTGATGATGTCCTTATTCAGAAGATCAGAAGCCGGATTTCTGGTTGGGCATCACATTTGCTTTCACTTGGAGGTCGCATTATTTGGTTTAGATCAGTCCTTAGCTCTCTCCTATTATATCTTCGTCATATCCTTCATCCTCCTGAGGCTGTACTGAAGAAGATTGAGAGCATCTTTGCACAATTCCTTTGGGATTCCAAGGATCATGTACATCAGTTGCACTGGCGTAGATGGAAAGATCTATGCCTTCCTATTGATGAGGGGGGCCTTGGCTTCAGACGATTGCAGGATACAGTTGATGTTTTCTCATTGAAGCTTTGGTGACTTTTTCGGTCTCAGAGATCTCTTTGGGCTCGGTTTTTACTGGGTAAATATTGCAGGAGACACACCCTTCACTTGCTGGTATCCCACACTCAGCCTCTCCTGCTTTGAAGAGTTTGAAGATGGAGGGATCATGGGATGAGTCACACATTGTGTGGCATCTTGGAGTTAGACCAATATTTTTTTGGCATGACTGTTGGATAGGGGACACTACATTGGTTACGCTCTTTCTAGATAGGCTTCATACATTGGAGAGGGTGCAAGACTTCTACAAGGACACTGGATGGGATTTTGACAGACTCCTTCAAATCCTCCCACCCGTTATGGCAGAGTAAATTGGGGTTATTCTTTTGGAGGGATACGTCAGATAGCAGATTCTCTACCAGGTATACTTGGTACTTGGTTCAGACATCACATTAGTCACATGATTCTTATCGGCTGTTGTGGACCACTACTCTTCCCGTCACTATTTCTTTTTTTATCAGCACTGTTATCTCAGATCAAGTATGGATCCACTTCGGAGACATCTTTCATTTTCTTATGATTCTAAGTGAGGATGCTCGACAATGATTCTAGAGATGGAGATATTTCGGACCATCTGTTAGGATGGGCCATATTTGCACCATCATTCCTCTATTGATATTTTGGGTTTTATGGACTGAGAGGAATAATGCGAAACACAGTGGTATTCGAATGAATGCTTGGAGGATTATTTGGAGGGTGTATCGCATTATTTCATTACTTCGCAATGGGCTTCTTATCAGACGGCAGCATTGATGTGATACAGTTACTACCCCATTATTTGGTATTTAACTTGCTCTCTCTACCCCTTCGCCCCTATTCTGGTCCTTTGGCGCGTCACATTAGTGGGAGCCTACAAACTCAACACTGGTGGATGCAAGGACGGCTCTACTGGTGGAGGGGTTATCATCAGGAACCATGGCAGACAATGTATCAGGGCATTCTCGACTTTCTATGGAGATTGTTTATACTTGAGGCGGAGCTGTCAGCTATTCTCGATGGGATTCTTCTTGCTCACCGACTGGGTACCATATCTATTTAGATTGAGGCTAACTCCGTAGCGGCTATTCATTGCATCACCAAGACGGCGGACCTTGGTTGATTTAAGGGATTCTTAGACAGATCAGAGATATTCTACATCTAGACAGTGACACTATCTCTCACATATATCGCGAGGGTAATCAAGTTGTTGACTCACTTGCTTCTGAGGGATGGGTTTAAAGAGTGTACCGAGAGATGGACCGCATGATCTATCACGTACCATCAAAGCACTTGTGCAGATTGACACACATAGACTTCCCAGCTTCAGAGGATTATAGTCTAGTATTTATCTTTTTTCTTTTGATTACGGAGTTTTTTTCCCCATTTATTTCTTTTAGTTCGTTATTTTCTTTTTCTACATTGTCTCTTTTTTGGATGTCTGGTCTATGTCCCCCTCTTTACATGTATTATTTCATTTTAATGTTAGCTTTTGGGCGTACGAGGATAAAATTTGAACGACTCAAAAAATATTAATGTTAATTAAATAACTAATTTTGTAACGCCCCAAATTTTTTAAGAGTAGAAGGCTCGAAGCGTTACCAAATTCATAAATTTTATTTATTTGTTCTAAATAACGTGGAACATAACATGATTTTATAAATGGTGATTTTCAGGAAAATAAATATTTGCCTTTGTAAATTTAAAGAAAATCAATAATTAAACACACTGAAAAAAAACATCACATAACATTCAAATAACATGATTTACCATTGACTTAAAATATATATATATATATATAATATAAGCGAGGCACAAAGGCCAGTAGCTAAAAAATATTCCAAAAATAAAAAATAGAAAATACTAAAATGTTGTTGACATAAATAATAATAATAAATCTAGAAATTTATATTTGATATTTTTACTTGACATCCCATAGGCACCCACTCTTCCAATCTTCCACGCGTCCATACGAACCATATTAACTTGAAATTTTTAAAGTAAGAGTGAGTATTAAAAATACCCAGTAACGTGCAAATTCTAATTCAACATATAAAGTACATTCATACCAAACATTTTTTCTCGTTTAGAGCAGCTAACTGCGATAACAACTAGCTCAAGGAATTACTTAACAATCCCTACATCGATCCCAAAGGATTTAACATAGCATAGATCCGAAGGTACTAAGGCATTAAAAGTAACATTATATAAATATCATAAAAAATTAGAATTTAAAACCACTTCCACATAATCTATCTTACCTTAATAAATTGAAGAGATTTTCTAAAAGGAAAAATAATTGCACAGACCAAATAAATTTCTCTTATTCACGTGAACTGGTGATTAGCACCTATATCAATTGTATGGTTTTACCTTTGATTTGCAATATTTATAGATGCATACGGCATACCCAAATAGATTCCTATTAAAAATGTAATTGTATTGGAGAAAGGCGTGCCTCTGCCACAAAACACTAGCTAAAGATAAAATTTGAATAATAGGGTTTTCTTTGGATTGTGATATTTCATTGCTTGCCGATAAGAGTCTCACACGTCAACTATAAAAGAGAGTTAGTATGGTTTGACCATGTTCCCTTCTCAATTGAAGTTCTAGTTTTATATAATATTCCTTCCATCTCTTATCCAAACTCAAAATCAGATTTATTCACCCATATACACACTTGGAGGCTACAACCAATAATACATATATATTCTCCAATTTCTCAGTGCCGAAAACAAGGAGATTGAATTTGGTAAAAGACAAATTACCAAATAATAATAACGTTAACCTTACATTATCCTAATTGAATTTAAATTGTTTTGGTCCGATCCAAAATAAATTTCTCTTAGGTCAAGACTCCTAATTAATCATGATTTATAAAATGAGTATAATATTGATATAGTAATTATCTCTCTATCAATAATTAATTATCTAATAAAAATTATCGTCAAGACCTATTTTCTTTTAGTCCCTCAACTTTTAAATATTATTAAAGGCATCTAGGTAAACTCCGTATTGCTAACTAAAAATAAACTATAAAATTTTGGGGTGTTACAAATTTAGATTTAGTCAATATGCATAAATTATTGTTTTTGAATAAGAATTAAAATAAATATAAAATAAGTTTCAATAAATGAACTAAAGGGTACTATTGATAAAATAAAAGAATATTAAGATGGAATGGGAAATTAGATTCACACTCATACACACTTAATATATTCAGAGACTACATAGATAGATAGACAGATAGACTAGACTAGATTCTAGATAAATAAAAGAAATACTACATAGGCAAGATTGTGAGATGTAAAAATAATATATTGGAGATGACTTTTGTTATTCTCTTTCTTTAATTTAACATTCATCCTATATGGAAATAAATTTTATACATTGATTGCCATATGAAAAAAATTATTCAATGTGAAAAGTGTAGCATTGTAGATGCTTTATTTTAGGACAAGAAAATAAGGAAACTTAGCCTATATCAATGGGACGGATGAAGTATTATTCTAGAATTAACTAATTTAAAATCTGAATGACAAGTGTCATTAAGTTTTGATAAATATGAAAGGGAAATGAGAATCACAATCTCAAATATTAGGCTCGTCGGTTATTTAAAATTTGAGTCAAAATTACAAGTTTAGTGATCAAAACTCGACATTTACATAAGTTGAGTGATTATTGGGACAATTAACCAAAATTTTAGTGTTCAAAACTCGATATTTTAAAATTCAGTAACTAGTCGAAGACGTTTACATACGTTCAGAGATCAAAATTTGACACTTTAAAGTTCAGTGATTGATCAAAGACTTGGGTGTAAGTTTAATGATCAATGTGACAGTTAACTGAGTTATATGCCTTGATTTGATGGCTCCAATCCATTTTTGACCATTAGAGCATCTCCAAATGGGATGTAGATGTAAGGATGTCTATTAAGTGTGTGTGTGTGTATATGAGAGAGAGAGAGAGAGAGAGAGAGAGAGAGAGAGAGAGAGAGAGAGAGAGATTATTTTAAATGTAAGATGTGAAGAAGATGTGAATATTAATTAATAGTAGAAAAAAGATAGGGAAAAGTTGGGGGGGGGGGAGAGAATTTTAAATAAATTAATAAAAAAATTGTGGAAGATGCGAAGTATAATGTGTGATTGTGTAAGGTGTAAATTGGAATGTGAGAAAAATGGGGAAAAAAAAGGAGAAAGTGGAAGAAAGAGAAAAAAAGATATTACAATAGTACAACGAGTTTTTGTGTGTATATTTCACACGCAGTTGATAGTCAATAGTGTGTGAAATATTGTAGATGCTCTTACTATATATTATTAATGTATCGTATATCAATCTAACCACAATTTGGAATATTTATTAGTCCATCAATATAAAATATAAATTAGGAGAAAGACATCTCACTCAATTATCTCAAGAGAAATCAGATAAAAAATAATTTAATTGTAAAAATAATTCTTAAGCTCTCGAGGCCCCATTTTTTTAATTTTTTTTTTTTTTTTACAAAAATGCTTTTTATAATAATTATTTATTTGGAGAACGTGTAATCAATTATTGGAAAACTTTTTAAATTTATGTGTAAAATAATTTTATTTTAACGATGATTAAAATGAACTTGAAGAAAAATAATTTTTTATAGAATAACGCTCAAAATAGGCTTAATATCAACTTTTTACTATTGTTTCAATCATTCAATAGATACTCGTCTAAGCTAATCAAACTAACTCATTTCGTTAAGTACAATGATCCTAATGATCTTTTTTTTTATTTATTAAATAGGAATTATATTACTCAAACAACTCGACATAAATCATGTCTGAGTTAAAGAAAGGAATACAATTAGTCCAAAACAAACTACTAAAATAATCAGAATCGTATTTTGCTGGAGTATGGGCACCTTTATTCTTTGTGCAAGGCACAAAGTTGCACACCTTGCAATGAACATCAAACATAAGCTTATGAATATCAGGCGAAATAGGCCCATAAGGAGAAAGAGAGTTGTCCACTTTGAGGTTATTTACCACCCATAATGAATCTAATTCCACATATCTTTGCCAAATCAGGTGTTAGCTGTCTCGAAAATTTTCCCATCCCATCCAATACCATAACACTTTGGCGATCCCTTATAATTGCTCTCGTTGTGTTGAACCTGGTACCTGTCTTAACAGATGCATCTGTATTAAGTTGGAGTCCTTCTGATATAGGAGGTTTCCATTTATCATCAGTTTCACACTACAAGAAAAGAGGCCTTTTGCAACATGCAAAAAGCAACATTCATTATTGCATGTTGTGAAAAGGAGTCTACCGCAACATTCGGAGGTTGCATGTTGGTATTATATGAATATTTGAGCTTTATTGCTAATAAGTGTCTATTGTAATGCGCTGTGCATGTTGCAAAAAGTCCAACATTTTGCAACGTTTAATGTGTGTTGTAAAAGGCTACCTTTTGCAACGTGTATTGAACGTTGCTAAAAGGCTAACCTTTTTGCAGCACTTATTGCACGTTGCTATAAATTAGCCTTCTGCAACGCGCGTTGAGCGTTGCTAAAAGGGTCTTTTTGCAATACTTTTTGCGCGTTGCAAAAAGTAACCTCTTTTGCAACATGATTTGAATGTTATTAAAACTTCATTAGTCCATTAAACCTAACCACCTTAATAAGCCCAACATTTTTGTAACAGGTGCCAAACCATTCCCATACGACTTCATCTCTTCATTACACACTTCCCTCCCAATTCATCTACTACCTGCCTCCCTTCATCCCTCAACATCTTCATCGAGTGTCATCTTCAACCTCCTCTTCCATACGTGACATCGCAGTTGCCGAAGCTCTGTTGTGACCCTCCGAGACCCAACCCCGCTGATAAAATCTTTATTATCATGTATTTAATTCACTTATTATCTTATTTTGTTATTGGTTTGATCCTATTGAAGTATCGTTTAATGCACTTTCATTTATTGTGTTATGTAAGGTCAAAAAGAAGAAAAGGAAGGAAACAGGACCAAAGAAATACCAAAACTCAAGAAGTAAGTTCAAGTGAATATTCAAAGGGCTCTAAATCAATAATGACATGTGGGATCGACCCTTGCTTCCATTACTACATTCTTAGTAATAGTAAACAAGGAAATTTATTTATTATTTTGGTGCGTCTCGATGCGCATCAAATTTTTTGGCTCCGTTGCGGGAGAACGGTCAACCAATTTAGTTGTTTAGTTAATTAGAGTTTTTTTTCCTGTATTTATTTTTTTTCTCTATTTTTCATTAATTATTGCTTGCCTGCTTCATTGCTTGTATGAGTAAAAATCGATCAACTAATATTGAATATTTTGATTTTGATGCAGAGATTGAGAGGACTTTTCGACAGCAAAGAAGGGCAGCCCAACAACCAATGGCAGGTAACAACAACAATCTAACTCTCAAACAACTAGCTACCCTGGATGTTGCTTAACAACCATTATGTATAACTTTTCCAGCAGTGAAAGAAGGCAGAACTTTTGAGCTAAAATCTGATCCATCTTTTGCCAACTTTTAGAGGACATCTCTCTAAGGACCCATACAGACATCTGAAGGATGCTGCTACTGACTGGTTATACTGTCTACCGTCCGGATCAGTTACCACCTGGAACGACATGAAGAGGCTATTGCTAGAAAAGTACTTTCCTGTATCGAGAGCTGGGACGATAAGAAAGGAAATATGCGGGGTGCACCAAAACAATGGTGAATCATTATATGAGTATTGGGAGCGCTTCAAGAAGCTCATCTTGAGCTGCCCCCATCATCAGATTAGTGAGCAACTCTTGGTGCAGTATTTTTATGAAGGTCTGACACTGATGGATAGAAGCATGATAGATGCTGCAAGCGGAGGTGCACTGATGGACAAGACACAGGAACAAGCACGTGCTTTAATCTCCAATATGGCTAAGAACACTCAGCAGTTCAACTTCAACAGGGATATGCAATTTTGGCGCATAAATGAGGTGAGTAGTTCCAATATTGAAAGTAAACTTTCTGAACTAACAGATCTTGTAAAACAACTTGCTATAGGGAAGTTACAACAAGTCAAGACCTGTGGGATATACGCAAATCTTGGGCATCCAACGGACGCTTGTCCGGTGTTGCAAGAGGGAAATGGTGAACAAGTGTATGCAGCGGAGGGTTTTCCGTTCCAAAGACAGTAGTACAATCCCTACTCTAATACCTACAATCTAGGATGGAGGGATCACCCCAACCTAAGTTACGAAATTAACAAGCCCCCGGGTTTCATTTCCAACAAACTTCAAGGGCAATTTCAGCAACAAGGAACCTTCCAACAATAGGGGCAGTATCAGTAAAAATCTCAAGGCTCAGGTATGTCTCTTGAGAACATGGTAAAAATACTAGCAACTAACACATTACAATTTCAACAGGATGCAAATTCTAGCATGCAAAATTTGGAGAATCTGATGAGCCAAATGGCCACCGCCATCAAAAGGATGGAAGCACAATCCGGAGGTAAACTACCATCTCAGCCTGAGGTGAATCCTAAAAATGTTAGTGTCATCACTCTCTGGAATGGAAAAGAGGTTGAGGGGCCACAAATGAAACCTGTTGCAGCTGAAGAGGAGGAAGTTGAAGAAAAAGGGGTTGGAAAGAAAAATAGCACTTCGTAAAACTCTCATGTAAAACCTGATCCCAATTTAAATGTTAAACTAACTCCTCCACCTTTCCCTAGCAGGTTAGCAAAGGCAACCAAGGAGGGAAAATAGGAAGGTGGAAGTCAACATTCCATTATTGGATGCCATCAAACAAGTTCCCCAATATGCAAAGTTCCTGAAGGACCTATGTACCAACAAGAGGAAACTAATAGGGAATGAGAGGGTAAGATTGGGGGAATCGGTGTCTGCACTTTTTCAAAGAAAATTGCCTCCCAAGTGCAAGGATCCAAATATGTTTACCATACCCAGTCAAATAGGTAACACTAAGATAGATCGTGTATTGATAGACTTAGGAGCATCTATAAATGTAATGCCTAGATCTACGTACACTTCATTGAAACTTGCTAAAATGACTGAAATTAGTGTTATCATTCAACTAGCTGACCATTCCAATGCATATCCGGATGGGGTAGTTGAAGATGTTTTAGTACAAGTAGGGGGTTTAATGTTTCCAGCAGATTTCTATGTATTGGACATGAATGATGACCACTCCCCCAACTCTACTCCTATTTTGTTAGGCAGACCATTTCTAAAAGCATCTAGGACTAAGATAGATATTAGTAGTGGCACACTCGCCATGGAATTTGATAATGAAACTGTTCAATTTAATATTTATGATTCCATGAATGATCTTGATGAGGCTAACTTAGTTAATTCTACTTTGGTGAGTAATTCTCCAGTGCAGGAAGTTGTTGCTATGTTTAATGACTATCCAAAGTCGCCACAACCAGGTAACATCTCATGTATCACACGACCAATTTCTAATGAAGGGCTTCTGCCCCCTATTTTACAAGCCTTAATGAAGAGCATGAAGAATAAATTTAGCTTTGGGAGTCCAGTTGATTTAGTATGAAAAAGGAAGCAACATGTCGAGCCAACGACAGTAAACAAAGGCGCTACTCGGGAGGCAACCCGAGAGGGGAGTCTCTTTACTCTCCCATTTTTTTTTATTATTATTAGTTCATTTTATTTCTTTTCCCATTTTTAAAAAAAAAAAATTTGGGACAGAAGTTAAGTTACAACCGTAAACATTTATCTTACGGCCGTAACTAACTCAAGCATTTTTTTATCCAACGAGACACTTACGGCCGTAAGTGAATTCCTTCATGGCCGTAAGTTTCGCACACTTTTAAAATTCCATCTCTTCTTCTGATTTCATTCACATTCCCCTCTTTTGTTTTGTATTTTCACGCTCTACATTGAGGACAATGTGGAATTCAAGTGTGGGGAGATGATTATCTATTATCTTTTGTTATCCCTGTTTTATTCATCTTCATTCAATTTTTTCGTTAGTTAGCTTTAACTGTGCTTAGACCCACATTTTCATATAATAGGAAGCGGCCTCACTTATGATAACTTTTGAACCACCAACTTCCTAAATTGCATAATCGGACAAACAATGAGCACATAGAGATGAGTTTTCCAATAATTTTTGAATTAGTTTGAAAATGGGGACAAATTCAGAAAAATTTCTGCAACCCAATATAGTCAAACCAAAATTAATATGATAAAATACCACCCCGAGTAACTTCATTCTATTCTTATCCACTAGATTTAGAGTTCGGAACCAAGACTGAGCAATGACCTATACTCATAATTGGATGGGAGGAACACATATAAACCATAATTTGTGAGCTTTTGAGCCTATGAGCTGCTTTTACTCTTTATATTAAGCTCTTGTTTCTTTGATGTGTGTCCTGCATGGTTGATTTGTTCTTGGATGTACTCTTTTGTGCATGTCGTTGTAGCTTCTTGGCTCAAGTGCAAAATATAGTAAAGGCATTACGTTAAACCAAATTTGACATGCTAAAAGGGCCTACCATGATACATGTACTAATAGAAGCCCCTTTGAGCCTTAGCCTTTCCTTAAAATTTTGATGCCAAGCTATAAGCCACGAATACCCTTTCTTTCGCATTGTCTCTGTTTCGAACCCATAGAGAAGGGATTTGAAAGCTTTTGTTGATTGAGGATCGTGCTATGGTCTAAGCCTAAGAAGTTGCAATGGCAAGTGTTGGGTGACGGTTGTGTGATGGATTGAATTCAAGGGAGTGAAATTTTATCTTGTGTCAATTGTTGACTTCGTAATGATTTGAACAAAAGAGAAAAAAGTTGCAATTTGTACCCGAAAAAAATCGAAAGAGAAAAAAGCAATGAAAAGGAAGTTTAGTCAAGAAAATTAGTAGTTGAGGAAGTCAAACAATCAACTTGTGAAAAAAAAAATTCAAGTGTTAACTAAGTTGGGTAGCGGGAAACAATGAAGTTCATATTTAGAGTGAAGAAAGTAATGTCATTTTGAATTGATTTGGTTTGCAAAATTCCTTCTCGACTTAGCCTAAATATGTCATTTTATCCTACCTGACCCGAAGCCCCATTACAACCAAATAAAGACCTTTACTTTGTACTTGTGTTATTGTTTGCTTCGGTTATGACATTTGGGCAGTCTGTGATAATGAATTCTCCATGCAGTGAGTTGAGTGAAAATTCTCACCCTTATACACTTTATGTGAGAGAGAAATACCTGGTGAGGGTGTTAACTCCCATTACATATGCTTATGAGTGGTTTGAATTGCTTGGTCTATATTCTGTACTTTTGAGTTGTTCAAAACTAACACCCTTGTGGTGAATTGATATATGTTAAGAGAGAACTCACGAGAGATGGGAGGATACAAGCCACGTTGGGTAATGAATTGGGCCGGGGGTATTGATTTTCAATTCTGTTCAGAAGAATTGGATGATACATCTCTTGCACACACTAACAAACTCCGGTTATGCAATTGAATTTTCATGCTAAAAGAGAAGTGAGCTGTAACCTTAACTCTTCGAACTATAGGTCTATCGTTTGGTTGAGTCTTGTTTCTTTTCTTTCACATCATTGTTCGAGGACGAACAATGGTTTAAGTGTGGGGTGTTTTGATAAGTGCTTTATTATCATGTATTTAATTCACTTATTATCTTATTTTGTTATTGGTTTGATCCTATTGAAGTATCGTTTAATGCACTTTCATTTATTGTGTTATGTAAGGTCAAAAAGAAGAAAAGGAAGGAAACAGGACCAAAGAAATACCAAAAATCAAGAAGTAAGTTCAAGGGCATATTCAAAGGGCTCCAAATCAATAATGACATGTGGGATCGACCATTGCTTCCATTACTACATTCTTAGTAATAGTGAACGAGGAAATTTATTTATTATTTTGGTGCGTCGCGATTCGCATCAACCACGTCCCTGCGAGACCCCCAAACTAAGAGACTAAAATTCTCTTTTTTCAATGGTATCAGCAATTTTACATTCTAAATTTTAGGTGGCGTTCTGTTTGTATTTTATTTTGTATTTTCATTTTGGAAAATGTTTTGTATTTCCTGTTTTTATTTTTATTTTCAATGTTGCTGAAAACGTGTTCTGTTTGTCATTTCTGAAAACTGTTTTTGAAAATGAAAAGCTGGAAAACACGTTCTGTTTGAAATTTTGCAGAATACAACTTATACTATTTTCAATGAATTTGCTTCTGAATTATATTAAACAATCTATATTGTTTAACTTTTTTTTGGACCAAATAATAATGTCATTAATGTTCAACTCCAAAAAAATATTATAAGAAATTAATAACATAATATTCAAGTCCAAATTACTTCCATAATACATGTAACTCTAATTACTCATACAGAGTTTGATTAAACAAAATAAATTTAAAAGTCATCTTGACCTTGTGGAGTAATCAGTCCACATTTGATTCAGGCACATTTCTAGGATTAATCATAGGTCTTGCCTGCTACAATTCTCATGTGGTACATTTCTAGAATTTTAGTAGATTTTTGTGCATTTTGATAAATTTCATTTAACTTGGTTTGTTTTCTTGTATTTTGGTACATTCGCACACTGGTACGATTTGCGCATTTTGGTCGATATCATGCATTTTGTATATTTTGGTGAATTCTGGTATATATAGTGTATTTTAGTACATTTTGAAGCATTTTTTAACATTTCACACATCTTGGTTAGCACAGTACAATTGACATTGTTTTCGTAAATTTTAGAGCTATTTGCGCATTTTGGTAAATTTCTTGGGCACAATTTGAAACATCTCACAATTTGGTACATATCGCGCTTTTGGTATTAGATTAGGCATCTTGGTGAAATTTTGCTCTTTTTTGGTAGATTTAGCTTTGTTTAGTAGAGTTTTGCGTGTTTGGTACATTTCGATTCCATGCAGTTTGGTACATTTTTTGAAATATAATAATAAGAATTCTCATTTAATTTTTTTTTGTAATGTTGATATTGAATTTAATAAAACTTTATTTAAGCTTAGTTCCAAGTTAGAATAATTCTCAAAAAAAAAAAAAATTAATCTTTATTTAGGCTTAGTTCCAAACTAGGATAATTCTAAAAAAATAATAAAAAAATAAAAACTTTATATTAAAAAAAAAAAAATCCCAAAACGCGTTTTCCGCGTTTTGGACATTTTTTGTCGAAATACACACAAAACGCCCAAAACGATGTTTCGGGCGTTTTCCGTTTTGTGTACAATTTTTTTTTTTGTTTTCCAAAATGCGTTTTCGAAAATGGTAAAGAGAACGCGTTTTTAGCGTTTTCGAAAATAAAAACAGAAAACGACCTCAAAACAGCAAACAGAACAGGGGCTTAGTATTTTTGGGCAATTCCTTGTCAATCTTGGTTTCAATTCCTTAGTACTATCTTTATATATGATTTAATTATCAAACATTGTCGATACGTAATAAAATACATGTTTCTCAGTTTCTTGTTTGTGATTTTCATAGGATGAATTATTCGTGGCTAATTTTAGTTTTTGGTCGATTCAGGACTGTTTGAGTGCTAAAGAATTTGCTTAGATAGAGGAAATTTTTAGCCCATGTAATACTTGCAAGTTCTAATAATTGTTATGCTTCAACCTACTAATGTAAATTCACATAGTATACTTGCTCAATAACATAATTGCAGTGTCCACTCAGATCTTTTGCGGCCATCTTGGCAATATTGAACTTGCTGCTACTTCTCTTGACAACAACGGTGTTCAAATTCTGGCCTATGGAGTCATGGTGAGTAACCCTTTGTCCCCTTCCCCTTCCCCTCATTCCCACCTCTCAAAAATGTAAATAAATTAAAAGACTACATTTTTGCTTGTAATGAGCAGCTGGGAATGGGAAGTGCAGTAGAAAATTTGTGTGGGCAGGCATATGGAGCTCACAAATATGTTATCTAGACTTGAGTGGTTGTGTTTGCATCTGTAGCAACTTTGTTAATCTATGGCCTAATCCCTCAAATTCTCGCTTATGCTGCAAGTTTTCCTATACAAAAGTTCTTGCATTTACGAAGTATAGTGAATCCTAGTGCATATATATCTGCTTCCACACTGGTACTGCATATTTTATTGACATGGGTGGTGGTTTTGTGTTGGGATAGGAATTACTAGGTGCAGGTTGGTTTGAGTTTATTGTGGTGGATTATAGTTGTGGGACAATTTGTGTATATTGTATTGAGTGATAAGTGCAAGGAAACATGGGCTGGATTCAGTTGGAGTGCTTTTTCTAGTCTATGTTTTTTTTATTCTACTGTCATGTTGTGCCTCGAGAATTGGTACTTTCAGATTATGGTTCTCATTGTAAGTGAAAGTAGTACTTATGCATATATACTTAGAAGAATAACAGTTTCAATTAAATGTCATAAATACTTAAAAGGGAGGCAAATGCTCAAAAGCAGGCCTTTGTTAATTTAGATAACACTTCGCTTTTTATTTTTATTTTTTAAGTGCTTCCATGCATAACTATTGATGAAAGAGCATTTTGTAAAGGAATTGCACATGGGTTGCTTTTGCGTGTTACATGATGAGCATCCCTTGAAGAGTTATTATGGCTTGCTTATTGAGGATATGGACAATTTTATTTGTTGGGTCAATGTACTTTTTCTGAACCATGGATGTACTAAGATGGTTAACATAGAAAATGACAATATATGCAAACAAGTGGAGGAAGCGCATATTGAGCATAAATTAAGGCGATGGGGACTTAGGTGATTGGCTCCCACTCATAGGAGAGGAATCATCTTCGTAGAACACGGTAGAAGAAGAAGAGGGTTGATCAAAACTACAGATTTTATAGCCAGTGGTAGATTTTAAGGATTTAGTTGTTTTACATGTTCCAATAGATCCAATGATGAACAATGAATTGAACGGAGTGGTAAATAATAAATCATTTGGTCAGCCCCAAATTTGTTCGGAGAAAGACCGAAGATGTATTTTTTTTTTATGTTGAGTTTCTCTAATTTATCTTGTATTCTCTCTTTGCAGAACAATATTCGTCTCTTCTGCCCTGGTTTAACAGGTGGTTCATTGGGTGATATGTTACACTTCCACTGCTTTAAAAAGGAGCCCGGTCTAGTCATCGAAATCGTGCAAGGCAAAGATCATCGTCATCTTATGCTAATTCATCACACTATAGAATAATGGACACTAGCTTTATTGACCTGATATTAGGGCCATGAATGGCGAGGCAGTCCATGCTAATTCAATATGCTGTGTAGTTTCAATTTTTTATTCTTAAGTGATAAAACTAGGTGCACTGTGATGCAATTATTGCTTTCCCTCTCTTGGTAGCAAAAACATTTTTTTCAATTAAATTTTGCCTCAAGACCCTGTTTTGCATTGTAAGTGAAAGTAGTACTTACGTATTATGTTCACTAAAATTACATGTCAAGTAATAAAGTGAACTTTTAGATCCCGATCGTCCCACATAGATTGTAATTAAGTGTCAAAATTGTGGTAGTTCTCGCCTTACAAAAGAAAAGAAAAGACATTTAAATAATATTATAAATTGACATTTATATTTATTGGGACATCCGATTTTACATAGTCAATACTTTTAATTCCATTACCTAGTTTTATTCCTATTATAGTGCTGATCGAATTCACTTATGTACATGAAATTCCCCCTCTCAGGTTTAAATCAACTCTACCTAGTTAGCCAACCGTGTTAACGAACAGTTGGCTATAATGACTAAGTGCATGAAACACAAGAATTCATGTAGTTATCGCAATAATAACGAACGTAATATCTCTATCGTTCATCCAATTACCGAATTTTATTCCTAGATTTAAGTGTTAGCTCATCTCTCAGATCATAAAAACACCCAATAAATCATGAACAAGTGATCAATTCATTCATTTATTAAACACAGAATAAAACCAACTCATGCAATCAAAAAGTGCAAAACTAGAATTAACGAATTAAAAGCGTAAAACTAGCTACATCCAATATCCTAACCATGAAATTAAGAGTTCATCAATAAATAGATAAAAACACCATAGAAATCTTTACTACACATGTTGAGTTTATCAAATTAACAAAGAAAAAAAATCTTGCGCCAAGTATTTTGCTCCCTGTTGATAATCTTCAATCCCCAAGCCTTTGCCTTCAATTTTCTCCAAAGATTTGTATGATAAGAATGTGGAATTATGATGTTTAGGAGTTGTACAAAGGTCTCCAATTTGTGCATAAGAAGTCGTATAAATAGGTGGTGAAGAGACCTTGGGCAACAAGGAAACAAATCAGGTAAAAATCCTAGCATGGTCTTTTCCCCGTTGGGCCTCGGACAACTGCGCGGCCACGCAGGAAAACTTCTGGTGGTCGCACAGTAGACTGAAAATAGGTTCTGTTTAATTCAGAAATCTTGCGCGACCACCATGTGGATAACCCATGCCCGCGCAGTTCAAATCTTCAATTGAAATTTCCATCTTTCCGGTACATTTAAGTTTGCCCCTAAACTTTATTTATACGTGAGTCCTTCATCTTCTAATTGCGACAATTAAGTCCCTGAACTTTCCAAACACTCCAATTATTCTTCCAATTTTCTATCCATCTTCAATTAGGCTCTCGAACCTTGATTTCTTCAACTCAACTCTCCTGAGAAATCCCCGTTGACAACACCATCATCTATTTTGCTTGTTTAAGCTTCAATTAGCTTCGAAATGCTCATTTTTCCACTTTAGTGCTTCATTCCAATGACTTTGGGAAAATTCCTAAAATATAAACAAATATAAAGCAATTAAGTAGCAATTATTCAAGAATGAAAATAATATAATCTAATTTAGACATACAAATAAGTGTATAAAATGCACTTATCAAATATTCCCAAACTAGAATTATTGTTCGTCCTCGAACAATGTGAATATAAACTAATAAAACTAGAAGATATAATATATATTTTTGTTGAAGAGTTTTGAACAACAAAGTAAAAATAGTTTTAGTCAAGTCATGCTCAATTTTCAAATGTGTGTAAAAATAGCCAATGTCAAACTCCTACTCATACAAAAACGTACTTAACATTGTGTGGTTTATTATGCAAAAGTAAGCCCAAATCCCATGAAGTCATCCTATGATTTCTAATTATTTTCCTTTCAACGCTTATGGATGATCACGCAGTCTGCTTTTTTCTTGAATCTCATGTTCCCTCTATTGTGGTGTCTAATTATGTATATAATGCTTTTTTTTCCACTCTAGATAGTAGGAATCAGAAATATGCATGCACAACAAGTCAAAAGTAGGCAATCCCCAAACTCAACCTCTATAGTTTCAGTCACAAAATAGATTATGGTGCCATCAATCGGGATTTTCAAGGAGAGCTAAGTGGAAGAAATCAAGGATCGAGAGCTTAATTGAAGATAGATTGAAGTTTAGAAGAAGAGTTGACGTATTTGGAAAGTTCACGGACTTAATTGTTGCAATCAGAAGGTGAATGACTTACGTGCAAAAAAAGTTCAGGGGCCAACTAAGTGTACCGAAAAGATTGAAATTGCAGTTGAAGATTTGAACTGGGCGGCCACGGAATATCTACATGGTGGCCGTGAGAGATTTCTGAATTAAACAGAACCTGTTTTCAGCTAACTCTGCGGCTACCAACTTTACACTTGCGCAGCCACGCAGCTTTCCGGCTCAGAGTGAATTCAGGCCCATGCTCGATTTCTTGTGCCAAAAGCTTAGGTTTCTTCAACAATCTATAAATACTACTTCTCATGCAAAAATTAGGGAACCTTTACTCATCCTTCCAACCACATAATTCATTGCTTTATCATCAAATTATTGGAGGCAAAAATCAAGACAAAGGCTTGGAGATTGAAGATTATCAACGGGGAGCGAACTCTTGGTGCAAGACTTCCTTTCTTTTGTTAATTTGATAAACTCATTATGCGTAGTATTTACTTTTACTGCGTATTTATTTCATATTTATTTCTTTATTGATGAATTGTTAATTACAAAGTTGGGATATTCGATGTAGCTAGTTTTACGCTTTTAATTCTATATCTCTAGTTTTGCACTTTAATTGCATGTGTTAATTTTATTTTGTGGTTGATGCATGAATTAATTCGCTACTAATTCATTAATTTTATGAGTGTTTTCATAGTCTGAGAGGTGAGCTAACACTTAGATCTCAGAATAAAATCCCGTAATTGGACGAATAGAGATATGCGTTCGTTATTATTGCGAACGCTACATGAATTCTTGTGTTCAATGCACTATGTGAAATAGGATGTCCCGACACTTATAAATATCAATCTAGAATATTATTTCTTTTCTTTTATTTTATTTTCCTATTAATTTTAATATTTTAGTTCAATTCAAGAAATCCAAATTTGACTGTTCAAATAAGGTGAGAACTAACATAATTTTTATACTTAAATAAAATATTTGTGGGAACGATAACTCAGACTCTAAAAGTTCACTTTATTACTTGTCACGACACGTACACTTGCGGTGTTATTTTAGGTGAACAAGTTTTTGGCGTCATTGTCGGGGATTGTTAATTTATATCGATACTAATTAGTTCTTACTTTATTTTGAATGTGTATTTTTATTTTCTTTTTTATTTTCGTTTTTTAGAACATTTAAAAGCTGTGAATTGTTTCCTTTTCAGGATTTGAACAAATTTTCAAACAGATGGAAGATCATAGCAGAAAGATAAGATGGCAGCAAACAACTATCGGTGGTACTCTGATCGAACAACACCTGAGGTGGATGAGACAATATCATTGTTTGAAAGACTCTTTGCAAAGTTAGATGCTTTGTTAAAAAATTAGACAGTAGGGGTGAACAACCTGTGCATACATTTCAGACTCGACTGATGTGTGATTTCTGCTTTAAATTCACTCCACACATGATTGTCCTTTTGCATATCAGGCTCAGCCAGTTATGAATCAGATTAATTATTGGAGAATTAATCAAGTGCAGCAGGGGAGTTCATACTCTCAAGCTTATAACCCTTATTGGAATGAGAATCCAAATTTCTCGTGGTCAAATAAACCGAGTATCCAACGCCCCGCAAGTTTTCCAACAGCAACAACAGGTAGATTTTTAATATCATCAAGTTGGGAAACAATAGGTTGAAGATACTAAATCTAGCGTAGATTTGCTACAACAGAGATGCAAGATCAACTGGTTGAATTGAAAGAAATGAGAGATCAGATGGAGCAGTCAGTAGTTATCAAAACAGAGAGACCACCAGATCAGTTGTTAGAAATTCCAGTGGAAAGATCAGAAGAATTGGTTGAAACAATGGAAAGAAAAGAAGAACAATTTAAAGAAATGGATCAGCTAGAAGAAAGTAGCTGCAAAGAAGAGGCCATAATCCCATTGTCAATTGTCCAAATTCCGGACAGTGAGCTAGAGGAGACTTCAATTGAAGAGGAAGGTCAATTTGGCAAAGAGGAGTTAAGCATAGAAAAACAAACACTCAAGGATGCCAACTCCACATTGCAACCCTCTAGCTTCAATAATTGGGGAACAATTGATTTCATCATTGGTAATGAGGCCATGATTGAAATCTTCATATTGAAGATTGAATCGAGTGTAGAAGTTCACATATATGACTTGGGCAAGGTACAATTTTGGAGCTTAAATGCACTTTGCAGCAAATTTGACCGTCACAAACTAAGAAGGTCATCAAAAGCTCTATTTAAAGTTCCTTGAGAAATTAGGTAAAAAGTCGGGATTTAAACTATAAATGGAGCGCTTGTTGGGAGGCAACCCAATTTCCTTTTCGCTTTCTTTACTTGTACTTAATTTATTGCTTTATGTTTAGCTTTAGGATTTAAGTGCATTTTTAGTTTCATATTTGCATGATTGAGTTGTCACTTTAGCATGATATTTGTTGCACCACATTTGGTAGTTGATAAGTCCATGTTTCTCGATTGAAAGTTTAAGCATCAATTTCATCATTAATTTCTGGACATGTAGTTGAAATCACATTTAGATGCATATTGAGATTCAAGAGCATTTTCATTGGATATTTATTCTCCATTACATGCTTGGATTGAATTGTCAAAAAAAAAAAAAAATATCATGCATGAAGCTTTAGTTCATGACATGGATCAAACATAGGTGAGTGAGTACATTGATAACAATGTGTTTTGAAGTTGAGAATTTGAGTTTGAATTTCAAAGTAGGCACAAAAATTTCTTTCAGCCGGAGACCTGGCGGCCACGTCCTATCATTTTGGTAGCCACGCGTTGTCCTTTAAAATAAACAAAACCTATAGTGTTTCACCACGTGGCGACCAGATGTTCTTCTGCGCAGCCGCACGGTTACCTGTAGAGTGAATTCGGTAGATTTCTATAAACTTTGGTAAATCATTCAAATTCATAACTTTCAATCTCATTTTCTCTTCCCAAATTCACCACAAATTGGCACATCACCTACATTGCATTCTTTTACATGGAATTGAGCATTACACAAGCTTGCATGACTTCCCAATCTTTCGCAAAGTATGAACTCCACCTTTATTTTACAATTTTACAAGGTTTGGGAGTTTTTTCTTGCTTTTATGGAAGTTTGGTATTGATGAATTGTTGAGTTATGAAATACGCTAGAAATTTTGTGATGATTTGATTGGGAAACTTAGGTCAAAATTTTTGGATAACTTCTTGCCTCCAATGTTATGATTTATCTTCACATTCATGAATGCATTCAAGGTGTTTGTTAAAATCTCTCAGTGAACCTTTCATCAAATTTTTGCAAATTCTTTTGAAAATAATTCATCACTTCATATTGAACATTGATTATGTGCAAACCTTTCATGATTTGCACCATCACAAGTGCATGAATCTTGAGTTGAAACCATAGGCACACTTAGGCACTATTTAAAGGTCATTGCTTGCATAAATTTTAGATTTTAGTGACCGCTTTGATACTTCATCTCACAACCCTTTTGAACTCTAAATGAGCTGAATTTTTTATATGTTGTAGACAACATTACATACTTTCATGTGTCTGAATATGGCTCAGGAAAAATTTCAATTTTTCATGGCTATGTCGAGAGCTGAAAATGGTTTGTTGGCTATATCAAAACTAATTTAAATTTGTGCGTAACTTTAGTTTTGGGGGTTTTTTATTAAGTTTCCTATGAGTGCTTATAAATTTGATGCTTCTAATGTACTTTTTTCATTCTTGCGAGGAATAAAACAATTGGAAAAACATCGAAATCAAGATTTGAACAATTGAACCATCCAAGTCTACATTCAAAGGGAAGCTCCAAATTGGAGAATTTGTACCGTCAAACACGGGGAAGCACTTGAACCCCTTTTTTTGTGCTTTGTCTATTTGAATATATCTTCATGACATACATTGAGGGCAATGTATAATTTTAGTTTGGGAGTGGAAAATCATGCTTTGTCATATTAAATGCTTCATGTGCTTCATTTGCTTCACTTGCACCTGTTATTTGGGAAATTTCAAAAAAAAAAAAAAAAAAAAAAATTGAAAAATTGAAAATTGTATTGATATGTTTATTATTACCTAAGATATAATAAGGATCAATTTGTGTTTTGGCATAATTGGACAACACAAAAACATGAATTTCATTTACTAGTCATGACTTGCTTGATTTCATCTTTATGAACACATAGCCTTTGCTAAGTTACTATTTGTGTAGGGATATGTTTAATACTTGTGGGGGTAAATTGATGCAACTTGAACTTAGGAATGACTTGATAATCCCTAAACTCAGATCATTAGATGCTCCTTCCCTACAATAGAATCGAACAACTAAAAGAGCAGTTTGAGGGTAGAATGGTTAGAATGTGTATGTATTGATGAGTTGGAGGTGTGTGATTCTTGATTTTGCACTTTAGTTTAAGCAGTTTGGTCAACAGGTATAAACCATAACCAGCATAAAAACAAAAACAAAAAATGCTGATTATCTTATTCTACTCTTCAAAAGCCTTTTTGACTCGAGTAAGTAAGCTTTAAGGTCCTTCAAACCTGGTACTCTAAACTCAACTGAGTGGGGAGCTATCAGCCAAAAGTTGGTTACAGGGGACTTACACAAAGGATGCTAAAACATCTTTAACTTTTCTATTTAAGCCTTTATGACTCAGGTAATTAAGTTTGAGAGGTTCTCTGAACCAGGTGCCCTAAATTCGTCTGGCTTGAGAGTCACCGACTTAAAGCTCGCTACAGGGGTCATATAGAAAGCAAGTATGAAAAATTCTGCTCAAAGATGGTAAAAGACATTGACATTAAAAAAAAGTCGTCCATAAAAGAATTTTTTTTGCATGATATAAGCCACTTTTAGCCCAATTATCATCCAAAAGCTCATCTTTTCCTTTAATTGCCTCATTCATGTGATTTTGGGATAATTTCTGAAATGCAAACAAATAACAAAAAAATAAATAGAATTTATTGTAAAACGACAACATATTATCCTAATTTAGACATATAAATAAATGTATAAAATACACTTATCAAAATGCAATAATCATTGACATTTTTCACTTTCTTTGTTTTTACATTTTTGGGCCATTCCTGTATTAGGGTCATACATTACGCACATTTATTGTGTGTCACAAGAGTGTTTACACTCTTGAGTTAACTTGTTTATGAGCTGAAGCTCCATTAATTTGAGCCGAAGCTCGTAAGCCATCAAGCTCAATAGGGCTCGTCCTCATGGTTGTGAGACATTGATCTCTAAAGGTACTTAAGACCTTATGGACAGCTAGTGTCCGCGACCTCCATTCATTTAGGGATTATTCCCTAGATGTACAAGCTAAATATGGACATTCTTAATTCTTCATGACCATTATTTAAAAACATACTTTTTCTTTAAAAGTTTTAATGATCATGAATGCATATGATGTAAATATTGGACATCAATTATCACACTATTATCACTTGAACAACCTTATACATAATCATTTCTTCACATTTTTAGGTACGTACTTTGCTCTTTCATACGAAATGATCATGCATGCTAGTGGTGATAAGTTGAAATGCTAAAGATCAAATGTCATGTAGAAGGCTTTATATCATCATGTCGTCACATATAAAAACATACTAGCTTATCCATATTTTAACACAAAGGATTACAAATTAAGTTTTTCATCATAGAATAGAATTTCCTATATTTGATACATAGAATTCCAAACCTTTTATTACATCCTAAAAGCTAAATTTTATCTTTTACTTCATCAAAATCCGGATTCTCACATGTAGAAGATAACATAATCAAGTGAGTAAATTCATATATTTTCACATTACTTATTGATCAATTTCTCAATATGACTTTTTATCATAAACATATTTTAGAAACTCTCATCACAATTTAGACTTCATATGAAGATTTTATCAAACACACTACAAAGTAATTAGTAGGGTTTAGATCTAGTAAAATCAAAGATTATTCAACCTCAAAATCATATTCAAACACCCACCTTGGTTACTTTTTAAAGTTTTTCCGATTCTTTACAATAATTTCTACATTAATCCATATTTTCTATTCATGCAATATTATTAACGCTATCATTTCGTCCATTAATAGTTCATGGCCAAATTTTAGTTCTATATTTGTTCATACATCATTAAAATTTCAGATCTAACATGAGGACATGCTTAATATAAGAAATAAAATTTTTAAGAACTTATCTTCGTAAAACCGTAACATAAATTCCAAATAAATTTCTTTCAATAACATAAACTTCAATCAAAATCTCAGAACCTATCAAATCTAAAAAATACGACATCATATTATATGAAAACAAAATTTAGAAGCAAAAGAAACTCGTTTGCTTTACTCACTGTTTTAGTGAAGTTTACCTTTTTTTTTATAACCTGAAATATGTGATTTAAAAAGGTTAAACAAGGTAAAAGTTTAGGAGAAACAAAAATATATACATTAGCTTCTTAGTTAAACAAAGATCCATCCCAAAATAGTTTAAAAACTTGCTGGATTCTCACAAATCATCACCATCGAAAGTTATCAGTAACTTTAGTTTTATGAAATTCAAGTTATTTTTCCACAGATTTGTGTTACTGGTTACCTCCAATCTGGGTAGAACGCCCTTCTTCGAGTTCCAGCTTCGAAGTCTCCCTTTTTCTTGAAACCTTATGAATGTAATAGTGAGAAATTCTTGTGTTTGAACATGGTTTATCACTTTTACTTTCATAAGATAGAAAGAAAATGAAGAAAATCATGTTGGATTCAAAGTTTTGAAGATAATCTTACCTTGTGTTGAAAGATTGAAAGTTTTCAGAATTTTGCCTTGGTTCTTCTTCTTGTTTTCGAGAGTGGGGAAGATGAATGCTTTAAGGAGATGGAAAGCCATATACATATATATATGCATAGGGTTAAGGTGTGTTTGGGTGAGTTTATAAGTTAAAAACTCATTTAAATATTTCAAAGCATTAGCTTAACCATTATTTGAAATAATATTTAATCGAAATAGTATTTGAGGTCTAAAACCGTCCCAACCAAAGCCTTAGGCACCAAGCATGCATGTGTGTCAATGGCACCAATTCCCATTTTAATTCAAAAATAATGTAGATTTTTCATTTCGAGTGGCCTACTTTGGGTCGATATTTGATGGTTCAAATGAATTCCAATTAGGCCGCTCTTTATACCGTTGTAAAGTTCATGCAACAAAATTTGTAAAGCATAAACAAGCTAAGCAAACAGATAATTCCACAATCCGTGGTACTTATTCAAACATGGTTGTTTTGGTAGCATCCAACACAGAGAAATTTTTTCAAGTTTTTCAGCGTTCCAACCTTTTTCTCTTGTGTAACTTTGGTTCGATATTTGGGATACTTCCCATCCTCCTAAATGATCGAACTTGGTATCAATGTTTAGATCTCATCGTGAACTATGGAGTAGTGTAACAGTCATTAGCTAGTATTTACTATATGCCATACAAAATGTTCCCAAAATCACGTCCATCAAATTGGTAAACTTGAAATCTCTAAAGGTTCCTAAATTTCTAGCCTAACCCTTACTTATAGAATTTATTCCAATTGAGTTCCAAACCCAATCAACGCAATCTTAATATTATAATTAAGTCCTAATATCATGGATTATGGAACTTCACTTCTTTTTCCCATCAATGGTCATCTAAATGAGGAAGTAAAACAATGTAAATTCTAGAATTTAGGCTTAAAATTTCCGGGGTGTTACAATGTATATGTATATCTATATATGTAAATGTGTATGTATGTATGTATGTATGTGTGTGTGTGTGTGTACGTACGTACGTATATGTATATATTAATAACTACTAATATTATGGTAAATAATGATTCATATTTTTTTAAACATTCTTAATTTCAATAACTGTGCAAAGATTATATGATATAAAAGTTTGCATGTAATTTCTTAAATTTCACGATGCTCAATTTTCTTATATTTGATAAGTTAACATTAAACACACATTAATAATTATTGTGATTGGTGTTTTTGAATGAAAATTGAGAAAGACGTAAAATATGTGAAGCAAATGTAGAAATTATAATAAATATATTTATACCTTGCACATGCATCAATGAGGCCGTGTGAATGCAAAATCTGAACAATGTGTATTATGTCAGGAAAATGGTCCTTGGGTGTTATGACCCCAATTTATTTATTTTTATTTTTATTTTTTTATTATTTTATTATTATTATTTTATTTTTTAAGAAAAGATCGAAAAGTATCAATGTAGAGTGGTATAAATATCAAAACTTAAGCAAATATAACACTTAAAAATAGCATTGCACAATATAGATTGATAAAGAAAATTAAGTACAATGTAAGTAAGTAAAAGGGAATATAGGATGCAAGAAGATATTTTTAAGGAGGTTCTATCCAACCACTTGATCTACATCCTCCATTACCAAGCTCTCTGTCATGAGCAAGACCTTTGTAACAACTTTGAATTAACTGAAAAGTGCAATCCAAAACCCTTACAATATTTAGCTTTCAAGGGACTTCAATATAATCTCCGTGACTCACAATAAGGAGCACCGATCATTATGCGAGTTACAACAAAGAGCGGCAATCCTTATATAACTTACAACAAGAGAGCATTTATCATTAAGAGACTTACAACAAAGAGCATTTATCCTTAGATAATTTACAAGAAGAATAACCTATCATTTACAACAATCGAGCTTTAAAGGCACCTCGAAATGACTCGAGTATAATAAATTGTTTTACAATTGAAATAACTCTCTTGAAAAATGATATATTCGAATTAAGTCTCAAGAAAGTTAGTCTAGCACTTCAATAAATAGAAATTAATTAAGCTTGAGTATTAGAGAAATTTTTTATGCAAATGATAATGAAAAATCTTAATGCAATCAAACAAAATTTTTCAAAGAATATAATCTCTTGTTCATTTGCTATTTATTTTTTGCATTCATTCAATTTTGGTGTGTATACAAAAGAAAATTTCTTTTTATGATAGGTTTGTTGATATACTTACTGCCTATGATGATATTTCGTTCGATTTACAACCTTGCTTAGGTTAACTACTGGACAACATTTAAGCTTGAGTTTTTACTAAGTTTCTTATTCATGTTAGACTTTATGGAACTGGGCACATAGCCAAGATTGTATTATCACTCGTGCAGGAGTATACTTTGCGTATGTGGGGTAATTTAATTATGTAATCTGGCCTAGGATTCACAAGATGTTTCCCAACCCTAATTCTTGAAATCCTGACCTTTGATAGAGAAACCAACCTGCTCGAGAGCAGTTTGGGGTGGAAATATTAGTATTGATAGGCTTATACATTTGAGGATCTGAAGTTTCTGAATTATAACTTTGGTTGAATATGTAACGACCTCAAAATCTGACTATTTTTTTTTTCCGGATACTAGTATCTTTACATTGAACTGTCTATATAGCTACAGCGTGCTACTAATATCATCAAATTCTGCTTTTCGATTTAACATCTTTCAATGGTACTGATATCAATTTGTTCATTCTAAATTTACAATAATTCTTGATTACTAGTATCATATCATCATGCTTCAATATCCTATTTCAATTACTCCAATTTACAATTCATATCACTTTTCCATTATATAACTATTTCATTTTACAACATAAACTTCATAACAATCACCTCATAACCTTAACTTCATAATATTAACTTCATAACATCAACATCATAACATTATCATCATAACATTAACTTGGAAACATTAACTTGAAGCCTTACAACATACATGCTTTCCCCTTCCATAGCACCTTATATTCCCTATCATATTTCCATCTAGTCACCCTATTAGCAAAAGACTAGGGTGATTTACAAGGGAACCATACAAAAGCAAGTTAGGTGTTTCATACAAAATATCCCTCCTAACATGCTAAGGGAAAGGCTACCATAAAAAGTTAAGTCACTTCTACACCTCATATGATGAAGAAGTAAGTTCCCCTAGGCTTGAAGGTCACCGCATCATAGGCATGTACCACCTTGTACATCCTTTCCTTAATATATAACCCAGGGAAGCGAGTAAAATGACTCCAAACTTCTATCTTGGTAATAATATGATATTCCGTCCCATCCCGCGAGGTTCTCCACCGAGTTCTCACCACCTCATGTGTTTCTCGGTCCATTACCTATATTAGTCATAAAATACTTGTAAGTGGAGAAGATTAGTGAGTAAAAGTAGGAGAAACTATGCAAAATTCAAGGAGTGAAGTAACTTTACCTCTGAACTTTGAATCTTACCTTGCATATGTAAGTGAATATAGCACAAAAATCTGATATGAATATCTTAGTAGCTTCACAAGAGTTAAATATACCAAGTAATGCCACAATCACTTATTTCACCAAGTAAATCACATAAGAAGCATTAAAAACTCTTTCTCACTCCATATCTTCTCTAATCTTATTGATTTACTAACACATAAGAATTCTCACCTTAAATTCAAGTTAAACAAGTTTGAAGATGATGTATAAAATGCCATGCATGAAGATACACATTCTTTGATTCCTTTTTCTTCTATTTTCTTTATTTGAAGATGATGCATGTACCATTTTCTTTCTTCATTCATTCTTTCTTCTCTTGGGCCCTTCCCTATTAGGGTTGTACACCCGCGCGCAAGAGTGCTAAATCAAGCACAAGGTCACTAGAGTGTTCTTTACACTCACGAGTTTATTAACTCGATTCTTCTTCTTTCTTTCTAGAGCAATTTGCTCCCAAGCATACTAGCTCAAATATTTTCTTTCTTCTATGGGCATCTAATAGCCCGTGACCTCAATTAGGGACTTTCTCCCTAGGTGTACCACCTAAATAGGGATTTTATAATGTTTCATTATTCTTTCTTTGATTATGTATTTCTTTCATACCAATGTACCAAACTTGCATGCATGTAATGATGCAATGGTCAATCTCATATTTGAAGGTTTAGTATTTCCAAATACATCCACATCTAAAGTTAGCATATAAAAATGAAGAAGAAGATTACAACATTGAAACTTCAATATGATAGAATGACATTATAGTTCATGGATAAAATTAAATCCCTATTTCTTTCTTCTTTAACTGCTTTGGTGTATAATTACCAATCCTAACTTTAACCTCATTAAACAATAACTTCACTATCATATTCTACTTTCTTTACTGTAATGATATCTTCTCAAATCTGACTCTCAGATTTAATTACCCATTTTGAAGATATTTAACTCATGTATGTTGACAATAAAACACAATTTAAGTGAGCAAACTAGTTTCACTTATTAAATATAAAATGCATGGAAAATTTAAATCCTTCATTTCACTTCCATTTTATTTGTATTAAATCATTTTCAGATTTATCAGATAGACATTTTGAACACATGCAAACTATAAATCTAATAATCCATGATATAAGCTATATTCTAAACTTCAAGAAATTTCCCTATTCAACTAGCAACTTTCTATCATGACACCAATTAATAATTCCAGTTGAAACTCAAGCTTAGGAGTCCCTAAAGGGGTGCTATGCAATAACTTAAATCTGGACAGAAACATAAAATCAGTCTTTTGACACATGCATGACTTAAATATGATAACTCATGGTATAATTCCTATTCTAGAATTTAATAATTCAATCTTTAACATCTTTCTCAGGGTATAAACTGAAATTCCCATCTAAACATAGAATTTTGAAGTCAAATGAAAATTTGGACAGCAACATTAAAACCATATACAGATTTTTATTCCATAACTTCATCCCATAATTAGTTAAGTAATTTCATAAATAAGATTGAATACTACAAGATCTTACTTAAGTGTTAAAGTAATTCATATCAAGCAGAAATCCACATAACATAAATCTGGACCAGAACATAACATAGAAGAAAAACTATCTACTTTACTCACCTTAGGTTGATTTCCTCTTAGAATTGCTAGCCTGAAATTTATAATTTTATGGGTATAAAATCAAGTTAATAATTTGATAAACTAAGGCTAAAAATAAAGCATTTACTTTAGATAATAACCCTGTTTGATAATCCTGACCAGTACTACCAGAATTTCACTTTTTTTTTTTTCACTAACAGGTTCGGATGCTACTAGTAGTATCCGATTCAGCAGATTTTGGAAATCAAATTCTGTGTTTATTCCATTCGATTTCTGGTAGTATTTGAGTGTATAAGTGATTAATTTCTTGATTATTTAGTATTCGACACTTATACCTCCATGGATTAAAGGAATCAAATGAAGAATTTGATGAATTTCCTAAGAATTCTAAGTTTGGGAAATGGGTTACCTGATTTAACTTAGATTGATCGATCAGCAAGGGCTCTGGGTGGATTTTCCATATCACATTTCTACTTATTTAATACCTCATGTTATATTTATGTGAATTCAACGATTATTTGTATGAATATATATCGAGCTGGTTCCCTGTTCAGATTATCACTGCCAAACAGGTTCTAATGAAATCTGGTGCAATGTGACAAGTGTCCAGCTCATGCCTTATTTTAATAGAAAAATTCCCAGATTTCTTATTCCAGGTAGTTACTTTTAGGCTAAGATTTGAAGGTCGAAACAGGGTCCATTTTGGCCATTCTTTATACCGTTGGAAAGCTCACGTTATGTGCTTCGTAACAGTCATATATGGAAAGAGAATGGACCAATATCCAGCTCGAACCGGTCCTCCAAAGTTTCCTGTTCGACAGGATTTTATAATTAGTCATATTTCTGATTTTTCTCAGGTTTCTTACCTTTTCATGTATGCAGGTTTGGCTCGATTTCTCAAGTGACTTCCGGTCTTGGATGATCTCAAATCTGATACCAATGTGTAGAACTCATTGTGATCTAAAAATTGGTGTAACATGCATCGGAAATGGCTCAACACATCTCATTTACTAAGGTCATAAAGTCGAGTCCTCTACAATGGCAATTCTGTAATTTAAGCTGAATCTTTACCAACTTTTCAGCTTGGCAATTCTGTAATTAAATTTCTAATTGAATCCAAATACTTTTCATAATTTTATTTTAAGCCAAATTGGGTCCTTGAATTTATAATTAAGGATATTTTGCTCATCTCTTCTTAAGATTTCCTTATGCCTTAAAGCTATAATTATACTAAATAAATAAAGATATGAAAATTTTGGGATTTTATAGAATGCATTTTAGTCAACGAGTATAAATCAGTACTAGTTGCATAACAGTAATATTATTCTTTTCTTCATAGTCTTGGTGATTTGAGTAAAATAACTTTTATGTGTTTTTAAAACATGACACCCAAAAGTCATCTGATTCGGGAATTATCAGCCCAAAGCTTGTTACAAGAGTCATTTAGAAAATCTAATGGAGAGAGGGCTTACACATATGACATAATAGCATCTTTTACTTTTTTTGTAGACTTGGCAACTCGAGTAAATAAGTCTTTAAGAGTTCTCAAAACCTGTGCCAAAAAATTATCTGACTTCATTACCCTAAAACTCGTTAAAGGGGTCGCTTAGAAAGTTTAATGAGAACAGTTCTGCACAAAAGACGAGTCAGAAATGATGATGATGATGATGATGATGATGATGATAGTTTGTATAAATTTTTAGGTTATAACTTTGGAGACTGTGATTTGAAATTTGAAATTGCTTACCATTGATCTTTTATGCAAACTTATATCTTATCCTGACCGCATTGTATGAAAAAAAAATCTATTGATATTTAGAAATCATAATTAGAAGGAACCTCAGGATTGGAGAGAAAAGTATAAGAAAGTGATCATGCATGAAAGATGCAAGAAAAATAAAATCATTATTTGACCATATGAGATTCGATTTAGCACATCATCATAAGCAACATTATGTTCGGTGTATATTTTTATAAGTATGCATTTGATATTGGATATTCACACACACACACACACACACACACACACACACACACACACACATGAAAAGTCGATCATAGGATAAGAGAATTTTATTGTGTTGCTTGAATTGTTTTTTAAAGTGTGTTTTTTCTTCGAACCTGAGGTATAAAGGAAGTTACAATGAGTCATTTGTGCTATTGAGTCTAGTTGTAAAGTCATACTTTAGTTTTATACGAATAATTATTCTAGTTTGGGATTTGTAAGTACATTTTATACACTTATTTATCTACTAAAACTAAGCAGCTAAATCATCGTTTTGTAAAGTTTCTACGTAATTTGTTGTAACTTGTGTCAATTTCAGTTTTCACCCAAAATTAAGAAAATGAAACAATCAAGGCGAATCAAGACCAATTATATTACGAGATGGAATAAGTTGTACAATATGAAAGTGGACGAAGAGAATCAAAAATCAAATTGAGGCTGAAGTGAAGGAAACAGAGTTTCAAGGGCTGAATTGAACAAATCTAAAGATAAATGACCAACTTGAAAAGCAAGACGAATGACCAAAACGAAAGAGAAGAAATTTATACCCAAGCAATCACCTAGTTTTAACCAAGCGATCACCTACGGGGTAAGAAATAAGGCAGATGTCTCTTGACATAAAAGCGGACAGGTTTCGTTTCCTTGTTTAACATGGATTTTATTAGATCATTTTGATTTGGACAAGGATTCTACCATATAAGGGTTGCATGAATTCCAAGGCTACTCAATTGTTCAGGTATCAAAGAGAGAGAGAGAGAGAGAGAGAGAGAGAGAGAGAGAGAGAGAGAGAGAGAGAGAGTTCCAAATCAATTATTTTCTTCCAACAAGTTTATTTTCTACATTTAGGTGATGGATCATATTAATTCTTGTTATTTATTTTCAATTATGTATTTAGACTAGATAAAATTGTGTTAGGATCAATATGATACTATAATTTTAAATTTTTTTTTGGTTTACGATTAATTGAAGATGATTTGCGACTTTGAGTAACTAATTCTAGTCTTACACGTTTTTTCAATTACATGCACAATGATTGTAGAACTTTATGTTTCGTATATTTAGATTCAAAAGGCTAACAATTCAATAAACAAGTCACAAAATTTTTAAATATTTTTTTAAATATTGTTTTCATATATTTGACAATCCATTGGCCGGCTTATCATTAAGCCTTTGTTTGATAATTTGCAGTGTTCTAAAATGAGCGAAAATGAGCTGCCTAGGCGCGATGCGTGATCAAAACGCGTCGAATAAGTGGTATGCGCGTAAAAATGCGGTCAACGATTTTTTTTGACCGCCTAGGCGCCACCTAATCCGTTTTTTTTAAAGGGTAAAAAATCTATTTTTTTATATAAAAATATATTTAATGTCTTAAAATAATATTAAAAATACGAAACACATTATGACGCTTATTCTTAGCATTGACACGCCTAAACTTGTGATTCTTGATTCTCGACCTCGACGCATCGCAACGCATTACGCATTTTAGAACACTGATAATTTGTTTATAAACATAGACAACACATTTTTCCAAATAACTTTTTAATTACACACATGTTCCAAAAATTACTTTTCAACTTCATATTTTATCTCTAAAACATCACATTCTTTATTTATAAATAAAAATGTTTTACCCAAGAGAGGCTATTTAAGCAATCAATGAAGGAATAAATTTGTTTATTCAAATAGTTTTAAACTTCAGAAGAGGTTTTATGTGCTATTTTATAATCTATAAAGTTCATATTATGCCTTTTAATCTTATTCTTTCTCAATAAATGATTTAATAATATCTTAATCGATTGCATTCTTTAAGGAAACTAGTGAATCATCCCGTGCGATGCACGGGAAGAAACTTCTAAATAAAAATAATCCTATTCGAAATTAAATGAACTCTTAAACAAAATAAATAACATTCACAAATAAAAGATAACTTCATCATTTATTAGTTTCATGTATAAACATCAACATTTTAGGGAGAAGTCATACATGCGAAAATGATTGTGCCTGATTCTTATTGATAGTCATGGCATATGACACCATCAATGAAAATTGTTTTTTTTGAAATCTAATAAGTATCCTAAAATTCGAATAGCTCAACGATATCCTTGGAATAAAGAACTTGTATCATGCATTACTGTCAGATAGAATTTGACCTTATAGAATATGATCTTCAAGTTTTGTAACGATTATTCACTATATCCTCGAACCAAAAATTCGTCTTGCAAAATGAACACTTAAATGTAGGATCTCCAGTATTCATGTACTCTGAACATTCAAACAACAGATGAAAAAGTTAATAATAGAGACCATGCATATAAAAGATAAAATTCAATATTTTGACCATTGACAATGAAAAACAACATGTATAATAATAATAATAATAATAATAATAATAATAATAATAATAATAATAAATTGCGAGGTTGACAAAGATATTGCATCAAATTTATGATATTTTAGGTTTTCAATATTTATACAACGTAATTATTTTCTGATTGAAATTATAATTTAATATTGATCATCTCAATTTTTAGTTAAGTAAATTGGGAGACAATTTATATATTATTGTGAAAAAATATCATAAAATTTGAATTAAAATATAGCAAAGAATATCTTGGTATGGTTAATTACTTTTTGAAATTTTAAAATTAACAGTTAGGACAAAAATCATTAATAACTATATCATTTCAAACAATATAGATAAATTTGTTAACCGTTAATGTTAAAAAATGTGATATGAGATTTTTTTGAAAGAACTTTAATATGTATATGTAATAAATAACTTAAAAACAGGATTTAATTATAAAAATTTCAATACAACATGATTTATAAAAATACGAATGTATATAAATTTTAGATATAATTTTAATTGAGAATTTGACATTGGATCTGTATGACTGAACCAAATATTTATCCATAAAATTAAGACCAATAAAATATCACAATTATTATAAGAAATTAATTACTTATTAAATGTAATTATCTATAAAAATATTTAATAATTTAATAATACGCTATAAAAAAGAGCTCCAATTTTTAGATGTACCAAATAACTAAAAATAAGATTATTTATAAAAAAAAAAAAAAAACTATATGTATGATGTGATTTATAATTTAGTACTCTCTTCATCTCATAAAGATAGTCCTCTACTCATTTTCAAACAGATTAAGGACAAAATGGAATATAAAATATTAATTTAACTCTTAAAAAATAAAGTAGACTATCTTTTTGATACGGACAAAAAAGAAATTGTGAACTATCTTTGTAGGACAGGGAAAGTATTATCTAGTAATAAAATTTCAACATAATTTTTAACTGAAAATTTTACTTTGAATTTATATAAATGAACACACATATTTATTTGTAAGATTGAAAACGTTAGAAGAACACATTTTTTATGAAAAGAGAGGTTTTAATATAAAAAGCCAAATATAAATAAGTAAAATCAAACAAATTATCGTTCTTATATCATAAAAAAAATAAAAAAACAACTTCTCGGTAAAAGCAAATTTAAAAAAAAAAAAAAAAAATCTAGTTTCTTATTTTTATTATTTTTTATACAATGTGATATACAATTTCATCAAATGTATATACTGACCCATGAATAATATGTTTTTCTTCACTCAACGGTCGAAACCATTAACATATCTATCAAACCCAAAACTATTCTAACTAGCCCAACATTAGTTAACACATTGCAACCCCAATAGAGAAATCTAGAACATAATATAAATAAACTATTAACAAATCCTCTTATTAGTCTAAAATAATTTTGCATTCTATATTGTTTTCGAAGCTTTCTCTACAATATTATTGTTTTAATATTTTTTTCTTTTTTGTTAGAAACCCAAATTTATGTTCAACGACTCAAAATATCACAGGTCTTGATGAAAAGAGTAGTGCCAATCATTTTTACTTTTTCAAAAAATAATTTACTATTTTTTATTTTCAACTGGTTTGTAATATTAATAACTAATAAGCATTACCACCGCACCAGAAATTTTGAATCATAAAACGTGATAAATAGAACGTGGAGTGGAGCGATCATGTTAAACAGTACACATTTTTTCAAAGAAATAATCATTTACTTGAAAATATTGAAGACTATAAGTAGACGTCAGCGATTTTGAAAATAATAAATAAATATTGAATGTCCAACTATTTTTGAAGTGGGTCTTGAAGTTGATTATTGGATAGGAGATATAAGTAGTGTGAACATGATAAATATTGAAGTCCCCAAAAATTGGAAAAATAAATAAATAAATAAAATCTGCACATAGTACAAGAGTTTTGGAGGGAAACAGTGAAATTGACTGAGGTTGACTCAGCTACTTTTATATATTATATAGATTTTTGTGGTACATCCAATGGTAATACTAAAGTGTACAGTGAAACTATATCAAAAATAAAAAATAATAAATGAATAAATAAATGAAGTAAGAACAAGCAGGTTAATATGTGTGTGTATTCAAAATAAAAAGTAACATCACTTAGAGCCTGTTTGGTAACATAAAAGTTTTGATTTTTGTAGTTTTTTTATTTATTTTTTGATGAATGTGTGATTTAAAAATATTTAAAAATTAAAAAATAGTGAGCTTGACTAAGAATAAATAGTTAAAATTAAATTTAAAAAATTGTGATAAAAATTTTACCTTTACCAATCAATTTCTTAAAAGCGAAGCTTTTAAAGCAATTTCTCTGAAGTTGGAGGCTAGATTTGTTGTCCCAAATGTATGTCTTAATGGCTGTCCCTCCAATAAGAAAAGTACACGTCATTTACTAAATACAACTCAGCAAACAGATTAATTACTCTGTCTAATACAACTTATCACTGCCGTCAACGTCTCTTCTTCCCTCCCAGTTCAATTCCACTAAAGAGCATCCAATTCAAAAACCCATACTTTTCCAGAACTCCAAATGAATTTGTGCCAATTGAAGTCATAACCCACATATCTCTGTAATTTCTGGCAAGACTAATAACGTTCAAGGTGGCGAAAAATTTTATTCCCCAAATAGTATTCTTGCTCTAATCACTTCAATCTTGATGTAATTCATGTGGGTTGAGTTTTGTTTTTGATTTTTTAACTTCTGGTTATTTTTAATCTTGATATTGTAAGTTTTGGTTTCTTTGGAACCTTCCATTTCAATTGGTTTCTGATCGGGCTATTTCCCGAGAGAGTCCATCCCGGACTATATCAGTCCCGGCCATCTATCTTTTCTTCTATAGGCCGGGATATTTGCTCGTCCATATGACCGTCTCGGCCCATGTATGCCCGACCTATCCATATCCTGCGTCCATAGTGGGAAACGTGCCCGGTCTAGCCCGGCCACTTCGGATTCCAGGAGTTCACCATTTATGGGCTTTAACAATGGGCCATCTTCTTGGGCCCTTGGAATAAAACATAGCCCATAAGTAATCATCATAAAAAAGAGGAAGTATAATCCTTATAAGATTAGAATTCCTCCTAAAAGGTAAAGTATATAAAAAAGGACTCCCTCCTTAAATAAAGGAAATTATGGGTTTTTTCAGCCCTATAAATACAGCTCATTTGATCACATATATTCATTCATAATTCTTTACGTTTTTCAGATATATATTCTCTCTCTATCTTTTTCCAGAAAACTAATTCTCACACCGGAGGGGCGACGGGGAGAATCCTCCTCGCCTTTTTTGGAGGTCATCCAAGGCGAGTTCATTGATCTCTTCCAACAATCAAGTACCATCAGATCCTGCCACGTCAATGTTAGGATTTTTGACAGCATCAATTGGCTCCGTCTGTGGGAAGAGATACAACTAGCCATGGTTAATAGACGTCAAGCCCATCCCTCCGCATCCACTGGTCAATCCCTTCCGGCCAACACCTCGGCTAAGGATGATAATCCTCCACCTCTTGAAGATGTTGGGGAAGAACAAAAACCCAGAGGCCACTCCAGCAGCAGCTCCGCGAACTTCGTCAAGCTCTTCAACAACATAACAGTCATCAAGCGCAACCTGACCCGAACACTCCTGGCACGATTCCCAGGGAAGATCTCCAGCCAGCTAATCCTATGGCTGACAACTCCCCGGGAATTAGGGGTGCCCATCCCATGACAGAAGGATCTGCCAACTTGACACAGCAAGAGCTCTCAAGAATCATTCAAGAAGGAATTGCTGATGGAATACGACAGAATACCCAGGGTCGAACGTCATTCGTGAGAAGAACCCCCTTTACTCCTGAAATAACATCCTTTCCCTTTCTAGAACGATTTAAATATCCTCGGATAAAGGAATACGATGGAACAACAGATCCTAACAACCACTTGAATACTTACACTGATGTCATGGACATGCAGAATGCTCCCGATCAGATTTTGTGCAAGGCCTTTCCGCAAACCTTGACAAATTCAGTTCGAGATTGGTTTTCTACGATACCTCCAGGATCCATCTCTTCCTTTGCAGATCTTACTGAGAAGTTCACTGCTTTCTTTGCAAGTAGCAAAAGAATCCAGAAGACCGCCGCATCCCAAAGCTCAGAATGAGACGCTGCGAGAGTTCATGACTCGGTTTAACGCTGAAAGACTTCAGATTCCAGATCTCCATATATCATCAGCAATTTCAGCCCTTACCTTGGCCATTCGAAGCCCGGAATTCAGAATGTCCCTATCAAAGAACCCACCATCAAATGTAACAGAGCTTCTCCGAAGAGTAGAAAAGTACATAAACATGGAGGAAACACTTTTGTCAGTTCGGGCACAGGATCAAGGGCATGGAGCAGTAGCACAATCTTCACAATCAACAAAGCAGGGGAATAAAAGGTCAAGATAGGAAGACGAGAAGAATTCTTCCCGAAGTAACTCGAAGGGGAATAGCAATGGGTATCAGAGTTTAACTCCGCTAAATGCACCCCGATCCCACATTCTCATGGAAATCAAAGGACGTGAAGACTTGCGATGGCCCAAGCCTATCAAGGGGAAGATCGACGAAAAGAATCGACATAAGTATTGTGACTTTCACAAGAGCCCGGGCCATACCACAGATGAATGCAGAATTTTGAAACAGGAGATAGAAGCCCTCATAAAAAGGGGCTTCCTGGAGGACTACATAAAGAGAGACGATAAAGAGCATGGAAAAGGGGAAGAGAATACCATATCCGCTGGCACCATTAATTTTATCATCGGAGGAATAGCATCTGGAGGTGATTCGAATAATGCACGAAAGAACCATGCCCGTGCACTAAGTGATCGGGAAGAAAGGTCGGGATGTCATGACCAGGAGGTCTCGAACAGCATTGATGAGAATCATGGCGGGCTTGACAGAAAGAACTACAATTCAAGCCAAAACAAGAACTCAAACAGGTTCGGAGAGCTTCAAAGATCAAATCAGGTCAAAATGGATCAGAACCGTATTTACGGCCGTAAGCTAGCTTGTCACGGCCGTAAGTCATCCTCGGGTGGAAATTAAAAAGTTCCAAGATCTTAACAGTTACGGCCGTAAGTTTGTGGTCACGGTCGTAATCCTTAAGCAGAAGTACAGTTACGGCCGTAAGGAATGTTGTCACGGCCGTAATTCCAAAATAACGCAAATCATACGGATTTTTATTTCCTTAATTATAGGATTAGATTTACTTTATTTTTATTATTGTTTCCAATTAAATTAGGACTCTATTTTGATAGATTTTATCTATTCCCTAATTAGATTAGATTTTATTTAGTTTCCAAAGTAGACTAGGATCTTTATTTTGGTTGCCTATATAAAGGCGTCTGCATTGTAATACAAAAAATGAGACTTTGATTATTGAATGAAATATATTGAGTGTTTTTACTCTCTAAAGGTGAGGATTCCCTTTAACTCGAACTTATCAAATATTGTGTAATATTTGTGGCGTTCACCAAACCGAACTTATCAAGGATCTGGACATTCTTTGTGGCGTTCAAACCATTACGGTTCTTGTTTCCGCATCGTAACGGGTCTCGGGTTTAATATGCCCCTGGTTCTTGCGTCGTGAGGCGGTCGTAGTGTTACCGTCCGTTCCAACCTGAATTCGGAACTTTCCCGGCGTTCATTCCGCGTGTTCGTCGTGACCCCCTCCTGGGATCACATCAAGCATCAGCTTCAGCAATCCTGACATGGAAGGGATTTCATATCCTCATGACGATGCTGTTGTTATCAGTGCAACAATCGCCAATTTTGATGTCAGGAGGGTGCTAGTTGACAATGGGAGCGCAGCCAACGTTCTTTCCTTGGAAGCTTTCAATCAGATGCAACTTCCCAAAGATCGGCTTCAACAGGTCATTACTCCCCTAACTGGGTTTGGAGGAGGAACCGTGAAACCCGAAGGCCTAATTGACCTTCCCACTTCACTAGGATCAGAAGAGAAACATTTAGCGAAGATGACTCCGTTCCAAGTCGTCAAAACTCCTATGGCCTACAATGCTATCTTGGGAAGGCCATTCTTGAATAGCCTCAAGGCTATAGTGTCAACTTATCACCTGGCAATTAAGTTCCCAACTTCCGCAGGCATAGCAACTATTCAGGGAAATCAATCGGTAGCCAGAAGTTGCTACATCAACTGCATTGGAAAAAATAAGACAGATCTGATGTCAATAGAACTTCCTCTCGAAGAAAGAATGTCGCCAGTAGAGGAGCTGGAAGAGGTTCATGTCTCAGAAGGGAAGAACTTCACAATTGGGAAAGAGCTCCCCAAAATGATGAAGGAAGAGTTGTCACGGTGTTTAAAGAAGAATATCGATGTTTTTGCATAGAGTGCTGAAGATATGCCCGGGATAGATCCCGAGCTCATCAAACACAGGATCAACGTCATGCCCGACAAGAAGCCCGTAAAACAGCGAAGAAGACAGTTTGCCACAGAAAGGAGGCAGATAATAAAAGAGGAAATAGATAAACTCTTGAAAGCAGGATTCATCAAAGAAGTGAAGTATCCAGAGTGGCTAGCCAATGTGGTCTTGGTGAAGAATCCAAATGGCAAGTGGCGAGTTTGTATAAACTTCACAGATTTGAATAAAGCATGTCCGAAAGATAGTTATCCCCTTCCCAGAATCGACAGATTGGTGGATTCCACGTCTGGCTCCGAACTTTACAGCTTCCTAGACGCCTTCTCGGGATATCATCAGATTCGGATGGCACGGGAAGATCAGGAAAAAACTTCCTTTATGGCAGATGAAGGAATATATTGCTACAAGGTCATGCCGTTTGGATTGAAGAATGCTGGAGCTACTTATCAAAGGTTGGTTAACATGGTCTTCTCCCGACACATTGGACTTAACATTGAAGTCTACGTTGATGACATGGTTGTAAAAAGCTCAAGAAAGAAAGATCACATTGCTGACCTTGAGGACATATTCAATACACTTAGAAAACATCGGATGAAACTGAATCCTGCAAAATGCGCCTTCGGAGTGGGCTCGGGAAAGTTCTTGGGATTCATGATCACTCGGAGAGGTATCGAAGCTAATCCAGATAAAATCTCATCCCTAGCTTCAATGGAACCTCCCCGAAACATCAGGGAAGTACAGAAATTAACAGGAAGAGTAGCAGCATTAGGTAGATTTATGTCAAAAGCAGCGGACAAATGTTTCCCCTTCTTCAAAACTCTTCGAGGAAACAAAGACTTCAAGTGGGATGAGGAATGTAAGGTTTCCTTCAGGAAATTGAAAGAATACTTGGGTACACCTCCGATACTAGTAAAGCCGAATCCAGGGGACAATCTGTTCTTATATCTAGCAGTGTCTGATCATGCTGTGAGCGCCGTTTTGGTTAAAGAGGAAGAGAAGACTCAAAAGCCTATATATTATGTTAGTAAGATGATGTTGGAAGCAAAAACCCGATATACATTGGCAGAGTAGCTCGCACTTGCCCTGGTTAATGTAGCGAGAAAGTTAAGACCATACTTTCAAGCCCATGCAATAACTGTCCTCACAAATCAGCCCTTGAAGCAAATCTTGCAGAAACCAGATGTATCCGGTCGTCTACTAAAGTGGTCAATCGAGCTCGGGGAGTATGACATCGAGTTCAAACCTCGACCTTCCATCAAAGTACAGGTCTTGGCCGAATTTGTCGCCGAACTCACACCAAGACCTCGGGGGCCGACAGGTCATGACCGGGAAGAGACCACATGGACCTTGCAAGTAGATGGAGCATCGAATGCTGAGGGCTCGGGGGCCGGAATCATATTAAAGAAAGATGATGGCACAATGGAAATTCAGTGCGCAATACGGTTTGACTTCCCAGCAACCAATAATGATGCAGAGTATGAGGCCCTAATCGCTGGACTTCAAGCAGCTCAACATCTAGGGGTCGAGCATGTCAAGGTCCTTAGTGATTCACAATTGGTGGTAGAACAGGTAAACGGCCCTTTTGAAGCAAAAGATGAGAAAATGTCATCTTACAGGATGATGGTCTTGGACTTGCAAAGAAAGTTCAAGTCTTGCTGCATAAACAAAATTTCGAGGTCCGGCAATCACAAAGCGGATACTTTGTCAAGACTCACTTCTTCCAATCTAGACCACCTGGATAGGACCGTGTTCGTATGAACTCTTCATGAGCCTAGTATCGTACAACAACCCGAGGTCATGGATATTTCAGATCAAGAGCCCAGTTGGATGGATCCAATAATTGAATATTTAACATCAGGAAAGTTGCCAGATGACAAAGTAGAGGCCAGAAAAATCAAAGCAAGAGCCCCAAGGTATACCTTGCTGCAGAATACCTTGTTCTGCCGAAGCTTCACACTTCCTTATCTGCGATGCTTAACTCCAAAAGAAGCAGCTCTTGCTATGGACAAGGTTCATGAAGGAATTTGTGGAGGACACCAGGGAGAAAGAGCTCTAGCACTGAAATTGATAAGATACGGGTACTACTGGCTGAATATGAAGAAAGACGCCCTTAGTTACGTGAAAGCCTGTGACAAGTGCCAAAGATTCGCAGCCCGATTACATCAACCTGCGGAAGAGCTATCCTCAATATTGTGCCCATACCCTTTCGCCCAATGGGGAATCGACATACTCGGACCTTTCCCTATAGCCCGGGGTCAGGTCAAGTTCTTAGCAGTTACAGTGGAATATTTCACTAAGTGGGTGGAAGCTGAACCGCTGGCCGTGATCACAGAACAAAAGTTGGAAGCATTTGTGTGGAAATCAATAGTTTGCCGTTTTGGTCTTCCCAAGACATTAATAACAGATAACGGGCATCAATTTGAGTGCCAAGCCTTCAAGCAAATTCTACAAGAATATGGGAATAGAACACAGGTTGACCTCCGTTTCGCACCCGCAGAGTAATGGGTTAGCTGAAGTTACAAACAGACTCATCTTACAAGACTTGAAGACTCACCTTGGCAGTGCCAAGGGAGATTGGCCCGATCTTCTCCCAGAAGTACTTTGGACCAACCGAACCATGTTCAAAACAGCTACGGGGGAAACCCCATTCATGCTTGCCTTCGGGATGGAAGCCGTTGTTCCCATAGAGGTAACCATTCCAAGCTTCCGTACTATGGCCACAGGCTCGCCTGATCACATCGAAGGACAGAAAGAAAGTCTGGATCTTCTAGAAGAAGTCAGGGAAAACGCATCATTAAGAATAGCAGCTTATCAACAGGCCATGTCTAAGAAGTTCAATATCCAAGTAAAGAAGAGGGAATTCAGAATGGTCTCTCGTCCTTCGCCGCAGTGAGGCTGCCGGTCATCAACCAGGGAAACTTGGCCCTATTTGGGAAGGACCTTATGAAGTCATCCGAAAGGTGGGAAAGGGCTCATACAGCCTCTGCACAATGGATTCAAAACCCCTTCCTCGGCTATAGAATGTGGAGAACTTGAAGCCATACTACAAGTAATCATATCAAGTCATTTAGTCCTAGTAAGGTCGGCCCTGCGCGCCCATTTTTATTTTTGCTTTCGGACTTGCACGTCCATCAGAGAATATTATGGTCGGGTCTGCGTGCCCATTATTTTGTCTTTCAGTGTCAGGGACGGGTACTCTCTTTCCTTGTCCAGATTTTTTCCCAATGGATTTTTCTGGATAAGGTTTTAACGAGGCCCATCATTCAGTCCCCTTCAATAAAAGTACTTTTTCCATAAAATGAGCACTACAAAGATCAAATATCGAATTAATTTACAAGGTCATTCACATGACTTTACAAATTATTTCCCATCGAATAATTTACAATGTCTCATGGCAAGACTTTACAAATTATTCTTCCACAAATAATTTACAAGGTCTCATGGCAAGACGTTACAAATTATTTCCATCGAATAATTTACAATGTCCCATGGCAAGACTTTACAAATTATTCTTTCACGAATAATTTACAAGGTCTCATGGCAAGACGTTACAAATTATTTCCCATCCAATAATTTACAATATCTCATGGCAAGACTTTACAAATTATTCTTCCACGAATAATTTACAAGGTCTCATGGCAAGACGTTACAAATTATTTCCCATCCAATAATTTACAATGTCTCATGGCAAGACTTTACAAATTATTCTTCCACGAATAATTTACAAGGTCTCATGGCAAGACGTTACAAATTATTTCCCATCCAATAATTTACAATGTCTCATGGAAAGATTTTACAAATTATTCTTCCACGAATAATTTACAAGGTCTCATGGCAAGACGTTACAAATTATTTCCCATCCAATAATTTACAATGTCTCATGGCAAGACGTTACAAATTATTTCCCATCGAATAATTTACAAGGTCCCATGGCAAGGCGTCAAGACGTTACAAATTATTTCCCATAATTTAGAAAAACAGGTCGGTACCGCCCGATCTTTTCAAAATACATTTCGCAATTCTTGCTAATCAATTGACTGAAAGGGTCGGGCAAACCCGGTCTCGCCAGTCAAGTTGTATTCAACTCAAAGTCTTGATGCTACAAAAGGTTAAGTCCATTCTTATGATGGGAAACATAAGGTCGGCCACTACCCGACCATATGGAGTCACAAGTAGATAAATTCTAGGAATCTTGTGCTCGACCCCAGGAATTATTCAAATAGTTCGGTATTACCTGACCTTATAGAATATCATTTCTGAAAATTCGTATAAGTAAAAAGCTCGGACTATTTTATGAAGATCGTGCTTTATCATCAATCCATAAATTAGATACGAAACAATAAACACGAGCTTTGACAAAAGAAACATTCTTCATTAACAAAAAACCTTGTTACAAAAAAAAGGCCACGAGGTTAGACCTCGGGCTATAAAAGGGAAATGTACAAAATATTTTCCTACTACTGCTCGGGGTCACTGGCTCGAGCTTCTTCTTCGTCAGAGTCGACCTCCACTACATCTTCCATGAAAGGAGTGAGGTCAAGATCTTCCGTACCCAATGGAAATTGAGAAAGCGGGCTGGTATCCAGGTCGGGCACATGTATCTTGATCCATGCCCGGGCTTGCCTCATGCCTTGGGAATAGGATTCCAGGGCATAGTTACCCACGGAAAGGTCATATTCTTCAGACTTCTTGTAAGCCTCGACCGCCGCCACCTTCGCCACTTCTATCTCTTCCCTTGCCCGGCGAAGATCGTCAGAAAGTTTGGTATTTTCAAAGCGGACAAGATCCCGGTCTTGAGTCATCAAAGCCAAGTCAGTTTCCATTCTGGTTAACTTTTCTTCAGCATTGTTATCACGGGTTGCCTCGTACTGAACAGAATGGACGAGCTGACTCGTAGCCTCCCCTCGCCGGACACCTTGGGTTATAAGACCCCGGCCAATGCTAAGCATCTGTACAAGTTAAATACTTGTATTATTGAAGGAAAAATGTAACATCAAAAGTAGAAGGTCGTCTTGAAATTACCTTAAGCGCCGCATTCAGAAAATGATCCACCCCGTTCTCCATCGAGACTTCATCAGAATATTTCTCCAGTAGACCGGGGTGGTAACTCTCCTCCAATTTCGACCGCAAGTCGGCCAGGATGGGACCCTCTACTACAGCTTCGGGAGGATCAGACCTGGTATTCTCTTCCCAAACAGGAGGGCGGTGAACACCTTGGCTGGTCTCGCGCCGAGGTGGAGCTTCCCCGTTCCTCCCTGAAGTTTCGCCCGGCCTGGACTGTGCCTGGCGTGGCTTTTTTTTTGGCCGTCTTCAAGTAATACCACCTTCCCTCCTCCTCTCAGCAGCAGCTCGAGCCCTCTCCTCGGCCGCCTTCCTTAACTTGTCTCCATCAAAAGCCATACCTGTGAAAGAACGGGAAGGTTAGATAAAAAGCAATAAGAAGGGGAAGGCAACATTTTCTAATGGAAAAATGAAATCAACTATTACTTAATTTACAAGGCCGGGTCCTACCGGGCTCCAAGTCAAGGCCGGCCGACCTAAGATCTCGCTGGTAGTAAGATCTGAAGCCTCCTCGGCCAGAAGTCCGAAGTCACAAACTCTTATGGCGTTGGCCAAGAGGTCGGCCATCTCGTCCTCCCCCACATTACCCATTCTATTAAAGTTATCTACTTTCGGTTTCCTAAAAGTGGGCCAAAAAATATTCTCACCTTCTCGAGGTTTGATATAAAAGAATTTTTCCTTCCAATACTTTAAGGAAGAGGGGACCCAGGGCACCTCGAACCTTCCCTTCCCGCATAAGTAAACGAAGCAGTTACATCGGGGTAAAAACTTCAAATCTAAAAGGCATTTACAAAGGTTCACGGTAGGCTCGATCCCTAGACTCCTACATAAAACAGAGAAGTAAGCTAGAATTCTCCACCCGTTTGGGGCCAGCTGCCCGGAAAGAATGCTGGTCGTTAACAGGAAGTCTACAAAAAAATGATGTAAGGGGAACCTGAGGCCGGCTACTAGTGAGTCATGGAATACTACGGTCTCCCCTTCCCGACAATGATATGATACATCATCATGCTCAGGGGCCCGGGAAGTATACCTATCAGAAAGACCAAACTTCCTCATGTCTGCCTCGACCATGTGTTCCTTCATCCTACTGTTGTATGTTGGTAACTCTAGGTCGGGACTGCCCTGTTTATCATCAAATTCAGGGTTATTGACTTCCTCGTCATCGCTCGACTCGTCCCCCCCGGAGGTTGGTGGAGGTTGGTAAAATCCTATTGGCTCTACGTCTAAAGCCTCGTCCAAATTTTCTACCTCCCTAAGGCCCGTGATGTTCACTTGCCTGGCCATTTTCCTAATGATTAAATTACGAAATAAAATTAACGTCAGGAGAGGTCGAGATTACCTAAAGGTCGAGCTAGAAATTTTTAGCTCGTGTTAGACGCTCGGGGAGTTGTCTGGTTTTCACTAAAATTGTAAAGTGAAAAGAATGAGAGCATAGGGACCATATATATATATAAGAGGAAAAAGGCGGGAATTTTTTTGAAATCCCGCCACTCATTTTTGACACGTGGCAGCAATCTATGAACTGTGGCATTAATGATGACGCTTAAAATAAAGGACAAAACAGTTGGCAAAATACATCATTAATGAAGGTGACAACTGTCAAGAGTTAATTGCATTCAGGCATCAATCCCCGATCCCTGATGCACGGGGGCCATTGATCGGGCTATTTCCCGAAAGAGTCCATCCCGGGCTATATCAGTCCCGGCCATCTATCTTTTCTTCTATAGGCCGAGATGTTTGCACGTCCATATGACCGTCCCGGCCCATGTATGCCCGACCTATTCATGTCCTGCGTCCATAGTGGGAAACGTGCCCGGTCTAGCCCGGCCACTTCGGATTCCAGGAGTTCACCATTTATGGGCTTTAACAATGGGCCATCTTCTTGGGCCCTTGGAATAAAACATAGCCCATAAGTAATCATCATAAAAAAGAGGAAGTACAATCCTTATAAGATTAGAATTCCTCCTAAAAGGTAAAGTATATAAAAAAGGACTCCCTCCTTAAATAAAGGAAATTATGGGTTTTTTCAGCCCTATAAATACAGCTCATTTGATCACATATATTCATTCATAATTCTTTACGTTTTTTAGATATATATTCTCTCTCTATCTTTTTCCAGAAAACTAATTCTCACACCGGAGGGGCGACGGGGAGAATCCTCCTCGCCTTTTTTGCAGGTCATCCAAGGAGAGTTCATTGATCTCTTCCAGCAATCAAGTACCATAAGATCCTGCCACGTCAACGTTAGAATTTTTGACAGCATCAGTTTCTATAATCCACTTAGACAGATTCAAATCTCTTTAATCTTGACTATTAAAGTAATTAATGTGGGTTGGATTTTGTTTTTGTTTTTTGAGCTTTTGGGTTGTTAATAAAAAATAATCGGATAAAAATTCAATAGATTGAAAATTGGGTGTGTTGGATTGAATATTTTCGTCTGATTCTAGCTTTGTTAATTGCGGGGTAACCATCACTTATGGAAGTGAGTTTGCGTATGCCATTTTTCTGCTTCCATGTGCATTTGCAGAAAAGAGGTATGGGAAAATAGAGAGCATTGCAAGATTCTTCTCGAAGAGATGTTTGCCTCCATCTGGAAAGACTAGCAACCTGAATGAAGCTTCCCCACAATCATCCCACTAAGATGCTGCAGCAGCTGTTTGATGTGATTAGAGAATACGTTTTGCGAGTTTTAATGTAGTAGTCTTTTAACAAAATCTTGCAAACTTGATGGCTAATTGTAGTTTGATTTTGCAGCTAAATTTCTGTTGTTCTTGTTGGGAATTTAATTAATCATGCACAGCGAAAATATAATATTTTCAATTCTCAAACAAGAATCTGCTTTGTATTTAGATAGAAATCGTGATAAAGAACATTATCTCTTGATGTTCTTGCAGACTATTTTGAGAATCTTGATTCTTTCTTCAATCTACTTGTACACCACAGCTGTTCAATTGTCCAGCCTCCAAAGGTGATTCACATGAGAGAACAAGAATGAGAGGCTATGGTTTCTCTCTTCTTGTGCTAGTAAGAGTATTATAATGAATTTGAGTTAACTTTTTCCAAACCCTAGTTGTTCATTAATATAAGTCACAGTGGGCTTGGCCCATAATTTAAACACGACCCGGACCACGTGGTTTAATTATGGGAAGAATACATAACTATGATTTTAAATTACACATTTTCAAAATTAAGAAACTTAAGGTTTTATTTCAAAAATCAGGTCATAATTAATTATATATTTTATTGTTTGTGGTCACAAGTCACAATTTTTTAGGTCACAAGTCACAAATCATGTTATAAGTTTATGGTCACAGTCACAATTTTTTAGAACACAATATATTTCTCGATCACAAATTTCGAATTTCGTAGGTCACGATTTTTTTCGATCACAAATCTCGAGTCAATTGGTCAAAACTTAACAAATTATGAGTCACAATTTCTTCATTAATCACAAATCACAAATTTCATTGGTCACGATTTTTTCTCGGATACAAATCAAGAGTTTTTAGGTCACAATTTTCACAAATCACTAGTTCTCTTAGTCACAGATCATAAATTTTACAGGTTACAATTTATAAAATTATTTGGTTGACTCATTTTTTTGTCACAAATTATCGTTCGTTGGTCACAATTTATTTCTCGATCACAAACCACAAATTTTATAGGTCACCAATTAAGGTCACAACAATTAATTGGTCACAATTTATTTTTAGGTCACAATTATCAAATTATTAGGTCACAATAATTCAATTAAATGTCACAAACTATCAAAATTTTTAGGTCACATACTATTTACAAGTCACAAAATTACGAAATTTGGTCACACGTCATCATCAGCCCCACCACCGACTGCCAACATCGCCATATTGACCACCCCCACCACCGACCACCACTGCCAACACCATTACAGACCAGAGCAAACACCACCACCACCACCACCATTCCCAACCGCCACCACCATCGCCCCCTCCCTAACCACCACCGCCACCGCCACCGCCACCATTACTCAACACCTCAACACCCTAAATCCTAAGCATCGACACCCCCAAACTCCGATTGCCGCTGCGTCGGATGCACCACCACCACCTCCGACCAAAGAATCACCGCCATTACACCCCTGCACCATCACCAAACAACAAAAACCCACTGCCGCCAAACAAAAACCTCACCAGCACTAACCATCATCTCCTCCACCCATTCCACATCACCACCAACAAAAACCCACTGCCGCCACAACCACCGCATCTTATAGTAATAATAAAAATTAGATCTCGCTGCAAATATTCAAAATCTCAATAGATTTCTAAGGCGATCTCTCATGTCACAGGGATTCTGGTCCTCACAGGTCTGCCAAAACCACACTATCATAGCACCGTATGCCCCCATCACGTCATCATCAGAACCACCGCCACCATACATAACCACACCAAAATTGGTAGTTCTAAGCTGTCGCGGCGTCAAGTAGAGGCGTGGACAAGTCATCGCTACTGCGCAACAATAAGCCGCCGCCCCGGTTGTTCGCCGTCCGTCGACGCACTCCGCTACCTCTTCCGCCACCAAAATTACAGTGCCTTTGGTGTCTCACTTATTAGGTTGAATTGTTTCATTTATGGATGAATTGCAAACAGAATTAGGGGGCGGGGTGGTTGGATTGTGAGGGGAGAGCAGGTAGATTAATTTAATAAATATTATTATTATTTTTTAAAAATAAAATATGACTTGAGTTTTGTATTAATAAGGTGTAAACCTCATATTTGAATTGAGATGTTATAAAACATGGATGCATGTAATTTTCCCTTTAATTATTCCAATTAATTAAACATGGGACATTAGTTAATCAATCCAATTAATTAACTCGAGCCTATTAATAAAAAATATAATTAATTAATTCTGTAAATGTCGAGCACTTGTTAATTAATTAATTAATTCTAATTACATTTTTCTAGTTCTCCCCTTGTGTGTGACCCTCTAGATTTCCAACATCGATGTCGAACTACGTGAATTATTAATTTGATCTAATCAAAATAAGATTAATTAAAACTCTCTTTTCAATTAATCATTAATTCTCCTGATTAATTAATTCACATTAGTTGTCCCAGATTGACATCTAGCAATGTGTCAGGGCAATACATGTGATGGGAAATGTCACATTGTGTGACAAAACCAAACTAATTCATTTATCATGAAACTTTAATCCCTTTGTCAACATGATCCGATCAACTACGAGATATGGAAATGTGTCGATCTCGTTAATTGATCATATCTTTTATTTCACTCTTAAGTCAATAAACGTCGAAACTATTTTCGACTTTATTAATTCACCTTGGCCAAGGATTTTGATATCGACTTAATCAAATAAAATGCAGATCATAATCTCTTACTATCTAAGAGTGACAAATCCTATATTTATCATTCACAACCTTCATGTGATTCTTGACATACCCAAACGACATCGTATTAGCAACTTCTTTCAAAGCAACATCCGACATCACCAAAGTATGACTGTCCTCAAATAAGGTACTATGATGATATCAAGTCAAATGATCAATTCTACTAACCAACATTAGAGATTATGATGTGATCCGTTATGGAGATCACGAAGAACACGCGAAAATTAGACTCGAAACGCTGGAAAGCTCCAAATCCAAATTGATAGACAGTAACAATGCAACCCCGACCTCACGACGCAAGAACCAGGGATATATTAAACCCGTTATGATGCGGAGATAAGAACCACAAAGGGGTGAACGCCACAAAGATTGTCTAATCCTTTGATAAGTTCTATTTGTTTAGTAAGAACGAAGAAGAATAAGGGAATAACTCACCTTTAATTATTAATAATCTCAAAGTTATGTTTTACAATGGAAAAGAAACATAATATAGGGAAAAAAACGCCAACAAAATTAACCTAGCTGCAAAACAACAATTAAAAACACGGCACTAGTTACGGCCATAACATATGGCTTTATGGCCGTAAGTGTCTCTCGGATCCAAAATTTATTTTACTTCTTACATCCATGACATAGGCTCTTACATTCGTAAGTTACTTACTGACGTAAAAATCCCACAATTCAATTACGACCGTGAAAAGGATGTTTACGACCGTAAGTCTATTGCTGCCCAATTTGTACGATAGAGAAGTTACGGCCGTAACTTCAGCCTTTACGACCGTAAAAGGCCTTCTGTCTTCTTTTCCGATTGTTCTTTGACCCAAATACATTGTAATGGATTTGGCTCTTCTCCCATCTTGTCATGCATTGGAAATGGAGTCTTCGACCTTGCACTTGAGAACTCTTCCATCCAAGCTTGCATAAATCCTTACATTTCCTGCTTGATCTTCTTAGCTCTCAGCCTCGTTATTGGTCCCACCGGCACATGCAACGGGTCCTTGCTCATTGGGCCTCTCCAGTACTCATCATCCCCTCCCTATTGAAAAGGATTCGTCCTCGAATCATCACCTGCATCAAACAGAGAATGGTCAGCAACGTTAAAAGAAGCAGATACAGTATACTCACCTGGAAGATCCAGCTTGTATACATTTTTGTTTATCTTCTCGATGACTTGAAAAAGGTCCATCTCCCCTTGGTTGCAACTTAGATTTCCGTTGTGCCGGGAACCACTCCTTTTGCAAGTGCACCCACACTAACACCCAATCACATGGTTCGAACGTCACATGCCTCAGACCTTTGTTTGTTTGGGATGCATAACGCTTGTTCTTTTTCTCTATTTGGTCTTCACCTTCTCATGGATTGACTTCACAAGATTAGTCTTTTTCTCCCCGTCCAAACTGCTCCTTTCATCTACAGGCAAAGAAATTAAATCGAGAGCAGTTAGTGGGTTGAAACCACAAACAAATTCAAAAGGTCAACATGACGTAGTAGAATGCACAACCCTATTATAAGTGAATTCCACAAAAAGGCAAACAATCTTCCCAACTCTTTAGGTTCTTGTTTATGATAGTGCGTAGGAGTTGAGTCAATGTTCTATTGACTACCTCAGTTTGGCCATTAGTTTGAGGGTGACACGCAGTAGAAAACAACAATTTAGTTCCCAACTTCCGCCACAAGACTTTCCAAAAGTAACTAAGGAATTTAACATCCCTATCAGACACAATACTTCGTGGTACCCCGTGGAGTCTTACAACCTTCCTAAAGAATAGGTCTGCTATGTTTGTTGCATCGTCAGTTTTATGACAAGGGATGAAATGTGCCATTTTACTAAACCTGTCAACTACCACAAATATAGAGTACCTACCTTTTTTTGTCCTAGGAAAATCTAAAACAAAATCCATAGATATATCTACCCAAGGTTCACTAGGTACAAGTAAAGGGGTATACAAACCTTATGGTAGGACCTTAGACTTAGCTTGTTTACAAGTTATGCACCTGTCATAAATATGGTGAACATCCTTTTTCATTTTAGGCTAATAAAAGTGCTCATGTAATATATCTAAGGTTTTCAAGACACCAAAATGTCCCATTAACCCCCCACCATGAGCCTCACATACTAGCAAACCACGCATAGAGCAATTTGGCACACAGTTTATTTTCCCTAAACAAGTATCCATCATGCCTATAAAACTTATAAATCACACATCTTTCACATGAAGCATAAATGGTAGAAAAATCAGGGTCATCAACATACATACCTCTAATATATTCAAACCTAAGCAACTTTGCATTTAAAGAATTTAGAAGTACGTATCTGCGTGAAAGGACATCTGCTACCACATTCTCCTTACCTTGTTTGTAGCGGATGACATAAGGAAAGGTCTCTATGAATTCCATCCATCGAGCATGCCTTTTGTTTAGCTTACCTTGCCCCTTGAGATGCTTTAGCGACTCATGATCAGAACGTATGAAAAATTCCTTTGGCCATAGATAATGCTGCCATGTCTCCAAAGCACGAACAAGAGCATAAAGCTCCTTGTCATAAGTAGGATAATTCAATGACGCTCCACTCAGCTTTTCACTGAAGAATGCAATTGGCCTTTTTTCTGCATAAGAACAGCTCCAATCCCTATTCCTGATGCATCACATTCAATCTCAAAGGTTTGGTTAAAGTTAGGTAAAGCCAAAAATGGTGCAGAACATAACCTATCCTTAAGTGAATTAAAAGCATTTTCTTGGGCGACCCCCAATGAAATCCTACACTCTTCTTAACTATCTCTGTGAGCGATGCTCCAAGTGTACTAAATTCTTTTACAAACCTCCTATAAAACCTAGTCAACCTGTAAAAGCTCCTAACCTTTGTAATACTTTTGGGAGTTGGACACTCTTTAATAGCCTGAATTTTTCACCTCATCTACCTCAACGCCATTAGCACTAACAACAAATCCTAGAAAAACCACCTTGTCCATGCAAAAGGTACACTTCTTAAAATTAGCATATAGTTTCTCAATTTTTAAAACTTCCAATACGGATCTTAAATGTTCAATGTGATCACCTAAGTTCTTACTATACACCAAAATGTCATCAAAGTATACCACAACAAATTTACCAATGTAAGCACGCAAAACATGGTTCATTAGTCTCATAAAAGTACTAGGGACATTAGAGAGACCAAAGGGCATAACCATCCATTCATATAAACCATACTTGGTTTTGAAGGCGGTTTTCCATTCATCACCTTCTTTCATTCGAATTTTGTGATAGCCACCTTTGAGATCTATTTTAATAAAAATACTTGCTCCATGCAACTAATCAAGCATATCATCTAGTCTAGGTATGGGATGGCGATACTTTACCGTGATATTGTTGACTGGTCTACAATCCACGCACATCCTCTAAGTCCCATCCTTCTTGGGTACCAACAAGACCGGTACTGCACACGGGCTCATGCTCTCCCTGACATAGCCCTTGCTTAACAGCTCCTCAACTTGCCTTTATAGCTCCTTTGTCTCCTCTGGATTGCTCTTATAAGTTGGTCTGTTTGGGATGACTGCTCCCGGTACAATGTCAATTTGGTATTCAATCCAGCAAATAAGTGGCAGCCCACTAGGAATCTCCTCGGGAAATAAATCTGTAAATTCCTGCAAAAGAGACACAGCTAAACTAGGGAGAGGTGATTAGCTTCATCAAGTGCAAGGAAAGATTCCTTTTACATTAGCAAATTTACTGGCTTGTTTTCAAATATGGCTTTAGTAATCTCACTTTTTTGTGTGTAGAAGCTCACTTTTAGTTTCTCTCCTTTGTCTTTTCTGGCACTCTGCACACCTTCTGCTTTTTCTGGGATCATGGTCCCAACTCTCTTTTGGTCACTCAACTCTCCTTTTTCTAGGATCGTGATCCCAACTCTCTTTTGTTCACTCAACTCTACTTTTTCTAGGAATGTGGTCCCAACTCTCTTTTGTTCACTCAACTCTCCTTTTTCTGTGAACATGGTTCGAGCTCTCTTTTTCTCTTCCTCACTTTTTAGTTTTAATTGGTCCTCATAGACCTGTTGTGGTGACCAAGGCATAAGTTTGACATTTTTCCCATCCTTGGTGAAGGTGTATCTATTTTTATAACCATCGTGAATAACCTTCCTGTCAAATTACCATGGCCTACCCAACAAGATGTGCCCCACATGCATGGGAACCACTACAAAAACCACCCTATCTTCATACTTTCAAATTGCAAGATCAATCACCACTTTGATGTGATCCGATATGGGGATCACCAAGAACACACGGAAATAAACGTCGGAAAGCTCTAAAATCCAATTAGTAGACGATAGCAGTGTAACCCCGACCTCACGACGCAAGAACTATGGGTATATTAAACCCAAAACCCGTTACGATGAGAAAATAAGAACCACAGAGGGGGAACGCCATAAAGGTTGTCAAATCCTTTGATAAGTTCGAGTTTGTTTAACGAGAACAAGAAGAAATATAAGGGAATATCTCACCTTCAATATCATTAATCTCAAGAGTAAAGTTGTTTTACATAATGCTGAATGAAGCCTTTAAATAGGCTAACAAAATAAAGTAACCAAAATAAACTAGAATTGAAACTAAACCCTAACCATCTAATTAGGTCAAAAATGCGGCGCCTAAGTTACGACCGTAACTTTTAAGTTTACGATCGTAAGTGACTTACGGTTTAAAAATAAAAACATATGTTACGGCCGTGACAATTTTATTTACGGGCGTAAGTGACCTTCTGAACAAAAAAAATAAAAGTTACAAAACTCTGATGATGAGTTCCGAGTGGCTCGAAGAACGTTGACCCGTTGCACGTGCCCGTAGGACCAATAACGAGGCAAAGAGCCAAAAGAATCAAGCAGGCAATGGAAGGATTCATGCAAGCGTGGATGGACGAGTGCTTGAGTGCAAAGACCTCATTTACGATGTATAACAAAGTGGAAGAGGAGTCAAAGTCATTACAATGCATTTGGATCAAGGAACAACAAGAAAATTATGCAGCAGCTGACTTACGGCCGTAAATCCTAAAATTACGGCCGTAACATCACCATGGAGAAAATATGCAGAAAGTTAATTACGGTCGTAACCTATGATCTCACAGCCGTAACTGGATTGGAACTTATGACCGTAATCGGAACTCTCACAGCCGTAAACAGAGTTTTGTAACTTTTATTTTTTTTGTTCAGAAGGTCACTTACAGCCGTAAATAAAATTGTCACGGTCGTAACATATGTTTTTATTTTTGAACCGTAAGTCACTTACGGCCGTAAACTTAAAAGTTACGGCCGTAACTTAGGCGCCCCATTTTTGACCTAATTAGACTGTTAGGGATTAGTTTTAATTCTAGTTTATTTTGGTTACTTTATTTTGTTAGCCTATTTAAAGGCTTCATTCAGCATTATGTAAAACAACTTTATTCTTGAGATTAATGAAGGTGAGATATTCCCTTATATTTCTTCTTGTTCTCGTTGAACAAACTCAAACTTATCAAAGGATTTGACAACCTTTGTGGCGTTCCCCCTTTGTGGTTCTTATCTCTAAATCCAAGTATTTAGTATTCCAATTCTTTTCTTTTATTTCCAGATTTTATTCATTTTAAAAAAAAATTAATCCAATTCTTGTTTCTTGAAATTCGTCAGAATTTCAAGATTTGCCAAATTCCGTTTCTTGTTTTTTATCCTTCTTGTTGAGTAGCAAAAAAAAAGAGAAAATTTTTGATTTGATACAAGAAACAAGAAAATTTTTCCAAGATAATTCAAGAAATCTTTTCTTGGAAAATAATCTTTGGCAAATCTTTCCAACAATCCTTGTTTCCATTAAATTCCTTATTCTTGATTCCATAAAACTTCTGCTTGAAATAGAATTCTTGTTTCCATAATTTCCTTCTTAAACTTCCTAATTCCAATTTTTCCATCAACTTTCCTTATTTGCACTTTCGGGTTTATTCCACAAGGACCAAATCCGTGACTAGTTTGGTGGGTTCTTTGAGAACATGGGAAAAAGGGAATAGAGAGGAAAAAGGCAGAGTGGTGAGATTAATAGAGGGAAAAAACCAAATTGAGTGATACACGAGCGATAAAACACGTGAGGATCTCTATTTAAATTTTCTTCTTTCTTTTTTTATTACTAACCATGTCACAGAAGGAAGCTTCGTCAACGGAAAAGGATCTTCAAGACTTTAAAATGCTTGCAATGATGGAGGAACAGTTTGCAAAATTGGAGGCGAGGTTGGATACAAAGTTGGAAGAAAAATTTGGTTCACAATCCGGCGTGAATGTGGAAAGAGCAAAAATCCGGGGGAGACACGTGGTGCGAGAATTGTTTAACCACGTCAAGAACAACCGTGCAATTTTCCTAATTTACGGAGACCACTAAGGTATGACTTCAACCCACAATTTAGAGCTGGGAATGAACGTGTTGAGGTTGTTGATAGTGATGAAGATAGTGGTGAATTGTCTATTACTAGTGTTGGTGGGAGACAAGATCGGGGAGAAAGACGTGATAGGGGATATAGGCGTGATCGTAGGGATGATGTAGATGGACATGTTGGTAATATAAAAATGTCGATTCCCTTCAAGGTAAAAGTAATCCAGAGACGTATTTTGAATGGGAAAATAGGGTAAAATTGATTTTTGATTGTCATAATTATTCCGAAGCTAAAAAGGTTAAATTGCCAGTCGTAGAATTTACTGATTATGCTATAGTATGGCGGGATCAATTGGTTACTAGTAAAAGGAGGAATGGGGAGAGGCCTATTGAAACTTGGGATGAGTTGAAGGCCCTTATGAGAAAATGATTTGTGCCTGGATATTACTATAGGGATCTCTACCAAAAACTACAAACCCTTTCCCAAGGTAGTAAGAGTGTGGAGGATTACCATAGGGAGATGGAGGTTGCCATGATTAGGGAAAATATAGAGGAAGACCCGGAGGCAACCATGGCTAGGTTTTTAAGTGGTTTAAATCGAGATATTGCTAATGTTATTGAATTGCGGCATTACATCGATTTGGAGGAGATGCTTCACATGGCCATGAAAGTGGAGCGACAACCAAAGAGGAAGGGAACTTCAAAATTCTCTACAAGTTCTAATCTTTTTGGTAAGTCTACATGGAGCGGGACTTCTAAAAATGATGGGGTTGTGCAGAAAAATAAATTTGAGGCACCGAAGGGAAAAGTAGAGCCACCCAACAAAGGTAAAATTGCTTCTGACTCTCAAACTTCTAGGACTAGAGATATTCTTTGTTTTAAATGTTCCGGATTAGGACATATTTCTTCACAATGTCCAAATAAACGAATATTTGTTGTGCGCGATGGGGTATTAAGTTCGGAGGATGAGAAAGAGGAAGAAGTGGACGATGAGTATAAGGATATGCTAGCTCTAGAGGATGTTAGTGAAAATGATGATGGGGACTATGCCGTAGCTAAATCACTTGTCACTAGGAGAGCCCTTAGTACTCAAGTTAAGGTGGAAGAGTCGGGTGCGCAACGAGAAAATATATTTCATACTAGGTGCTTTGTGAATAACAAGGTGTGTAGTTTGATAATAGATGGTGGTAGTTGTGCGAACGTTGCTAGCACTACTCTAGTGGAGAAATTATGCCTACCTATGCTAAAACACCCTAGGCCATATAAACTGCAATGGTTAAATGAATCGGGTGAGATTAAGGTGAATAAACAGGTGGTAGTTGATTTGGCGATTGAGAAGTATGAAGATAGAGTGGTATGTGATGTGGTTCCCATGCATGCGGGGCACATCTTGTTGGGCAGGCCATGGCAATTCGATAGGAAGGTCATTCATGATGTTTTTAAAAATAGGTATACCTTCACTAAGGATGGAAAAAATGTCAAACTAATGCCGTTGTCACCTCAAGAGGTCTATGAAGACCAATTGAAATTAAAAAGTGAGGAAGAGAGAAAGAGGGCCGGGACCAAGATCTCGGAAAAAGGAGAGTTGTGTGAAAAACAGAGAGTTGGGACCACGATCCCAGAAAAAGGAGAGGGTGTGAAGAGTGCCAGTAAAAATAAAAGAGAGAAAACAAAAGTGAGCTTCTACGCAAAACAGAGTGATATCACCAAAGCTATTTCTACAAATAAACCTGTGATTTTACTAATGTACAAGGAATCCCTCCTTGTACTTGATGAAGCTAACCACTCCCTCCCCAGTTTAGCTGTGACTCTTTTGTAGGAATTTGCAAATTTATTTCCCGAGGAGATTCCTAGTGGGCTGTCGCCCATTCGTGGGATTGAACAACAAATTGACTTCGTACCAGGAGCAGTCATCCCAAACAAGCCAGCTTATAGGAGCAATCGCGAAGAGACCAAAGAGCTACAAAACAGGTTGAAGAGCTATTGGAAAAGGGCTATGTTCGGGAAAGCATGAGCCCATGTGCAGTACCAGTTCTGTTAGTACCCAAAAAGGATGGGACTTGATGACATGCTTGATGAACTTTATGGTGCTAATATGTTTGGAAAAATAGATCTCAAAAGTGGCTATCACCAAATTCGTATGAAAGAAGGTGATGAATGGAAAACCGCCTTCAAAACCAAATATGGTTTATATGAATGGATGGTTATGCCATTCGGCCTCTCAAATGCACCTAGCACTTTTATGAGGCTAATGAATCATGTTTTGCGTGCTTACATTGGTAAATTCGTTGTGGTATAATTTGATGACATTTTGGTATATAGTAAGAACTTAGATGATCACATTAAACATTTAAAGATCTATTTTGGAGATGTTGAAAACTAAAAAACTATATGCTAATTTTAAAAAGTGTACTTTTTGCATGGAAAAGGTAATTTTTCTTGGGTTTGTTGTTAGTGCTAATGGTGTTGAGGTAGATGAGGAGAAAATTCGTGCTATTAAAGAATGGCCAACTCCCAAAAGTATTACGGAGGTTAGGAGCTTCCACGGGTTGGCTGGGTTTTATAGGAGATTTGTTAAAGACTTTAGTACTGTAGCGACTCAGAATTTTACGCAATTTTATAATTATTTTAATATTTAGAAAATTGTGTCGCTACTATTTCACCCATTATTTTGAAGTTAACGCCGCGACGGATTCGTCTAGCCAAGTCAAGAAATATCGAATTTGTTCGATTTTAAATTAAAATCCGAATTTCTAAAATTATGTTATTTTAATTATTTATTCAAAGTATTATTTTCAAAATCATTTTGAATTCCAAATTTATTTAAAATATCCCAATGATCCTTATTCAAATTATTTCAAGTCCAAATTACACCTCAATTCCAATCTATATGTCTCCACCCACGTTTTTTTTTCATCATCATTCCATCCACTAATCACCATCATAACAATTCAACCATAATTGTACAAGCAAAGCATCATCAATATACCACTCAACTTTATCTCTACCAATCCATTTCTTTTCTATTTCTTTTTCTACATTTACACCTAATATTCTTCAACATCATCATCCTATGGCCGAAAGCTTGCCTACACTATATCATTTTCAATTCCCAAATTTGCATCAATGACAACTGCAACCATCATCCATTTCTACATTTATTATTCACCACTACATCAATCTCATAAGATTCCCAAATAAATTAATATCAAATCCAACCCATACTCCCACTTTTCTCTCCAATAAATCACCATCACGCCATTCACCATTATAATCATCTGCATAAACTCCATCATCTATCATCATCATCAAATTTCCACTCTCTGCACAAACCAACCATCTTCCTCACGAGCAATACATTCGATTCCAGACTGCCCAAATCAACAACCACTCTGCCTCCATCATTACCACTTCAATCTCAACTCTCAGTATCACCTCACCATTTCAACCTCTTCATTCAACAAAACAATATCAATCCAATTCAATCAACATTCTGCCAGACCACCAACTCACTGCCAAGATTTCAGAATTTTAATCAACCTGCAGTAACATTTCCATCACAGACATAAATTGACCTCCAACCCAAGAATCCAATCGATCACTGCAACACTATAACTCATACGCAGCCAGCCAAAAAATTATCAAACCATCATCAAGCCATCTTCTAACTTCAAACCAATCATCGAACACAAACCAAATTCATCATCAATATCAGCACCATAGCCAATCACCAATTGAATCAGCGTCATCATCATCATCAACACCCTCTGCACTCACTGCCAAGAACCATCTCCAACTCACCTCCGATCTGTTAAACAGCCACCACCACTGCAATGTTAATCACAACCGTCCTCAATTCCAATTCGCCATCCTCAAATCCGCCATAGCCGAATCTTCAAACCTAGTCCCAAATCAATCATCCAAATCCTCACCCAAAACCAAAATCAAAACCCAAGAATCAAAGGAGCCAGTTACTTACCTCAAGCGCCGCTCCCTTCGCCGGAATTCCAAACCCCAAATCACGAACCCAACTTCAATCTTTAGCCTCGGTTTCGCGCATCAAACCTAACCTACTTCAATCCCATCCCTCGCCGCACCTTACTCCTACGTTCCGTCGGTGTTGCGCCGGTGAGTCGACGGTTAGAAACCAGATTTCCCCAGCTCTCGCCCTTCCCAGTCGCCGATCGCCTCCGTCTCTCACTTCCTCGCTGGTTTCACGCAAATGAGGGAGAGAGAGTGTTGAGAGTGAAAGTGAAAGTAAAGATCTGAGGATATATTTTAATATATTTCGAAAATTGCTGTTTGGTCCCTCAGTTTCCAAAAATGAGTTTTTTCCAGCCCTTTTAGTTTTAAACTTATCAATTCAGTCCCTACTGCTTTAAAATGATTTACTTCAGCCCTTTAACTTTAAACTCTTTTATTTCAGTACCTGCTGATTTATTTTAAGCCCAAGTTTTAAAAGTATTCATTTTAGTCCCTTAACTTTCAAAATATTCATTTTAGTCCCTGAACTTTGAAAATATTCATTTTAGTCCCTCAACTTTCAAAACATCAATTTTAGTCCTCAAATTATAATTTATCATTTTGAACTATATATTCGATATACTAAAGTGACTTATTGGCTAAGACGAAGCGTACGGAGAATTTAAAGAAATTGAAGTCATTCCCGCTCAACTTTGCACTCGTCGGATTTGAGGTAGACTCGCACTTATTAATTGATTTAAATTATGATTTCATATGAATGTCATGTGACTTGTGAAAGTCAATTTTTAAGAAAAGCAAGTATGTTGTTATGAAAGGTAAATATACCTTATGTTGTTATGAAAAGTAAGTATGTTTTTATGAAAAGAAAATATACTTTATGTTTTTACGAAAAGTAAGTATACCCTATGCTTCACGAAAATGTTTTTTTGGATCATTGCTATGAAATCAATCTACCAAGATTGTTTTGGGTCCCATATGATAAGTTATGATATGTTAAGGGGACCGGAGTTTTAGTAGCGCTACACATAAGAATTCTTGCCACGAAGTTCGGTAACATTCTTGTGTCTCCTATGTTTATGAGGATTTGCCACGAAGTTCGGTAAAATTCCTGTGTTTCCATATGTTTATGAGGATTTACCACCTAAGTTCGGTAAAATTCCTGTCGCATATGTTTATGAGGATTTCGATCCTATCTTATGTTATGATGCAATTGATCCCTATGAATTTCAAAAATTATGCTTGGTATACTTACTGTGATTTTACTGTTATTATGATTTTACTGCATAAGAATTCTTGCCACCTAAGTTCGGTAAAGTTCTTGTATGTTTATGAGGATTTAAATCCTATCTTATGTTATGCTTTCAAAAGAAATTATGCTTGGCATAATTAAAATGTTTTTATAAGTATATGGTTTTCAAAGAGATGTTTTCAAAGAGATGTTTTCAAAGAATTGTTTTCAAAGAGCTGTTTTCAAAGAGCTGTTTTCAAAGAACTATTTTCAAAGAGAAGTTTTCAAAGAGCCTATTATTTTCACAATATGTCTCGTGCTGTAATGCACAATATGAGTTTTATCAAGAGCAGTTTTATAAAGAAGCTCTATCAATGCCCGTTTTATAAAGAGCCGGGATTTGTGTGTTTAATCATCTTATAAATTAAATTAATTTGCGATGAGTCTACTGAGTATTTTCCCCATGAAATACTCACCCTACTTTTTAACAGTTTTGCAGATTTCGGAGACGGTGGCGAGCGATGAATGATGGTGGCAATAATCGTTAAACAGTTGAAAGTTTGACGTTAATGGTTTCCGTATTTTCCAAACAATCGAATAATTTAGAGAAGTTCATTTATTTGAGAAATTATGACATTGGCAATTTCTTTACAATATTAATGGTTCGATTTACTATTTCAAATGGTTTCATAAATGTTTCCAATTTTATCGGCCATTACAGTTTATTTAATGTTGCCAAAAATGAATTTCAATTATTTCTTCCGCAAAAAAATATTATTCGAAAAATTTAGACAGAAAATGACGTAGTGAATCGGGTATACGGAACTCGGGGCGCTACAAGTTGGTATCAGAGCTAGTCTGCGTTTCTGTAGACTGGTAAAATTTTCAAAAAGAATTTTCAAGAAATATTTTCCATTTTAAGATTTTTATTGACGAAGATTGCCACTGCCATCATTCGTTCCACCAACTCCGAGGTAAAGAAGTTTATGATGTTTAAAGTTATTTCAGTATTTCGAATACTCATTTTACTGATTTATGAGAAAGAATGAAGAGTATTTCGGATACTTATGATTTATGAGAAAAAAAGAATGTATTTCTTCGAAAATAATGATGTTGTTATGCTTTGTCATAACTTATATGCTTTAATGTATGATTATGAAAAAAAAAAAAAAAAAAAAAAAAATTTTAGAAAGAAAACGAGTGTTGAGCATAATGGGAATAATATGATTTTATTGAGAATTAAGTAATGGATATTATGTTGAGTAAGTGAATTATTTCCTCTATTTTGAAGAGAAATTTATTATGAAGTTTGGCCTTGTGAATAAATTTTGGGAACATGATTTATGGTGTATATTTATAAGTATGAGTTATCTTTTGAGCCATTAAGGTATCGAAGGAAGTGATATTGTGATATTGAAAAATATAATTTGAAATTGTTATGTTGAGGAATTATGAATTGAATTATGGGATATTTTGATGATATTGAAGTGTTGGAATCATTTTCAATATTTTTAGATCGTTGTGATCAAATGTGGAGTTATTTATTATTGTGAGTTATGAAGTATGCTTATGGTTTGGGATAAGTCCAAATTACAAGGGAGACTCTGTCCAGAATTTTATCGTTTGGAAATAAGAGCATAGTATGGTATGCAATCACTAAGAGAATTGAGTTTAGAATTGCAAGTTCATAAGCAAGATTGAGTAAATGATAAGTTATATTTTGAAAGACGAGTGAAGACAAGTATAATGGCATAATTGGGAAGAATCTTAATTATTCTTGGGAATGGATTTATCACTTGTAAGGAATGATCACTTGTATTGGAGAGTATTATAAGGATATGAATTTTGAGGAAAATAGGAATAAGATTTATAAGTGATGACTTATTTTGGAATGATGTTCAGAAGAGGGACCACGGTAGAATCCAAGATTTTTTTTTAGTCTGAGAAATTGATATATTATATTAGTGATCAGATTGACGTATAAGGTACGTGATAGATATGACGACTAGACGGTTAAGGAAGGTTATGGTTATCCAGGGAAGAATCGTGTGAATATTGAGTTTGATGATCTTATTTTGATGGTTTATTGCATTATGGTGAAATATTATCTACGATTGAGAATTTTCCTTTTTAGTCATAATATATGGGTTTATTTAAAGATTTAGTGATACAGTTTCGATTAATTATTATTGGTTGTACTTTTGAAGTGAGTAAATATTTTGGCTACAATAATGGAAAATCTGAGATGATCAGTTGTGTGATTTTAAATTATGGGATTGTATCTTTGGGTTAAGCAAATTTGATGAGGAATCCTATATGATTTACAGAAGTCTTATTTAATGGTGATAAAATTAATCAGAGTATTGTTCATAAAGTATGATATGAATTGAAGTTTGGGAGAATAGAAAATTGTAATTTTGAATTTCAGATTTGGGAAATTAGTGAAGTTTCTTAAGTTTGAGAATAACATATTTGATCCTTGTGATGCTATTTTAAGTTAGTATCTTAGCTCTCAGCTAGAATGAGTATTTGATACCGAGTACTTGATGTATGATTTAAAGTATGGAATAGAAAAATGAAAAGTGGGAACATGAGTTAATGCGCTGTTATTTTTCTCGACAAAAGAAAATTTGATGATAAGATTGGAGATATGGAATATTTTATTAGATTTTGGTACTAATATTTTGATATAATAATCAAGGTATAGTGAGATGATACGGGAATACGTGAAAGAGAAATAAGGACCGTATTGAATCAGAATTCATAAGTATGTATAAGTGAAAGAAATACTTTGCAGGAAATGTGGTGACATTTAAGTAAAGAATCTTAGTTATTTGGAAGATATTTGTTTACTGAATTTTTGGGTTACAAATATTGGAAAGATAAGTTGATGATATTATGTTGATATGTTTGGGTATATTATGTAGAGAGAATATTCAGGTAATTCTTTGATTATTTTTTTTGGAATATTCGATGATAAGAAGAAAGGAAAAATTATTATGATATGATATGTCAGTAAAGATTTGTTGAAATTTTAGAGATATATACGAATATTTGAGGTCACATGATACGATGATAAGTGACATGTTACATGAATACTACAAGATATGATGAAATTTTTACATACGATTGAGAATTGTTTTGATTATTTTGGGAAAATTCGATGATAAGAAGTTTAGAGAGGACAAATTATTATGGTTTGATATATCAGTAAAGATTTATGGAAACTTGAAGATATTTTTTTTATGGAATTACAGAAATTAGTAAAGAGACATGATGTTGTTTGGGATTATGTGAGATAATGATGATGAACGTAAGGTTAGATGAATATAAAGGTACAATAGAAAATTGTAAGGAATGATATGATGATGATAATTGAAGGTGATAATGTATTGAGATTATGAAATAAGTTGATCATCTATGAATAAGTTATGTTGTTTTTGGTTCATAATAATGGAATTCAAAGAATAGTGAACTTTCAGTCACTTACGATTCAGAAGAATTTTTGAGTAGACACATATGTCTATAGAAAAGTCCATGTTCTTGAGAAAACAAAGTGATGCATTTAGTCAAAGTCCAGTGGGTTAAATATGGTTGGGTTATATATAGTAGCAATGATGCTACATAAGAGAAAGAAGAAGATATTCTGATTAAGTATTCAGAAATCATAAGATCAAATAAGTTTAATTTCGAGGACGAAATTATTTTAAGGAGGTAAGATTGTAGCGACTCAGAATTTTACGCAATTTTATAATTATTTTAATATTTAGAAAATTGTGTCGCTACTATTTCACCCATTATTTTGAAGTTAACGCCGCGACGGATTCGTCTAGCCAAGTCAAGAAATATCGAATTTGTTCGATTTTAAATTAAAATCCGAATTTCTAAAATTATGTTATTTTAATTATTTATTCAAAGTATTATTTTCAAAATCATTTTGAATTCCAAATTTATTTAAAATATCCCAATGATCCTTATTCAAATTATTTCAAGTCCAAATTACACCTCAATTCCAATCTATATGTCTCCACCCACGTTTTTTTTTCATCATCATTCCATCCACTAATCACCATCATAACAATTCAACCATAATTGTACAAGCAAAGCATCATCAATATACCACTCAACTTTATCTCTACCAATCCATTTCTTTTCTATTTCTTTTTCTACATTTACACCTAATATTCTTCAACATCATCATCCTATGGCCGAAAGCTTGCCTACACTATATCATTTTCAATTCCCAAATTTGCATCAATGACAACTGCAACCATCATCCATTTCTACATTTATTATTCACCACTACATCAATCTCATAAGATTCCCAAATAAATTAATATCAAATCCAACCCATACTCCCACTTTTCTCTCCAATAAATCACCATCACGCCATTCACCATTATAATCATCTGCATAAACTCCATCATCTATCATCATCATCAAATTTCCACTCTCTGCACAAACCAACCATCTTCCTCACGAGCAATACATTCGATTCCAGACTGCCCAAATCAACAACCACTCTGCCTCCATCATTACCACTTCAATCTCAACTCTCAGTATCACCTCACCATTTCAACCTCTTCATTCAACAAAACAATATCAATCCAATTCAATCAACATTCTGCCAGACCACCAACTCACTGCCAAGATTTCAGAATTTTAATCAACCTGCAGTAACATTTCCATCACAGACATAAATTGACCTCCAACCCAAGAATCCAATCGATCACTGCAACACTATAACTCATACGCAGCCAGCCAAAAAATTATCAAACCATCATCAAGCCATCTTCTAACTTCAAACCAATCATCGAACACAAACCAAATTCATCATCAATATCAGCACCATAGCCAATCACCAATTGAATCAGCGTCATCATCATCATCAACACCCTCTGCACTCACTGCCAAGAACCATCTCCAACTCACCTCCGATCTGTTAAACAGCCACCACCACTGCAATGTTAATCACAACCGTCCTCAATTCCAATTCGCCATCCTCAAATCCGCCATAGCCGAATCTTCAAACCTAGTCCCAAATCAATCATCCAAATCCTCACCCAAAACCAAAATCAAAACCCAAGAATCAAAGGAGCCAGTTACTTACCTCAAGCGCCGCTCCCTTCGCCGGAATTCCAAACCCCAAATCACGAACCCAACTTCAATCTTTAGCCTCGGTTTCGCGCATCAAACCTAACCTACTTCAATCCCATCCCTCGCCGCACCTTACTCCTACGTTCCGTCGGTGTTGCGCCGGTGAGTCGACGGTTAGAAACCAGATTTCCCCAGCTCTCGCCCTTCCCAGTCGCCGATCGCCTCCGTCTCTCACTTCCTCGCTGGTTTCACGCAAATGAGGGAGAGAGAGTGTTGAGAGTGAAAGTGAAAGTAAAGATCTGAGGATATATTTTAATATATTTCGAAAATTGCTGTTTGGTCCCTCAGTTTCCAAAAATGAGTTTTTTCCAGCCCTTTTAGTTTTAAACTTATCAATTCAGTCCCTACTGCTTTAAAATGATTTACTTCAGCCCTTTAACTTTAAACTCTTTTATTTCAGTACCTGCTGATTTATTTTAAGCCCAAGTTTTAAAAGTATTCATTTTAGTCCCTTAACTTTCAAAATATTCATTTTAGTCCCTGAACTTTGAAAATATTCATTTTAGTCCCTCAACTTTCAAAACATCAATTTTAGTCCTCAAATTATAATTTATCATTTTGAACTATATATTCGATATACTAAAGTGACTTATTGGCTAAGACGAAGCGTACGGAGAATTTAAAGAAATTGAAGTCATTCCCGCTCAACTTTGCACTCGTCGGATTTGAGGTAGACTCGCACTTATTAATTGATTTAAATTATGATTTCATATGAATGTCATGTGACTTGTGAAAGTCAATTTTTAAGAAAAGCAAGTATGTTGTTATGAAAGGTAAATATACCTTATGTTGTTATGAAAAGTAAGTATGTTTTTATGAAAAGAAAATATACTTTATGTTTTTACGAAAAGTAAGTATACCCTATGCTTCACGAAAATGTTTTTTTGGATCATTGCTATGAAATCAATCTACCAAGATTGTTTTGGGTCCCATATGATAAGTTATGATATGTTAAGGGGACCGGAGTTTTAGTAGCGCTACACATAAGAATTCTTGCCACGAAGTTCGGTAACATTCTTGTGTCTCCTATGTTTATGAGGATTTGCCACGAAGTTCGGTAAAATTCCTGTGTTTCCATATGTTTATGAGGATTTACCACCTAAGTTCGGTAAAATTCCTGTCGCATATGTTTATGAGGATTTCGATCCTATCTTATGTTATGATGCAATTGATCCCTATGAATTTCAAAAATTATGCTTGGTATACTTACTGTGATTTTACTGTTATTATGATTTTACTGCATAAGAATTCTTGCCACCTAAGTTCGGTAAAGTTCTTGTATGTTTATGAGGATTTAAATCCTATCTTATGTTATGCTTTCAAAAGAAATTATGCTTGGCATAATTAAAATGTTTTTATAAGTATATGGTTTTCAAAGAGATGTTTTCAAAGAGATGTTTTCAAAGAATTGTTTTCAAAGAGCTGTTTTCAAAGAGCTGTTTTCAAAGAACTATTTTCAAAGAGAAGTTTTCAAAGAGCCTATTATTTTCACAATATGTCTCGTGCTGTAATGCACAATATGAGTTTTATCAAGAGCAGTTTTATAAAGAAGCTCTATCAATGCCCGTTTTATAAAGAGCCGGGATTTGTGTGTTTAATCATCTTATAAATTAAATTAATTTGCGATGAGTCTACTGAGTATTTTCCCCATGAAATACTCACCCTACTTTTTAACAGTTTTGCAGATTTCGGAGACGGTGGCGAGCGATGAATGATGGTGGCAATAATCGTTAAACAGTTGAAAGTTTGACGTTAATGGTTTCCGTATTTTCCAAACAATCGAATAATTTAGAGAAGTTCATTTATTTGAGAAATTATGACATTGGCAATTTCTTTACAATATTAATGGTTCGATTTACTATTTCAAATGGTTTCATAAATGTTTCCAATTTTATCGGCCATTACAGTTTATTTAATGTTGCCAAAAATGAATTTCAATTATTTCTTCCGCAAAAAAATATTATTCGAAAAATTTAGACAGAAAATGACGTAGTGAATCGGGTATACGGAACTCGGGGCGCTACAAGTACACTTGCAGCACCACTCACAGAGATAGTTAAGAAAAGTGTAGGATTCCATTGGAGGGTAGTACAAGAAAATGCTTTTAAACTGCTTAAGGAAAGGTTATGTTCTGCACAGGTTTTGGCTTTACCTAACTTTAACCAAACCTTTGAGATTGAATGTGATGCATCAGGAATATGAATTGGAGCTGTTCTTATGCAGGAAAAGAGGCCGATTGCATTTTTCAGTGAAAAGCTGAGTGGGGCAGTTTTGAATTATCCTACCTACGAAAAGGAGCTTTATGCTCTTGTTCGTGCCTTGGAGACATGTCAGCACTATCTGTGGCCAAAGGAATTCGTCATACACACTGACCACGAGTCACTGAAATACCTCAAGGGACAAGGTAAGCTAAACAAAAGACACGCCCGTTGGATGGAATTCATTGAGACTTTTCCATATGTCATCCGCTATAAGCAAGGTAAGGAGAATGTGGTAGCAGATGCCCTTTCTTGCAGGTACGTACTTCTAAACTCTTTAAATGCGAAGTTGCTTGGGTTCGAGTATATAAAAGGTATGTATGTTGATGACCTTGATTTTTCCACTATTTATGCTTCATGTGAAAAGGGTGCAATAGATAAATTTTATAGGCATGATGGCTATTTATTTAGAGAAAGTAAACTTCGTGTGCCTAATTTTTCTATGCGTGAATTGCTAGTACGTGAGGCTCATGGTGGGGGGTTAATGGGACACTTTGGTGTTATTAAGACGTTAGAGACTTTACAAGAGCACTTTTATTGGCCTAAAATGAAAAGGGATGTTCACCATATTTGTGAAGGTGCATAACTTTTAAACAATCTAAGTTTAGGGTATTACCACAAGGTTTGTATATACCTTTGCCCGTACCTAATGAATCTTGGATAGATATATCTATGGATTTTGTTTTAGGTCTGCCTAGGACAAAAAAGGGTAGAGACTCGATATTTGTGGTGTTAGACAGATTTAGCAAAATGGCACATTTTATTCCTTGTCATAAAACTGATGACGGAACAAACATAGCAGACCTATTCTTTAGGGAAGTTGTGAGACTCCATGGGGTACCTAGGAGTATTGTGTCTGATAGGGATGTTAAGTTCTTAAGCTACTTTTGGAAAGTCTTATGGGGGAAGATGGGTACTAAATTGTTATTTTCTACTACATGTCACCCGCAAACTGATGGTCAAACGGAGGTAGTTAATAGGACATTAATCCAACTTTTACGCACTATAATAAATAAGAATTTAAAAAGTTGGGAGGAATGTTTTCCATTTGTGGAATTTGCTTATAATCGATCTGTGCATTCTACTTCATATTCACCTTTTGAAGTTGTTTATGGTTTCAACCCGCTAACTCCTCTTGATTTAATTCCTTTACCTGTAGATGAAAGGAGCAGTTTGGACGGGCCGAAAAAGGCTAAGCTTGTGAAGGCACTTCATGAGAAGGTGAAAGGGCAAATTGAAAAGAAAAATGAGCGTTATGCGACTCATGCCAACAAAGGTAGGAGGCAAGTAACGTTCGAGCCGGGTGATTGGGTGTGGGTGCACTTGCGAAAGGAGCGATTTCCAACCCAAAGGAAGTCTAAGTTGCAGCGAAGAGGCGATGGACCTTTTCAAATCATTGAAAAGATAAATGAGAATGCATATAAGCTCGATCTTCCAGGTGAGTATAACGTGTCTGCCTCTTTTAATGTTGCTGATCTTTCTCTGTTTGATGCAGGTGATGATTCGAGGACGAATCCTTTTCAACAGGGAGGGGATGATGAGTTCCCGAGTGGCTCGAAGAACGTTGACCCGTTGCACGTGCCCGTAGGACCAATAACGAGGTAAAGAGCCAAAAGAATCAAACAGGTAATGCCAGGTGCAAGCGTGGATGGATGAGTGCTTGAGTGTAAAGACCTCATTTATGATGTATAACAAAGTGGAAGAGGAGTCAAAGTCATTACAATGCATTTGGATCAAGGAACAACAAGAAAATTATGTAGCAGCTGACTTACGGCCGTAAAGCCCAAAATTACGGCTGTAACATCACCATGGAGGAAATATGCAGAAAGGCAATTACGACCGTAACCTATGATCTCACGGCCGTAACTGGATTGGAACTTACGACCTTAATCGGAACTCTCATGGCCGTAAATAGAGTGCCAGTAAAAATAAAAGAGAGAAAACAAAAGTGAGCTTCTACGCAAAACAGAGTGATATCACCAAAGCTATTTCTACAAATAAATCTGCAAATTCCTGGAAAAGAGACACAGCTAAACTGGGGAGGGAGTGGTTAGCTTCTTCAAGTACAAGGAGGGATTCCTTGTACATTAGTAAAATCATAGGTTTATTTGTAGAAATAACTTTGGTGATATGATGTGTTCCGGACCCTCGACAATCGGAGTCATAGTAGGCTTGACGGAAAAAGTTAAATATTCAAGCCAAATAAAAGTACAATCCAGTCAACCATGTCGGAATTAGAATCATAATATGTATTTCTCGAGTAGAAATGGGCCACTAAGCAAAATTCATGGGCTAAAGCCCTTGGGCCGACTGATTTTATGGCCAAATTCCATCATTTGGGGCTTCAAAACAGCAAGTCAATTATGCAGACGGAAATTAGGGTTTTTGCGTATTTTTAGGTTAAATTTTGTTTTTAATTAATTGTTTGCCTATTTTAGAATTTTAGTCTAATTAGAATTTTATTTTGAGTAAATTAGCGATTAGGGTTTTATTTTGCTTATTTATATGCTTTTTCCATTCATTGTAATTCAGACTTGAGATTTGATTTTGATATAAACAGTTTTTATTGGGGATTCAATAAAAGTTATAGGTGGATTCCTATGTTTTTCGAACTTATCAACAATATTTCTTGTGGCGTTCAAATATCGAACTTATCAAATATTTGCTAGAATATTTGTGACGTTCAAATCAGAGACTTATCAAGGAGATTGGGCAAATCCTTGTGGCGTTTCGAAAGTCGTGGTTTTTTATTCAGCATCATCGAGCCATCGCGTCGTGAATATCGGGTCATGATTCATCCGCCCAACCACAACCTGAGTTCGGAACTTTCCGGCGTTTCTTCCGCGCTTCGAAACTCATCATCTGGTATCAGAGCTGGACTCTGAATTCAGGGTTTTCTATCCAGTTTAATTCTTATGTTTATCATCGAGTCTGTCATAAGAATTATCCATATCTTGTTATCGAGTCTTTCTTTTCTTGAGTGTTCTTCGTGCGAGTAAATTATTTTTCCCAGTTTTGATCCATATAAAAATTCAACAAAAATTCAAAAGTGTTTATTTTATTTGATTCTTATCCAAATCCTGTTCCGTTTGTTTTGTTGCGTTCGTGTCGAATTTTCGGATTTATTAAAAAAAAATTATTTTTTTATTTTTTTATTTAATTCCGAAAATTCATTTTTTCAAAAAAAAAAAAAAAAAAAGAGTTATTCCAAATTCAATAACCACTTTCTTGAGTTTCTTTAAAATTCTTGATATTCATTTCCTTCCAAGTCAATAAAAGTCGTTCTTGCTATTTGATGTCTAAATCCTCTTCGTTCTTGAATTTTTGAAACGCCACATAAGGAATGGATTATGATCCGGACTCTTTATTCCAAACTAGATGTTATGTGGATCATAAGGGGTGCAGTTTGGCGATTGATGGAAAGTGTTTTACTAATTTCGTTAGTAACACCGTGATTGAAAAATTAGGATTGCCCCTAGAACCACACTATAAACCTTATAGGATGTCGTGGATGAGGGAGTTTGGGGATTTCAAAGTAACAAAATAAGTTCTAGTGCCTATTACCCAGGGGAGGTATAGTGAGGATGTATGGTGTGATGTAGTGCCATTGAAATCTTATCATATTTTATTGGGAAAACCTTGGAGACGTAGGAGGGAGGCTGATTATGATAATAGTATGCACATATACAAATTCCTTAAGAAAGGGGAAACATGCGCACTATGTGGGTTGACATTAGAAGAAGCAATAGAAGATTCACGGAGGGTAAGGAAGGAGAGTGAAAAGTGGTGTAATAGGAAGCATCGTGGGGATAAGGTTATAGAGAAGAAGGAGGGGGAACTGAAATTAAAATTAGATGATCAATCTCCAAAATTTGATGAGGAAAAAGAGTTGGGTAGAGAGAAAGTGATTAAGAATGAAATTGTTGATGATGAGATGAATGAATTGGAAGTTGGGTAGAAGTTCAAAATTTGGGTTTTGAATTGGTAGATCCACATTTGGATAGTGATGAGGTAGTGTGCGAACATGGTGATACGAATGTGGAGGTAGAAGATGTGGTTGAATTTGAAAGAAAAAAATTTGAAGAGGTGGATGAGCTAGAAAATCTTGAGTTAGAGGAAGTAACCGAGCTTGAGAGAAAAGAGATAGAGAGGGGTGAGCAAGAAGTTGCAAAAGGAGAACGAGGTGAAGAGAAGGGCCTCATGGTTCAAAGGGTGGAATTGACGGTGATAATTCATGAATACAAGGACCTTGTACCTCATGAACCTAACATTTCCCTCCCCGCTTTATTTAATTTTGTCTTGCAGGTTAAATGTACTTGGAAATTTGGGCAACACCACCAATGCCCACAGGAGTTTCTACTTCAATCCATCCATGTAACCCAAGTTACAAGATACTATTGGTCATCCCTCGGCATGGAAGCAATAATTTTCCGTTTGATCCAGGAGGTGAAGTGAAACAACAGGAACAAAGCTATGATTTAGGACGAATCATCCTAAAGAAGGAGGGTATGATGTGTTCTGGACCCTCGACAATCGGAGTCATAGCAGGCTTGACGGAAAAAGTTAAATATTCAAGCCAAATAAAAGTGCAATCCAGTCAATCATGTCGGAATTAGATGCATAATATGTATTTTTCGAGTAGAAATGGGCCACTAAGCAAAACTCATGGGCTAAAGCCCTTGGGCCGACTGATTTTATGGCCAAATTCCATCATTTGGGGCTTCAAAACAGTAAGTCAATTATGCAGACGAAAATTAGGGTTTTTGCGTATTTTTAGGTTAAATTTTGTTTTTAATTAATTATTTGTCTATTCTAGAATTTTAGTCTAATTAGAATTCTATTTTGAGTAAATTAGCGATTAGGGTTTTATTTTGCTTATTTATATGCTTTCTCCATTCATTATAATTCAGACTTGAGATTTGATTTTGATATAAATAGTTTTTATTGAGGATTCAATAAAAGTTATAGATGGATTCCTATGTTTTTCGAACTTATCAAGAATATTTCTTGTGGCATTCAAATATCGAACTTATCAAATATTTGCTAGAATATTTGTGGCGTTCAAATCAGAGACTTATCAAGGAGATTGGGCAAATCCTTATGGCGTTTCGAAAGTCGTGGTTCTTTATTCAGTATCGTCGAGCCATCGCGTCGTGAATATCGGGTCATGATTCATCCGTCCAACCACAACCTGAGTTCGGAACTTTCCAGCGTTTCTTCCGCGCTTCGAACCTCATCATCGTGATATCACTCTGTTTTACGTAGAAGCTCACTTTTGTTTTCTCTCTTTTATTTTTACTGACACTCTTCACACCCTCTCCTTTTTCTGGGATTGTGGTCCCAACTCTCTGTTTTTCACACAACTCTCCTTTTTTCGGGATCGTGGTCTCGACCCTCTTTCTCTCTTCCTCACTTTTTAATTTCAATTGGTCTTCATAGACCTCTTGAGGTGACAACGGCATTAGTTTGACATTTTTCCCATCCTTAGTGAAGGTATACCTATTTTTAAAACCATCATGAATGACCTTCCTATCGAATTGTCATGGCCTGCCCAACAAGATGTGCCTCGCATGCATGGGAACCACATCACAAACCACTCTATCTTCATACTTTCCAATCTCCAAATCAACTACCACCTGTTTATTCACCTTAATCTCACCCGATTCATTTAACCATTGCAGTTTATATGGCCTAGGGTGTTTTAGCATTGGTAGACATAATTTCTCCACTAGAGTAGTGCTAGCAACGTTCGCACAACTACCACCATCTATTATCAAACTACACACCTTGTTATTCACAAAGCACCTAGTATGAAATATATTTTCTCGCTGCTTACCAGACTCTTCCACCTTAACTTGAGTACTAAGGGCTCTCCTAGTGACAAGTGATTTAGCTACGGCATAGTCCCCATCATCGTTTTCACTAACATCCTCTAGAGCTGGCATATCCTTATACTCATCCTCCACTTCTTCCTCTTTCTCATCCTCCGAACTTAATACCCCATCACGCACAACAATTATTCATTTATTTGGACATTGTGAAGAAATATGTCCTAATCCGGAACATTTAAAACAAAGAATATCTCTAGTCCTAGAAGTTTGAGAGTCAGAAGCAATTTTACCTTTGTTGGGTGGCTCTACTTTTCGCTTCGGTGCCTCAAATTTATTTTTCTGCACAACCCCATCATTTTTAGAAGTCCCGCTCCATGTAGACTTACCAAAAGGATTAGAACTTGTAGAGAATTTTGAAGTTCCCTTCCTCTTTAGTTGTCGCTCAACTTTCATTGCCATGTGAAGCATCTCCTCCAAATCGATATAATGCTGCAATTCAATAACATTAGCAATATCCTTATTTAAACCACTTAAAAACCTAGCCATGGTTGCCTCCGGGTCTTCCTCTATATTTGCCCTAATCATGGCAACCTCCATCTCCCTATGGTAATCCTCCACACTCTTACTACCTTAGGAAAGGGTTTGTAGTTTTTGGTAGAGATCCCTATAGTAATGTCCAGACACAAATCGTTTTCTCATAAGGGCCTACATCTCATCCCAAGTTTCAATAGGCCTCTCCACATTCCTCCTTTTACTAGTAACCAATTGATTCCACCATACTATAGCATAATCAGTAAATTGCCAATTTAACCTTTTTAGCTTCGGAATAATTATGACAATCAAAAATCAATTCTACCCTCTTTTCCCATTCAAAATACGTCTCTAGATTACTTTTACCTTGAAACAAGGGAATCGACATTTTTATATTACCAACATGTCCATCTACATCATCCCTACGATCACGCCTATATCCCCTATCACGTCTTTCTCCCCGATCTCGTCTCCTACCAACACTAGTAATAGAAAATTCACCACTATCTTCATCACTATCAACAACCTCAACACGTTCATTCCCAGCTCTAAATTGTGGGTTGAAGTCATACCTTAGTGTTTTCCGTAAATTAGGGAAATTGCGCGGTTGTTCTTGACGTGGTTGAACAATTCCTGCACCACGTGTCTCCCCCGAATTATTTGCTCTTTCCACATTCACGCCGGATTGTGAACCAAATTTTGCTTCCAACTTTGCATTCAACCTCGCCTCCAATTTTGCAAATTGTTCCTCCATCATTGCAAGTATTTTAAAGTCTTGAAGATATTTTTCCGTTGACGAAGCTTCCTTCTGTGACATGGTTAGTAATAAAAAAAGAAGAAAACTTAAATAGAGATCCTTACGTGTTTTATCGCTCATGTATCACTCAATTTGGATTTTCCCTTTATTAATCTCACCACTCTGCATTTTTCCTCTCTATTCCCTTTTTCCCACGTTCTCAAAGAACCCACCAAACTAGTCACGGATTTGGTCCTTGTGGAATCCAAAGTTGATGGAAAAATTGGAATTATGAAGTTTAAGAAGGAAATTATGGAAACAAGAATTCTATTTCAAGCAGAAGTTTTATGGAATCAAGAATAAGGAATTTAATGGAAACAAGGATTGTTGGAAAGATTTGTCAAAGATTATTTTTCAAGAAAAGATTTCTTGAATTATCTTGGAAAAATTTTCTTGATCCTTGTATCAAATCAAAAATTTCCTCCTTTTTTTTTTTGCTACTCAACAAGAACAATCAAGAACAAGAAACAGAATTTGACAAATCTTGAGTTTCTGACGAATTTCGAGAAACAAGAATTGGATTAAATTTTTTTTTTTTGATTGAATAAAATCTGGAAATAAAAGAAAAGAACTAGAATACTAAATACTTGGATTTAGAGACAGGCTCTGATACCAGATGATGTGATCCGATATGGGGTTCACCAAGAACACGCGGAAATAAACGCCGGAAAGCTCTAAAATCCAATTAGTAGACGATAGAAATGTAACCCCGACCTCACGACGCAAGAACTATGGGTATATTAAACCCAAAACCTGTTACGATGCGGAGATAAGAACCACAGAGGGGGAACGCCACAAAGGTTGTCAAATCCTTTGATAAGTTCGAGTTTGTTCAACAAGAACAAGAAGAAATATAAGGGAATATCTCACCTTCAATATCATTAATCTCAAGAATAAATTTGTTTTACATAAAGCTATATGAAGCCTTTAAACTAGAATTAAAACTAAACCCTAACCGTCTAATTAGGTAAAAAATGCGGTACCTAAGTTACGGCCGTAACTTTTAAGTTTACGGTCGTAAGTGACTTACGGTTTAAAAATAAAATCATATGTTGTGGCCGTGACAATTTTATTTACGGCCGTAAGTGACCTTCTGAACAAAAAAATAATAATAAAAGTTACAAAACTCTGTTTATGGCCGTGAGAGTTCCGATTACGGTCGTAAGTTCCAATCCAGTTACGGTCGTGAGATCATAGGTTACGGCCGTAATTGCCTTTCTGCATATTTTCTCCATGGTGATGTTACGACCGTAATTTTGGGCTTTACAACCGTAAGTTAGCTGCTGCATAATTTTCTTGTTGTTCCTTAATCCAAATGCATTGTAATGACTTTAGCTCCTCTTCCACTTTGTTATACATCGTAAATGAGGTTTTTTCACTCAAGCACTCGTCCATCCACGCTTGCATGAATCCTTGCATTGCCTGCTTGATTATTTTGGCTCTTTGGCTCGTTATTGGTCCTACGGGCACGTGCAACGGGTCAACGTTCTTCGAGCCACTCCGGAACTCATCACACTTGCTTATTCACTTTAATCTCTCCCGACTCATTCAACCACTGCAGTCTGGTGTTTAGCACGGTAGACACAATTTTTCCACAAGGGTAGTACTGGCGTACAACTACCCCCATCAATTATAAAACTACACACCTTGTTATTCACAAAGCACCTAGTATGAAAGATATTTTCCCTTTGCTCACCCGACTCTTCCACCTTAACTTCAGTACTAAGGGCCCTCCTAGTGGTAAGTGATTTAGCTACAGCGCAATCCCCATCCTCACAATCGCTAGCCTCTTCTAAGTTGGCATACCCTTATACTCATCCTCCGAACATAGTACCCTATCACGCACAATCAACACCCGCTTATTTGGACATTGTGAAGAGATATGTCCCAAACCGTACATTTAAAACGTCTATATCTCTACTTCTAGGAGTTTGAGAATCAGAAATAATTTTACCTTTGTTGGGTGGCTCTTCCTTTCCCTTCGGTGTCTCAAACTTGCTTTTCTGAACAACCCCCTTCATTTTTAGGGATCCCACTCCATGTAGACTTCCCAAAAGGAGTAGAACCTGTTGAAAATTTTGAGGCCTTCTTCCTTTTCAGCTGCCACTCCACTTTCATGGTCATATGCAACATATCCTCCAAATTAATATAATGCTGCAATTCAATAACATTAGCAATCTCTCGATTCAAACCACTTAAATATCTAGCCATGGTCTCCTCCGGATCCTCCTCAATGTTTGCTCTAATTATAGCAATTTCCATTTCCCTAGGTAATCCTCCACACTCTTACTACCTTGGGAAAGGGTTTGTAGTTTTTGGTAAAGATCCCTATAGTAATGATTAGGCACAAACCTTTTTCTCATAATGGCCTTCAACTCATCCCAAGTCTCAATAGGTCTTTCCCGATTCCTCCTTTTACTAGTCACCAACTGATCCCACCATACTATATAATAATCTGTGAATTCTACGACAGTCAATTTTACCTTTTTAGCCTCAGAATAGTTATGATAATCAAAAATTAGTTCTACACTCTTTTCTCACTCAAAATAAATTTTCGAATTGCTTTTACCTTGGAAAGGGGGGATGGACATTTTTATGTTATCAATATGCCCATATACGTCATCTCTATCCCTACGTTCAGGCCTATAACCCATCTCGCGTATTTCTCCTCGATCCAGTCTCATAGATAATCTGTGAATTCTACGACCGCCAATTTTACCTTTTTAGCCTCAGAATAGTTATGATAATCAAAAATTAGTTCTACCCTATTTTCCCACTCAAAATAAATTTTCGGATTGCTTTTACCTTGGAAAGGGGGGATGGACGTTTTTATATTACCAATATGCCCATCTATGTCATCTCTATCCCTATGTTCACGCCTATAACCCCTCTCGCGCCTTTCTCCTCGATCCAGTCTCCTACCTACACTGGCCATAGACAAATCTCCACCATCACCATCACTATTGATATCCTCAACATTTGCATTCCTAACTCCATATTGAGGGTTGAAGTCATACTTTAGCGGTCTTCTCAAATTAGGGAATGCACGGGGTTGTTCTGAACGCGGTTGAACAATTCCCGCACGACGCGTATCCACCGGGTCATTAGTCCTTCCTAAATTCACTTCTGATGGCGTACCCAACCTTGCATCCAATTTTGCATTCATCTTTGCTTCCAATTTCACCATATGTTCCTCAAATAATGCAAGCATCTGAAATTTCTGGTTATCCTTCCCTGTTGATGATGATTCCTTCTGTGACATGATTAGTAATTTAAAGAAAAGAAAAGAAAATTTATGTAATGATCCTCACGTGTTTGTCACTCGTGTATCACTCAATTCGGCTTTTTCCCCTCTAATATGTTCACCATTCTTGCCTTTTACCTCTCTATTCTCTTTTCTCAAGTTCTCAAAGAACCAACCAAACTAGTCACGGATTGATCTCTGTGGAATTAACCCTCAAAGTTCAAGACACAAATTGATGGAAGAAAACAATAATGGAATATTGGACTCAAGAATTTCAAGAAGGAGATTTTTTTGAAATAGAAATTTTGATTGTACGAACCAAGAATGAATTTTAGTGTAGTAATGGACAATGAGAAACTATCAAGAATGTAGGAAATATTGTAAAAGATATCACAAAAAAATGTTAAAACAAAATAATGATAATGATTTTTTTTTTTTTTAATATTTTATTCCAAGCTTTCCTTATGAGTTCTCCTACTTTACTAATAGATTATATTCACGCATTCCAAAATATTTAGAATTGATCCAAAAACTTAAATTAAAAAATTAAAAAGATAAAAAAAAATTGGGGGTCGTGAGCTCACCATAGCTCCGTCCATGTTGCCCTAAATTGCAATAAAGGATGGTGACAATACATCCTTTGTTGGCAAATTTGCTGGTAACAATGGAGCGGCTGAAAATGGGGTTGGCATTGGAATGGCAGCAATGCCTTTCGGCGAGGGACAATTTGCCATCGAGTTGACATGGACAACTTGCCACGTTTTACATCTTAACTCTCTCTTGCTCACTACCCACCAAATTTAATGATGGTTGTGTAGAATCAACTAAGATTTATAATTTCCCCCCCCCCCCCCCCCCCCCCCTCTGAGAAGCATTTCTTTCTAGTGAAGATGGAAATAAGCATAATTTTTTTTCTTGCACTCACTGCTGGATTACATTACATTACCACAGAAGAAACAATATTGAATGGCACTTGAACCTTCTAGGGGTAATCATCAACTCGAAATAGTTAACTACTCTCTTCTCCCTCTCTCTCTTTCTATATTGAATAGGTATTGCTAGTAACTAGTTCGATAGGTTCAGCATATGAAGAAGATTTTGTTTTGGAATTGGAAAGGTGGGAGGTGGCGATGGGGGGTTTGGGGTGGACGTGGTTCAAGGAAGAAGACAATGTTTTTTATTTTATTTTATTTTAGATTGTTATTCTCTTTTCTTTTATAGTTCCGTTTGTTTTAAGTTGATAAAATTGTAATTTTACAAAGCGTTAATGGCTGAAGAATTTGACAGAATCCACCCACGGGGAAGAAAAATGAGAATAAAGGAAGGTTGGAGATTCAATGCTTCAAAAAAAGGACTGAGATAATTTGCCATAAATCAAAAAAGTTGGAGAGCTGTGAAAACTACCCTAACTAAAACAGTCATGTTTTAGAAATGGGCTGTTGCACCAGTAACTTTCAGATTTATTTTGCTTTAGTTTTTCTCTCCCCCTCTCTATAGATACATATATACTATTTTTTCATGTCTTTTTGTGCTTTTTGTGTGTTGTGTATTGACTTATTTCGTCTTTGTTAGCCCTTGTTTGAGTCCGGCTATAACTTTAACACATTTTTCAATAATACAAGAAAAATAAAATTTTCCTCACTTTTTTTAATCACATTCTCCAAAAAAACTACTTCAAAATACTTTTTTTTTTCGAAAAATCTCATTATAATGAACTCAAACATGGACATAGTTTTGTTTGCAATTTACGAGAAAATATGAATCAATTTTTTGCATCAATAAATTATGATTTAAATATGTTGCTAAACAAATCAAAATTCTAGAGGGAAGATAGCGCAATAACATTTGTAATCACTTATTCAAAAATCGAATAGGGTATGCAAATAATGAAGCCTTTTTGGTAAAAAAAAAAAAATGTTTATAAACAATGAATGTGATGTTTCAAGATAAAATATGTGATTAAAAACTGGTTTAAAAATTTGTTTATAAACAAGGAATGTGATGTTTCAAGATAAAATATGTGATTAAAAACTGATTTATAAACAAGGAATGTGATGTTTATAAATGTTGATCCAAGGTCCCACCATTATCTTTAAATGTGCTATTGGACGCTTGTGTGCCCATATGGGCCTTTATCGTTGACGTGTCAATCCCATTTTGACATTGTCATAATAGGTTGTATATAAAATTGTTTGTAAACAAGTTACGAAATGAAGGCTAAGGTTTGTAAAGGTAGTTCTAGCCTATGTTGCTTGGACTTGGGTACGGGTATAGATTCAAGTGTCGGATCTTTTTCTGAAATCTAGGGTATGGAGACACAACTAAAAGAATCCAAGTTTTGGACACAGGTACATGGATACAACTTTCAAAATCAATTATTTATGTGCCAATTAGAAATTTTATAACTTTTTATGTGCAATTCGATGTATAATTATTTTTTTAATTACCTAAATCTGCTAATTTCTATTTAATTACCTTGTATGTGGCCAAAATTGCATCTAATCGAAATTAGGGAGGAATTTTTCTTGAAATTAACCTTTAAATTAAATTTTTGATCTGAATTAAATTCCAATACATAGTTGACGGACATAAAAATGCAATTTTACAAAAGTTAAAAAATTTTAAACCTAACCCTAAAAAACGATTCAGAAGTAAGACCTCCCTCTCTCCCCCTCTCTCCACCATCGCCAACTCGCCGACCACCACCACCACCATGATAAGTCCTCCCTCCTCTTCTTCCTCCTATAGAGTCTAATCATCAGTCCGCGCACACACTCCCAATACACCCCCATACACAAACACACACCTTGATCTACTGTCGTGTTCGGAGCCGCATTCCATACTAGTATTACTTCGTGTAGACAGGACTACGATGACCATAACGCCAAGTCCGAGCATCACAGGTTCTAGCATGATGCAGCATGCTTTTGAAGGAACAAGTTTACAGTTTTTACCTCCAACCGATGCCATAGATAAAGAACATACATACTCACCCATTCATAGTAGGGGTGGACAAAATAACCAACCAAATCAAATCAAACCAGAACCAAACCAAACCAAGCGATTTGGTTCAATTCTACATCGAAAAAATAATGGTTTGATTCTTAGAATCAAGAACCAAATGGTTTTGGTTCTGGTTCTGGTTCTCCAGAACTAGAACCAAGAACCAAACTCAATTATATATATATATATATATATATTACAAATCAGTGGATATTCATTTCACCAAAAAATTCAAATCTGAAATTATAAATGTGACATGTACAAAAATATTATTTACCATACATTTTACCTCAGACAAAGATTTTAAATCATACATCTAAATTCTAACTCTAATTCATTTATCTTATTTTCAATTATAGACACACAGACATTCATACTACTTTATTTGCACTCCTATAACACTGGAATCGTTGCACTCCTTAGTCACCATCGACAGCGTTAATGTTTATTTTTTAAAATTTATTTATATATAAACATCAGCCCAATTCTTCAATTATTAAGAGTTAACTCAAACTCAAGTTGCAAATTTCATCCTAACTCACAGGCGTCGTGGCAGAATAAGCAGAGTCAGACCTTTATCGTAACTTGTAACTATAAGTCTAAACGTGTAACGACCCGCAATCTCACCAGCCTCGAGTTACATGGTCTCACTGGGCATCGCACTCATGGACTTCCTACTTCCCCCAGGGATCTTTTGAAGTGGGTTTTTGCCTTCCATGGGTTTCGAACCATGTACCTAGGGGATAAGTATATTGATTCTTGGAAACCCACTACCATTATACCATTTGTAACGACCTGAGTCCCACTTAACGGGCTATCCCGACCGTTAGATGATGGCGTACTGCCCACACTGTACCAACACGATTCTTTTCAGCATGTTTTGTCCTCACTCGCATGCTCCTCGAGAAAACTTCCAGGAGGTCACCCATCCCGGAATTGCTCTAAGCCAAGTATGCTTAACTGTGGAGTTTTTAATGATGGACTTCCGGAAAAAGAAGGTGCACCTTGTTGGTATGAGTAGTACCTATAATTTCTTTTAAGCTTTCTTAGTCAGGGTATTATAATAGTAGTACCTATAATTTCTTTTAAGCTTTCTTAGTCGGGGTATTACAATGCGTACCGTCCCCATTGTACCAACATGAGTATTTTCAGAATGCTTTGTCCTAACTCGCATGCTCCCCTAGAAAACTTCCCATGAGGTCACCCATCCCAGAATTACTCCAAACCAAGCATGCTTATTTGTGGAGTTTCTAACGATGGACTTTCAGAAAAGAAGGTGCACCTTGTTGGTATGGGTAGTACCTATAATTTATTTTACGCTTTCTTAGTCGAGGTATTACAAAACGGTCTTTATGTTCGATTCTCTAAGTTTTGACGAGTCGGAGAGCTTCCTTCAGACGGGTTTCTTCTTCTTTAATTTAGAATAACATTTTACTTTTTCTAAACTTCTGTTTTGTTACCTAAAAATTTCATTTTCTATTTAGTAAGGATGTAGATGAATTCTAATGAAGAAGAAGATATAAAAAAGTTTTAATTTGCATTTATTATTTAAAAACTCAAGTGATGGTCCCATAACCAAACCAGAACCGAGCGGTTTGGTTTCGTATATTTAAAAAAATCAATTGGTTTCAATAGTAAAAAAATCATCGATTCATGGTTTGGTTTGATTCCAATAGTAAAAAAAAAAAAATCATCTGTTCATAGTTTGGTTTGGTTCTTCGAATGTGTTGAGTGGTGAAAAAGAGCAATGTTTGTATCATTATTATTAATATTATTATTTAAAAAAATTATTTTAATAAGAGAAGAATGCTCCAAATGAAATTTCAAGATCCCTGATTTCAAGAGTAATCAATCACGGGCAGAGGGATTTCCAATAGCCACCACATCTTGGAAAGCAAATATTGAAACCCAAGCCCCAAAACCACTTCAATAAACCCCCTGGGGCAATTAATATACATTACAAGACCAAAGAGAATGTACCTCGGGCTCAGAGCAGCTTCCTACAGAACTAACCGAACTCATGTGGGGGTCGTGAGCATTCATTCCAGCACAACACAGGATGGGTGGTGCCATTTAATAAGATGACTAGAACGTAGCAGAGGCGTTTCTAGAGAAACTACAAAAGAATGGTGAGACAGCAATAGAGATTCCCACGTCCTAAACCACCTACACTATTTAAGGTGGCAAATAGAAATGTCCTCAATGACAGTAAGGAAGCCACACAAGAGAATCAATAGGAAAGATACCGAAGAATTCTTCAAGGAAGTCAAAGTTTGAGCGTAGCCAGAAAGATGATGATGAGAAAGAACCAGGGCAATCCCTCAACGTTCAATTTGAGACATTGCCTCCTATTATGGCTAATAACTACTTGTTAGCCAACGAATTCCGGAGTAAAGAAATTACAAAAGAAGAAAGAGAGAATAATGAAGGAGAGGCGTGTATGCTGAAGTTTGAAGAAGGTCAAACATCCCAAGAAGTCTATGATGAGGACGATGACATGACTGATATAGAGGAATAAATTGACCTAGAAGCAAAAAGAAGGAAAAGAGGAGTGTCGCGCAACACCTTGTTGAAGCAATTATACCAAGAAGGTGTACGCGAGGTGGATCTACTGGGCGAACCATCAGGCCGTTCATTTGACCATTGTGTTGTATGGCACGCCTAAGAGAAGGGTGAGGGTGTCTCGCTCTAAAAAATATGGATCACCTCCTAGAATACTGCCTCCCCCTACAGGTTGGTTAACAGAAAAGGAGTTGCAAGAAAAAAGCAAAAAGGCACAGGTTGCAAAAAATAAAGGCGAACTACTGCACAAAGTTGGTTCAGTGGAAGACAACAAGAAGTAGAAATAGATGCGGATGAAAAAGTTATTTTTAGAAAGCCGTCTGCAAAGTTAACCAAGCACTTAAGGCCATTGTATGTGAAGCCCTTAGTCAATGGTATGCCCGGTCAAAAGTGCTCATTGACAATGAGGTAGCCATAAATACCATCACATCCAGGATGATAAGGAAATTCACAAAAATAGAGAGCGACATGATCTCCACAGAAGTTATACTTACAAGCTTCAATAGAGGGGCAACTTCATCTAAGGGAGTAATGCCACTGGATATAAAACTGGGAAAAACTAGTAGTGATACGAATCATAGTGGACTTGCTAGAAAGTTAAATATTCAAGTCAAACCAATCAACCATGTCAGAATTAGATGCATAATATGTGTTTTTCGATTAAAAACAGGCCACTGAGCAAAACTCATGGGCTAAAGCCCTTGAGCCCACTGACTTTATGGTCAAATTCTATCATTTTGGGCTTCAAAATAGCAAGTCAATTATGCAGACGAAAATTAAGATTTTTCGAGCATTTTTAGTGCATTTTTGTAACGCCCCGTGTTCTATGTACCCGGGACACCACGTCATTCTTTCAAAATATTTTTCGAAACATAAAAATTGAGCGGAAGAATTTAAAAATTCAATTTCTTTTACTCATGGACAATAATTCAAGTGTTCAAAATAACTTAAATAATAATAAGGAATTCGAAAACTCGGAATTAAATTCGTTTAAATAAATTATCTCAAAACATATTTTATAATTCTTCAATAGCCACCATCGCACGCTCCATCGCCAACTCTGACATCTGAAAATTTGTAATTTAAAGAAATGATGAGCATTTCATAGAAATACTCAGTAGGTTCAACGTAAGATTAAATAAACTATATCATAAATAACACACATAATCATGCAATTTAAGTCATAAATTCTCATAACATCATGCTTAAACAAGCAAGCTCATACCCGGAGGTAAGTAGTCTCATGTCCGAAGACAAGTAATTTTCATGCCTGGAGGCAAGTAGTCTCATGTCCGAAGACAAGTAATTGTCATGTCTGAAGGAAAGTAAACATCATGTCCGAAGACAAGTAATCTCATACTCGAAAGCAGGTAACATCATGTCCGGAGACAAGTAATCTCATGCTTGAAAGCAATTAACATGATGTCCGAAGACAAGTAATTCTCATAAATCACATAATAACATGTAGGAATTTACAATAGTCATTTACTTAATATTGCGCAATTTAAAGAAAAAGGTTTTGAAGCATGAACATATCTTGAAAGTATTCTTAAGTTTGTTGAACGGGAAAATGTCAATCTTCTAAACGTCCAAACGCCTCGTCTAGCCAATGTATAAAATAATTCTCAAACTAGTATTCTGGAATTCAAATGTTTTAAAATGAAAGAGTTTTTAAAAGAAAATTTTAGGGTTTAAATTGAAAATCTAACCTAGTTGGGATTTTAAAAGAGTTGAGACCAAAATAAATGATTTTGAAAGCTATTGGGTTGACTCGTATGTTTTAAATATCTTTAGGGATTGATTATTAAATATAGTGAAATCTGGGGTTGAGAATAAGATATTTTAAAACTGCAGGTGCCGAATTAAAGATTTTGAAAACTGGGGATTAATATGTAATTTTATAAATTAAAATTTAACAAAAAAGTCAAATCCTCACTCCCACTCTCACAAATCTATATCTATATAATATATAAAAGTAGCTGAGTCAACCCCAGTCAACTTCACTGTTTCCCTCCAAAACTCTTGTACTATGTGCAGATTTTATTTATTTATTTTTCCAATTTTTATGGACTTCAATATTTATCATGTTCACACTACTCATATCTCTCATCCAATAATCAACTTCAAAACCCACTTCAAAAATAGTTGGGCCTTCAATATTTATTTATTATTTTCAAAATCGCCGACGTCTACTTACATTCTTCAATATTTATTGTGTTTATATGACTTCTATTTCCCGCCGTCTAATTACACTGGAAAGCCAGTTATTATTTTTTTTTTCCTTTTACGCTTTTTCAGAATTTGTTTCATTTTTTCCCGTTTTTCAAAATCTGTTTATTTATTTTTGTTTTCTATATCTTTTTTTTTTCCATTTCCCGATATACAATATCTTTCATTTCTGTTATATATAATTATTATGAAGATATACATAATAATAATAATAAAAGATTCAATTAAAAGGTAATTTTTTTGAAAAAATATGTACTGTTTAACATGACCCCTCCACTCCACCTTCTATTTATCACGTTTTATGATTCAAAATTTCTTGTGCGGTAGTAATGTTTATTAGTTATTAATATTACAAACCAGTTGAAAATAAAAAATCGTAAATTATTTTTTGAAAAAGTAAAAATGGTTGGCACTACTCTTTTCTTCAAGACCATGATATTTTGAGTCATTGAACATAGATTTGGGTTTCTGGCAAAAAAGAAAAAATATTAGAACAATAATATTGTAGAGAAAGCTTCGAAAACAATATAGAATGCAAAATTATTTTGGACTAATAAGAGGATTTGTTAATAGTCTATTTATATTATGTTCTAAATTTCTCTGTTGGGGTTGCAATGTGTTAACTAATATTGGGCAATTTAGAATAGCTTTGGGTTGGATAGATATGTTAATGGTTTCGGCCGTTGAGTGAAGAAAAAACATATTATTCATGGGTCAGTATATATATTTGATGAAATTGTATATTACATTGTATAAAAAATAATAAAAACAAGAAACTAGAATTTTTTTTTTTTTAAATTTGCTTTTACTGAGAAGTTGTTTTTAATTTTTTATGATATAAGAACGATAATTTGTTTGGTTTTACTTATTCATATTTAGTTTTTTTGTTTCAAAATCTCTCTTTTCATAAAAAAAAATGTTCTTCTAACGTTTTCAATCTTACAAATAAATATTTGTGTTCAGTTATACAAATTCAAAGTAAAATTTTCAGTTAAAAATTATGTCGAAATTTTATTATTAAATAATACTCTCTCCGTCCTACAAAGATAGTCTACTATTTCTTTTTTGTTCGTCTCAAAAAGATAGTCTACTTTACTTTTTAAGAGTGAAATTAATATTTTATATTCATTTTTGTCTTTAATCTGTGTGAAAATGAGTAGAAGACTATCTTTATGGGATGGAGGGAATACTAAATTATAAATCACATCATACGTATAGGTTTTTTTATAAATAATCTTATTTTTAGTTATTTAGTACAACTAAAAATTGGAGCTCTTTTTTATAGCGTATTATTAAATTATTAAATATTTTTATAGATAATTACATTTAATACGTAATTAATTTCTTATAATAATTGTGATATTTTATTGGTCTTAATTTTATGGATAAATATTTGGTTCAGTCATACAGATTCAATGTCAAATTCTCAATTAAAATTATATTTAAAATTTATACACATTCATATTTTTATAAATCACGTTGTATTGAAATTTTTATAACTAAATCCTATTTTTAAGTTATTTATTACATATACATATTAAAGTTCTTTCCTATATTGCATTATTTATCAAAATTATTTCAATGACAATTACATTTAATTCTTAATTAATTTTTTATTCCAAAAAGTCTCATATTATATTTTTTAACATTAACGGTTAACAAATTTATCTATATTGTTTGAAATGATATAGTTATTAATGGTTTTTGTCCTAACTGTTAATTTTAAAATTTCAAAAAGTAATTAACCATACCAAGATATTCTTTGCTATATTTTAATTCAAATTTTATGATATTTTTTCAAAATAATATATAAATTATCTCCCAATTTACTTAACTAAAAATTGAGATGATCAATACTAAATTATAATTTCAATCAGAAAATAATTACGTTGTATAAATATTGAAAACCTAAAATATCATAAATTTGATGCAATATCTTTGTCAACCTCGCAATTTATTATTATTATTATTATTATTATTATTATTATTATTGTACATGTTATTTTTCATTGTCAATGGTCAAATTATTGAATTTTATCTTTTATATGCATGATCTCTATTATTAACTTTTTCATCTATTATTTCAATGTTCAGAGTACATGAATATTGGAAATCCTACATTTAAGTGTTCATTTTGCAAGGCGAATTTTTGGTTCGAGGAGATAGTGAATAATCGTTACAAAATTTGACGATCATATTCTATAAGGTCAAATTCTATCTGACAGTAATACATGACACAAGTTCTTTATTCCAAGGATATTATAGAGCAATTCGAATTTTAGGATACTTATTAGATTTAAAAAATAATAATTTTCATTGATGGTGTCATATGCAATGACTATCAATAAGAGTCAGGCACAATCATTTTCGCATATATGACTTCTCCATAAAAGGTTGATGTTTAGACATGAAACTAATAAATGATGAACTTATATCTTATTTATGAATGTTATTTATTTTATTGAAGGATTCATTTAATTTTGAATAGGATTATTTTTATTTAGACGTTTCTTCCCGTGCATCGCACGGGATAATTCACTAGTTCGATATAGAGAAGAAGAGAGGGAGATATGGCGATTGGCGATGCCAAAACCGCTGGCGCCTCAGTCCGGCGGTGATGCGCCATCACGTGGCGGCGACAATGGCGGTGGAAGGGCGGCGGACGAAGAAGAACTGGGCAGATTTTGGGCAAAAACCGAGGCATTGAAACCATGACTTTCAGGAGAAAATTTGGCCAAACAGGTCAGTGGTCGAGGTATGTCGTGGATTAGGTTTATTTCTTTAATCTTTGGTCGATTTGGGTGTTGAAAGATTGGAGAATTTGAGATGGGCAGTCCGTTTTTGGTGTGGTTGGTGGCGGTAGGGATGATGTGTGGGAGGTTGGCTATGGAGTTTTGGAAATTTTGGGGTGACGATGGCTCAGTCGGTGAAGGGCTCTGTGAAGCTCGGGCGAGATGGGTATTGTGGAATATAGTGGTGGTCCACTTAATCCACCTGGCACCCTATGATTGGCACTTCACTTACCTATGGGATTTGAATTTGAATAAGAGGGGGAAACCTTTTCTTGTTTCATGAGTCTTGGCACATACTTGGGTGGAGAGGTAGAAGTGGGAGAGGTCCAATATTTCCGGCGAAATCTTGCTACCTCCGGCGAACCTAGATCCGGTTGCCATTTCTCGAGGATGACGGTGCCATGTTCCGGTTTGTTTAAGTGGTCATAAACTGAGCTCAAACAAAAGAACAAGTGAACAGGATGGGATCGGTTCTTGCTGCTGGTTCTTCTTCTTCAATATGTGAAAAGGAGCTTGGGAGCTCAACAAATGGTATCAGAGATATGGTTAAGTAGCTGGGCGAAGGAAGCAGTTGAAGAAGTTCTAAAAACCGTGAGGTAGAGACCGCTGGAAGCAAGGAGGAAAGGAGAAAGAAAAAATCATTGTCCATTTTTCCAAAACCCGACCTCCGGCCAACCAACTGGAGCAAGACCAACACCAAAAGAACCGCCTCATCGTGGAGAACACTCGACCAGAAGGCGGAGCAATTCCGGTGGCTGAGACGGCGGCAAACGGAGAAAGAAGGTTGTGAAAACCGGACTGAAAAAAGGGGATTCCGGCCGATCCAGAACTCCGATCGACGATCGGCCACCTCCATCAGAACGGGCTTGTCGAGGAGAAGACTCTTCGGAAATTTGGCTTCGATCCGACGGTTGAAACAGAAGTTATTCTCCGGAGAAGAAGATGTTGGTAAACTGAAAAACAGCGATTCCGGCCGGTAGGGAGCTCCACTCGCGAAACGGTCACCACCGTTGGGTTTGTGACGACGAGGAGCATCTTCCTGTGATTTTTTGGAATTTTCCGGCAGCGTCGGTAGAACTCCGGCGCGGTGGTCCGGCGAGGCGTTTCCCGACAGAATCTTCAGCTCGACCTGCTCATTCCATTTTCGAAGTCCATTTTGCAAAATCAACTCTCGATTATACGGACATTGAAAAGTCCGCTCGATTTGCATTGGCTATCCCTTATTTTCATTACGTATTTCATATTCTAGAGGCTATTGTGAGGTGGCCACATAGTGTTGGGGGTTACCTTGCCGGTAACATTGCTTTTTGGTAGAACTCACATAGGATTGGAATTTGACTACGTGCTTAATTTCTTGAAATTGTCGTGTGTTACTTGTTATTATATTATTTGTGTGATCATCTTGAATAGTAATTTCGGTGAAATTGGTTTGATCTTGCATTTGAGTGTGGGTAATTGCTTTGTGTTAACTTGTTTGAATTTTCATTATTTGCATTATGGGTTCTCGTGTTGAATTGTCACAATTTAACGGTAAGGGAGATTATTCCATTTGGAAGCAAAAAATGAAGGCTATTTTAATTCAACAAAGAGTTTCTAAAGCACTTGAGGACCCTAGTACTTATTCAAAAGCATTGCAAGATAAACCTGATGAAATTGCTGAGATGAATGAAATTGCACATAGTTGTATAATATTACATTTATCTGATGATATAGTGGGACAAGTTGAAAAGCATACGACTGCTAAAGATTTGTGGGAAGCACTTGACAAACTTTTTTTGACAAAATCTTTAACGAAGAAGATTCACTTAATTCAAAAACTTTTCAACTATAAATTGGATCAAGGAATGGATCTTGAATCTAATTTGAGTGAGTTTAATAGTCTTGTCAAGTGTTTGACCCACAATGGAAAGAAATTTGATGATGAATATCTCGCTGCTATTATGCTAAATGCCATGCCTGAATCTTATAGAGATGTTAGGAATGCTATTACATATGCTAGGGACACTGTGACCTTAGATATTGTAGTTGAGGCTTTAAGGGCTAGGGAGCTCGAGATGAAGAGGGAGTCAAGGGGTAGCAGCTCGAGGGAAGAGAGTTTGTTTAGTGGTTTTAGAGGGAGAAATGAGTCGAGAGAAAACCACTTCCAAACGAAGGGTAGGTCCAAGTCTCGGGATAAGAGTGTTAAGAAATGCTACTATTGTGGTAAAATTGGACATTTCAAAAGAGACTGTGATGACTTTAAGAAGAAACATAGACCTCAGCAGAGTGATGATCAGAACCTAGTTGCTGTAGGTGATGCTTTTGATAGTCTTCATATGATGACCGTGACATGTGATGATGATAATGTCGACAATACCCTTCATAGACCACAAGCAATGAATGTGTCTGAAATTGATTTTGATAGTGAGTGGGTTTTAGACTCGGGTGCCACTGTCCATATGAGTCCTGTTAAATCTTGGTTTTATAACTATAGAGAAGTTAAGCGCAGGAAAGTGTACTTGGGGGACAACTATACATAGACTGTGGAAGGAGTTGGTGATATTGCTATTAGGATGCATGATGGCATTATCAGATCTCTTTTGAATGTCAGGTATGTTCCAGGCCTCGCGAGGAACCTCATTTCCTTGGGCATTTTGGAAGATGAGGGTTATGAGTACAGATCTGATTTCGGTACTATGAAAGTGAGTAAAGGCTCTCTAGTTGTTATGAAAGGTCCCAAGAGGAATGGATTGTATATCCTTGAAGGTAAAGCCTTAAAGACCTACGAGTCTGCATTATCTACAATTTATGAAGATAGATCAGATCTTTGGCATAAAAGGATGGGACACATAGGGAACAAGGGGTTGAAGTGTCTTAGTGATCAGAGTTTGCTAAGAAAGGATAGTGTTACACCTTTAAGCTTTTGTGAGACTTGTGTTCTAGGAAAGTCACACAGGGTTAGCTTTGGGATAGGTGAACACAACACTAACAGACCCTTAGAATACATTCATGCTGATTTGTGGGGACCAGAAAAACATCCTACAAATGGAGGTAGTAGATTTTTCCTATCTATTGTTGATGACTACTGGAGGAAAGTTTGGGTGTATCCCCTTAAATCCAAATCTGACACTTTTGGTAAGTTCAAGTCCTGGATTGCCTTGGTTGAGAAACAAATGGGGAAAAGTGTAAGAACTCTTAGGACGGACAATGGATAAGAGTTTTGCAACTTTGAGTTCGATACCTTCTGCAAGGATAGAGGTATCAGAAGGCATAGGACTGTAAGATCTACCCCCCAGCAGAATGGGGTAGCTGAGAGGATGAATCAGACTTTAATGAATAAAGTTAGATACATGCTGATTAGTTCGTGGTTAGCTAAAGGCTTTTGGGGTGAAGCTGTTTGTACCGCTGCCTATTTGAAAAATAGGTCACCTTCTAGTACTGTTGACTTTAAGACTCCCCAAGAATTGTGGACTGGGAAACCTCCAGATTTGTCACACCTTAGAGTATTTGGTTGTGCGGCCTATGCACATCAGGTTGAGGGTAAGTTAGACCCTAGGGCTACTAAGTGTGTCATGTTAGGTTATCCCGAGGGAGTGAAAGGTTATAGGTTATGGGTTTTAGATGGTAAGGGCATGAAAGTTATCAACGGTCGAGATGTGAAGTTCAATGAACTCGATATGCCTTGTCTTAAGACCATAAATAGACAAACTGAGAAGGGGGAATCTTGTACTGAGAAGAAGATTGACTTTGAAGTGAAGAGATTAGGTGAAGATAATCCAGAGGGTAGTGAAACCCAACCTCAAGTAGAAGCGGAACAAGAAGTCATGGTAGAGCAACCTGAACTTGAGATTCCTGAAATTCCTGAAACGGAAGTCCCTGATCAAGAAACATCTTCAGGTACTAATTTGGAAAACTACCAATTAGTGAGAGATAGGGAGAGGAGACAAGTTAGACCAAATATGAAGTACGTCTCTTCTAATTTGATTGACTATGTCTTAGTTTCAGGTGAAGCCTTAGATTCAGTTGAACCTGCTTCATTTGAGGAAGCGATCAATTGTGAAAAGTCTGAAAATTGGAAAAAGGCTATGAAGGAGGAAATCCAGTCTCTGAAACAAAATGAGACTTGGAAGTTGGTTGAAAAACCAAGGAATCAGAAGGTAGTCCATTGTAAATGGATCTACAAGTTGAAAGAAGGAGTAGAAGCTAATGACCCTTTAAGATATAAAGCTAGATTGGTAGCTAAAAGATTTACTCAAAGAGAAGGGATAGACTATAATGAGGTGTTTTCACCTGTTATTAAGTATAAAACTATCAGGTTAGTCTTAGCCTTAGTTGTCCAATATGATTGGGAATTAGAGCAACTAGATGTTAAGACCGCTTTTCTTCATGGGGAATTGGATGTGTGACGACCCGAATTCTCGACCATTCGAGTGCCACTAAAAGTGACTCATATCATATTATCGAGACTTAAATAGTAATGTAAAATTATTCAAAAGAATAATTAGAATCCCATAATTTTATTTGTGAATAAAAATAGAACATAATTTTCTTACATAAAGTTCAACATAATTATCTCATCAATCTTAACCACTTTTGCCACTTCCATGTTGACCGCCTCGAACCTTCAATTATCTGAAAATGGTAAATATCGTGGAGTGAGATTTATAAAATCCCAGTAAGTATACCAAGCATAAATTTTCTTTTGAAAGCATATGGATCATTTTCATCATAACATAGGATAGGATCGAAATACTCATAAACATAGGGAGACACAAGAATTTTACCGAACTTAAATGGCAAGAATTCTTATGTGTAGCGCTACTAAACTCCGGTCCCCTTAGCATAATCATAAACATATCATATGGAACCCATAACAATCTTGTGAGATTGATTTCATAGCAATGATCCAAACATTTTCATAAAAACATAAGATATACTTACTTGTCATAAAAACATACTTACTTTTCATAAAAACATAAGGTGTATTTACCTTTCATAAAAACATACTTACTTTTCATAAAAACATAAGATATACTTACTTGTCATAAAAACATACTTACTTTTCATAAAAACATAAGATATACTTACTTATCATAAAAACATACTTACTTTTCATAAAAACATAAGATATACTTACTTATCATAAAAACATACTTACTTTTCATAAAAACATAAGATATACTTACTTATCATAAAAACATAAGATATACTTACTTATCATAAAAACATACTTACTTTTCATAAAAACATAAGGTGTATTTACCTTTCATAAAAACATACTTACTTTTCATAAAAACATAAGATATACTTACTTGTCATAAAAACATACTTACTTTTCATAAAAACATAAGGTGTATTTACCTTTCATAAAAACATACTTACTTTTCATAAAAACATAAGATATACTTACTTGTCATAAAAACATACTTACTTTTCATAAAAACATAAGGTGTATTTACCTTTCATAAAAACATACTTACTTTTCATAAAAACATAAGATATACTTACCTTTTAAAAGATTAAAATGAAGTGTAGTAGTAAATGGACCAAAACTTTCTTGACCACCTTGAATTTCTCTTACTTGTGGATTTTGTCAAGAGATTGGAAATAAGTGTATATGTGTAGAGTTGTGTGTAAAAGAGATGGGTTTAAATAGATGTATAAAGTTGGCATATTGTAAACATAATCATTCAATTCTATTAATTTTAACACATCATTTTCTTAAAGTAAAGCACCATTCATATACTTTTCCATATTTATACAAATAATATGCTCTTCATGATTATATATAATGGAGTCTATCAATCATTCATATACTTTTCCATATTTATACAATTATTATGCTCTTCATGATTATATATAATGGAGTATATAAATCATTCATATACTTTTCCATATTTATACAAATATTATGCTCTTCATGATTACATATAATGGAGTCTTATCAATCATTCATATACTTTTCCATATTTATACAAATATTATGCTCTTCATGATTACATATAATGGAGTATATAATTCATTCATATACTTTTCCATATTTATACAAATATTATGCTCTTCATGATTACATATAATGGAGTCTATCAACCATTCATATTCTTTTCCATATTTATAAAATTAAGATTCTCATAATTATTATATATAATGGAACCTCTCATGCTTGCATATATTTTCTTAATTTCAATAATAAAAATAATTTTTGTATAAATAAATATTGGGATAACATTGAATTAAGTACTTGGACTTAATATACTTTAAATCAAGAGAATGGAGATATTTTTAGAAATTCGGAATTTAATTTAAAATCGAACGATCTCGATTATTTCTTGACTTGGCTATACGAATACGTCACGACGTTACTTAATAAAAATGGGTGAAATAGTAGCGACACGATCTTCTATTAAAATAATTATTAATCGCGTAAAAATTCTTGGTCGCTACAAACTTACCCCCTTAAAATAATTTCGTCCTCGAAATTAAACTTACTTGATCTTATGATTTCTGAACACTTAATCAGAATCTCTTCTCTTCTTTCTCTTAGTAATCTCATCATTATAATATCTAACCCACTGGACTTTTACTAAATGCATCTCTTTGTTTTCTTAAGAACATGTATTTTTCTTATCAATAATAGACATATGTGTCTACTCATAAATTCTAACTCAAAATGAAAATTTCCAATCGTTTGTGATATTTCATCATATCTTGTAGTATTCATGTAACTTGTCACTTATCATCGTATCATGTGACCTCAGATATTAGTATATATCTCTAAAATTTCAACAAATCTTTACTGATATATCATATCATAATAATTTTTCCTTTCTTCTTATCATCGAATATTCTCAAAATAATCAAAACAATTCCCTGAATAATCTCTCTATGTAATATACCCAATAACATATCAACATAATATCATCAACTTATCTTTCCAATATTTGTAACCCAAAATTCAGTAAACAAATATCTCCCAAACTAAGATTCTTTACTTAAATATCACCACATTTCCTGCAAAGTATTTCTTTCACTTGTATATACGTATGAATTCTGATTCAATACGGTCCTTATTTCTCTTTCACGTATTCCCGTATTATTTCTATACCTTGATTATTATATCAGAATATCAGTACCCAAAATCCAAGAAAAATATTTTATATCTCAAATCTTATCATCAAATCTTCCTTTATCGATAAAATTTAACAGTGCATTACTTCTTGTCTCCTCTTTTCATTAAAATAATCCTGCGCTTTCTTGCTGGACACAACATCACGCGGATTCACTCAGATCCTTTACGCTTTTAAATAGTTCATGCTGGGAAGAGGTTAGAATCACCAAACAATGGATATCATCCTTTCTAACATTCGCAAGTATTATTCCAATCTTCCTATGAATGATCTGAGAAAGATCTATAGAATAAGGCTCGAAAGATTGAGGTTGCTGATGGCTCATGATATTCCAGAAGATGTTCGCTGGTTGATCGAAGCAAAAGTTCGACTATCTGGTGAATTACCTATGACCTTTCCAAAACATATGCCTGGTTTAGGCAAAAGCACGTTTGCAAAGAAACGAAGAGCAAAAAGACTGGGTGGTTGCTACAAATGTGCTCGTTGGAACTGTAATACTCGTTGCAAATCATTAGGATATTCTTCTACTAATCGAGATGATAAAATCGAATTCATAAAGGGTGGACTGAGTAAGGAGTCTTTGGATGATATTCGATTGACTCTCGAGACGCACCCAAGTGGGTATGTGCAACGTGAACTCCTTTCCTTATATGCTCAATTTAACGAGGACAAAAATCGTTAGTCTCAAAAATATAATCGCAAAAGATCCTATTTGCCAGTCTGTTTTACAAAATGAGGTTGTGGCAATTCAGCATTGATATAAGGTAAATCTTTGATACGCATTTAAAAATATTCTTCTGTTTCCTTTCACACGTTTTGATAAAGCTGGTAAAAATATATTTTCCTTTCTCGAGTTTTTATAAATATTGAAAAAATATATTTTCCTTTCTCGAGGTTTGATAAAGCTGGAAAATAAATCACCGAAAGGTAATATCTTTGATAAAATAGTCAAAAGTTGGCCGATTTTGTCAAAAGTAAATCTTTACTTTTTCAGAATCAATCAAAAACAGTAAATTTTTCCGGCTTTAAATAGCCAAACATATTTCATAGTTCAGGTATCCCAAAATCACATCTTCTTCGTAAGTTTTCCCTTCTATACTATCAAAGATGGAAGCACCAAAACTTCGACAGATCAAAACTATTTGTGTATTTTGTGGATCAAAAGTGGGGAAAGGCTTCGGTTATCTAGAAGCGGCCGTAGATCTTGGAAAGAAACTGGGGGGAAAAGGTATCACTCTTGTGTATGGGGGTGGTAGCAGTGGTCTAATGGGTTGTGTTTCCCAATCTGCTCTTGCAGAGAAATCAAAAGTAATCGGTGTCATACCTGTCCCTTTGGTAGATGTTGCAGGCAAAACACGAGGGCATGAAGTTCAAACCTTATCCCAAACCATAAGCATACTTCATAACTCACAATAATAAATAACTCCACATTTGATCACAACGATCTAAAAATATTGAAAACGATTCCAACACTTCAATATCATAAAAAAATATCCCATAATTCAATTCATAATTCCTCAACATAACAATTTCAAATCATATTTCTCAATATCACAATATCACTTCCTTCCATACCTTAATTGGCTCAAAAGATTACTCATACTTATATTTATAAGTCATAAATCATATTCTCAAAATTTAATCACAAGGCCAAAGTTCATAATAAATTTCTCTTCAATATAGAGGCATAATTCACTTACTCAACATATTATCCATTACTTAATTCCCAATAACCAAATCTTTAAATCTCTAACTTCATAATGCTTCTCATAAAAGTCTCATTAAAATCATATTACTTATAATCTTAACATCTCATAAAACTTCATAAAATTGACTCGCTATTTCTCATTAAATCTAAATGATAGATAATCTGAACATATTTCTAATCATTTCTGTTGACTTCTCATACTTAGTGCCATGTCTAAAATCAATTATGCAAAGTCCATTTAAGGTTCATCATTTCTAAACTTGAGGACAACAATTATTTTGAAAATCATTCTTAAGTCATATTATTCCCATTATGCTCAACACCCGTTCTCTTTCTTTCTTTCCGAAATTTTTTCAGAATTGAAACTTGAAGAATGGTACCAATAATCATCCACAGTTTTTCCTTGCTTTTAAGCAAAGGTAGTGATAAAGGGATAAATTATTGAACCGAAAATTGAAACTTGAAGAGGAAGTACTAATAACCATCCACAGTTTTTCCCTTGTTTTTACACAAAGGTAGTGATAAAGGGATAAATTATTGTACAAATTCATTATTAATTTTGTTTGTTTAATATATTATTCCATATATTTTTTGGCAAAAGTTACGAACCAACTTATTTTTCTAATTTAGTCAGTCTTACTAAGCTTAATATGAACCAAAATTCATATCAATATCCTCTATGTCTCATGATTCTACATAAAAAGGAATAAATTAAAATTCAGGCTTCTATCAATTCATATCATACTCAACATGTATATTTCACTTAAAGATTCATAACATATGAAGATTTCATACTTAACATGTCTTAATAAAATCGTAAATGACTTGCAAAGCATATAACATACCTGGTTCGAGGAGTCAATACGTGGAGAGTGACATAGTAGAGTGATGAGTTAAAATATTTCATATAATCTTATTTTCCTTTAATCAACAATAATTTAATGTGGTTGTATCCAAATCAACATTTTCTTGAATCATAATTCCTAATTAATCACAGTCTTCAAAACAAATCCAATATCGATATAGTAATTATCTCCCCATCAATAATTAATAACTTAACCCAAATAAAATTTATCGTCAAATCTTATTTTTCCTTTAGTCCCCGAACTTCTAGAAATTTATCAAAGACATCAATATAAACATCATATCACTAACTAATTAATATGGCTAGACGAACACGCTTCAATTTAAAAATAGGTGAAATTATAGAGACATGTTTTTATGAAATTAAATATTTATTTTATAATCAACTGAAAAATTCTCGGTCGCTACAACTTTTAGGTTAAATTCCATTTTTAATTATTTTGTTAGGGTTTTGTGCCTCTATAGCGGCTACCCAAGTTGTTAGGTTATTTTTTTTTTTTTTTACTTATTTATACGTTATTTCTTTATTGTGATAATTAGACTTTGATTAATAAATATTGTGTTGAGTTATCTCTCCCGAATATTGTTCTTGATTGAACACTTTCGAACTTATCAAAGATTATTTGAATCTTTGTGGCGTTCACCAAACTCGAACTTATCAAAGGCGTGGGCAACCTTTGTGGCATTCAACCCATGTGGATTCTTGTCTTCCCATCTTAACGGGTCCAAGGTTTAATATACCTTGAGTTCTTGAGTAGTGAGGCTCGGGTTTCCATGTTACAGTCCGTTCCAATCTGAATTCAGAACTTTCTCGGCGTTCAATCAGTATTAATTCCGTGAAAGTCTCGATAGGGATCACATCAACTAGGACTACGGTCTTCTTCGTGATAGATGGACCTACAAGCTACAACATGCTACTAGGAAGAAACTGGATTCATGGGAGTCGCAGCATACCGTCGTCGCCCACCAATGCCTGATTTTCTGGAATGATAAAGGTGAAGTAGAGGTAGTGCAAGTAGATCACGAGCCCTTTTTAGCATAAGCAAATTCAGTGGAAATGTTCATGTATGAAGGAAACTATGGACCTATCAGGATAATTCAAGATGGAGAACAAATTCAGATCGTGACATGAAGCAAAGAGCCATTTGCAGTAGAAGCACTCACTAAAATGTTCAATCGAATGAGGTCAAACATATTGGCATTCGAAGAGCCAGTAATTGGAAAGAAAATAATCGGAAGACCCTAAAATAAGTCGTTCGCAGCAGAAAGACCTGGTTGAGGGACAGGCTTTCAAAGCCAAACTGGTGGTTTTCAATAAGGAATGTGAAATAAAAGCAGATGAAGCAACAGAATTGAAGTCACTGAAGGACAAATTAGCAGTGCTTGAAGTGGAACAACATATTGGCCGAGAAATCAATAAGGTGGGTTGCTTGGAAGAGGAAATTCTGGTAAAGTACTTGGATAATGAAGTAAATAGGGTGTCAGACTCAAGATTTTTATGTGTTCAATTGAATGAGGTCAAACATAATGGCATTTGAAGAGCCAGTAATTGGAAAGAAAATAATCGGAAGAACCTAAAATAAGTCGTTTGCATCAGAAAGACCTGGTTGAGGGACAGGCTTTCAAAGCCAAACCGATGGCTTTCAATAAGGAATGTGAAACAAAAGCAGATGAAGCAGCAGCATTGAAGTCACTGAAGGACAAATTAGCAGTGCTTGAAGTGGAACAACATATTGGCCGAGAAATCAATAAGCTGGGTTGCTTGGAAGAGGAAATTTTGGTAAAGCACTTGGATAATGAAGTAAATAGGGTGTCAGATACTACATTTGTTTGTCGAGTCTTTATTTCGTGTTCTTCGTTTTCTTGAGTTTCTCGAGTCTTTGATCCAGAAAAATATCCCGAAAAATTCCAAAATTGTTTTTACGTTCGGTTCTCGTCCAAATTAAGTCTTGTTTGTTTTCCCGTGTTCGTAGTCGAATTTTCGGATATATAAAAAAAATTATTTATTTTATTTATTCCAAAAATTCATTAATAATTGTAACACCTCAAATTCTGTTAACTTGAGAAGCCACGAAAGTCCAAAAATCCTGTGAATAAACATTTTCTATAACACCAAAATGCGTAAATATTTATTTTTATTTTATTTTTTTACAAGTATAGCAAATTGGAAACAAAAATGCGAAAACATTCTTTAAATAATTTATTTACAAACCAAGTATAATAACCAAAGTGCCAGAATTTGTGAAAATACTAAATTCAAGATTTAATTGACAAAATGTAAAACAACTATTAAAATACTCATTTTAAAGATTTATAAATTAAATGCAATCATTTGATCAATATGGTCTCGCTCTTTGCTTTGCCTTACCGAGTTCCTTAACTTGAGATGGTGGAAATAGTGGGGTGAGCATAACGAATTATACTCAGTGGAGATACAACAATCAGTACAAGTTAATTCCAAACATGAAATCAGATTATGAATATAATACCAATAAAAAATTTCCTTTTAAAAATGTACTGTGGAACATCCCCAAGGACCCAATTTCGATCCCGGACCTATTTACGACCCCTGACAATGAAGTGACGTTTCGGATATTTAGAACTCAGGGTGTTACATATGTGCTTTATGTCTAAAACAACATTGTGATTCTTTAGTTGTATTTTATGATTTATTGTGATTGATATCAACGTGTAAATGGTACTATATTCAAATAACTTAATATGGTGAACATGATTTATTGTTGAAATTAGGGGTGGACAAAATAATCGAACCAGACCAGAACCAAACCAAACCAAACCAAGTGGTTTGGTTCGGTTCTACATAAAAAAAATAATGGTTTGGTTCTTAGAATTAAGAACCATTTGGTTTCGATTTTGGTTCCGATTCTCTTTCCAGAACCAGAACCAAGAACCAAATTCAATTTATATATATATGTACAAAAATATTATTTACCATACATTTTATCTCATTTCCTATTAGACAAAGATTTTAAATCATAAATCTAAATTCTAATTTTAATTCATTTTTCTTCTTTTCAATTATAGACACGCATTCACACGGCTTTACTTGCACTCCTATAACACAGTAATCGTTGCACTCCTTAGTCACCATCGATGACATAGATGTTTGTTTTTTAAAATTTGTGTATATATAAACATCGGTTCAATTCATCAATTCTCAAGAGTTAACCCAAACTCAAGTTGCAAATCCATCCAACTCATACGGCATTACGGTAGAATGGGACTCAGAATTTCATTGTAACCGTAACTTTAAGTCTAAACGGTCTTTATGTTCGATTATCTAAGTTTCAACGGGTCGGTGAGCTTCCTTTAGATGAGTTTTTCCTTCTTTGACTTGGAATAACATGTTACTTTTTATAAATTTTTATTTTGTTAACTAAAAATTTCATTTTCTATTTAGTATTGACGTAGATGGATTCTAATGAAGAAGCGAATATAAACAGGGTTTAATTTGCATTTATTATTTAAAAATTCAAGTAATGGTTCCAGAACCAAACCAAACCAGACTAAACCAGAACCGAGTGGCTTGGTTCCGGTTTGGTTTCATATCTTTAAAAAAATCAATTGGTTCCATTAGTAAAAAATCATCGGTTTATGATTTGATTTGGTTCTTCTGGAATCAGAACCAAATCGAATCACGTCCACTCCTAGTTGAAATCTTATAAGCCCTTTTTTTGTGGAGATTAAAATTAAATTTTTATTAGATTTTAATAAAAATTGATGAGATGTGTGATAGAAAAGTTATGATACCCATTAAATATATGATTGAGATTGATTATTGACTTTAACTTAGATTGAAATCAAGATTTTAATTGGTACCATGCACGAGATGAGAAAAAAAAAAAAAAAAGGGCACGAGATGAGAAAAATGATGAGGCATATCTCGTAGGGTAAAAGGAATAATGAAATTAAAAAGGAGCATATACATACACTTCATTAGTCGCTACAATAATTTGTCTATCACGACACGTGCAGTATCGGGATTCATGTAATCATTTCATATTTGACCAGCCATTGATCATTGAATAATTATAGCAAAACACTTTAAATTGACATTTTTAAGTAATAATGTAATATGATGAATATACATTAGATGATGTAAATAGTTATTCTACTTTTTCCTTTTCACCATTTAATGTATGTGCACCATGTCACAATATTACTTAAAAATATTTACCTAGAATTGCTCTTGATCATTTGATACACAGCCTAAAAAATGCACAGAGAAGAAAATATGTAAATGCACATGCAAAAGTTTGTTTTTTTCTTTTGGATGGCTTATAAACTAAGAATTTATTATTTTCTAAATAAAATATGTTGTTTAGAAATAATTTAAAAAATATATATAGTCAAAATGTAATTTGAAAAATATATGTTAAATTTACCAAATAGAATGACAAGACAAATAAGTGTCAGCTTTCAGATGACACCAACATGATTAGTGTACCAGTGTGGGTAATGCTACACTCCCCTCGATATTCACATCAAGGATGACCCTCCCACTCACATGGGTATAGGGCCTGCAATGTGTGTGTCCCACACCCATATGAGTGGAGAGTCATCCCTAGGGTGAGCGTCGAGGGAAATGTAGCATAATTCAGTGTACAAAGTTATCTAAGCGTACCATAGCTCAATAAGGACTCGTTCTGTAACGCAATCATTACAATTAATAAATTATGACCGTTTGGCGGCCTATGCCGTTTATTTTTGTTTATTTTAGTATTTTCTAGGTAAATATGTGGTTGAAAATTTGAGAGAGAAAAATGTTTGTGGCTAAAAAGTAGTTTGAAAAATTGTATTGTTTATGAATTGATTTATAAATTGTCATTACGTAAAAGAACGGTGTGGAAGTTGTGTTTGGTTGGGCAATGATGACCCATTTTAAATCCAAATATAAATTACACAAGTTTTGGCGTGTAAGTTGTGTTTTGTTGGGCAATGATGACCCATTTTAAATCCAAATATAAATTACACAAGTTTTCAAATCGCTTTATAATCATACAATTTTCTTCTTTTTCATTTTTTAATCATGCATTTTTTCTTAGAACACACAAATAAAACACATTATAATTTTGCCAAAGCAGCCGAACACACCCTTACAAATAACACAATTTTCTAAACCACTTTTTAACTATACAAATTTTCTCTCTCCACTTTTTAACCATACATCTTATCTCGAGGAAAAAAAATTAAAAATTGCCAATGTTACTAAACACTCCATAAGTTGTTTTGTACCCATTCCCATTGCTCTTCCATACATTTCTAAGTCCTTGTTTGGTATAGGTAAAAAACAGGTTTTTAATAGATTTTGATAAAAGTTTTTTGACTTGAACAAATAGGGCTAAATCTGTGCTAAGTAACAATTTTTTGTTTATAAATAAAAACTGTAATATTTCCAATGTAAAATATATGATTGAAAAATGTAAGTTATTAAAATGTGGTTTGAAAAAATGTATTATTTATAAACTAGTTACGAAACGGAAATAAACAACAATATAATGGATAAGCAATCTGAAAGTCGGGAATTGTCCCGTCCAGCAGCCATGAGTCTGTTAGGAGGAATGCAAGCACCAGTAAGCTGATACACGCTTTTAAGTAACGGAAATCTGAAATCGTTTGTTCATTGCCATCTTGTTGCATATGACAGTACGGAAGCATACTGCATATACAATAATGCAACCAATCTGTCTCTCCCTTCAGACAATCAAAGCAACACATACATGGCGGCATCTCTCAATTCTTGAAATGATCCAAACGCATAATATTACAGACGAGAGAGTATTCACATTGAGAAAGGATCTTGACGTGACATTCACTATTATCACAGATAAACTTCATATTACCGCTATTCATAACTACATTTTCCTCGATTTACAGATGAGCCAGTCACGTTTCGTGAACTCATGCTTGCAGTTCTTAAAAGCCTCCGGAATTCCGATAAGCTTATCTTCCCGTCTTTGTCAATATCTGCTTCTTCTAGAATAGGATCTATTGAACTCCGTAGGCAGGTATGCTGCACAACCATGACACAGTACAGTATATGTAATCTGAAGTTGACTTTTACATCTTAAACAGGCAAATAAACTAAACAATGGAATCTTGATCAACAATCCCAAGTTTTTGTTACTTAGCCCATTTTTTGTAGTAATTAAAATGTAGATTTTAATTTAAGTCAAAGTTCATGAGACCCACAACTTTTCAATTATACATCTTATCAACTTTTATCAAAACTTACTGATCTTAATCTCCACCAAACAGGGGCTTAGTAAACTATCTACGTTTTACTTTTATGGTTTTCTGCAAATTAGATTAAAGGCTAATGATGAACTTAAAGAGGAATTTGACACTCTACATACCATTTTAAGCTCTTCTGTGGTTATAAAGCCATCTTTATCAACATCAAATTTTTCAAAAGCAGCCTGTGACATTTGCTGCCACTTTTCCGAGTTATGTTCCTCCAACTGATGAACGTGCAGGGTGGCTGCAACGAACTCCGAGAAATCTACAAGCCCATCGGTATTGCTATCAATCTGATCAGCCAAATAAAGTACGTCAATTAATGCTTATTAAAATTCTGAGACGTTGCATTGTTCAAGTGAGACAAACCATACCGCCTGAAGAATTTCAAGAACACGCGAGTCTTTCATTTTCCAAGGAAGATCTTTTGCAAGTGCCTGCATTTAAACACGGTGTCATAGAGTGAGAATGCCAATTAAGTACATAGACGTCTGTCCATATTAATTTGCCAGAAATTTAGCATAATTGTTGTGCAGGCCTACCTGCATCTCTAACAAACTAGGAAAATAAATGAACGAAACACTATTTAGATACATAATCATACAACAAACCAACCTGTCTCATTTCCTCAAGACTAATGGAGCCATTTTTATCCACATCAATTGCATCAAATTGATCTCGGAGATCAGACAGCTCCTCCTCATCAAGTGAGCTAGCCAATACCTGAAACAGAAAATTGATCTTAATTTTACTTGTGTTCATAATAATCTATTTCATCATTAAAGTCAATAACAAGTTTCATCCAAACAAAGGAAATTATATTTGAGTTACCCGAAGGGCAAACTGTTTCAATCGATTGTATCTCACAAACTGCCTCATGTTGTTTAAAACAGATATATCTAATGGAATCTCGGAAGCTTCACCTCCTTCCCGAACCCATGGTTGTGCTGCAAAAGTTAGAAAGATCGTTAAATTAAACTAGACATAGGCAAAAAGATTATTACACAATATTAGAAATCCATCAAACATCGCTTACAGGAAGAAAGGGATATTCAAAATGTCTATTATTTCAATCGCTGGTGAGAAGTTGACTGATAGTTGTCAACACGTGAAAATGAGAATGCTAAGATGGATAAATGGTCATATTACTATATTAGAATTAAGAGGATAAGAAATGAGTATATCTGCCAAGGAATGGAGTGACACTGATTCAGAGATAATTTACGGACAACATACATGGTTGTGGAACATCTAGCATATAGTCCTAAGAGCTCCAATTTATTTAATTAAAAAAAAAAAATGTGGTGGCAGCAGGTCAGAAGAGAGGAAGTAGACTAGAATAAACGTGGCCTGATGTGGTTGAGAATGGCATTCACATTTAGTCTTCTAGAAAATGTAATCTAGCAGAGTATGGATGGGTTGAATAGGTTAGGACTCGTATAGCTGATCCACAATCCATTGGGAATAAAGATTAGTTTATTGTTGTTCATCAGCAAGCTTTCCATGCAATCATCAATTGTAAAATGTGGCCATCCTAGTTTTCACCAAATGTATGTGATCCCACTATCCTGAAACCAAATACTAGATGGACAGCATTCCTAGCATCGAAGTGTACCTTCTTGGGAATTGCACATGTAATGAAGCTTATGAGCTCATTCTAATTACTCCCTCCATCTAGTGAAGATGGGCTTATATTCCTTATTTGTCAATCCCAAATTATAGGTCACTTCCCTTATTGAAAGTCAACATAATTTTCTAATATGCCCTTATTAATATCCATTTATCAACAAATATAAAATAATCATATTTATTACGTTATTTAATGTAGGGATATATTAGTAATATGTAAGAAAATTTTATATTTCCAACTATGACATTTTCTTAACCTATGTGAAAATTGGAGCAAGCCTATTTTCACGGGACGGAGGGAGTAGTTTATATTCAAAACTATGTCAAGATTGCATTATTTTTTAAGACTTACACATTGTACAGAATTAAAGTTCATTTGTGAGGTCATTTATAAGATTAATCTGTTAAGGTCAGAATTCATTCAATTATCTTGACCCAGGTCATAAAGCTAATCCTATCAATGTAATCATCGTTTTAAACCCTCAGTAAATGAAGGAAGAAGAATGTCCACTTTTTTTTCTCAAAATGTAAAAGCCTAAAGACCACGTTTGGTCTTTCTACAAATAAACGTGGAGGAAAGACAAATTTCTACACATGGAGAGGTTAGTATGTGAATAAAATCACCCTTGCCTTCGTAAATTCACATCGTTATTGTAGGATCATAATTCATTCTGAAACCATTTGATATGAATAACCCCCTTTTTTGTAAAATAAGAATATGTATTGCCTTTCAGAAGAACAAATACATACATAATGCCTGCGCTGCAGTAAGTCTGGCACGAGGATCTTTCACTAGTAACTTCTTCACAAAATCTTTAGCTGCATTGCTTATGCTTGGCCATGGTTTTCGCCGAAAGTCAGGCTTGTTTCTTAGAACCTTCAAATATCATACATACAGTTATAATCAAAGAATAACCAAATCTGTGAAATTTAAATGCTGAAGTCCAAAAATGCAAATGATATATTAATAATAAGGTGGGACATGTCAAAATATTTGAAATCCTGAGGGAGTGTTAAAAAATCAATTAAGTAAAATAAATAAATAAAAACTTATTTTATCATGAAGATAAAACTCAATGCCAACACTTTTTATCTACTTATCTTTTTTATCTAAGGTTGAGAATCCAAAGCAAGCCTTTAATGGAAATTTGAGGACAAAATAAATGAAATCGGAGAGTTGCGAGGAAAATCTAATGGCAAACATCATGACACGGAACCCAATTGTGAAGTTCAGAGAAAATTTTAAGAATTATCCACTATTTCAAACCCGTGAATCAAGAATGAAATGCAGTACCCACCTCTTTAAATATGCCATCCTCAGTTTTGTCCCAGAAGGGGCGCCGGCCACAGAGCAAAATGTAAGTAATTACACCAATACTCCACACATCAGATTCAGGGCCTGACTTACGCTTCAACACCTCTGGAGCGACATAGTATGCACTCCCAACAATATCTTGGAATTTCCTTCCTGCATTCAAAATATATATTGATAGTTCATAATGAATGGAAAACAAATAAAAATCTTTGATAAAATAATAAAAAAATAACTATTGACAGTTGCATAAAGATCTTGAAATTCTTTGATTGTATTAAAAAGCTTAGTCTAGTCATTCAGATGCTAGCAGTGTGCATAAAAATGATTATGTATCTACGTCCACGTGCATTTACCTAAAAAATAAGCAATTAGATTGGAAAAAAATAAAATCAAGTGATGCAGTCGTGCATAAAATTTTATAAATAAGTAATTGTTTAAACGACAAATAACAATTACCCGGTCTAATGAAGTCTGAAAGACCAAAATCGGTAGCCTTCAATGATGAATCATCTTTTGGAGACTTGAATAGAAAATTCTACAGAGGAAAAATGTATGTGAGAACATCAAGCACCATATTCCCTTTCAAACATAATGATAATCTCTAACTCTCTAAGCATACCTCTGGCTTCATGTCACGGTGTACTAAACCATGCAAATGACACTCAGCTGCAACTTTTAGCATTTGCCTTACAATGATTGCCGCATCTTTCTCTGAGTAACGGCTGTCCTTTCTGATTAAAGGAAATTATAGGTAAGTCCAGGAATAATACTTCTAAATTCAAAAGATTATGCATAGTACACAACATGCCATGCAGCCTACAAATCCTATTAAATGGGAAAATGGGGGTATGCTTACTTTGACAAAATGCGGTCCAGCAACTCACCACCCTCGCATAACCTAAGTAGACAAATGTTGAGAAAAGTCCATTCATACCATTTTCAATTCATACAACTCATTGCAGGCAGGAATTTTTTTAAAAAAAAAAAAAAAAAAACCGAGCGGCACAATGGACTTTTTAAAAGCTTACTCCATTACTATGTATACATATGAATCATCCTCAAATGAATTATGGAACTGGACCACATTCTCATGACCAGCTAAAGCTTTCAGTATCTTGACTTCCCGCTTGACATCCTCTACAGCAATAGGAAGAACCATCTGCCAGATATGCAGGATTACAACCATAAGTCTGAAATTTCTACTTCCAAGGCACTTTAAGTCATCATGTAGTTTTCAAATAAAATGTGCAGCATTTAAAATAAGGCAAGAACACGTCCATCTTGGAACTGCATTGCTTGATATATCCTACAATTAAGCCTTTTCTGTAAACCTAGTTAATTAAGGGCTATGCACGTATTTTCCATAATTACTGCATTTATTTTACAGTTGGGAAATTTTATTACCTAGAATATCATAGGAACTAAGACTCTCTCCCCTTCAATTAACCTCTCAAAGGCAAGCCTACAATTTTCACAATGACAGTTTCCAACCCCACACAAATATTACCCCACGGAATAGGAGAATTCTGGCACAGCTCAAGGAACTCGAGACATTTTATATGATTTTCATAAAAAAAAAAAAAAAAAATGCCATAAAGATCCAAAAACCAATGCAAAACCTCGCATTTGAGAGAGATCAAGTTCCATAGGAGGAGCCACTAATTTTAGTTTTTAGAAACAATGTCAAGCATATTTGGACATGCAAGTTTACTTAAATAAACCAATAGAATCGCCTATAAAACTACCTAGAATAAGGTATAAAGTAGAATATCAAAAGAAGGATATTACATTTCCAATAGATAATTGGTGAATATATTCCATTATAAACATATAAGTCGTCATTATAAGGAGATTTTTTTTGGTTGCCTAAGATACAAAAAGATCAAAACTTTTTCACAGAATCCGATAACATGATACACAAATCTATGATGGAATAAGGCTTAAACAATTAGGCACAGTATAAATCATACCGATTTCGCAGAAATGTAAATGTCGATAGATTAAAAGAGCAACAAAATGCAGGCTATTGATAAAATATTGTAGAAAAATGATGACCTTATTCTTCTCAATTTTCTTCACAGCAACACGATCTCCATTTGACTTATCAATTGCAACATATGTATAACCAAATTGCCCATGACCCAATAATTTTCCAATATTATACCGATCACCGAAATCTTTATCATACCCAAAATCTGTTCTTTTCCCACAAGAGATGATTCCACCTGGCCTTTTTGAACTATTCTTAACAATATGTGAAATATTCCTCTTTTGTTGATTCCCCTGACCTTCTTTTGTTTTATGATGATTATAATTGGAACCCCCTTGTTTTTTTGATGTAACGGTAGAGGAGGAGGAGGTGGTGGTGTTGGTGGTGGCTGGCTTACTGGCGGTGTAGTCATTTCTGTGGCGGTGGTGCTGCTGGTTGTTCGCGGTAGTTGAAGGGGTGTTGCTATTGGAACCACTAACTTTTGTGGTGGAAAAACAGATACCCATTTCAGATGACAAAAGGATCCAAAACCTTGTCAAAAATCCAGATTTTTCCAATAAAGATCACTAATAATGGTCATGTGAAACCAAGAACTGGACAAATAGGGGGGGAAAAAATAGGGAGGTTGTCCGTTGTTTTGTTATTATAAGAGAGGAGTGTGAAATCATTACACGGTAAAATATACTAATAATTAGATGAAGAAGGTAGAAGATAGAAGGAAGGAGGGAAGAAGGAGCGGAGGTGGTGGCGATGGTCAAAGAGACTTTTGCAAGAAGAGAGGAGAACTTTGCCTAGGGGTTGCAAAAGCCCCCCCACTCGCAATTATTTCATTGATAATTTGTCAGATCATACATAGACCCCAGATCATACCTAGACCCGGGAGAGGGGGGGGGGGGGGTGAGAGTAGGTTTGTTTCTAATTCTATAAACATAAATTCTGGGTCAATTATGGAAAGCTATATATCTCCGTTTGGTGAACGATTATAAATCACATAATTTTTAAAATTATTTTTAATTATACATATTATTTTTATTTTTTAATTAAATAATTTTATCTCAAAAAATATAAATAAATTAATTTATAAATAACTACAAAGTTATCGAACGGAAACTACAAACACCTCTTATTTTTAAAATTTCAAAAATCTCCCTATAATGTGAAGTTAAGGCTCTGTTCTCTTTACTGTTTTGAGGTCGTTTTCTATTTTTATTTTCGAAAACGCTAAAAACGCGTTCTCTTTACCATTTTCGAAAACACATTTTGAAAAAAAAAAAAAAAAATTGTACACAAAACGCCCAAAGCCTCGTTTTGGGAGTTTTGTGTGTATTTCGACAAAAAAAAAATGTCCAAAACGCGTTTTGGGAATTATTATTATTATTTTTTTTAAGAATTAACTTAATTTGGAATTAAGCTTAATATAAATTATTTATTTATTATTTTTTTTTAGAATTATCCTAACGTGGAATTAAGTCTAAATAAAGTTTTTTTTTTTTTTTTTGAGAATTATACTAACTTGGAAATAAGCTTAAATAAAGTTTTTTTTTTGAATTCAATATTAACATTACAAAAAAAAAAATTAAGTGAGAATTTTTGTTGTTATATTTCAAAAAATGTTTTGATAAATGGACTCTGTTGATTTTGAAAGAACTTGTATTTTCTGGATTTTAATATAACTAGAGCTTTCTCAAATTCCGAACCTGACCAAGCTGTATTAATATAGACTCTTAATATTCACATTAGTATTTTGCATTTAACCATGTTTTCAATGTATTTTGAAAGGAAATTTGAGTTTGAGTCATTAATATTCTACAAGCAAATTAATTAAAAATAGTTTAAGTAATATTCTGCAAAATTTCAAACAGAACGTGTTTTCCAACTTTTTATTTTCAAAAATAGTTTTCAGAAATGACAAACCAAACGCATTTTAGCAAATTTGAAAATAAAAATGAAAACAGGAAATACAAAACATTTTCGAAAATGAAAATACAAAATAAAATACAAACAGAACGCCACCTAACATTTTACCTTCTTCTCTTTGTTATATATTAAAATTTAAATAATATTAATAATACTCCCTCCCTCTCATTTGTATAGACTGCGTTTTCATTTTCTCTTGTCCCAATTATATATGTTTGTTTCTTTATTGAAAAGTATTTATTTTATTTGTTTATTAATATACCCCTTTTTAATAATTCTAATAATAATAGTTTTGATACATAAATAAGGGTAATTTGAGAATTTTCTTTGCAAAAATTACATTTTCAATAATATTAAATATGTTTTCTTAATTTGTGTGAAAAGTCAAACAAGTCTATAGAAATGAGACGGATGAGAGTAATAAACTATATTTATTTTCTTATTTATCTTTTCAAAAATTATTATATTTAGCCCCGTTACTTTTATATTAAAGTTAAATTTTTAGTAGATTTTAATAAAAGTTAATAAAATGCGTTGTTAAATTTTTAGTAAATTTTGATAAAAATTAATGGAATACATGATTAAAGAGTTATTGATCCTATGAAGTTTGTAGTAAAAATTAATTATTAATTTTAATACCTAGCAGGTTCTAATATATTTGTCAAAACTAATGATTATATTTTCTTAGAAATAAATAAAACAGATATATTCTTTATTTTATTTTTGTATTATCATAAAAATAATAAAAACATCTCACCTTTGTATGGTAATATAAATTGGTTTATTTATGACTTTAAAGTAAAAAATAGTGGTGAAAAATTGGAGAGAAAATATGTGTGTTTAAAAAATTGCATGAAAATTTGTGTACTTTATAAATTGGTTTATAAATCAATTTATTTGTTTGTTTTACAAACAGATAATATGGGATGCAAAAGTACGTCCCTACAACGAGTCATTTCCACCATCGCAACCCATCCTAAATCCTAATTATTATTTCTTATCTTATTTATATTTTTAAATTTTAATTGAATTAAAAATCTAGATTAAAAGGTTAAATATATTAGTAAAAGATGGTATATGAATGAAGAACGATCAACGTACGTAGGGATTTCCTTCTAGAAAAACCTATTAGCTCCTTTATCAACCCATTTTCGCCGAACATATCGGTAAAACCAGGGATCTTCACAGTTAAAATATGTTGGATAAAAGTGTGGCATCAAAGAATCATGTAAAACACCCATTGAGAATTTTCGAAATCATTAGGAAATTGTGACTACCCTAAACCACCGTATGTTATTAAATAATAATAAGTCGAAAAATGGATAAAATTTAAACTTTTTGGTACCGGGAATAACATGATTCGGGATAGGAGGAGATATCAAGACACGAACAATGCAACAACATTTTACATGAAAAACAAGCAAGTTTCGTGCTTGGTCCCAATCGAGATTCAAATCGGATCAAGCTACTCAAAAGATCGCAAAATTATACAGAAGGTTAGTTACGACCGCAACTAGCTCACTCACGACCGTAACTCCACTATCATCAATTTTCGCAGAACTAAGATTACGGTCGTAAGGACCTTTATCACGGCCGTAACTACAGCAAGCTATACGTAATCAGCGTGACACTTACGACCGTAAGTATCCTTGTCACGATCGAACATAGTTTCTGGTCGCGCGCCGCTCTTGGGAGTTAGTGTTTCGTATTTTTATGTTATTTTTCCATTTTTACTTGTTTTAGGGTTTATTTTGGGCATTTATAGCATTTAGGGTTTGTTTAATTCCGTTTTGCTTATTTATATGTCATTTTATTCAATGTAATAGTTAGACTTTGATTGATAATAAACAGTTTTGAGATTTTACTCTTTTAAAAGGTATTCCCTTTATTTTTTTAGAACTTATCAAGATTAATCATCTTGTGGCGTTCAACCCGAACTTATCAAAAATTGACAATCTTTGTGGTGTTCAAAAATTAGAAACTTATCGAGAAAACTGGACAAGTTCTTGTGGCGTTTCGCAAATCTTAGTTCTTTCTTCCGCATTGTCAATCCTCGCGTCGTGAAGTTTGGGTCAAGATTCCACCATCCATCCACAACTTGGATTTGGAACTTTCCGACGTTTAATTCCGCATTTCGTTCCTCATCATTTGGTATCAGAGCTGGACTCTGAATTCAAGTTTATTCTATCCCATTTAATTCTTATTAAAGACTTATTCTTATGTTTATTATTGAGTCTTCCATAAGAATTATCCAAATCTTGTTGTTGAGTCTTTTTTCTTGAATTTTCTTGTTTCTTCTTATTCTTCGTGCTAGTAAAAATTTCCAATATTTAATCCATAAAAAAGTACCAAACTATTTCAACAATGTTTATTTTGGTCAATTGTTATTTGAATTCCGTTTCGTTTGTTTTCCCATATTCGTAGTCGGATTTTTGGATTTATAAAAAAAATATATTATTATTATTTTTTACTTTATTTATTCCGAAAATTCATCAATAATTCCCCGAAAAAAAAAATGAGTCATTCCAAAATTCAAGAGCCACTTCTTGAATTTCTTCAATTCTTGTTTTTTTTTACCAATTTCATTATTCCTTGTATATCGAGTCTTTCCCGTGAAAAAAATATACAAGTAGGAGGGAGAGTGGTGAGAGGACAATTCTGAGAATACAAGCAGAAATTTAAAAGGAAAAAATGAAGAGTGAAAAGAAAGCTAGAAAGGAGGCTAGGTTGAGAAGGAGGGGGAGTGAAAAATTGAGAGATGATAATTTAGAAATGAAGAACATGTTCAAGGAGATGAAAAGGTTACGGGAACAACTAGAGAAGGAGATGATTGCACAAAATGAGAGGAAAAAATTAGCAAAGTTGAGCAAGAAGATGAGTGAAAAGAAATTTGTAGTTGAATTACAAGAAGAAACTCGGGATAGGGACGTTGAAAAGAAGGAGAGAAACTTGAAACATGAATTCGAAGTAGTTGAAGAGCCTAGAAATTTTGAGGTAGGAGATAAAAAATTGGGTAGTGAAAAGGTAGTGAATAAACCAGAAAACAAAATGTTGATGAGAGGTTATGTGATCCCTGGAGGGGGTCACGACAAACACGTGGAAGAAACGTCGGGAAAGTCCGAATTCAGGTTGGACCAAACGATAACACTACGACCCGAGCCTCACGACGCAAGAACCAGGGGTATATTAAACCCAAGACCTGTTACGATGCGGAAACAAGAACCATAATGGGGTGAACGCTACAAGGAATGTCCAGATCCTTGATAAGTTCGAAAGTGTTCAATCGAAAACAAAATTTGAGGGAAACCACTCAACACAATTTTTATTAATCAAAGCCTTTTTTTAATATTACAATGAAAACGCCTTTATATAGGCTACCGGAATAAAAATCCTAATTTACTTAGGAAACTAAATAAAATCATATCTAATTAGAGAATATATAAAATCTCTAAGAATAAAATCCTAATTTAATTGCAAACAATAATAAAGAAGAAAGTAAATATAATCCTAAAATTATGGAAATATTGTAGATTTTCGTCTGCATAATTGACTTGTCGATTTGAAGCCTCAAACGATGAAATTTGGCCATAAAATCAGTGGGTTTAAGCCCTTGAGTTTTGCTCAATGGCTCGTTTTTTACTTGAAAAACATATATTATGCATCTATTTCTGGCACAATTGACTGGATTGCACTTTGTTTGGCTTGAATATTTAGGTGGCGTTTTGTTTGTATTTTATTTTGTATTTTCATTTTCGAAAATGTTTTATATTTCCTGTTTTTATTTTTGTTTTCAAATTTGCTGAAAACGCGTTTGATTTGTCATTTTTTAAAACTGTTTTTGAAAATGAAAAGCTGAAAAACACGTTCTGTTTGAAATTTTACAGAATACTACTTAAATCATTTTTAATTAATTTGCTTACAGAATATTACTTGCTCAAACTCAAATTTCATTTTTCAATACACTGAAAAATATGGTTTACCTCCAACACACTAATGTGAGTATTAAGAGTCTATATTAACACAACTTGATTAGGTCTAGGATTTGAGAAAGCTTTGATTCTATTAAAATCCAGAAAATGCAAGTTCTTTCAAAACCAATAGAGTCCATTTATCGAGGCATTTTTTGAAATATAACAACAAGAATTCTCACTTAATTTTTTTTTTTTTTTTTTTTTTTTTGTAATGTTGATATTGAATTAAATAAAACTTCATTTAGGCCTAATTCCAAATTAGGATTAAAAAATAAATAAGTAAAAATAAAAATTATTTAGGCTTAGTTCTAAGTTGTATAATTCAAAAAAAAAAAAAAAAAACTTTATTTTAAGCTTAGTTTCAAGTTAGGATAATTCTTTAAAAAAAAAAAAATCTCAAAACGCATTTTGAACATTTTTAGTTGAAAATACACACAAAACGCCCAAAACAAGGCTTTGGACGTTTCGCGTTTTTTGTAAAAAAATTTTTTCCAAAATGCGTTTTCGAAAATGGTAAAGAGAACGCGTTTTTAGCGTTTTCGAAAATAAAAACAAAAAACGACCTAAAAACAGTAAAGAGAACATAGCCTTAGCCCCTGTTCTCTTTGCTGTTTTGAGGTCGTTTTCTGTTTTTATTTTCGAAAACGCTAAAAACGCGTTCTCTTTACCATTTTCGAAAACGCATTTTGGAAAAAAAAAAAAAAAAATTGTACACAAAACGGAAAACGCCCGAAACATCGTTTTGGGCGTTTTGTGTGTATTTCGACAAAAAATGTCCAAAATGCGGAAAACGCGTTTTGGGAATTTTTTTTATTTTTTTTAGAATTATCCTAACTTGGAACTAAGCCTAAATAAAGATTTTTTTTTTTTTTTTTTTTTTTTTTTTGAGAATTATCCTAACTTGGAATTTAGTTTAAATAAAGTTTTATTGAATTCAATATCAACATTACAAAAAAAAAATTAAATGAGAATTTTTGTTGTTATATTTCAAAAAATGCAATGATAAATGGACTCTGGTGGTTTTGAAAGAACTTGCATTTTCTGGATTTTAATATAAGTAGAGCTTTCTCAAGTCCCGAACCTGACCAAGCTGTGTTAATATAGACTCTTAATGCTCACATTAGTGTGTTGTATGTAACCATATTTTTAGTGTATTGTGAAAGAAAATTTGAGTTGGAGTTAGTAGTATTCTGCAAGCAAATTAATTAAAAATAGTTTAAATAGTGTTCTGCAAAATTTCAAACAGAACGTGTTTTCCAGCTTTTCATTTTCAAAAACAGTTTTCAGAAATGACAAACCAAACGTGTTTTCAACAAATTTGAAAACAAAAATGAAAACACAAAACACAAAACATTTTCGAAAATGAAAATACAAAATAAAATACAAACATAACGCCACCTTAGTCTTTCTAACAAGTCCGCTATGATTCTCATCAAGAGGCATGAATTGGAAGTTGGGGTCGAAGTGCAAAATTTGAAGTTGAAGATCCACATTTAAGTGGTGGAGAGGAATTGCATGAAAAAATTGATAAAAATGTGGATTAGAAGAGGTGGTTGGGTGTGAGAAAAAAGAGAAAGAGGTGATTGAGCAAGAATTCGAAAAGATTAGGGAAGGTGAAGAGAAGGGTCTCGTTGTGGGGAAAAATGAATTAGAGATAATGAGTCATGAGTACAAGGATTCATATTGGTGTGATCCAAAATAGGCATCGAAAGGAGAAGTCGAGTTATCAGCATTACGACAGTGATCTACGTGAGAAACGGAGCAAGTTCCATGTTGAGGTCGAGCCGAGAAGACGACATGATCAAGCCGAGTCGAAAGTTCAAAGTTTGAGGGACAGAAGGACTTTCACGGCCGTAAAGGAAGAAGGTCACGACCTTAACATCACATCGGGTCAAAAAGCAAAATTCCAAGATTTTAATATTTACGGCCGTAAATCAAGGACTCAAGACCGTAACATGATTACTTGTAAGACCGCTTTTCATGTTTACGTGTATCCTTAAATTTCACGTAATAATTATGTTAATGTTATTATAAATTTTGAATTTAATGATATTCTAATGTTGATAATTCGAATTATTCTGCAGTGGAAGGACTTGGATGCCGTATCGATTAATGTACCAATTAAAAGTTTATAAATTGTTCATTTTAATAGTTTACGTGTAATTTTATGTGATTAAAATTTTATTGCCTAAACATGCGATTTTCTATTTTATTGTGTTAAATGGAAAGTCGGGGGAAAGTTTGGTGACACTTTGAAATTTTATTTGAAAGTTATGAACCTAATTACCAATTTATGAGAGTTGAAGGACTGAATTGCAATTTACCAAAAGTTAGACATTTAAACCTAACCTAAAAATCTCACGATCTCGCTCTCTATCTCACGCCTCTCTCACCCTCGCTCGCCTCGGTCTCTCTCTTCTCGCCTCCAGCACGCTCAGCTCTCTCTTTCGCGCGCGCCTCCACTCTCGGTCTCGCCTGCCTCTCGCTCTCTCGCCGGTGACACGAACCAGCGCCGACGACCGCGACTCCACCACCTCCCTCTTGTAGTTTGCATCGGTCGGTAACTCCTCCCCTCGACCAACACATCGCGACACACAGCCACACACTCTTCGGCACATAATATGTATATGCTTGTATACTTCATACCTTGGGTTGAAGTTTAGATTTAAATTTAATTGTTAATTTCAGTTTTTGGGGCTATATATATATATATATATATATATATATATATATATATATATATATATATATGAAAATTAATGTGCAGATTTCGAAAATTTAATTCAAGAAATTAGTTAACTGTTTGGTTTAAATGCCGATTTACAATGGTTATTTTCAGATTGAAATTTGTGTGTGTTCGGACTTCAATTTAGTTAGCTTACTTGAATCTAAGATTTAATGTTGAGTTGTAATTTCGAATTTCAGATTTGAGTAATTTAAATATATGTATGTATATATTGATATTATACATATACATAAATTTTAGACTTTCCAATTTATAAAAATTGTGAACTGTAAATGTGCATATCAATTTTGGACTTCGAAATGTAGGAATTTAGTATTATAACTTATATGTATAGTTTATTTCAGAATTCAGATTTGATGGGATTATGAAATTAGTTAATTCAATTGAAGTGCTTACTGTCATTTTTGAGAATTCGCAGATTAGGAATAGTTACAATTCTAATTAAACGATTTTTGTAAAGTCATGTTAAATTTTGTGGATTTTGGTTTAAGTTTGATGTAATTATTTGAATTTGAAATTTAAGAGATAAAAATTATAGCTTTGTTAATTATTTGGTTAAAGTTTGAATTATAATGATAATTTTCAGATTTAGAAATTTTTAAAAAAAAATACTTCGTTTAATTTGAGTTTGAATTAATAGATAAGAAAAGCTTTCTAAAGTACATTGAAATTGACATCTTATTTCGAATATGGTGTTGTGTGTTGGATCTAGCGTAAGGTCACGTTTGGGATTAAATTGTGAATGAAATAGAAGTTTTAACCTTGCTTAGAGTAAAATGTGATTTTTGAACTAAAAGTATATTTTATTAAATGAATGGGTACAATTAGGATTTTGGTACATTGACGACACGGGCAGTCGAAGCTCCTCCACTTGCAAATTCAGATAACGGTAAATGCTAAGGACGTCAAGTAAGTAAACTCCCCCTAATTTCATGAAAGTAGAAAGCTAATGTGAAATTGATGTGCGTAAGTGATTTCGTGTTAATTACTTAATGTTGATGTATTTGAATTGCCATATGCAAGTATTTGTATTTAAGGGAATGTTCAAACATGTACGTTATCATGTCATTGCATCATTAAGCATGCATTGGCATCGAAATGAGAAAGTCAAATGTTTTAATGAAAGGAATGTGTCAAAGTGCATTTTTTGTCAAAAATTATGTATCCCAAGTTTTTGAAAGAATGGGTGTACTTCTATGTCATGAAAGATCCGAGTGGGAAATGGGGCGCGGGGGACCGGCGTACCCGAATGTAATGAGCCGCTTTGCGGTGGAATGAATGTAATGAGCCGCTTTGCGGTGGAATGAATGAATGAACCGCTTTGCGGTGGGAAAGTGAATGTTAAACCGCTTTACGGTGGAAATGCGCATGTTAATCTGGTTCCAAATAAGAATGGCCCACTGTTATCTGATTGACTAGAAGTTACATCAAGTGAGCTCACGATGGTAATGAAGTGAAAGTTTTGAAATTTTAAGTGAAAGTTCGAAATGTTGAAAGTTTTGAAAGGTTAAAGTGAATGGGGATACATATTTCAAAGTTAAAGCATTCATGTCATAAGCATGCATTCATGCATAAAGTTTACTTACTGAGCTTTAGCTCACCCCAATCCCTCCCCAACATTTCAGGTGATGAAAGTTAGATGATTAGAGGAGAGCACGTGGCGGCAGGCTCAGACAGTACCGACTTGAATTATTTAAAATTTAAGTTAATGATTTAATTTAAGTTTTTAGTTGTTATCCTTTTAAATTGATAAATCATTTTGAATTAGTTTTCGGTTCTTAGTCAAAATAAGTTATGGTATTCCCCTGTGATTAGTTTTTATCATGTTTCATGAGTTTATAAATTTATACTTCAAGTTGTTTTGGTTGAGGAGTTTGGGTAATTGATGTTGAAGTTGAATTTTGGAATTATGGTTGAATGTTGGATTTGAATGGGTTGAAAATTTCATAATTATTGTAGGTGTGATGTCCCTCTACAGGTTGGTTATGTCCAAGTTATAGAGGAGACTCTGTCGAAATTTCGGTAAAATTCTATAGTAGATAAATGAACATTTTGATTGTGTAAACGATTTAAATTCCGCATGGTTTTAAATGATTTATTTCCGCATTAAAGGAAAAAGGGAAGTTAACACCTAGGTTTAAGATTCTTGAACTTGGGGTGTTACATTACTGGTGGAATTGAAGAAGTTCAGCGAAATAAGACTTACAGCCGTGACGTCTAAGTCGAGAGCTTCTTATGGCCATAAGAATTACTTTCACGGTCGTAACCTCAATTTTTGCAGAATTTCACGTATTTTAGTTAATTTCCATTTTTAGTTATTAATTTCCAAGTTTTGGGCCCAATTAGCGGCTAAACCTAATTTACTTCAGTTTTAGTTCATATTAGCAATTTCCGTTCATTGTAAAGACAGTTTTGAAATTATTGATATTTTATGAGAGAGTTTTCTCAAAATTAAATGGTTGAGGAGTCCCTTTTGTGTGTTCTTCAAGAACGAATCCGAACTTATCAAATATTGTAAAATATTTATGGTGTTCCAATCAGAAACTTATCAAGAAAATTGACAAGTCCTTGTGGCATTTCGAAAACTTTAGTTCTTCATTCCGCGTCGTCGAATCCTCGAGTCCTGATTGTTGGGTTAAGGTCTTATCGTCAATCCTATATTTTATTTATCGTTCTTATTATTTCTCGAGTCCTATTTTCTTGTGTTTTGGCTGAATTTAGACCTTTCCATTTGTTATTTCGTTTATTTTTGCGTTTTTGTCGTGACTCCCGTGGTGGGATCACATCAGGTGGTATCAGAGTATTGATCTAAATTCAGTTCTTGGTATTTTCTTGATTTTTCGTGTTCTTCGTGTCAATCATAATTTTCCAGTTTTGATCCATAAATATCAGTCCAAAAATTTCAAAAGTGTTTTTCTTGTTCGTATTTCGTCCAAATCCAATTCCCTTTTTTCTTTTAAACTCGTAGTCAAATTTTCTGGTAGATTAAAAAAAAATAGTCCGAAAATTCCATATTTATAACGAATATTGCTAATTTTCTCAGTTTTCAAATTTCAGTTTTCTTATTCGTGTCTTATCTTTCCCAACCCTTGATTGAGTTCTTGGAGGTCTTAAAATGAAATTTAGTGATACACAAGAGAAAATAAACACGTGAGGAGATTTTTTTTTTCATAATAACAATGTCTTACGAGGGATCTACGTCATCATCATCATCTGTGGGCAACAACAAACGACCCAAGGGCATGGGTCAGAAAATTGAATCGGATAATGGGGTAATTACAGCAATGCAAGCACAAATTGATAGGATAATGGCTCAAATGGAGTTGGGGAAATGAGATGCATAGTGTGACGAACGACATCGGGAACAATCTCATAATGGTTCTAGGGTCAGGAGAGGTCGTTGACGTGAGACTAGTATGGATGATGATGGCATGGGTAGTGAAAGTGGAAGTGTATCCTTGGTGGCGACTGTACGGAGGAGGGATAGAGGAGATAGGAATAGAATGAGAGATAATAGGGAACGTCGTGATGATAGGAGGCATCGGGGAGGTGGAGATGTTGAGGATGGAGACCTTGGGAAATGGGAACATCAAAATGAAAATTCCCGCGTTCCAAGGTAGGAGTGATCCGGAAACCTATTTGGATTGGGAGACTAAAGTGGAGCTACTTTTCGATTGTCATCATTATTTCGAAAAGAAGAAGGTGAAATTGGCGGTGGTTGAATTCACGGATTATGCAATCAGCTGGTGAGACCAATTGTTGACGAGTAGGAGGAGGAATCTTGAGGATCCGGTTGAGACTTGGGGTGAACAAAAAACTATAATGAGGAAACAGTTTGTGCCAACTCATTACTATAAGGATATATATATATATATATCAAAGGCTACAGGGTTTGACTCAGGGGTCGAGGAGCGTGGAGGATTGTAATAAGGACATGGAGGTGGCAATGACTAGGGCCAACGTAGTAGAAGATCAGGAGGCTATATTGGCAAGATTTTTGAGTGGGTTGTATAGGGACATTGCCAACATTATTGAGCTGCAATACTGCGTGGAACTAGATGAGATGGTCCACGTGGCCATGAAGGTGGACAGACAGTTGAAGCGGAAGGGAGCAGCACGGCATTCTCCGGGATCTTACCCAAAACGGGAGGTAAAAGACGATCATGTCCCGAAAGCGAAGGAGGAGCCAATATCTAGAGGTAAAAATATTGCTGAACCCCAACCTACTAGGGATAGAAATATCAAGTGCTTTAAATGCTTAGGTTCGGGACATATTGCTTCAAATTGTCCCAATAAAAGGGTTATGATCTTGCGTGACAATAGAGATATTAGTTTGGAGGATGAATTTAAAGGGATACCTAGTGTAATACCACTTTTTCGTTTTAAGTGCATTCTTGAATTTCACGTAATTTATATTGTTACAATTATAAATTACGCAATTGATTATTATTATTGTTGTTGTTGTTCATATTTGACCTATTTTGCAGTGGAAGGACTTGGATGCAGTCACGATCAATGTGCCAACTAAAATGTTTATAAATTTTTTTTGTACAATCCTATGTCTAATTGTTTGTTTTATTTGTTAAACTTGTTGATTTCTATTGTTAGTAAGTGGTAAGCGACCTAAATTGCATAAATTGAGGTTGGAAAAGGTTTGGTGGCACTATGAAATTTATTTATGAGTTGTGGACTTAAATTAAAAAACTGAGGAGGCTAGGGACTAAATTAACTTGCAATTTACAAAAGAAATCAAATTTATAACCCTAACCCCCTCCCACACCCGATAGACACTCTCGCTCTCTCCTTCTCTCGGCCTCTCTGTCCCTCTCGCCTTTCACGCTCCCAACCACTCCCATCACTGGTAGTAGCTGCTACAGCCAACCACAGCCTCGGCATCTGCCACCTCCCCTGCCGCGGTAAGGTTCCCTTTCACCCTCCCTCTCGAGTGCTACTGCTCGGGATCCTCTTACCTTCTCGCGCACGCGCACCCACACGGACACACCCTCACACACATTCACGTGTGTATGGAATAATATGCACATGTGATTTCAGATTCTATAGTAATTTCCAAATTTCGAAATTCGATTGTAACTTCAAATTCTCGTAATGTAACCTCAGTTGTTGATTTCAAATTTTGGATAATGGGCGTATATATGTGTATATATGGATCAAATGTATTGACTTATATGTTGTTGAAATTCAGATTTTGAAAGATATAGATTTAATTCCAGATTTTCAAATTTATGAAAATTAATTTCAGATTTCGAAAATTTGAATTAGTGATTTAATTAAATGTTTAGGAAAAGTTTGAGTTATAATGTGCATTTTTCATATTTCAATATTTTAGGTTAATTTTTAATTTATACATGAAACTGTGTATTTTCAGATTTGTGAATGGTTGGAGTTTTAATCGTGGAATTTTTAGTAAAGTTAGTCAAAGTCCTGAAATTTTAGTTTGAGTTTGAATTAAAAGATGAGAAAACTTCCTTATATGTATTGGAATTGATCTCTTGTTTCATATATGGTGTTAAATGTGTTAGACATGACTTGATGTTTCACTTGGTTTGATTTGTAAATCAAATAGAAGGGTTGATCTCCGTTGGGATTCGGTTAGCGTTAAAAGGAATTGTAACTATGTGTTTTCGAGTTAAAGTTGTAATTCTTGATAAATGGTAATGAATTAGGATTTTGGCACATTGACGTTACGGGCAACCAAGGAACCTCTGCTTGCTATTTAAGAAAGACAGTAAATATTAAGGAAGTCAGGTAAGTAAATTTCCCCTACTTTCATCAAAGTGAAATGTTAATGTGGAATTTAAGCGCTTGATCGAAATTCGTGTTAATTAGCTAATTTTAATGCTTTTAGCTTACTATATGCAAGTATGTGTATTTAAAGAAATGTTTAAGCATGCATGTTATCATGTCATTGCATCATCAAGCATGCATTGGCATCGAAATTGGGAAGTCAAATGTTTTTGAATAAAAGAGATATGTCAAGGTGAAATTTTTGTAAAAATGTATGTATCCCATGTTTTAAGAAAGAATGGCTGTACTTCTATGCCATAAAAGGTGTGAGTAGAAAATGGGGTGTGGGGGACCGGCATACCCGAATTAAATCGCTTTGAGATGATGATTGTTAAACCGCTCGGCGGTGGCAAATATTAAACCGCTTTGCGGTGACGATTGCTAAATCGCTTGGTGGTGCAAATATTAAACCGCTTTGCGGTGACGATTGCTAAACCTCTTGGCGGTGGCAAATATTAAACCGCTTTGCAGTGACGATTGCTAAACCGCTTGGCGGTCGCAAATTTTAAACCGCTATGCGGTGGAAAAGTGATAACCTGGTTCCAAATAAAGAAAAGTGCTCACTGCATTCTGATTGGCTAGAAGATACACTAAGTGAGTTCACGATAGAAATGAAGTTAAAGTTTTGGAAATGCTTAAGTGAAAGTTTGGAAAGTATGAAAGTCTTGAAAAGTAAAGTAAATGGGGATAATTACTTTGAATGGTCTAAGGCATTTCATGTCATGAGCATGCATCACGTGCATAAAGTTTACTTACTAAGCATTAGCTCACCCCAATCCCTCCCCAATATTTCAGGTGATGAAAGCTAGATGAGACGAGGAGAACACTTGGTGACAGACTCAGGCTATACCAACCTTCAATTTTTGAAAATAAAGTTAAATTAGAATTTATTTAAGTTTCTCATTAATTATTCTTTAATTCATTTATTATTGTTAATGGTTTGATTGAAATTAGCTTTGAATAAGTATTGCTGTAGTATTTGAGGTTAAATTATCTCTTATTTCGTTTGCTAAAGTTTATTTACTTGGAATTATATTGTTGAGGAGTTTGGGGACTTATTGAATGGTTTTGATGATGTTTGGGATTGAATGAGTTGGTATGTATGCTTTAAAATGGTTTTGATGTCCCTCTACAGGTTGACTATGTCCAATTTATAGAGGAGACTCTGCCGAAATTTTGTAAAATTGTATATTAGAAAATGAAACGGTTGAGGTTTTAAATGATTTCTTTTCCACATTTAAGTAAAGAAAAGTTAGCACGCCTAGGTTTAAGATTCTGAACTTGGGGTGTTACACCTAGGCTACAGGATTTTAGGGCTAGTAGTAGCGATGAAGAGGGGTTAACTTATGCGATGAAGGGGTCACTTGTGAATAGGCGGGTCCTAAGTTCTAGGGCTAAGATGGTTGAAATTGATGAACAACGGGATAATCTTATCCACACTAGGTGTTTGGTGGGTAAGAAAGTATGTGGGATGTTGATTGATGGGGGTAGTTGTACTAATGTAGTTAGTACACTATTGATTGAGAAATTGGGTTCGCCAAAGTTAAAACATCCGAGTCCATATAAATTGCAATGGTTAACAGAGTCGGGGGAAGTTAAAGTGAACCGGCACGTTAATATAAAGTTTACCATTGGGGGTTATAGAGATGAGGTTGTTTGCGATGTGGTGCCCATGCATGTTGGGCATATTTTATTGGGAAGGCCTTGGCAATATGATAGGAGGGTGGTGCATGATGGTTTTAAGAACCAATACGTTTGTGAAAGGTAGAAAGATGATCACTCTCGTTCCTTTATCTCCTAAAGAAGTTCAAGAGGATCAGTTGAAAATCAAATGTGAGCTTGAAGGGAAAAATAAGGCCACGACCTTAGAAAAATGAGGGGGTGAGGAAACTGAAAACAAGAGAGTTGAGGTCACGACCTCAGAAAAAGGAGAGCTTGAGAGCAAAAAGGAAAAAAAAAAAAGAGTCCACCCCCAAAATGAATTTTTTTGTACAAAGGTTGAGGTACAAGGATCCATGCCTTGCACTTAACCAATCTAACCAACCCTCCCCAGCTCTATAAAATCTGTTTTACAGGTCTAAATCAAACCATGATCCTAAAACATGGAAGAGATTCATTGGCACAAAGGAGCAGCCCAAAAGGCCGAAAAGGTTGAAAGAAAGCACGAGGCATAAACATGATCATCAAGCCTACAACAGCAGGAGGTGTTTGAAAAGTCGACCAGAAGTTGATTCGAGGTCAAATCCTTTTCAAGAAAGGGGGGATGATGTGATCCAAAATAGACATCGAAAGGAGAAGTTGAGCTATTGGCATTACGACAGTGATCTATGTGAGAAACGGAGCAAGTTCCATGTTGAGGTCGAGCCGAGAAGACGACGGGATCAAGCCGAGTCGAAAGTTCAAAGTTTGAGGGACAGAAGGACTTTCACGGCCGTAAAGGAAGAAGGTCACGGCTGTAACATCAACTCGGGTCAAAAAGTAAAATTCCAAGATTTTAATATTTACGGCCGTAAATCAAGGACTCACAGCCGTAACATGCTCACGGGTGGAAATGAAGAAGTTCAGCGAAATAAGACTTATGAGCGTAAGTATGGGAGTCACGGCCGTAACATCTAAGTCGAGAGCTTCTTATGGCCGTAAGAATTACTTTCACGGTCGTAACCTCAATTTTTGCAGAATTTTGCGTATTTTAGTTAATTTCCGTCTTTAGTTATTTATTTCCATGTTTTGAGCCCAATTAGCGACTAAACGTAATTTAATTCAGTTTTAGTTCATATTAGCAATTTCCGTTCATTGTAAAGACAGTTTTGAAATTATTGATATTGTTTGAGAGAGTTTTCTCAAAATTAAAAGGTTGAGGAGTCCCTTTTGTATTCTTCAAGAACGAATCTGAACTTATCAAATATTGTGAAATATTTGTGGCGTTTCCAATTAGAAACTTATCAAGCAAATTGACAAGTCCTTGTGGCGTTTCGAAAACTTTAGTTCTTCAATCCGCATAGTCGAATCCTCACGTCCTGATTGTTGGGTCTTATCGTCAATCCTATATTTTATTTATCGTTTTTATTATTTCTTGAGTCTTGTTTTCTTGTGTTTTTGCTGAATTTAGACCTTTCCATTTGTTGTTTCGTTTATTTTTGCGTTTTATTTCGTGACTCCCACGGTGGGATCACATCACATATCTTGGACCATTTGAGACTAACATTCCCCACCTGTTTTGCTTAATTCTTTTTTTTTTTCAGGTTAATTACACTTGGGAATTTGGGCCACACTACTTTTTCCCAAGGGAGTTTGTGATTCGATCCATTCGCCTAATCCAAGTTGCATGGTATTCTTGGTGGAGCCCATTGCAGTGAAGCAAGAATTTTCCATTTGATCCAGTGGGAAAATTCTACATCCAGCCCCCAAAAACAGGATGCATTTGAAAAGCAGGCCAGAAGTTGATTCAAGGTCGAATCCTTTTCAAGAGAGGGGGAATGATGTGATGTGATCCGGGATAGGTGCTCAAAGGAGAAATCAAGACACGGGCAATGTGACAACATTCTTCATGGAAAACGAGCAAGTTTCGTGTTTGACTCAAATCGAGATTCAAATCGGATCAAGCTACTCAAAGGATCGTAAAATTATATAGAATGTTAGTTGCGGCGACAACTAGCTCACTCAAGGACGTAACTCTACTATCATCAATTTTGGCAGAACTAAGATTATGACCGTAAAGGCCTCTATCACGGTCGTAACTATAGAAAGCATTTCGTAATCAGAGTGACACTTAAGGCCGTAAGTATCCTTGTCACGGCCGTAACAAGATAAGATTACAAATGATTATTTCATCCTCTAGGACTTCTACATCCGGTCATATTTCACCATATTTGACTCCAACAAAGCTACTCAACCACCGTGTCATTCGTCGAAACCTTGGAGTCGCAAGGTCCTCACTACACACATCGATATCCCCTATAACATAGTGATTACCGAGAGGGCTAGAGCAACTCTATAATCCTCGTGCATAATCTCTCTTTGTGATTCACAAACCATCGAATCTCATTATATAAAAAAGTTACCACATTATGCCACATTTAAAGGTGTATCGAATACTCAAAGTGTTTGATGATAATATGGTACATGTCAAACTAAAGAGCATAGAATATCACAACCAAAATCAGAATCAAAAGAAGCTTGGTGCCTACATAGGTGTCTAAATGGTGTCGACACCATGTTCATCGTCTCCATTTGGTGTCAACATGAAATGTCTAGGTGTCGAAACCAAACTTATTTCCAGAAACTGAGACTCAATTTTCTTGATTACTTGTATAAAAAATCATTTATTTTGATGAAGAACTTTTATAAAATATGTTTTCCAATGAAAATGATGAATCGAAACAGATTTAATCATAATTTTGGTAAAGATTTCTAACCTAGGGTGTTGGAAATGAAGAACTAATATTTCGGTATTTTTCCTTGATCTTCAATTTTGAGTTTATGTTTCAAAACATTGAGTCTTTATATGAACTTATGGATGCAAAAAAAGGGAAGAAAATCATAGCCATAGGAGATTTCAACCTTATTCACTAGGCTAAGTTATGACTCGGCCCTTATGTTTGAAATATGGAGGTGGACAGTCTTCAAAATTCAAGTAAGAGATGTAAAATAGGCATAAGTGATTAGTAATCAAGGCTACAAAGGCAGTGGTGGAAGTTTAATGCTACCTCATGCTTGGAAAGCTTAAAAATTTTCAATTTTGGTGAGTCAGTTTTGAGCATTAATTTGAGGTATCAAATGAGGTCTAAATCTTAAGTTCTTAGTATCATTTCAAAGTACTCATGGTGTACTTTTACGTGCAATTTACGACATGAGAAATAATTAACCGATGATGAAGTTATGGCTTATCGAAGTAAGTCACTTGATATTTTTTTCTTCACTTTTTGGTAAAGTGCTACCTTTAATGATTCACCAGTAATTATTAGTTGATTGAACTTAAAAATAGATTTCATATTCACAAGTTTTTTTCGAGAACTTATCCATACATATATCACTTTCATCCATCAAAGGTCGGAAGTGATCGAACGAGCCTCCTAAAGATAGGCGTTTGAACACAATTTTCATAACTTTTCATTTAATTAATATTTTCGTTTATTTCTTTAAATTCGATATGAATAAAATAAATTCTAAAAAAAAAATTGATTACATAATCATGATCAAATTGGGACGTCATAATTTCTATAGGCATTACAATCAACTAAGATAAGCAAAAGAAATAGATAAAGAGATAAATAAAAAATTGGACGATATGGTGGATAATAATCAAGTAGTACAAGGTGATGATGAAGAAAACATACTTGTGGGCGACTTCATGACTCTGCAAATTGTTCAGAACCAATCAAGCATCGTATATCCACCTTTTGGTTCAGCAAACTTTCAGTTGAAGACCAATGTCATCAACTTATTTTAGAATGGACATCTGTTTTGTGGGAGACCTAATGAAAATCCAAATACATATGTTTCCAGATTCTTGGACATGTGTCAACAATTCAAATATCAAGGTGTCTCTAACGATGCTACCAAACTCCGGTTATTTCCCTATACTCTGTGAGATAGAGCAATGGATTGATTAGAATCACGTCCCGCTGCAAGCATCACAACCTGAAATGATCTAGCTCAAAAATCCTGCACAAAATTCTTCCCACCTATCAAGATCGCGAAGCTCAAGCATGATATATCAATTTTTCAGCAATAGGATGTAGAGTCATTTGATAAGGCATGGAATAGGTTCAAAAACATGCTTCAGAAGTGGCCTCATTGGGGATCACGAGGGGTGTTTAATTGCAATACTTCTATGCAGGCCTACTTCATCAGTTCAAAATGTTAGTGGACTCATCGTCCAATGGATCACTATCTAGTAAGACTATTGACGAGCACTGGAGTTATTTGAAAGGATTGCAAATACGAAACACCATGTGGGCATCTAATATGGCAATTCAAAGGAAACTTGCAGGGGTATATGAAGTGGACACATATAATGCATTAACTGCAAAAATAGACTCATTTGTGAGCAAGGTGGAAAGTAGGTAGCAACAAGAAATCAAGTGAAGAATATAAGGTTAAATTGTGAGCAAGTCATTTGATTACAGATTGTCCTATTTTAGCATGACCAATGGAGCAGGTGGACTTCATTCAAGGCGGTCAATGTCAATAGAATAACCTGTATTCAAATAACTATAATCTGGGTAGGCGAAATCATCCTAATTTTGCATGGAGGAACACTTAGCACAATTTTGGACAAATTATACCCAACTATCCAAATGAAGAGAAGAAACCTGCTCTTGAAGAGATTTTGGTAAACTGATGGAGAAGACTGAACAATTTATAGGATAGGCAAATCAATTTATGGCTAAAACAAATCAGTTCATGAGCAAAACAGATCAATTCATGAGAATAACAGAAACACTGCAAAATCATCAAGCTTCAATAAAAAATTTGGAGACTCAGGTTGGACAGATAGAAGAAATCTTAACAAACAGATCCCCATGCACACTACTTGATAATAAAGAGATTAATCCAAAGGAGCCGGTCATGGAAATCAATGTAGTAGAGGATGATAGGGTACTCATTCCTGGTACACTTTATTTTCATCCATGTGAAGGGGTGTTTGAACCTCCAACTCCGTTTCCATAAAGACTTCGAAAGTAGAAAAAGGAAGAAGAGGTAAATGTGATTATTACACACGGTGGAGTTCAATTTCCTGAGGTTAATGTGAAATAGCCAACTGAAGTAAAAGAAAAAGAGGTTGAAAATGAGGACAAACATGTTGAGGCATCTGGAAATCATTTGATAAAAAGGAAGAGGGGCATAAGGTAAAATTAAAAATTAAGCCTTATAATCAATCCCCCTATCCCATTTCCGCAGAGGTTGAACAAGACTAAAGAAGATCCACAGTTCAATAAATTTCTCAACATGCTTAGAAAACTGCACATAAAATATACATTTTACAAATGCAATCACACAAATTTTAAGCTACACCAAATTCTTAAAAGAAAATATGTCTAAGAAGAGGAAGTTTGAAGAGTTTGAGGAGGTGTCCCTAAATGAAAAATGCAATGTAATTTTGCAAAAGAAGTTGCTGCCCAAGCTAAAAGATCCAAGGAGTTTCTCAATTCCTCGGATTATTAGTGACTTAAAATTTAATAAAGTTTTATATGACCTTGGTGCGAGCATTAATTTAATGTATCTGTCTGTCTAGGAAGCTAGGATTAGGGGAGGTAATGTTTCGAGTTAAAGGTGAGGAGGTAACATTCAATATAATTCAGTGGAGAATCACAATCCACAACTTGAAAATTGCTCCAAAATAGAGGTGGATCAATATCTTCATTTTTGGGAATTTTTTTATTACAAGGTCAAAGCCAATGATGAGGCATCAACCTCGTGTTTCATGCCATCCTGATGGATCCAGCTATAAAGTCATGATTTATACTATAAACGGAATGCTTGTTGAGAGGCAACCAAATTCTCAAGCCTTTTTATTTATTTCATTTTATTTACTGCTTCATATTTGTTTCATTACTTTACATGGCACACTAGCCTAGGACATGATAGCACTGTTTTGCCATGATCATGTAATATTGTCTTAAATTTCTAGTTTTTTAAACCTTTTAAATAATAATAATTGAGGAGAAATTTGAAATCTATTACATTCTAATTCCAATTCAAAACTTATTATATAAAATAATACTTTATTAGAAAAATATTTTTATTAGATAAGAACACTAGTATAGATTTGTCCAAAAAAATAGCATTATACATGTCTCACTTAGCAATAACCAACACCTATAAAAGTGCGGTGACAATTTTGTACATATGAGAAAACTATATACATCTGTTGCTAATCTAAAACCAATGGGCATACATTTACTTAAACCAAAGGCGTAAGAACCGATGCCGACACCTATAGATTGAAAAAGGCATCGGTTATTAAAACAATCGATGCCTATAATTCTTAAGGTTCTGGCAGAACCGATGCCTATACACTTAAAAACTCGTCAGTTCTGCTCCTTTAGTTTGGCCAGAATTCCTGAAACCGAAACCCTAAGCACCTTCTTCCTCTCTTTCATTTTTCCCTCTCAATCTCTCTTCTCCTCTCTCAACTCCCCGACTGTCACCGAGTTCCCTTCTCGATTTCCGGCCGAGCACCACCATCGAACCACCTCCTCCAAGATTTAGTGATGCACCCTAAGCTCCTTCTTCCTCTCTCTCATTTTTCCCTCTCAATCTCTCATCTCTCATCTCCTCTCTTAATTCCCCGACCGTCGCTGCCTTCTCCCTTCTCAATCATCGACTAAGCACCACCATCAAACCACCACCTCCTCATCACCCACACAAAACTACGTGATTTCAATGCAATTCATGAATTTATGATTTTGATTTGTTGGATATTTTGGGAGTTGAGGTGATTATTTTGTGATGATTGGGAGAAACGGGCATGAACACATAAAGTGAATATAGGCTAAAAAATCATGTAACCTAGGTGTTAGATAAATTGCCTTAATGACGTTTTGGTTGAGATTTGGAAAAAAATGAACTTTGGAGTATCTTGAACATAAGTTGGATATCATATGGGAGTGATCTTGCACATTTGTCATGTAAATAATCACCGAAAACATTGATACGTTAGGATAGATTTTATACATGTGATTGCAAGAATCTGAGAAAGTTTCGTAACTCTGAACAAGTGAAAAGCCATTTGATTCGTCGTGAGTTTAAGAAAGGTTATATACGGTGGATATGTCATGGTGAAAGTACACTTCCTAGGACAAGCACCAATGACTACGAGGGTGATCAGGAGGAGAATAATTTGAGCAATAATGATGAGATTAATGTGGACAATGACGAGAATGATGTGAATACTTATTGGATAGACGAAATGATGTGTGATATACAAAAGGATTTCATTAAAAAGCTTCATATATTCGATAGTTTGTTCAATGATTCTAAAATGTCAGTTTTCTGGTTGTAATAAATTCACAAAATTTTTTGCTATGTTCAAATTGTATAATTTGAAAGCAAAGAATAGGTGAAGTGATAGGAGGTTCACAACAACATTGGAATATTTACAAGAGATGCTTTCAGAGGATAACAAGCTTCTTAGTTCAATCTACGAGGCAAAGAAAATAGTGTACCCGATGGGTATGGAGATCGAGAGGATACATACAAGTCCAAATTATTGTGTATTGTATCATAATGAGTATAAGGACTTTCATATGTGTCCAAAGTGTGGGGCATATTGGTATAAGAGAAAAGATCGCAATGATAATTGGGATAATAAGAAAGGCCCTTCTAAAAAGGTGTTATGGTACCTACCCATAATACTAAGATTTAAACACTTGGTTTCCAATCCAAAGGATGTGAAGAACATGCGGTGGCATGTTGAAGGGAGGAAAGAAGAAGAAAAACTCAGACACCCGGTCGATTATCCTCAATGGAGGAACATTAATAGGATATTTCATGACTTCAGGGGTGAAGATAGGAATCTTAGACTTTGACTATAAATAGATGGGATGAACCCACACAGTAACATGAGTAGTCCACATAGCACTTGGCTAGTTATTTTGGTAATTTATAATCTTCCTCCTTGGTTATGTATGAAGCACAAATACATCATGTTGTCGTTGCAAATCAGGGTCTAAACAACTGGAAAATGACATATATGTTTACCTAGCATCACTAATTGAAGATTTAAGACTGTTATGGAATGAAGGTATGTTGATGTTTGATGCACATAGCTAAATGAATTTCATCTTACATGCTATGATATTTTATACCATAAATGATTTTCTAGCTTATGGTAACTTGTTAGGTTATACTAACAAATGAGCTAAAAGCATGCCCTATTTTTTAAGAAGACTTGATTGATCGTTGGTTGAAAAACTGTAAGAAAAATGTGTTTATGAGTCATTGAACCTTTTGTCCTGCTGACCACCATTATCGAAAGAAGAAAAAGCCCTTGAATGAAAAAATCGAGGCTCAAGTAGCCTGCTTATCGTTAATAGGAAATGAGGTATATGAACGAGTTAAAAATATTGATATTGTGTTTGAAAAACCTTTTAAGCCTCCTCGAAGAGTCATTAGAAGAAGAGATCCATATTTTGGGATCTATCCTATTAGGAACATTTACCAGTATGGCATTGTCTTGATGTAATGAATGTGGAGAAAAATTTATGTGATATTATTATTGGGACATTATTGAATATTCAAGCAAAGATGAAAGATGGTATCAAAGTTAAAAAATACATGGTAGAAATGGAGATACAGAATAAGTTAGCAACGCAAGAGTCGGAAAAAGCATTCTTATTTACCCCCAACTTGTTATACTTTATCTAGAAAAGAGAAAACAAGTTTTTGTGAGTGCTTAAATTCCGTTAAGATTACACCTAGATACTCATCAAACATCAAAAGTTTTATGTCGATGAAGGACTTAAAATTAGCTGATATGAAGTCTCATGTTATCATGTCTTAATACAGCACTTGTTACTAATTGCAGTTCGAGGCATACTCCCAAAACATGTTAGACATGTCATTATAAAAATTTATTTTTTGTTCAACACAATTTGCAGTAAAGTTGTTGATCCGAAGGCTTTGGATGATTTGTGCTGATATTGTTATCACTCTATGTTAATTTGAAATGTATTTTTCCCCATCATTTCTTTACATTGTGGTGCACTTGTTTACTTGGTGAGAGAAATTAAGATTTGTAGTCCGGTGTTCTTGAGGTATATGTATCCATTTGAGAGAAAGATGAGTATATTAAAGGATATGTGAGAAACATATTTCAACCTAAAAGCAATATCATTGAAGGTTTTGCTACTGAGGAGGTTATTGAATTTTGTATTGATTACCTAGATGATGTTGAGACTAATGGTATTCCTAAATCTCCTCATGAGGGAAGACTCAATCGTGCCCAGTGTTGAGTTGCAAGAAAAAGCACATCTCCTTGTCTTGCAACACCTTATTGATGTTCATCCATATTTGGACGAGCACATGTTCATTTAAAGGCGTTAGAATCCTTCAGAAGTTGAAAGGTAGGTGACTAATCAACATAATCACTCATTTGAAAAATGGTTCAAAGATAGAGTGATGCAAGAGTTATCAAAAACTCCAAAGACCATTGCTGAAATGGTAAAGTTGTTACCTTACAACCCTAGCATGCTTGTCAAGTCCTATGAAGCATATGACATTATGGGTATACTTTTTACAACAAATTCAAAATGATAAGAGTACGACACAAAATAGTGGAGTGACACAAGTAGCACTATTAAGAGATTTTCCAAGTGCTAAAGATACAAGTCCAATAGATGCCGCAATGTCTTATTATCGTGTCATTAAAGATGTAACGACCTGGCTCCCTCCCTGGGGCCTTCTCCGAGTCGTACTCATTGTCTTTCCACTCCCCCCTGGTCGTCCTGGTCCTCAAGGGCTGCCAACCTCCTTTCTAGGAAGTTGATTTTTTCCTTTCATGGGTTTCGAACCTTGTACCTAGGGGTTAAGTACAAAGATTCTTAGAAACCCACTACCATTAGACCAAGGTTCGAAACTCATGGAAGGCAAAAATCAACTTCCTGTAAATGAGACTGATAGCCCTTGTGGACCAGGACGACCAGGGAAAGTGGAAAAACCATGAGTACGACTCGGAGAAGGGACCAGCGAGGGAGCCGGGTCATTACATCTTTAAAGACGCCTTTTTTGTAACAACCCGGCTCCCTCGCTGGGGCCTTCTCCAAGTCGTACTCATGGTCTTTCCACTCCCCCTGGTTGTCCTGGTCCTCAAGGGCCGCCAGCCTCGTTTCCAGGAATTAAATTTTTGCCTTCCATGAGTTTCGAACCTTGAGGACCAGGGGGAGTGGAAAGACCATGAGTACGACTCAGAGAAGGCCCCAGCGAGGGAGCCGGATCGTTACAAAAGATATTTGGGAACTTAATTACAAGGAGTTCAAGTTTCCTCTCTTAGATGTAAATGAGTTGATAACCGATGGGGTATTTGGGTAGATGAATTAGGTTTCACTTTGGTATATTTTGGTAAGCTGGGTCATTTTGAAGAGCTATTTATACTTGCATCACTAGAGAAACAGGCATTTTACGTTCTTGATCCCGTCGATACTAAGTGGCCAATTGTCCTTCAAGGCAAGAGATATATTGTTGGCATTGGTGATGTGGTGGATGAAGAAGAATATGATCTCTTTGACGAAACTCCTCCATTTACTATTGATATACAACCAGATCCAACTTCAGGAAAAGATAATATTTAAACAAATTACATGCGTTGGGATCATGAAGAAAGATTGTGGATTGAACATCGTTCTTAATTATTAATTGTGTAAAACTAAGTTGCCATATATATATTCTTTATTGTTATACATGTAGGTATGTGCATAGCCTCGCCAAATTCATGGTCGATTCTTCAAGTTCATCTGATGATCAGCGTATTGGCCGAAAAAAGAAAGACAAGAGGGCCAAAACTTGTAAGAAGATGAAGAAGAAAATGGAGGAAGTGAAGGTTATTGAGTTTGATGAGCACAATAAGCCGATCAAAATATATAAGAAGAACTTCAAGTCTTACGTAGGGTCTTTGGTCCGTTCATGCGGATATAAATATTAGGATTGACATAAAGTTGATCAAAGCCTTAAGGATATGATTTGGGAAGATATAAAGGTATCACATCACTTCATACATTGGTAATTAATAATTGATTGTATTTTTTTAATAAGATCTCATATTACTGCTGTCTTTCAGATGGAGTTCAGCATACCCAAAGATAAGAGGAAACGAATTATTTTGAAAGTTGTGAGGATGCGATGGAAAAAACTCAAGACAAGGTTGGTGCGTGATTTCATTAGAATGAGCTCCCAAAATACGCATCACCTACTTAGCTATACAATTTCTTGATGGAAGTGCAATGGAAGTTGTTCAAGAAAGAATATGAGAATAAGAATTTCAAGGTATATTTAATTGTACGCATCAATAGTAATGTCACGATTCTTATTAATTTTTTATTATTGAGTTGAAAATTAAAAACATGTGATAATTTTTCTTTTTTAACAAAAATGTAAAAAGGTCAGGGAAAGCCAATTGCACAACGAGCATCCACATTTTTTTAGCTCTGCTAGTTATATCGGGATGGGTCCACAGTGGCTTGTATCAGACTTATTGTCTTCTGGCTCTTCGCGTGGGCTATTAGCTCGTCCATTTTATGCGAAGATCATAGTTTAGATTGAGTTTAAGGAAGATCAAAGAAGATGGAACTCATTACATCCCCAATGAGAAAACGAGGGGGTGTATGAAAAAATTGTAAGTATAGACACCCAGTTTTTCATATTGTGAGTTAAGTTCACATAAGTACTTATATTTAGTTTTCTTTTAGAACATATTGAAAAATCTAAGGAAGCTAGTTAAGGGACATTTATCACAAAGAGACACCATGATATCTTATCAGAAACCCTTGGTAAAGAGGATCATCCTGGTTCGGTGAGGGTGTATGGTGCCTATTCCATAGTGAGGGATGTTTATTGTAGACCTGATTATGTCAGCAGACGATCGAGTGGGGTTGTTTCGGTGGATGACCTTAGGGAGATGATCAAGAAGGAGGTTGAGGCTAGTATTGCCGAGCGTGTCAACCAACAGACTATGTTGGAGATGCAGAGTATGTTCGACAATATGCAGCGTAGACACGATGCTATCCTCCAACGAATGGGTGTTAATCTTGATGCTGAGGTGGACATAACTCCACATCCTCGAACACCAACTCGCAACAATTGCCACTCTGTTACTCCAAATCCATTAGATGAGCTTCAGGTAATTTAATGTTAAATTATTTAGTTTTTGAATATTATTGATTTTATTTCAAGGCTAACATTGATTTTCAATCACGTTGAACAATAGAAGACGATTTATTGTCGTCTCGTCGCAAGTTGTAAGGGCAACTCCAGTGTAGCGACAAAATGGCGCGAAAATGTCATTTCGAATCTGCACTCTCCTCCAGCCGGACACCATCGGCAAAATGGTGCCCTTCTACTTTGCAGTGCCATAGATGGTGTTGCACTATAGCATTGCCGGATCAACCGAAAAATAGGCTTTTCCCATTTTTTTTGAATTTTTTGTGGACCCTACAATTTTCTTTTGGTTGTTTTTGTCCATATTTCATTTTTCTATTGTCCATTTTGGTCCCTACAATTTTGTTTAGCTTGTTTAAAAAATGTTTTGTAAAGTTGAAATATTCCATAATTTTTGTAGTCAAATAAATTTTAATGTTTATTTTTATTCAATTGTGGTTAATGACTAGTTCTTTAAATAAAGAAATAGTAAATAAAAATTGATTACAATAAAATGTAACCCATTAAATTTTGATTAACGGACGCGACAATTGTGTAATTAACTATTCGTTTGCTTGAAGTCATTTTTATTTTGCAAAAATAGTTTGTGATTTTACATGTATTGAGTTGTGAGTTCAAACTCGTTTGCCCAGCTTTTATAGGCAAATGTAAAATAACAATTTTGCACTTGCAGAGAATCATACAAATTTTCCACAAAGTATTGATTCTCTGCAAGAGAACCAAAAGTATAGAGAATTATCATACAAATTTTCAACCAAAAAAAAAAAGTATGATCCTCTTACATAGAATCATACTGTTTAGAAAAGAATTAGGATTCTTTGTACCTGGAAATCAAAGAACCATATATTATACGTAAACCAAGTATCATAAAATCACAGTATAAAGAGGTCAGGGAAGCACACATCGTGCCAAGAAATGTGTTGATTGAGCACTTGTGGGAGGAATACAAAAACTCCCAAGACTAAATATCCCTTGTTATTTTGAGTTGTGTCATTTTCAAGTGTTTCATATCCCCTTTTTAGATTTCCATGTTTTCACTTAATAAAAAGTTTAATTTTAATTAGGTTATAACCTCATTAAATTTTAAATGTTCAAAACAATTAAATATTAAATTATTTAATATTTTACAAAATATTAATTATTAAAATATAAATACGTTTTTTGTATTTAATTATCGAAATAATTAAATGTAATGAAATTATATTTTTTTTAAAATAAAAAATAAGGAAAATAATGAATAGTGTGCATTTGGTGTAAGATTTAGTGTTGCTGGATTGGAGTAGAGAAGCTGGAATAGTGTAAGTACAATTCAAATTTAGTATAAAAGTGATAATTTAATATCTGTTTGGTAATGTGATTTTTTTTTTGTTTTTTATTTTATTTTTTTAATGGATGCGTGATTTAAAAATATTTGAAAAGTTAAAAGCTGTGGATTTGACTAAGAATGGATGATTGAGATTCGGTTTGAAAAGTTGTGAAAATTTTTGCTTTACCAAACAAGCTCTTAGTGTAAAATTTAGTGTATATGTGTTGGAGATGGTCTAATGGTGAGTATCATATAGTAGCGATAGGGATGGTTTTTCCATTCGGACCTGAGACTGTGATGCACCATCAACCACTCTTGACATATCATATTAAGGTGCCGGTTGATGATGTTATACGTGGTGTAGAAGAGTTCCTTCTTCCAGTGCCATCTTAATATCACACCACTATGAGGGAAGTTAGGGGAAGCTTCAGTCAATAGCTTAAAGATTTGATGATTGTAAGAGAGGTAATAATTTTTAGCTCTATAAAAGCTTCTTTCAATATTTATTACTTTTAAATTTATATTAGACAAGTTATGATGAAAAAATTTTCTAATTGCAGGAAGAGTTACCAAAATATGCCAAAAAATCTGAAACAGGAGAAAGAGCCCAGAGTTTTGTGATGTCATCTACCTGACAAACCCCGCTTGTTGATAATGCAACGTTACAACGTCTGGGTGATGATTGCAAGATGTTACACACCTTAGTCCTTACATTGCCTATTAGTACTGAACACTTCCATTTCCCTCTAAACGCGACCGTATTTCATTATACGGACGATGGAGATATTTATGTTACGATCGACGATATCATGACTTACTTACAATGCAATGGTTGAATGTATCTATCCTGCAAATATTCATAATGTAAGAGTTCTTAACACAAATTTATAACTTCCATTTAAATTTTCATTTTCATTTTATTTATTGATTTAATTATTTTTAGGTTTCTCAATGGGTTCTGTGAGCAATTCGGTGCTGAGTCAATTGGGCTTATATGTCCTTCACAAATTGTGTCCATTAGAGTAAATTTTTTTTTTTGCAGATAGTGTTGTAACTTACATGGTTGAAACCATGGGGACACTGCAACCCAGCAATTCATTCTTGCACCATACTTTCAAGAGTATGACCATTAACATTATTTCTCTTACTTTTCTTTTCTTTTTAACTTGCGAAGCGTTCGGCTAGGGTGTTTTTTTTTTCCTTTTTTTTTTTGAAATGATTACAATTTATAAATTACATAATTGTCCAAACCACTTTTTAACCACACACACTTTCTCTTTCCAATTTTTAACCACACATTTTACCTTAAAAAAAATAAAAAAAGTCAAATAAACAAAACAAGTAAAAAACACGGCCCCCGAACGGTCCATTAATTTGAATCATTTGATATTTAAAGGTTTTTATTTACACGTTCATAATACGCAGGAATCTTTGGATGTTGCTTGCGATTTGTTGCCAATCCAATACAGTGTACTTCGTGGATTTCAGCTTAGGCATGTATGAGTAACATAGAAATCAAGTCATTGTTGAATATGTAAGTAATTTTCACCTCGGTCGTGCCTTTTTGTTTAGTGCATGGTGGATAGGTTGGGATAGTTTTCATGAAATAATTATGGAGAGTTAAGGTGAAATTAATGTGTTTGTGCTGTGATTATTAATAAGTTGGGATAGTTTTCAATAGAAGGTCTCTCTACAGGTTGGATAAGTTCAATTTATATAGGAAACTCTTCCAAAATTTCTGTATGAATTTTGAGTTTAATTATTATTTTACGACATATTCATATTTATTGAACTTTAGGGCTTTTAGAACGTTTTGGGCATGTGGAGATAAGAGAAGACCCTCCAAAATGGAAAAGGATTTCGGCATGAAAACGAAAATATAGAAGTTAGTACAAATTTCTGAATTAGTTCAATATTCTATATAGTTAGATTACTAATATTAGTTTTTAATATGCAAATTTCTGTATCCTCTGCGTCGGTTGTTCTTCAACAACCGACGCCTAAAGTTTGATGCATAAAGTTTACTTTTTCAACAATCGACGCTTAAAGTTAATTTTAGGCATCGATTTTTGTTCTACAAGCGATGCGTGTTATCCATACTTTACGCTTTGATGTCAAATGCATCGCTTTTACAATCGAAGTGTATTGTCCAAAATATAACTCTGAAGTATAATTGATTTTTTTTTTTTTTTTTTGGGGATTTGTAAGCCTCTGTTCGGAGGCGTTTCTGCTCCAAAAAAAAAAAAAAAAAAAATTATGGGATTTTTCACGTATCTCGAGATGATTGAAGGGTTAAAAATTGGAGAGAGAAAAGATGTGTGGTTAAAAAATTGTATTGAAAATTGTAGTATTTAAAAAAAAAAAAAACCCAAAAAAAAAAAAAAAAAAACGCTGCCTCCGAATAGAGCCTAAAAGAAAATTGACGTGTCCATTATTTATTCACTTGTTAGGTATCGATGTTTAAAGCCTATATAATATGTGTCCTTATATTCACATTCTCATCCAGAAATCATTGGACTTGAAATGCTCATCCACATGATTGAATAACATGAAATTTATTAATATTGCCATTTGGAATGAATAAAATGCCTAGCATTTTACAATTAAACAAGTGCAAATTTTTAATAATATGAGTCTAGCTGTCAAAAATAGCCAATAAATTGAGGATATCTTCGTAGAGAAAATATGCCAGGAATATGACCATCCACCAATTTAGAGGTGTCAATTCGGGTGGTCCGGACCCGCCAACATAAAAGCTCGATAATGGTTCGCTTGAAAAAAAGTATGCCCGCTGCGAATTTCGGATCAGCCTACAAACTTCTAACTACAACCAAGGCTCGCCCGATGGCCCTTCTGTGTCGAGCCTATGTGGGTCGCGATTCTTTAGATTTTTTCATTTTTATAGCAATTTTTTTGGTCAAATTTCTAAATACAAAAATGAACAAAATGATAAATTCATATTTGTACCATAAAATGTTGACATAGAATTTAAATTTATATTTTATGTTACATAAATTACTTCTAAATTTACAAATTTAAATAAAATATAAACAAATAACAATTAAATGTTAAATATATTTCTAATTACTATTATAAAAGAACATTGTGTTTCTTAGCTATTAGGGAGGAAAAAATAAGATTTTGCTTTAAAAGTTGTTTTAAAGTTTGTAGAAGAAGGGAGATTTTCAATGTTACCATATTTAATAAAAACAGATTTTTATTTTTTATTTTTTTCACGGACCAACGAGTTAATCGTAACCCGCGAAGATTTGACCCTAGAAATTCGTGGTTCACAACTTCTTGACCCTTGAACTCCCTCATGGATTACGGGTCAGCCCACGATCCCTGATCGATCCGGACCAATTTTTACAGATATGGTCAGTCCGTCTATCTTGACACCTCTAAACCAATTCATTTGTAAATATTGCATAACTTCAACGTTGCAAATTTATGGTTGATACAAAGACCCAAAATAACAAAGTCAAAGTCAACTTAATTAAGTGCTTAAGAAAGAAAGATAAAAAGAAAAATTGTTTATAAACGTCTTTTTTGTTTATAAAAGTCAATAAAAGTATTTTGTTTATAAAGAATATGATGTTTTTTGAAGTAAAATATGTAGTGAAAAGTGGTTTAGAGAAATGTATATTATTAGAAAGTAATTTGAAAAATTTATAGTCTATAAAATTTCTTATAAACAATTTTACCAAATAGAGGTTTCATTTAAAAACAATTTTATTAAAAACAATCACAATGACATATAAACATTTTTCTAAATGTTTCGGATCAAAAGGATCATAAATCCGTAGTTGCGCATGAGCCAGACAACTTTCAAAAGTTTAAGCATAAAAAAACACCTACAATTGATACTGGTGCTTCCTATTTGGCATCTTTTTTGGGTACCCTGAGATAAAGGTCATTAAGCCACTGTTTGGCAAACTTGTTTAAAAACAAGTTTTTTCTACACAATTCTCAAAATAACTTTTAAACCACATATATTTTCTCTCTTCATTTTTTAACCACATATTTTACCTCGAAAACATAAATAAACATGTTTTAAAACAAAAACATTTTAACAAACAGAGGCTAAATAAACAATTTAAATTAAAAACTTGCTATACTCACAATGATTATGATAATGAGGTTGATAATTAACTTACGTGGTATAATTCTATTTTTTCACAGACCACATTATCTTTTAATCAACAAATATAACACTTCCATATCACCTAATTTTGATCTTCATTGTCAACATAATTGTGCAAGTAACAAATTTCTTAAATTAAAATGGAGTTGTTTCTAGTTCTACTTTAGACTTCTCATCTGTACTTCTATCTATATCTATACGTATATAAAAGCAAAAATTTTGCCAAAAATAATATCACATAATTTTCCGTCCAAAATGACTTTTTAAAGTTGGAAATTTATGACAAATATAATGTAATAAATAGTTTAACAATTATTATGATAAATGTGTCATTAATGGCATTAGAATTCGTGTTATACTATTAGTAATATCAAGATTTTAATTTATTTTAGTGTACGAACTATTTTTTGTTTTGTAAAAGTTATTATTCTTTTGATAATTGTTGTATTATATATTAAAGAAAAAATATCTAATACGGGTGTCAAATCGAAAATTTGAACAAGATATTTAATACAAGCTAACAAGTGAAAGTAAATTGTAAATATGTTGTCCGGAAAATAGTCTTAAAGATAAAATGTAAAAGTTTTTATATTTTTTTCTTTTTCTCGATATCCCATTTATTTTAAATTATATATCATTTAAGTTCTATAAAACTATTTTTAAACTATTTTTTGTATTAATTATTATTTTTTGATAATTATTGTATTAGTTTGAAGTCATAAAAATATGTAATATGTGTGTCAAATCGAAAATCTCAACGAGAAATTTAGTACAAATAAAGTTATTTTACTAATAAAGCAATATTTACTCATTTGAACATTAAATTAAATACAAAAAATTAACAACAATATTTTTTAATTTCAAAATAATCAATTCAAAACTAATATAGATTTATAGTTGTTAATTTTATTTAATATGTTATATTTTATTTCAAAATATTTTAACATATAAAAAACTGATAAAAATAACTTGTTAAGAACAAGAAATTTTAACAAATAAATAAATAATAAATAAAAATATTTTTTAAAAGAAAAAATAATAAACAAAAACAAAAATCCTTTAAAGATCATGACTTCCTACACTACAACAAAAATGGTCATTTGTTATATTTAAAAGGCAACATTTGATAGTTGAATGTTACGAAAATGGGTCTATCATAACATTCAACAATTGAAATGTTGTCTTTGATTCATATATTTGAGATTTAGTCCTTTTTGCAAGTTTCAAACAGTGTTGCGAAAAGTTGAACATTTTGCAACGTTGATCCAAACGTTAACCTTTTGCAACATTTTTTTAGATGTTGCAAAATATTTATCTTTTGCAACTTTTTAAAATATTGCAAAAAGTTAATCTTTTGCAACGTTTTTATAATTGTTGCAAAAAGTTAATCTTTTGCAACGTTTTTATAATTGTTGCAAAATATTTATCTTTTGTACTGTTTTTTAAATATTGCAATAGACTATATTTGAGGCTTAATTTCAAAATATACCTTGAGCAAGGCATATCTCAATCTACACCCGATTTCATCCCTGCACTTCACGTCTTGGGTCTAATAGATTGATTTATAACAAATCCTATCAAATTCAATGAAATCACATTGGAAATATATAAATTTATGGTTTTTAACTCTTTTTTATTTTTATACCATTTATTAAGTAAAACGTGATATTCATTTATAACTTTGATCAAATTCGTTATAAGTGCAACTGTAACGCCCCGAGTTCCGAGGAGCGCGGGAACGTCGCTTTTCTAAATTCTCGAATAAACTTTGTTGCGGAAAAATGATTAAATATTAAATATCGCATTTATCGAATAAAAGTTTAGCGATAATTCAAATGGAATAAGTATTTTCGTACAAATTTGTAAAAATTACAATTCTTGATAAAATGAAATAATCATTTCAAAGTTCACGACTTTTAAAAACATATCAATTTGTAATTTTCCGTCATTGCCCATCACTCGCCACCGTCTCCGAAATCTGCAAAAGTTGTTAAAATAACGGGTTGAGCATTTCAAAAATGAAATACTCAGTAAACTCATCGCCAATAATTAATCTACAAGATAATTGAACAAGAAATTATGCAAATAATGTAGTGACATTCTTTTCTTATTCATAGGCATCACATAGTGAACGCAAATGAACACATTCTTTTCTTTTCTTGGCTAGCAGATAAGTTATGCCCAGCATAACATAATTCTTTATCTCAAAAGAGATATTCTTTTCTCATGCAATTAAGCATAAAATCACACAAATCCACATAACACATGCAATTATAATATAAATCAATTAGTGGGGGCGAGTCTACCTCAAATCCGACGAGTGCAAAGTTGAGCGGGAAACGATGTAAATCCCTTAAATCTCCGTACGCTTCGTCTAGCCCATAAGTTACATTAGTCTTTTGAAATTTATAGTTTAAAATGATAATTTACAATTTGAGGACTGAAATTGATGATTTGAAAGTTGAGGGACTAGAATGAATACTTTTGAAAGTTCAGGGACTAAAATGTAAATTTTCAAAAGTTGAGTTGAAGCTCAAAACGAATATTAAACTATAGGGCTGAAATAATTGATTTTTAAAATGAAGGGCTGATTAAAACTCATTCAAAAACTTAAGGGCTGAAATGATTTTAAAAACATAGGGACTTATTAAAATCATTTTGAAAACTTAGGGACTCAAATGCAAATTCTGGAAAATCACAAATAATAAAACAAAACATTTTCTCTCTCTGTTTTCATTATCCCAGAACGTTAGAGAGAGAGAGAGGACGAGGGCGGAGACAGAGAGACAAAGAGGTGTAAATCCGTCCTTCGACGGGCGAATCCGCCGGCGTAACACCGGAGCAAGGTGGCGGTGAGCGGCGGCGGTCAGAGTATGGTGCGAGTGTGAGGAAAATAGAAATGTTTTGGGTGATTTGATGTGCAAAACCGAGGCAATTAACGAGGCTCAAAGTCCGATCTTGGCTGCGATTTGGATCTTCACCGGCACAAGTCCGGCGGTTGAGGTAGGTAAGTGCTTGGGTTAAGTCTATTTCTGGGTTTCTTGAGTTTTTCATTGGGTTTGGGTTATGGATTTGTTTGAGGTTGTGCAAAGGAGGCGATGGGTTGTGCGATGGTGTTGCGGTGGAAATGGGTGGTGGCTGCGTTGGTGTTGATTGATGATAATGGTTTGTGGATGGTGTTGTTTGACAGATTGGTGGTTTTGATGGTGTATTGGCCGTGGCAGTGAGACTAGCCGGGCTATTGTGGTGGTTGTTCTGGCAGTGGTGGTATTGTGCAGGTTGTGGTTGATCTCGAACTTGGTCGACGACAGTGGTGATGGTTGATAAGAACTTTGGTGATGTGCTGGGTGATTTTTTTTTTGGCAGTGGTTGCCCCTCGGTGGTTGGGATCGATGTTTTCTTGAGGTTGGGTGGAGATGAAATTAGAGGTTGGTTATAGTGCAGATTGTGGAAGATGCAGTAGAATTGGTTGTGGTTGAATTGTATGCAGATGATGAAAATGGTGTGATATTAAAATTCATAATCAGATGGAAAGAATTGAAAGCAGAAATTGGTTGAAGGATAAAATCATACCTGAGTCGTTGAATTTGTGTTGGTATTGTGGAATTGAGGTGTTGGTTTGATGGTGGATGATATAATGATGAAGTGGATTGGAATTGTGGTAGGTGGAGTTGGTGATGATGTGATGAGAATGATGAAGAACGTATAAAATAGAGGAAAAGATGCTGGTATTAATTAGGAATTATAGAAGAGAAGAAGTGGGGAATTAGGTTGGAAATGAAGTGGAAAACATCATAATGGTTTGTTATGGAATGAGGATGGAATTGGTGTAAAGATATGATAATTGATTAGATTATTTGGAGATGCTTTGGTGATTGTATAATGAGGTGGAAAGAAGAATAAAGGAGGAGCAAATGTGGGGGGGAAATTATAGGAAAATGCAAGAATGAAATTGTTGATTGAGGGAGAGAATTTGGGGATTAAAGAATGATTTATGAGCTGGGGAATGATTGAAGGGATATACCAATTTGTTATGGTGTGAGAGGGGAATGGATTATTTGGAAATTGGTAAAATTCATGGATGGAAAGCTTGAGGTTTGGAAGGCAGACTTCTGGGAAAGAAGAAGAAGAAAAAAATGTGTGGAATTGGTTGGACTTGAAGAACTTGGGCTTAGAATTGAAATGGATCAAGATAGTTTAGAAAAAAAATGATTTAAAGTTTGGACTTTAAAATAATGAAAATGAGACACTTTTAATAAAATTTAAATTGAACTAAGATAGATTTAAATAAATTATATTTTCATTTAAATGGCTAAACGAAAATGTGTTTAAAATAAATTGGTCAAAGTCGTAGTGACATCATCTTTTTAAAAAAATAAAAAAAATATTTATTCAAAATTAGTCATGAAAATTCTTGGTCACTACAACCCTACCACCTTAAAATAATTTCGTCCTCGAAATTTAAACTTTCTTGATTCAAAATATTTGGATTCTTTTCTTAGGTAGTTTCATTACTACCATGTCTATTCCATTGGACTATAAAAAAAAAATAGATAATGAATTGGGAGAATTTGAAAATCGAAATTTGGACTTTAGATTTAAATGGATTTAAATTTCTTTCTTAAAGTCTCAAAATAACTAATATGACTAGACGTATACGTCGCGGTGTTAACTTAAAAATGGGTGAGATAGCAGCGACACGATTTTCTAAATTTTAAAATAATTATTAAATGCGTAAAAATTCTTGGTCGCTACAACCTTACCCCCTTAAAATAATTTCGTCCTCGAAATTAAACTTACTCGATCTTATGATTTTGATCTTCTTTTCATTTCCCAAATAATCTCATCACTATTATATCTACCCCACTAGACTTTGACTAAAGGAATCTCTTTGTTTCTTTAGACATGGACTTTTCTCTCTACTATTGCACATATGTGCCTTTTCATAAGTCAAATATTTCTGGACTAAAATAAACTAATAATTCACCATGTAATTTGAATCATGAACATACTTTCTCAGTAGGTAAACATGAAAGACTCTGTGAATAGCTGCAAGTTCTGGTGGCGAAGTCAAACAATAAGCCACATTACTTACTTTCTCCAATATTTCAAATGATCCGATAAAATGAGATCTTAAATTCCCTCTCTTGTCAAAAATAAAGGTACCTTTTATAGGATCTGTACTAATATCGAAACCACAAAATATTCATTGATCCAAATGCTTAATCTAAAAATCAAGAAGATTGATCAAGAATAAATCCTTATGATCCAAAATATATAAGCGCGATATCAATTCCAAAATATTGAGTACAAAACCCAAACTTGGTAGAATCTTTTTGAAAATATGTACCAACGAAATCATTTATAAGTTCGACTGAAACTTCCTTTTCAAAATCGGAGAATTCAAACTTAAATCCTTTAATCCATACTTTTAAATCATGCATCAAGTATTCGGTATCACATGCTCATTCTAACTGAGGACTTAAAGCATCATACGGATCAGATATGTTATTCTCAAACTTAAGAAACCTCACTAATTTCCCAATCTGAAGTTCAAGATTCAATTTCCCCAATTCTCCAAAAACTTCAATTCGTCACACTTATGAACAATACTCTGATTAAATATATCACCATTGAATAGGACTTCTATGAATCATATAGGATTCCTCATCATGTTTGCTTAACCTAAAGATACAATCCCATTATAAGTAAAAGTCACACAAATAATCTTCTCAGATTTTCCATTATTGTAGCCAAAATACTTTATTCATATCAAAAGTGCAACCGACAATAAATAATCAAAACTGCATCATCAAAACTTTAAATAAACCCATATATTATGACTCAAAACAAAAATTCCCAATCGTATGTAATATTTTTCACCATAATGCAATAAACCATCAACATGAGATCAATTGACTCAATATATTCACACAATTCTTCACGAAATAACCATAACATCTCTTAACCGTCTAGACATCATATCTTGGAGTAATCATGTAACTTGTCACTTATCATCATATCATATGACCTCAAATATTCATATCAATCTCTCTAAGATTTCAATATAATAACCATCAAACCTATCACGTGAACCTTATACGTCAATCTGCTCACTAAGATTATATATCAATCTCTCAGACTAATAAATCTTGGATTCTACCGTTGTCACTTCTCTGCACACCATTCCAAAATAAGTCATCACTGTGAAGTCTTATCCCTATTTTCCACAAATTCTTTCTACAAGAACAATTACATAAAATTTCATTTCTTATTTTCTAAACAAGATACCATCATTAACAATCTCCAAAATTTTAAGATATGATAAATCATAAGCCTTTATCTGATCAAATGCATTACTTCATCAATACTTGCACAAACTTTAGGACTTGATAAAATTTCTTTCATCAATTTCATCCAAAAATTACTCTCATGATTCTCTAGTATCATAAATGAAAACTTAACGTATATCAGTGAATCATTCAAATTACGAGGAACTTGATTTATTTTCCATGACTGAGATTCATCATTCTTTTAATTCCACTTAGAACCAAATACATCATTAACTTATTCATGAAAAATCAACTTATTCCATAATCTCAACACATCATTACCTTCAGTTCTCATCATCACATTATTCCTTACAATCATCTATTGTACCTTTTATATACAAATGACCTTATGACAATCATAATCCCAAACATTCAATCACCTGTCCCCAATTTCTCACTTTAAATAAATGGTTACTCCTTTAAGAGCATCTCACTATAAAATACTTTCAATATCTCTCATTCATGATAAATGACTATTCTCAATAATCATGTTACATGTAAATTCAACAAACGGTAAATAGTTTTCCTAACTATCACCGAGGTCTAAAATGCAAACTCTCAACATAGCCTTTAAACTTTGTATAAAGAAATATTTACTAAATACTTAAGTCATTATTCAATAACCCAAATGACATCACATCTCTTCACTAATCTCTGTAAGCCCGTTACAAAAATCCGGGAAAAATTCTCTCCAAATTTCAATAAATCTTTACTATTTCCTTAAAAACATATCAAACCATAATAATTTGTTATCTCTAAAACATCTTATCACCAAATATCACCAAAATAATTAAAACGGTAGAAATTACCTGAATATTCTCTCTATGTAGTATACCCAATAATATATTATTCACAAATCAACATAATATCATCAGCTTATCTTTAACATATCTACCTGATCAAATTTCCAAAATAAATCAATCGTATTACCTCCTATCCTCATAATTTATAATATTCTCCAATACAACTAATCATTCCTTACTAATTGATTTATATTATAATTGCATGTGTTATGTGGATTTGTGATTTTATGCTTAATTGCATGAGAAAAGAATATCTCTTTTGAGATAAAGAATTTATGTTATGCTGGGCATAACTTATCTGCTAGTCAAGAAAAGAAAAAGAATTGTTCATTTGCGTTCACTATGTGATGCCTATGAAAAAGAAAAGAATGTCACTACATTATTTGCATGATTACGTATTCAATTATCTTGTAAATTAATTATTGGCGATGAGTCTACTGAGTATTTCATTTTGAAATGTTCAACCCGTTGTTTTAACAATTTTTGCAGATTTCGGAGACGGTGGCGAGTGATAGGCAATGACGGCAAATTACAAATTGATATTTTTTTTAAAAGTCGGGAACTTCGAAATGATTATTTCATTTTATCAAGAATTGTCATTTTTACAAATTTGTACGAAAATACTTATTACATTTGGATTATCGCTAAACTTTTATTCGATAAATGCGATATTTAATATTTAATCATTTTTCCGCAACAAAGTTTATTCAAGAATTTAGAAAAGTGACGTTCCCGCACTCCTCGGAACTCGGGACGTTACAGCAACTTTGAAGATATTCTTTTAGACATGAATCGGATTTTGCAATCTAAAGGTGCGATTATATTGCGGGATAAAGTTGATGTTCCTGTAATAAAATATTTCTTTTGTGATATGATGATGATGTTCTTTACGGATTTGTTAAAAATTTTCAACATTTTAATTTGTATGATTTGTGGATTTGTTAAACATTATCAACACTTTATTTTGTATGGATTCGAAAATTCGTAATGTATTTACTCTTGTTATTTGTGTAAATTACCATTTAATGAATTAATTAGAAAAATTTGGGTTTTATAAATTATTTCTTCAACAATAATATTTAAAAAAAAAACATATAGCAGCGTTCAAAAAACGTTGTAAAATGTTGGACTAAATGTTTTTACAACACTTAAAAAATGTTGCAAAAGACCCTACCGCAACACTCAACAAACGTTGTAAAAGATTCTACGAAAACACTCAATAAATGTTGCAAAAAATTGTGTTAAAAATTATTGCAACACTTGAAAAACGTTGCAAAAGGGTTGATGTGATCCGTTATGGGGATCACGAAGAACACGCAGAAAATAGACTTGAAACACCGGAAAGCTCCAAATCCAAATTGGTAAAAGATAACAATGCAACCCCGACTTCACGACGCAAGAACCCAAGGAATATTAAATCAAGAACCCGTTACGATGCGGAGATAAGAACCAAAAAGGGGTGAACGCTACAAAAGTTGTCTAAAGTTCGATTTGTTCAATAAGAACGAATAAGAACGAAGAAGAACAAGACAATAACTCACCTTGATTATCAATAATCTCAAAATTGTCTTTTACAATGAAAAAGAAACATAATATATGAAAAAAAGGCCCAAAGAATAACCCTAGACGCAAAACTAGAATTAAAAAATGCGGCGGATGTTACGGCCGTAAGGTCATATATGACCTTACGGCCATAACTACCTTACGGGTTTAAAAACCGTGGCTCTAGTTACGGCCGTGACATAGGTATTTATGACCGTAAGTAATACGCTGAAAAAAAAAACAATAATTCATGATTTACTTACGGTCGTAAAGGAATACATTACGGTCGTAATTCAAGTTCTGTCCAAAATTTTCTATAGTTGCATTACAGTCGTAACTCCAACTCTTACGGCCGTAAGAAGTCATCTGACCCCTTTTTAGCTTGTTCTTCGGTCCATATCCATTGTAATGGTTTTGGCTCTTCTTCTACCTTGACATGCATTGAAAATGGAGTCTTCGACCTTGCACTCGATCACTCGTCCATCCAACCTAAATCTTTGCATGGCCTGCTTAATCTTCTTTACTCTCAGCCTCGTTATTAGTCCCACCGACACATGCAACGGGTCCTTGCTTGATGGGCCACTGTTAGACTCGTCAAGGGTCTACGGTAACACTTAAAAAAGTTGTAAAAAGGTCTATGGAAACACTTAAAAAACGTTGCAAAAAATGTCTAGACAACACTCAATAAACGTTGCAAAAGGGTTATTGCAACGTTTATTTCAGGCTTTTGCAATATTCAAAAAATCCTGTGAAAAGTTTTTTCCCAACAGCAACACTGAGATTTGCAACACTTTCCAAACGCTGAAAAAACCTTTTGACAACATTTTTTGAACGTTGCAAAAGACCATTTTTATTGTAGTGCTAATTTTGATTAATTTTGTAAATATTGCATTTCTTATTTTGATTCAATAATATTTTGTATTAAAATGTTATTTTACTATGTTTTTATTTAATATGATTGTATAAATAATATATTTTCAAAAATTTTGATTGAAATCACTATCGCAAACATGTTCTAATGCATCGCACGAATGTAGAGGTGTCATGACAGACGAGCCGACTAGACCCGTAAAAACAGGCCCGGATCGACCCGGGACCGCGGGCCGACCCGTGACCTGTGCGGACGGTTCAAAGGTCAAAAAGTTGTGAACCGCGGGTTTCGCGGGTCAAACATTCACGGGCCGCGGTAAACCCGCTATCTCGTTAAAAAAAAACTGTTTTTATTAATTATGGTAACATTAAAAATCGGGGAAAATACATAACTACAATCCTTTAAATTTCACTTTTCAAAACTAACAAACTTAGGTTGCGTTCTCTTTGTGTTTCAATTTCTTGTTTTCATTTTCGAAAATGTTTTCTATTTTCCATTTTCTGTGACTTTTTTCGAAATTGCTGAAAATGCGTTTGGTTTGTTATTTCTAAAACCTGTCTTCGAAAATGAAAATGTGGAAAACGCGTTCTGTTTAAAATTTTGAAGAAAATTATTTCTGTATACTTGTAATTATATTGTTTTTGAATATATAAATGAAATAAATATATCATATTTGAGTTGCACAACAAAAATAAATGAAATAACTTCTATCACACAATTTGGTTATACCAAAAAAGTTCAAAAATTCATGTTGCCCTTCTCAAGTAATCGTTCCAAATTTGGGTAGTAATTTTCCCTTCTAAAGTAATCGTTCCATTTAATACTTTATATAGATATATCCTTCTAGTAAGCACTCATAACGTTTAAAATTTAAGTTTCAATAAAATTTGCAAAAATCAATTTACATTAATTAATGATGCCCTTACAGAATAAGTGTTTACAATACAAAAGTAAAAAAGAAATATTTAATAATTAAGCACATGATACATCATTAGAAAGATGTTGAATTTGGAGTTCGACGCAAAAAACAGAGTGCAATTCGGAGTTGTACATCAAAAGTTATACATGTTTGAATACAATGACCTATAAAGCAAATACGAGAAGGACTAAATTGAAAGAAAAGTAAAATTTGTGAACTAATGTGCAACAAAATCTGAAGTTGAGGACCTAAGTTGTAAATAAATTAGGGTATTTTCGAAAGAAATTTCAAAATTTGAGAATTTAAATGACAAGTTTTTAAAATCAGGGACTAATAATGTAATTAAAAATGACAAATTTTGACAAATTTCAAATTTTTTTGATTATTTTAATTTTTTTTAAGTGGAAAACGCGCGTTTTCCACTTAATAGGTATAAATTTCAGAAAACGCGGAAAACGTGATTTTCACGTTTTCCATTTCCTTTACAAATTTTGAAAACGTTTTCGAAATTTTTTTCGAAAACGGTACAAGAGAACACGTTTTCCGCATTTTCGAAAATGGAAAACGAAAAACGGCTGGAAAACGTCAAAGAGAACGCAGCCTTAACATTTTTCTTTCAAAAATCAGGTATTTCATAATTAAAAATAAATATAATATTACATATAATATAAACATAATTATCTATTATATTAAAACTAATAAAATATTAAATCAAAAACTCAAATCTTGATGTCACAATCTCCCTCATCCCCGCCCCTTCCCCGTCCACCACCCCAACCACCCCACCCATCCCAAATTTTTTTTTTCTGCTCGATGTTTTCCTACCCATCCCCATCCCATCCCACCCTACCCCACTCAACCCCACCCAACCCCACCTCACCTCGTCGCAAAGTGACAAATTGATCTCGCCAAAGCCACAACCCCCTCACCCCCAAAATTATTTAACTCACCCCATCCCACCCCACTCACCCACCCGACCCACCTACCCTACCCTATCCCAATTTTTTTTTAATTTTTGTTCTGCTCGATGTTTTCCTACCATTTCCCGCCCCACCCCCACCTCATCGCAAAATGACAAATTGATCTCGCCAAAGCCACACCTCCTCACCCCCAAAATTATTTAACCCACCCCACCCCACCAGACCCACCCAACCCACCTACCTCAACCCCACTCGACCCTACCCTACCCCACCTCATCACAACGCGACAAATTCATCTCACCCCAGCCACAAACCCCGACCCACCCCAGCCTCCCACCCCACCCCCAAAATGATTTTCTTCTATTTGTTCACACATTGCCCCAACCACCCAATCTCACCCACCCCGACCTCACCCCATCCCACCCAACCATGGCCCCACCCACAATTTTTTAGGTCACAATTTATTTCTCTGTCACAAATTTCGAATTTCGTATGTCACGATTTCTTCGGTCGCAAATCTAGAATCAACTGGTCACAAATAACAAATTTCATTGGTCACTATTTTTTCTCGAATACAAATCAAGATTTTTTTAAGTCACAATTTTCACAAATCACTAGTTTTCTTGATTACATATCATAAACTTTGTAGGTCACAATTTATAAAATTATTTGGATGACTTTTGGGGTCACAACTTATTATGGTCACAAGTCACAATTTTTTAGGTCACAAGTTACAAATCAGGTCACAAGTTTATGGTCATGGTCATAATTTAATATGTCACAATTTATTTCTCGCTCACAAATTTCGACTTAATTATAAAATATTTTTGTGACGACTTAATTCTCGATCACAAATAATAAATTTATACATCACAATTTATTTTCGGTCACAAATTATCAAATTAATCGATCAAAACTTATTATTATGTCACAAATCACAAATATTAAATGTCACAATTTATTTTTTGGTCACAAATCACAAAATTTATTGCTCGCAACTAATTTTTTGGTAAAAATTATAAAATTTATTAGTCTCGACGTCTTGATCACAAATTATGAACATTTTGACCACGACTTATTTTCGATCACAACTTACAAATATTTGAAGTCACAACTTATTTGTTGATCACAAATCCCGAATTTTGTAGGTCACAATTTTATCTAAGTCACAAATTTCGATTTTATAAGTCACAATTTATGATCACAGTCACAAATTTTAAAGTTGATCACAAATTAACAAATTGTGGGTCACAATTATCTATATTTGGTCACAAATTAAAAACTTGTGAGTTACAATCATATATAGTTGATCACAAATTTCAAGTTAATTGACCACAAACTAACAAATTATGAGTCACAATTTAAATAGTCACAAACTAATAAATTGTTAGTCACAATCATCTATAATTGGTCACAAATTAACAAATTGTGAGTCACAATCATCTATATTTGGTCACAAATTAAAAACTTGTGAGTCACAATCATTTATATTTGGTCACAAGTTTCAAGTTAATTTAGCCACCCACGCCACCATCCCACCTTACCTAACCCCAATCCAAACCCAAGCAAATTGAACGCTAATCCCACTCCAGTCAGCCGCCGCTCGCCGCACCACCACCACCACTACCACCGATACAACTCACCGACTCCACAACCACTCCACAAGAAAATAGGCAAATCACCACCGACCACAGGCAAAATCATCATCGTCGACCAACGCCAACACCACGCTGTCGCCGCCACCACACTGCATACACAATATCACCACCACCCACTCACACACCACCACCACAAACCACGCACACACCACCGCCATCACCACAAACCGCGCACACACCACCACCATCATCACCACAAACCGCGCACACACGACCACCACCACCACCATCACCACCAACCGTGCACAGAACACAACCACCATTAAAAAAAAATAGAAGAAACTAGTTTCCGATGAGAAGAGAAAATATTCAGATGACCCACATCGTCGCGCTGCTGCGATGTCGTAGCAACCTGCTGCTCATGTCTTCGCTCGGCTATGGTATCTTAGCAACCTACTGTTGTGTAGTTGCAATGGCGATTTCATAACATATCGTGCGGCTGCGATTGAGGCTGAAGGCTTCGCGATGAAGTGGGAGTGGAGGGATCATCGAAGGAGATGGGGCAGGGAAGAGTGTAGTAACGCCGGAGGAGCTGGGCGGCGACAAAGCCTCTCGACAGTGGAGTTTTTGGTTCCTCGACAGTATCCCTTTCTCTGCAGATTATAGTGTGGAATCAAATTAGGGTTGAAATGGAAAATTGGGAAAGGTGTGAGGTGGGTCGGATGATTTTAAATATTATAATTATTTAACAATTTAAAAGTGACCTGATTTATGTATGAATAGTTTGTTAATCTTAATTTTGAATTGTGAAGTTGAAAAACACGTCCCTATGTAATTTCCACTTAAAAATCCTCATTCTTCTACAAACTCTAATACAACTTTTAAAGTAAAATCTTTTTTTCTCCCTAATAGGTAAAAAACGTAATTTTCTTTGATAATAGTAATTAGAAATACATTTAGCATTTAATTGTTATTTGTATATGTTTTATTTAAATTTACAAATTTAGAAGTAATTCATGTAATATAAAATATAATTTTAAATTTTATATAAATATTTTATAGTATAAATATGAATTTATCATTTTAATCATCATATATTTAAAAACTTTTAAAAAAAAATTGATATAAATATGAAAAAGTCTATGTTTTTATTCATATGAGTCAAATCAAAACGAACAGCGACCCGCATGGGCTCGACCCGGATGGACCATCGGGCGGGCCTGGGTTGTAGTTCGAAATGTTTGGGCTGACCCGGAACCGACCCGTAACCCACAGTGGGCGGACTTTTTTCAATTTTATGTTGGCGGACTGATCCGGCCCGGACAACCCGTATTGATACCTCTACACGGATGAAAATACTAGTTTAATATAAATGAGTAGTCTATCTAGTGAATTAATATTCTAGTGATCGATCCAGAAAATGTTATTAGCTATCATTTTCTAACCTTTTTTTTTAACATTGCTCTGCATAAATATCTCACAACAATAAAATCAACACTAAATTTAAAAATACCATAATTATGTAATTTTAAAAGCAAATCTATATAATATATAAAAGTAGCTGAGTCAACTCCAGTCAACTTCACTGCTTCTCTCCAAAACTCTTGTGCTTTGTGCAGATTTTATTTATTTATTTATTTCAATTTTTGGGGACTTTAATATTTATCATGTTCACACTACTCATATCCCTATCCAATAATCAACTTCAAAACCCACTTCAAAAATAATTGAGCCTTCAATATTTATTTATTATTTTCAAAATCCCTGACGTCTACTTACAATCTTCAATATTTATTGTGTTTACATGACTTCTATTTCCCGCCGCCTAATTACACTGGAAAACCATTTTTTTTTCCTTTTTCGTTTTTTCAGAATTTGTTTCATTTTTCCCTTTTTCAAAATCTGTTGATTAATTTTTGTTTTCTACATCCTTTTTTTTTCCCCATTTCCCTATATACTATCTCTTTCATTTCTATTATATATAATTATTATGAAGATATACACAATAATAAAAGATTCAATTAAAGGGTTATTTCTTTGAAAAAATGTGTACTGTTTAACATGACCGCTCCACTCCACCTTCTATTTATCACGTTTTATGATTCAAAATTTCTGGTGCGGTGGTAATGCTTATTAGTTATTAATATTACAAACCAGTTGAAAATAAAAAATCGTAAATTATTTTTTGAAAAAGTAAAAAGGATTGGCACTACTATTTTCTTCAAGACCTGTGATATTTTGAGTCGTTGAACATAGATTTGGGTTTCTGACAAAAAAGAAAAAATATTAAAACAATAATATTGTAGAGAAAGTTTTGAAAACAATATAGAATGCAAAATTATTTTGGACTAATAAGAGGATTTGCAAATAATATATTTATATTATGTTCTAGATTTCTCTACTGGGGTTGCAATGTGTTAACTAATGTTGGGCTATTTAGAATAGTTTTGGGTTGGATAGATATGTTAATGGTTTCGGCCTTTGAGTGAAGAAAAAACATACTATTCATGGGTCAGTATATATATTTGATGAAATTGTATATCACATTGTATAAAAAATAATAAAAACAAGAAACTAGATTTTTTTTTTAAAATTTGCTTTTACCGAGAAGTTTTTTTTATTTTTTATGATATAAGAGCGATAATTTGTTTGGTTTTACTTATTTATATTTGTCTTTTTTGTGTCAAAACCTCTCTTTTCATAAAAAAAATATGTTCTTCTAACGTTTTTAATCTTAGAAATAAATATTTGTGTTCAGTTATACAAATCCAAAGTAAAATTTTCAGTTAAAAATTATGTCGAAATTTTATTACTAGATAATACTCTCTTCGTCCTTCAAAGATAGTTCACTATTTCCTTTTTGTCCGTCACAAAAAGATAGTTTACTTTATTTTTTAAGACTGAAATTAATATTTTATATTCCATTTTGTCCTTAATCCGTGTAAAAATGAGTAGAGAACTATCTTTATGGGACGGAGGGAGTACTAAATTATAAATCACATCATACATATAGTTTCTTTTATAAATAATCTTATTTTTATTTATTTAGTACATTTAAAAATTGGAGCTCTTTTTTATAGCGTATTATTAAATTATTAAATATTTTTATAGATAATTACATTTAATTGTGATATTTTATTGGTTTTAATATTATGGATAAATATTTGATTCAGTCATACAGATCCAAGGTCAAATTCTCAATTAAATTATATCTAAAATTTATACACATTCTTATTTTTATAAATCACGTTGTATTGAAATTTTTATAACTAAATTCTATTTTTAAGTTATTTATTACATATACATATTAAAGTTCTTTCCTATGTTACATTATTTATCAAAATTATTTCAATGACAATTACATTTAATTCTTAATTAATTTTTTATTCCAAAAAGTCTCATACCACATTTTTTAACATTAACGGTTAACAAATTTATCTATGTTGTTTGAAATGATATTGTTATTAATGGTTCTTGTCCTAACTGTTAATTTTAAAATTTCAAAAAGTAATTAACCATACCAAGATTTTCTTTGCTATATTTTAATTCAAATTTTATGATATTTTTTGACAATAATATATAAATTGTCTCCCAATTTACTTAACTAAAAATTGAGATGATCAATAATAAATTATAATTTCAATCGGAAAATAATTACGTTTTATAAATATTGAAAACCTAAAATATCATAAATTTGATGCATTATCTTTGTCAACCTCGCAATTTTTTTTATTTTTTATTTATTATTATTATTATTATTATTATTATTATTATTATTATTATTATTATTATACATGTTGTTTTTCATTGTCAATGGTCAAAATATTGAATTTTATCTTTTATATATATGCATGGTTTCTGTTATTAACTTTTTCATCTATTGTTTGAATGTTCAGAGTACATCAATACTGGAGATGCTACATTTAAGTGTTCGTTTTGTAAAACGAATTTTTTGTTCGAGGAGATAGTGAATAATCGTCAAAAACTCGACGATCATATTCTATAAGGTCAAATTCTATCGACAGTAATGCAGGATATAAGTTCTTTATTCCAAGAATATCGTTGAGCCATTCGAATTTTAGGATACTTATTAGATTTCAAAAAAAATAATTTTCATTGATGGTGTCATATGTCATGACTATCAATAAGAGTCAGGCACAATCATTTTCGCATGTATGACTTCTCCCTAAAAGGTTGATGTTTATACATGAAACTAATAAATGATGAACTTATCTCTTATTTGTGAATGTTATTTATTTTGTATAAGGATTCATTTAATTTCGAATAAGATTATTTTTTTTAGAATTTGCTTCCCGTGCATCGCACGGGATGATTTACTAGTATGAAGTATTAGACAAGTTTATGGAATTATAGCATACCTGCAAGAATGCAATGCGAATTAGTTAAGTATAACTATTTCAGAAGTAAAGGAATCTAATGCTAAAATTTGGTGCCGAAATTGCCATTATAGCCTGCTCCAAACAAGTTAAAAATCAAACAAACTACATAAAATAATATATTAATACCTGATCAAAATGCAAGCAACAATTTGATTACTAATTCGATTATTGTATCGTGAAAACATTGGTTTGCAATAAGTCCATAAAGGAAGAAGAATTGATTTTTTTTATCAAGACAACTCGATTTAACTTGTGTGAAAGAGCACGTTTACTCCAAAAACAAAAAAAGGGGGGGGGGGGGGGGGGGGAATCATGCATGAATAACTTTTGATGCATAAGGAATGATACCATCCATTAAACTACAATAAATCACAGAGTCGCAAACCACTTGAACACCAAATTCAAGTCCAATCTATCTCTCGATTTTTGAATTACTATGTATATGTATTAAAAGAACGAATAATATTGTTGGCTTCCAACGTGTTTATGGGGGAGTATTTTTGTCAAATATTGAAGGGTTTTTTCCTGTAAATTTATGTATTGAGGGTAATGACAAATTAGATATTAAAAAAAAAAAAATACTAAAAATGATAAAATGGTCTAAAAATATTTCTTCATTATTGAGCTTAATTATTATAGGCAATATAGATATAGATTGATAAGCATGTAATAACTACGACACCTTATGAACGGAAGTTGCAAAATGAGGAATATGAATTGGCCTTTAGATTAATTAAATTGTTGAAAAGGCCTGTCTTTTTTATTTTATTTTATTTTATTTTATTTTTATGAAGTGGTATAGGATCACATGATTTGAATTTCAGTTAAGCCTTTGTTATTTAACGTAATCATTATAATTTATAAATAATACAATTTTTCAAACAATTTTTTAATCATAAATATTTTTTCTCTCCACCTTTTAACCACACGTTTTACCTAAAAAATATAAGTAAATTAATTTATAATTGTTACGATATTGTTATCGAATAGAGCCTACCGGAGACCCAAAGTCACGAAATGGTGAAATGTGAAACTAAATGAAGTACATCGATCCAATTAAGATACCGCACATTAAATTACATTACCCATTTGACCGAGCTTAAAAAAAAATTAGTAAAATATAAAGTAAATATGTCTTTTTTGTTGGTCAAATTTGAAATAAACAAATATATAATTTTTAAAGCAAGTGCGAAAATGACCTGGTTATAAACTATGATTGGGAACTCTAATAAGTTTTGTTTAGTGTAAATTATTTGCATTAAAAAATAGTTTGAAAATTTAGTGAGATGTTTGATTATGACAAGGGAAACTGATTAATTGTCAAGTTAATAATGTAGACATTTTTTAAATTTATTATTATATTGATTGATACCAATTCAAATACATTTAAAAACATTTTTTTATGTTTTGTATTTAAAATTTTTTTTTTTATATTTTCGAGGTAAAATGTGTGGTTAAAAAGTGGATAGAGAAAATAAGTGTGGTTAAAAAATTATTTGGAGAACTGTATTGTTTAAATTTTTTTATTTTTATTTTTTTAGGGCACCAAACAGAGGCTAAATTTTTAGACCCAATGGCAACTTAATGACTTTTTTGTACAATTATTTTTTTTTTAATTTTTTAATTTAGAAACCGATGAACAAATTTTCATTAAGACGATTCGTCGCAAACATGAGAGGAAATGACAACCCACTTCTTTGAATAAAACACTACCATACGAAACTTGTTAAAAAAAAAAAAATTGTTTACTCGTAAAAACTCTAAAAAGTTGATAAATCATTGTTGACAAGTACTCAATTATTTCTGTTTTTCCTTTGGGATTAAACTGGTTCGCTTGGACATAATGTTGACTCAGTCTTTGCGTGTGATATGTCTTGTTTGGGCAGCATTGAAAAGTCTTTGCAGGGACCAAGATGTCTTATTTAGTCATTATCATATGAATAACGTTAAACTAGTTGACCGACACAAAATTATTAGAAATAAATTATTATTATTTCTCAAGCCTAAATAGTTGACCGGTCGAGCAAGGTGGTGGTCGATGGTGAGGATGCAACGACTCGCAATCACATCTCTTACAAAATAGATGCATGAAGTCGGATTTGGAGTGTCCTTTGTTTGCTTGTGGTATTATGACGTTTTTGATGAAGAACAAATGACAATAGTATATGAGTCTCGACTGGTCGGTGGGTGAGGATACAGTTTCCACGAGCACCACATTCACTGTTGGAACCTTGTATATCAAAATTAGTTTTCACCAATTTATAATGTGATTATTTAAGTAGAATAGTTAGTCGGCAAATGAGAAATTAAGCCGCTTAAATATGTGACAATATTGAATATTGAAAATTTAATAGAATATTATGAAATATTCTATAATTAATTTAGCTTCTGTTCGGCGGCTTAGGAGTAGAAAAAAAACAGTTTTTTTGTTGTTTTTTAGGTAGATGGATGGTTAAAAATTGGAGAGAGAAAATATGTAGGGTTAGAGATTGATTTGGGAAATTGTGTAGTTTAAAAATTGGTTTAAAAAAAAAAAAAACCCAAAAAAAAACCTTTTATCCAAACAGAGGCTTAAATGAAAAGATGTGTATTTTTATATGAAAGATTGTGACTTTTTAAATTATTATTTTCAATAAATGTATCTTCTCAATTAGAGACAAATTTCAAAAGATGTGTCTTTTGACACACAACTTAACTTTTCAACAACTATAAATAGAACCATATGTTTAGATTTATCATTCATTCATTTTCACCACTCAATGGATGTGTGACCTGTCACATGTCACTTAAAAATATCTCCCAAAGAATGTCTCCCTAGAATTGCTCTTATCATATTGATGCATATTCACTTAGAAATAAATTTCGCATTTATTTGGAGTCGAGTTTTATATGAAGAGGGTTCAAAACATTAAGAATGCTTGTTGGCCTACGTAATTTGGAGTGTTCCAATTGCGGGAAGTGATTATTGTACTTAAGGGCAAAGAGTTAAACTCTTGCTTCGGTCGAATTCATATTTATGCATTTTTTGTTTTTACTTCATTTATTCAATATCGGTAAGTCGAAATTTTGTCTAATTTTATGAACGTAAAAGGTATGTTATTAGAATATAATTATGCACGTTAATTTTTACCCACAATCTTAAGACGATATATTGTGCATGTTATATTTTCTTAAATTTGTTCACATGTATTTATTACATGATTTTCATGATATATTTGGTTTCTGTAAAAGTTATAAAATGGAAGTATATGAACATTCATGAAAAGCAGACCGAGAGCAATAAAGGCGATTGAACCATTATAGTTCATGATGTCGAATACAGACGCCCGTCTTTCCCTCATTGCGGTATTGTTTTGGGTAAAATGGTTGTAAGAGAGGGCCATATTTTGCTCGTTTAAATAGGTATGCTTCCCGTAAATTTGGGAGTATGAATTAAAAAGTCATTTTTAGTTTCCTAATAAGTTTGCTAGTAATGGCCATGGTTATTGAAATTGAGGCTTTGATTTTAATTCATTATACGACTTTGAGGTTAATCATTAATGAATATTCATTCATTACTTCAGTGGAGATTTCAGGTAAAGTGGTGTGAATTTGGCTAATCCTAATTTTCAAAGATTCCTTTTCCGTTGTAATTTGCATGTATTTATTCCTTTTACTCCTCAGATCTTCAATCTTAGATTACGAAATGGTAACCTCTTGATGAATCTCTCGTAAATCAAGTTGATAGCACTTGGAAACTTGAAAAAGGGTATTTCAAGAACCTTAGCCAAATTCTTACTAATACGAGCAAGTTCTTCTTCATGGTTAGACATACTAGCTGCGGTCACATCTAGATCCATGAATGAGTTGTAAGCCAATAAAACATCCCTAAGGGTAGCCATATTTTCAGAAGAAGATGTAGATGAAGAGGAAGGACAAGCTGAAGGTTGTCGTGTAGAGCTCATTTTGAGTTGTTCCTAAGAGGAAAATAGGTATTGAAGAGAGCACAAGACTTCATCAACGTCCTCAAAATTTGTAGAAGCTTTTCTCTTAACATCTGTGTAAGGGGGTTCTTCTGAATAAAATGTTTCAATTGCAGATTTTTCCTTGTCACCAAGGTGGATGGATTCCCTGATCAGAGAGACCTTGGCAGAATATACTGTACGGCACAAACATTATATGAAAAAACCGCATATTAAAGAAATGAAGTACGCTAAAGAAAGGCCTTACTTTCGAACTTGACCATATTGAAGGACGTTGTTGGGTTGTGGGATCAAAAGCCACTAGAGCCAAGCTCTCATCTTGGGAATATGGTTCTTCAATTATCGAAATAATGAAGATATTGGGATCTGAAGATCATCTGATGGAGGAGGATCTAAAATCTAAAAAATAGAAGGCCTTGATTGGTTTGCAGTAGGAGTAGGAAGAGATTTTTGTACGTAAAAAAACGAATAATTAATGTGCCAAGTCAATATCTCTTAAGATGATAGCATAAATAGGGACAAAATTACCTTTTCCTTAATGATTGGGGGAACATCTTCATCAACGTATTCATCAGGGTTATCGGCCCTTTCCTTGACAAAACGTTTCTTACAAGAAGTCCTAGTAGAGACCCTTCAACATTTTTGATTGATGTAAGCTAAGCAGATAGATCATCGGTCAATTTCACAGGAGATTTCACATTTTTTCGGTGCAATGTTAGGAACAACAGGTTTTGGGAGTTTTGTTGAAACATATGAATTAAATCTCAATTAATGGAAGATGTGATGAAGATAGTCGATAAAATATCTATGCTTGACATTCTGCTAAAATCGGTCAAATGGATGATAATTTGTGGATGTGGGATTGAACAAAGCTAATGAAAAACCAGATAACAAAAAAAGTCATTTTGACTTTCAATTAATGAGGTGTCAGTTTGAGAGACGGTATGGAAACGCTTTGGAGATTTTTTTAGTAGCAAGGTGGAATTGGCCATGCCTAATCGAGCCTGAATTGACGAGCAAAGAACTGGGGGCATAGATTTCAACTCATACTTTGACATTGGTACTAGTAATCAAATCATGGAAATTTTACCTCCCGGCTAGGATTTGAGCCCAAATAGAAGAAACATATTATGTTTTGTCAAGAATTTGAGGAATCTGGACGTAAGCAGGAATTTGATGCAAAGGGAAGGGAAAATAAGAAGGCAAGTCGTCGAGAGTCTAAAAATAAGGGAAAAATACCTAGTTGAATGATCTGTTGGGCCAAGATGATTTATCACTAATCCGTAGCAAATAATTGGACGAGTGATTATTGAATGTGAGCTAAAAGAAAGGGAAATAATCCCAAATCCATAATTGGGCAAGCCAAAGAGGTTCAGAGCCATTGGAGATGGCATCTGACTTAAGTTGATTTTAAAGGGTGGCTATCCCTCGATACAAAGCGGCTAACACAAACGAGGATAAATTTATTCGTCTCCCATAAGTGATTTGAATGAGATTGGTGAATACCCAACTGAGGGCTTGATACGAGGGACACAAGATTTGCACAACCAATAGTGTATGAAAGCAACTCGCTTGTAAGGAGTTGGCTTATTAGTAGTTTTGTCACGGAAGTCCATAAGTTGTTTATATGAATCAAAAAATCGTCTATCTATCAAAGGAGACGATTTAGTGACCTTCATGGTAGTTGATTCCTTTGTAGGACCATGAGCTAGCATATGTTTATACCAACCTTGGTAATTGGCATCTGACTTCGACCACGTCTTTATGCTAGAACAATTCGGAGCTAAAGAGAATGGTTCCAGAAGAGGGACCGTAATTTTCATAGGGAACTTTTCAGCAATGGATAAATGCCCAATAGCATTAGGGTCATTAAAAGCAGGACCGAGACAGCAGTGACGATTCTCAGTATTGATGGGAAATGGGAAGCCAGAATCAATAAAAACATTTTTGAGGAAAGATTGGAAATCGTTGAAAGAGGTGACATATTGAGCAGCAATACCCTGTGTAGTCATCTTTAACATTATCTAAGAAGAAGAAAAGAGGGCAAAAAACCAGAGGAAATGAAGGGAAGGCAGTAAGAGTAAAAGTGATGAAGAAGAAGAAGAAGAAGAAGAAGAAGGGCATGAATGATGGCTTTTTATGCTGATTGGTGATTTGACAAATGATTAGCTGACAAATATAATGATTGTCTAAAAGAAGTTGAAGAGAACACATAGAATTTTGCACTCCTTCGAATTCAAAAGTTGTAATGAGCCTGCAAAGTATTTTGAATATGGAAAAACTAATGATGAAACATTCATCTAGCCATATTAGGGGGTAATTGTTGACACATAAATATACCAAATTCAAATTCCCAACATGAGAGTCTGAAACATGAGAAACCATTACAATTAAGAGGGCAGTGTGAAGGAATATGGGGCAAAGGTGTCTGGACGATTGGATCATTGGACGAACGAGTGGGCAATTTCCATAACTTATTCCACGATCTAATGAAGTTTATCGGAGCAAACTATGAGCAGTTACCACCACGTGAACGGTTAAGGAAGATCCATGGAAGTTATTTATTGCAAGGGAGTGAGCGGCGATTAAGCAAAGTGACGAGCAACAGTTATTGCAATCAAGTTATGAAGCTATGGTAGTAAATCAAATGTTCAAACTAGCAGGCAATTTTATGCCAATTTGTATATATAGAGTAAAAAGTTAGACGTTATAACGACCAACAAATCAAAACTTTCAAAGTAGAGATGTAAGTTTCTTACTTTACATTTTAGAATTATCCTACTTTAATTTGTGTGCTTGCGCGCCTTAGAGGCATCCTATTAATTAAGCTTTCTTTAGTGCAAACACTTCCTTTTTGAGACTTTGTCTAAAGAAGTTAATCCTGACACTTTTGTTTGATTATTTTTAATTGTTAGTACGAGCGAAACAACACCCACTCGAAACAAGATGACTTTTGAAACTGGAGGATTAATGGAAAGAAAAAAACAAATAAAAAGTCTACAAGATTAATTGACAATTCCACAATTAAAGTAATGTGACGAGTCTAGTCTTCCTCTCTTCTATGTTATTCTATATATATGTTGGGCTTTACGGTGATACGTTGAGGACCGTGTGAGAGTTGAGGTTAGAAGTGAAGAATCTAACTTGCAATTTAATCTGCATGGTTTTTCGTGTGATTATTTTAGGTTAACTTTGAGTTAACTTAACAATATTTGAAAGTAAAAATAATAAAATATTTACAAATTTATTAAGCATGATTATGTGAATTTAACTTGATAATATGATTCATATCTAGCCCTTGTTTGATACATTTAAAAAAAAAATCTTTTTTCTACAGTACTCAGTCTGAACCATCCATTAAAAGTCAAATCCACAATATCAAACACATCTCAGTTATAAATAATATCAATCATCAATTCTTCTAAAAATCCATTTTGAAATGAATAGTAACTTTTCAACCACATTTCAATCATCAATTCTTCAAAAAACCACTATTCATTTAAAAAAAACTCTTTTTAAACAATATCAAACACACTCCTAATTATAATATTGTGTCTATCTAAGATTAATTTTGAATCGGATCATGATAACTCTCGAATTTCCAATTATTATATGCATTTCGTTATTTTAGTGGTTGAGTGATGAAATAAATAAAAATATCACTTGTTTAGTTCACTCGAAAAAAAAATGAAAAAAAATAAAAATATCACTTGTTTAGATCACTCGAAAAAAATGTAAAACCAAGAGAGCAATACGAGTAATGGGAGGCTATATTGACATACAAGGGATTTGATACTGTAAGAAAAAACTTTGGGGTTGAAATAGATGACTTGGTTTAAGTAGCATATATTTAACACACTCAAAAGTTGAAGAATATAAGATCTGTGGAGTTTATGAAATACTTTTAATTTTTTATCAACTTGTTTAAATTTTGTGAAATAGGTATTCAGTTTTAAGAAACGTTGAATTGCATAAATTGATTGAATATATTTGTTTACTTATGTTTTTATTATGTTTTATTTATTTATTGCGGAAGAATAATGTTTACGTTTAGAATGTTTGATAAGTATATATTTATGCTTATCTTGGCAATCAAAAGTGACATTTTGGAGCAATTTTATCAGTAAGATACTTTAATTTATGTGTTTATTGATTATCTTAGGAGACAAATCTAGTATTGGACCAGAATTAATGAAAATGAATGATAAATTGAGCAAAAATGGAAGTTGGACAGATTCTGGAATTTGGTGACCAATGAGTCATATTTGGAAGTTGAATGACCTTAAATGCAATATTATCTAAAGAATCAATCTGCACAAAAAGACGAAACGTGGACCAAGTCATACAAGAGAAAAAATAAATTTCAACAATTTGGATAGCCTAATTGAATAAAAGCACGTTTCCCTATCGTCCTGGTACTCTATTTTAGATCTAAATTGAGGTATTATGAGATTTTTGGTCCCAATCAAATCAAGGGTTAAGATGTTAATTGGGTGAAATAATATTTTATAGGCTTTTGTAGCCAAAGATTGAATATTGTTTAGGGTTAAGCACACAAATACAAAACTTGAAGGGGCTTATTTTTTAATATCATACATTTTAAAATTTATTTTAAGAATGTAAAACATATTACCAAAATCAGATAATCAGACAAATCATTTTAATTGTTTGTAATTAATTACAATTGTAACTTAATTTCAATTATGTAATCAATTACAAGTGTAACTAACTAATTAATTACAATTAAGTTCAATTTATAAAACATGACAAATTTTCTTGTTAAAAATAATTGAATTAGTTACATTCACCTTAATTACAACTTAATTACATTTGGTTATTGGTTACAATTTAGAATTAATTACAATTGTAATTTTATTTTAATTTTACAATTAAATACAATTGTAACCACCAGCACCACCACCTAAAACAATCCCCCATCAACTACCACCAATAAGCACCGTCGAATACAATTGTAACTTTATTTCAAAATTGTAATTAGTTACAATTGTAATTTCAACTACAACTGCAATTAATTGTAATTTCAACTACAACTGCAATTAGTTATATTTTTTAATTAATTACAATTGTAATTTTCTTTCAATGTTTCGATTAATTACAGTTGTAACTTATAAAATTGTAAAACATGACAGATCTTTTTGTTGAAATTAATTGAATTATTTGAAATCTTAATTGAATTAGTTACAAATTACGAATTACAGTTTGTAATTAATTACAATTGTAACTTAACTTCCGTTTTATAATCAATTACAAATTTAACTAATTAACTACGTACTATTGTAATTCAATTGTATATTACAAGTCACTCGAAATTTCATTTTTCTTTTAAAATTAATTAAATTAGTTACAAATTATAGTGAATTACAGTTTGTAATTAACTGCAATTGTAACTTTTGTAATCAATTACAAATGTAATTAATTACTATTATACCTTAATTGTATATTACAAGTCATTTGAAATTTCATGTTTCTTTTAAAATTAATTGAAGTTTGTAATTTAACATACACAAGACTATATATCAATATCACCCCCAACATGATTACCATTTCATCACCATACTTCCTGTTAAAAGTATCAAATTAAACAACAAAATACCTTAATTTTCCGTCACCCCAATAGCCCTATTGAGCAATCTTCAAAAGCATTCAAAGGAAAATTAACAGAAACTATAATAAAGGCTAAGCCATCTCCATAATCATTAGACATGGAAAACACAAAATACATGAAAAGGACATCATATTTCTTGGCTTTCCTTCAACAAACTTAATAGGTTTCTTGTACATTACCCTCTTAGCACTATAAAATTCCTTCAACAATGTCTGCATCCTCGAGGCCCATACTAAGCATCTCTATTGGCTCACCATAACTCCAATCCACTTCGCGTGAGGAAACTTAATGGGTGAACAAATCCGCCATGTAAACACCTGATATCTTGCCTTAACGAATGCTCGAGAAAGCTTGACTACATATTTAACCTGAAATCTTTATGGAAATTAGACCAGCATACGAGAATGAATTATTGAACACTTTTTTCGAGTCATTCTTACTCTGTAGAGAAAATTTACTTGACTACTAGTGTTTGATTCCCGATCAAGCTCCATATTTTCACCTTAAACCAATTCGTGCAACACCACCACAACTACCTCAACCAAATAAAAATACCAAACAAAAGCATATGAAAGCAATAACATGTATGCTAACTCACTAGGCCATGTCCACAACTTCATAACGCTTCACGTTAGTGTTCTAGCAAATGTCCACAATTTCGTCGTATTGGCATCACTTGAATCGGTATAATTGCAATAGTTTAGAGAATGCAACTAGAGGGACACAATTCCATGTGCTTTTTGGATGCAACATGAGGGCAGATATACTTCATTTTGAAGTCTTCTACTTCATATTCCCAGGTTCTAACAATTCCCTAATAAAGGAATTCAGTATTTTGGCCTCAAATCATTCCTACAGCAAAATTTCTAAAGTTTTCAATCTTTACCAATCAATAAACTTCATCCATCAGAGAAAATAATAACAATAATAAAAATAAAAATAAAAATTCTATTCAAAGAACCAGTCATCCAAAGACCAGATCCCTTTCTAAAACCCAAATTTTGCACACATCAAGAGAGCAAAAGACTTCAACTTTTAGTTTAACCAAATGGAAGCCAAGTTAACAATAACCTAACCAAATTCGAGATTTCGTAGTAATAAAGTGATGAGAAAATTCCAAATTGAGCACACTAAAAAATTGTACATTGATATCAACCGAATGAAGATTCACAATTCAACTGTAAAACTCAAAAGCCCCGTAATTAAAGGGAAAAAAATAATCTGAAATACGAGAAGGCTAAAGGGTTCAAGACAGATGGGGCAATCGAGAAAGTCGAGGTCAGGAAATATTACATAAACATGTTTTTCACGGCTACACTGTCTTCCTTTAATTTATTCACTATCTTCCTTTGATTCCTTTGCACTTTCTTCCTTTGTATCCCAATAATTCCCTGGGATTGAAGCTGCAAAAATTAGAAGAATAAGCACTAGATGTGATAGAATACCAAAGGCAGACGAGATGTCGACGAGGATTTGACTGGAGAAGGTTTGTCTCTCGTCGTTCTCATGGAGAGAAAGTCAGTGGTCTGTTAACTGGTTTAATAAAATATTATAAAATTACCTGATTTTAGAGATTTTAAATTTGAACACATGAGTAAGTCTAATTAAGCCCTATTGTTTATGTAGTTCGTCTATATGGATTGGTAGCACAATTACAAAAATATGAAAGAAAATTTAATAGCCCAATTGCAGAAATAATGGACTTTGTCTAATTTATTGGGCTAGTTTAAGGCGATCCCCTTAACCTTTAGATTATTAAGCCAAAACTTAAATTGTAACCAATTTAAGGGTGTCCCCAACATGGAATTTTAAGGATCTTAGAATTCCATAACATTCCACATATCCTCAATTTGAATATTTATATAATCTGTTAAAATACAAGGTCCTTAATATGGATTTCTAATAATTCTACAAAGATTTTGGTGTCCTAAAAAAATTATGGATTTCAGTGAATTTCTAATATGAATGGAATTGTAAGGATTTTTATGGTTTTTAAACCATAAATATGAAAGTAATACGATTCCAATCGAGAGCACGACGAAAACGCGGAATAACAATAATAATAACCTAGGAAAGATCTAAAACAAATTGAACACAAGAAAACAAGAAATAAAATAACGGAAATAAATGGTAGGATTGGCAATAAAACCTTGATCCAATATTCACGACGTGAGAACGATGCGGAAATGAACCAAGATTGGTGAATGCCATAAGGGTTGTCAATTCCTTGATAAGTTCGTTGGGTGAACGCCACAAAGATTCAATCTTTGATAAGTTCGAAATAAAGGGAATTCTCAACATTTGCAAGAGAAAACTCTCAATCTATTCAATAACCTAAGTTGTCTGTTCAATAATGAATGAAAAACATAATATAAGTCAAAATACGCCCTAAACCGACCTAGCCGCACTAGGGTTTGAAAATAAAATCATAAATAATTAAAACAGAAATTAAATAAACATTTGCTAAAATCTGGTCCGTTGTCATCTGCGTGATCGCGAAGGTAAACCTATCGCGATGGCGTGGAGTCGCTTGAAACTCTCGGGTGAAATTTTTGCATCTTCGTGCGATCGCACTCTCCTTTTCACCACGCGATCGTGTGGTAGCTCCGGTTGCACCTCTTTTTCGTCCTTTTGAAACGACTTGATCCGGTTTGATTCTTGGTTCGGGCCCAATACGGAACTTGCTCGTTTTCTCATGCAAATGATCCGACTTCACCCGTATCTTGGTTTCACTTTTGTTCTCCTACCTCGGATCACATCATTCCCCCTCTCTTGAAAAGGATTCGACCTCATATCTTGAATTTGTCCAATCCTCTTGCAACTCCTGAGTTTGTTGGATTTTAGACCATGCTTATGCTTGCCCTTACTGGGTTGGTATTTATGCTGGGACTTTGTGCATCTTTTGGACTCCTTGACCTGCTCCCTCTTTATATTAAATTCAATTCCCACTTTAGTTTTTGGAATTCGACTTGGGTACCAAAAAACAGAATTAGCCAAACTGGGAAGGGTTTGTTAGATTGGTTAAGTGCAAGGCTAAAATCCTTGTACATCAACCTTTGTGCAAAAAAATTCATTTTGGGGGTGGACTCTCTTTTCTTTTTCTTTTTGCACTCTACCTCTCCTTTTTCTGAGATCGTGGCCTCAATCATCTTATTTTCAATTTTCACTTCCTCTTCTTTTTCTGAGGCCGTGGCCTCAACTCTCTTATTTTTCCTCTCAAACTCACTTTTTATTTTCATTTGATCTACTTGGACCTCTTTAGGTGATAGAGGAGCAAGTGTGATCATTTTTCCACCTTTCACAAAAGAATAATGGTTTTTAAACCCATCATGCACCACCCTTTTATCATGTTGCCATGGTCTTCCCAATAAAATATGTCTAACATGCATAGGTACCACGTCACAAACTACATCATCCTTATAACCCCCAATGGTAAAATTGACCTTAGCCTGCTTATTCACCCTAATTTCTCTCGACTTAGTCAGCCATTGCAATTTATAAGGGCTAGGATGTTTCAATTTAGGCAATCCCAATTTTGCAACCAACAATGTACTAACTGCATTAGTACAACTCCCTCCATCAATCACCATTCCATAAACCTTTTGTACCACTAAACACATAGTGTGAAGCAGATTATCCCTTTGTGCATCAATTTCTTCTATTTTAACTCGAGAAATAAGGGCACGCCTGTTGACTAGTGACCCCTTCACAGCATAAGTCAACCCTTCCTCATCACTATTACTAGCCCAACATCCTGTAATTTAGGCATCCCCTTGAAACTCATCCTCCAAACTAATGTCACCATTATCATGCAAAAACATTACCCTCTTATTTGGACACTGGGATTCTATATGACCCGAACCCAAACACTTAAAGCACTTAATATTTCTATCCCTAGTAAGAGAATCAAAAATATTTTTACCTTTTGGTTTAGGTTCCTCCTTTCCTTTTGAGACATGTTCATCATTTTGATCCTTCCTTGGTTGTGAAGTAGGATAAGACCCCAACGAGTGTCTTGCTGCCCCTTTTCGCTTCAATTGTCTTTCCACCTTCAGTGTCATGTGCACCATGTCCTCCAACTCCACATAGTACTGTAGCTTAATCACATTAGCAATGTCCCTATTTAGCCCACTCAAAAATCTCGCCATTGTAGCTTCTCGACCCTCCACCACATTGGCCCTAATCATCGCCACTTCCATATCCTTATGATACTCCTCTACACTCCTTATTCCCTGATTCAACCCCTACAGCCTCTGATAGATATCACTATAATAATGAGTTGGCACAAATCGCTTCCTCATTATAGTCTTTAACTCACCACAAGTCTGAACCGGCCCCTCAAGATTCCTTCTCCTACCCGTCATCAATTGATCCCACCAGGTGAGTGCATAGTTCATGAATTCAATCACTACTAATTTCACCTTCTTCTTCTCAGAATAATGATGACAATCGAAGAGTAGTTCAACTTTGGTTTCCCAATCCAAGTATGCCTTCGGATCACTCCTACCCTGGAACGATGGTATTTTAATTTTAATGTTCCCAAGGTCGTCATCCACAACATCCCTACCTCCTCGATGCCTCCTAGCATCATGATACTCCCTATCATACCTCCTCTCATACCTACCTCCTCTATCTCTCCTTCACATACTGGTCATCGAAGATATACTACCACTCTCACTTCCCATGCCCTCATCATCCATACTAACCTCACGCCTATTACCTCTCCTAACCCGAGAACCATTGTGAGATTGATCTCGAGGTCGTTGATCACATTCTGTACCTCAATTCTCCATTTGAGCCCTAAACCTCTCAAATTGTGCTCGCATCGCTGCAATATCATTATTACCCTACTCAATTTTTCTACCTGGAAACTTGGGTTGTTTCTTGTCACCCACGGACGATGATGATGTAGATCCCTCTCTGTAAGATATTTTTAGTAACAAAAGAAATTTCTTCTCATGTGTATTTTCGCTCGTGTATCACACTTCTATTCTTTCAAATTTCACCCAAGAACTAATCAAGGATCAACAATCAAGGAATTTATGGAAGACACGAAAGAGTAGAAAAATATTGAGAAATTCTCGAAATTTGGGAATTTCTTGTAATTTTCGAATTTTTTTTAACTGCCAGAAAATTTGACTACCATTATGGCAAAAAAAAAGGGAATTGGATTCGGAAGAGAAACGAAGTCGAAAAACATTTTTGAATTTTTTTGGTAGGATTTTTATTGATCAAAAACTGAATAAAGTTTACTGGCTTGAAGAACACAAAGAAATCAAAAAAATCAAGAAAAGGCAAGAATTTGAATTAGATTCAAGTTCTGTTACCAGATGCGTGATCCCAATCTAGGGAGCACGACAAAAACGCGGAATAACAAAAATAATAACCTAGAAAAGATGTAAAACAGATTGATCACAAGAAAACAAGAAATAAAATAATGGAATTAAATGATAGGATTGACGATAAAGCCTGGCACGAAGAACACAAAGAAATCAAGAAAATCAAGAAAATGCAAGAATTTGAATTAGATCCAAGTTCTGATACCAGATGCGTGATCTCAATCTAGGGAGCACGACAAAAACGCGGAATAACAAAAATAATAACCTAGGAAAGATCTAAAACAGATTGATCACAAGAAAACAAGAAATAAAATAATGGAATTAAATGATAGGATTGACGATAAAGTCTTGACCCAATATTCACTATGTGAGAACGATGCGGAATATGAACCAAGATTAGTGAACACCACGAGGGTTGTCAATTCCTTGATAAGTTCATTGGGTGAACGCCACAAAGATTCAATCTTTGATAAGTTCGAAATAAAGGGAATCCTCAACCTTTTCAAGAGAAAACTCTCAATCTATTCAATAACCAAAGTTGTCTGTTCAATAATGAATGAAAAATATAATATAAGTCAAAGTACGCCATAAAACCGACCTAGTCGCACTAGGGTTTGAAAATAGAATCATAAATAATTAAAACAAAAATTAAATAAAAACTCGTGAAAATCTGGTCCGCTGTCATCCGCCCAATCGCTTAGGCAAACCTGTCGCGATCGCGTGGACTCGCCTGAAACTCTCAGGTGAAATTTTTGCATCTTCATGCGATCGCGGTTGCACCTCTTTTCGTCCTTTTGAAACGACTTGATCCGGTTTGATTCTTGGTTCGGGCCCAACACAAAACTTGCTCGTTTTCCCATGCAGATGGTCGTGATTTCGCCCATATCTTGGTTTCACTTTTGTTGTCCTACCTCAGATCACATCAGAAAGCAAGATTCCTCAACAAATCCGATCATGACCCCTCGAATTTCTAATTCCATGACTCCTAATTTCCAATTCCTCACCTTTTTTTCCCTATAAAAATAGAAAATAATAATAATAAATAAAACAAAACACTGCATGATCCTTATTATATATATATATATATATTTTTTTTCATTTATGATCCTTATTAATTTGATAGTCATAATCCCCACAACTCTAGAAAGTAGCAATTGTATGTACTGAAAGGAAAATAATGTCTTAGTCAACCACTTTTGATTAATAGAATTTTGTTAATTTGTTTGTGATAAACTATAAACATTTTTATATAATTGAAAATTTGAGTTTAATTATTTAAATGCAATTGATTGTTTTAATTGATTATTTGTATAAGAAAATAATTCATTTGTTTAAATGAAAGGCTTGTATTTTTTTATTAATTAAAATTAGACAAGTTTATATATTTTATTTGTTAACGGCTTGAAAATTCTTGCTTTTTATTTTTTTATGGGCAAATATGAAATATGTTCATTTTTTTTACTCCTGCCTCAACTTCACGACTTTCATAACAATAAATAATAAATAAAAAAAGAAATTATCCGATAAGAGGTAAAAGTAGATGAAATTCTTAAATTCATTAGAATATATATTGATGACACGTTCAACAAATTATACTAAAATCTATTGAAATCTACTAAAATCCGTGGAATAAAATTCCATTAGAATCTGAGAGATTCTATAGAATTTTATTAAAATCTACGAGAATTCATGAATCTAAAAAATTCCACTAAATTTCATGTTGGGGACACCCCCTAAATGAAGTCTGAACTCGTTTAGGATTGTGGAATTAACTTGTCAAACTTGAGCCTCCTTCATTGTGCATCTCGACTACCTCCTTATGATTGAGAGAAACCAAGCAGTAGTCTCACAATTGCTTAGGGAATTGAGAAACCTCCTTGGGGGAATTGTGTATTTCGTAACCTTGTTATTGGAACCAAAATTTTCAGCTTCCACTGGTTTGAATTAAGACGACAGCCTTAGTTTGTTTGTTATCCATTTTTTGACTTACACTCATTTGATCCTTATGTTCTTCTTTCTGAAAACCTTAATTTATCTCTTTTCTGGAATACTAGTTGGGACGTCTTGGATTTGGTTTCTAGTTTGATTTGTGGTATTTCCTTCCTAGAGATGGCTATTAAATACTGAACCTGTAATCACATCAAACGGAGCTAATTGAATTAATGATTTCTCCTTTATTTATTGCGTTGTGTTGGAATTATTGCGCTTTAAATCCATTATAATCGCTGATTAAACAATAAACACAACCAAGAATTGAAAACAAGAACAAAGAACACCTGAAATTGTTGACCCAGTTCGGTGTAAAACACCTACGTCTAGGGTCTCTGAATTAGACCGTTCATTAGCAATCAACCATCCGAAGTAAGAGTGTTCGAGTACAAGAGATCACACAATCATTCGCACACAGTTTCTTCTCAAGAAACTAAAATAAAGACACTTCTCAATCAACGAAATCAGCGCCCCAAAACAGCACAAATATCCTACCAAATTATTGTACAATTAATTTCACAAGGGCCAGCCGAAATCGAACAAAAACAAAGAAGGAGATCGAACAAGTGTCGTGCGAAAGAGAGAGAGGCAGAATACCCCAGGTTCAGCCAAGCCAAAAATATATCAAAGGCCAAAAAATACCTCAGCCATTAGATCTCGTCTAATGGCCCTCATTAAAATAGAATCAAGTGAACCTGGTCAAAAGTGGTTGCCAATATGGTCCTTCAAACTTTTATTGCAAGTGAGGTCATCTAAGTATAAATGCACCACTTTGGGGATCAAAACTTACAATCTTCGCCTTGATCTCTAAATATTCCTACTCACTCTCATGGCTGCTGAAAGCAAAGTGAACAGGGCTAATCTTCCATCATTGCCCAGTACTTGCAAAAGATTTAACTAGTATCAATATGAAGCAAAGATAAACAAGTTTTAAACTTACCAACATTCAAAATTTTTGTGCCCATATCAGAAGGATTTAAATCAGTATGAACCTTAACTAAATTAACTTCACCTGTAGCTATTTTCTCTCTTATAAAATGATACTTAACTTCAATATGTTTGGATCTTTCATGATATACATGGTTTTTACTTCAGTAAAAATGGTAACAAATACTCTTTTTGACAGCCTCAGTAATGGCTACATATTCAGCTTCAGTACTAGATAAAGTCACAATAGACTGCAATTGAGACTTCCAAGTAATGCAATTATCACCTAAAGTGAAAAAATATGCATTAGTAGATTTCCTTTTGTCTTTTCCACCAGCAAAGTCTGAATCCACATAACCTTTCAAGGTTAATACATCATATTTTTTCCAATACACTAATCCTACTCTCAAAGTACCACTTATGTCTCTTAAGAGCCATTTCAATTCAGCCCAATGTGGTTTTCTCGGATTAGACATTAACCTATTGAGAAAACTAATAGCATAAACAAAGTCAAGTCTGGTAGTAATCAAAGAAAATATAACAAAACCTATTGCATTAGCATAAGGAATATGCTTCATTTCATTTTGTTCTTCCTCAGTCTTAGGAGAATGAGCTGATGACAAGTTCATATGAGTTGCCAAAGGCACATTAACAAGTTTGGCATCTTTCATGCCAAATTTAGATATCACATTTTCTAGATAACACATTTTTCATTTCTATTTCTATTAATGACCATACCTAAGATCTTTCTAACACAACCGAGATCTTTCATATAAAACTTAGATTTTAAAAGATTTTTCATTCTCAAGATTTCTCCTTTACTAGGACTAGTTAATAACATATCATCAACATATAGAAGTAGGTAAACCTCACTTCCATATTTACTGTTATTATAGTAAAGGCATGAATCATATTCACTTCTTTTAAAACCAATTTTAATGGCATAAGAATCAAAACGTTTATACCATTGCCTAGGACTTTGTTTCAAACTATATGAGGATTTATTAAGTTTGCAAACAAAGTCAATCTTGCACTTCAGCTAAAAGCCTTGAGGTTGACTCATATATATATCATCCTCTAGCTCTCCATGCAAGAAAGCTATCTTAACATCCAATTTTTCCAATTCCAAATTGAATTGAACAATCAAAGCAACCACCAGTCTTATCGTTTGTATTTTATCACAGGAGAGAATATCTCATTATAGTCAATGCCTTCCCTTTGGGTGAATCCCTTGGCCACTAACCTAGCCTTATACCTTAAAGGATCTTTAGGACTTAATTCCTCCTTTAATTTGTAAATCCACTTACATTGGATTATTTTCAGTTTTCCGGCACTTTAACTAATTCCAAGTTTATTTTCACTCAAAGATTTCATTTCTTCTTTCATTGCCTCTTTCTAGTTTTTAGATTTATGATGTGATCCGGAAAAGAAGCTAAGAACAATGTTATGATTCGGGACGAATCATCTTAAAGGAAGAGGGGATGATGTGATCCAGAAAAGGCATCAAAAATGAGAAATCAAGATACGGGCAATTCAACAATATTCTACATGGGAAAATAAACAAGTTTCATGTTGGGCTCGAGTCGAGATTCAAATCACATCAACGGATCAGAAAATCAGAAAATTGGGCAGAAGTTGTGTTACGGCCGTAACATTGTTTCTCACGGCCGTAACTTATGGATTTCACGGCCGCATCACATTCCTCACGGCCGTAAATGAAAATTGGTATTTTCTTTCAGAAGGATATTTACGGCCGTAACATCAATCTTCACGGCCGTAAAAGTCGGAAATCAGATTTTTCGGGATTTTAGTATTTCAGTTGATTTGTATTTCCTTTAATATTTTTTAATTCTTTTTCTAAATTTTGGTAATTTTTGTTATTTTGGTTATTTTAGTTATTTTAGCCTAATTAGAATTCTATTCAGAGTCAGTTAGCGATTAGGTTTTATTTTGCCTATTTATATGCTTTTCCATTCAATGTAAAAAGAGAATATTTTGGATGAATAAAAATTATATTGAGTGTTTTCTCAACATTGTTCTGGAATTGAACAAACTTTGAACTTATCAAATATTGTGAGATATTTGTGGCGTTCATCAAATCGAACTTATCAAAGGCGTGGGCATCCTTTGTGGCGTTCAAACCATTACGGTTCTTGTTTCCGCATCGTAACGAGTCTTGGGTTTAATATACCCATGGTTCTTACGTCGTGAGGCTCGGGTTGTAGTGTTATCGTCCGTTCCAGCCTGAATTCAGAACTTTCCAAGCGTTATTCCGCGAGCTACGACGAGGACCCCCTCCCGGGTTCTCATCAATTTAAGTCCATTCATAGCATCCTCATAGGAAGTAGGTTCAACATTCTTAATGGCTTCATCTAAATCTAAGGAAAAATTAATCAGGTTTTAGATTTCATACCTAGGGTTAGGTCTCATCTGTCTCCTTTCCCTATCGCTAACCAATTGGTAATCTTGTATGGTAGTATCCTTTTCTGTGGAATTAGGAATTTAAGGTTCAATTTCCACATGAGGTTCAACATCCCCATCACCTACGTGTTGAGTAGATTGATGAATCCCTTAAAAGTATGCTTGAGATATTGATTTATTAGGGATATCTATATATATATCTATACTATATATAAATGAAGAATAGTGGGTTAGTGTGAATGCAAAGTGAATTGGTGTGAATGCATTTATTGTCTTACGTGTACACACACACACACACACACACACACAAGTAAATACTAATATTATTTTATGGTAAATTCTAAACAATGGTTAATATTTTTTCAATACTTTTTAATTTTAATAATTGTGCAAATATTATATGCTATAATAATTTCATAATTTTCCATGTTGTTTAATGAGTTAAGATTAAACACATATTTATAATTTATTGTGATTTTTGAACGAAAATTGAGAAAAAGTTAATATGTGAGACAAATGCAGAAATTATAATAAACATATTTATATTTTGAACAAGCATCAATATTTGTAGTCATAATATTACATCAATATGATATATACAATTAAAAAACTATAGAATTTGCCTTTATCATTCAATGAAGTTTTCGATAATTTGGATTATTTATGTTGTTTTTAAATTTTAATAATTGTTTTAATAAAAAAATATTTTTGTATCTTTTGTATTCGTGTTGATTATGTATAATCATTAAATTTTACGAATACTTATCTATATTGCAGATAACAATTTTAGTTCATCGGACTGGTGTAACTCTATACTATATATAAAAGTAGGTTAGTTTGACAGAATTTAATTCTTAAATTCTTTATATTTTAGTATTATAGTAAATAATTAATATGATGTTATTGTTATTTGTATATTTTGGTTATAATTATTATTATTTTTATTATTAACATTAATATTGAATAATTTCAATCAATATTTTTAGTTATCAATATTAAAATTATTATTTAATTATTGATTTTTTATTTATTTGTTGTTCTTAATGTTATAAATCCTATGTGTAGCCATCAATAATTAAATTGTATTTTAATTATTAATGGTCAAATCATTTGTTATCTTTAATATTACAAATCATATTTTCTAAGATATTATATATAATCAAGGTAAAATGTGTGGTTGGAAAATAGTTTTGAAAACATATGTGGTTAAAAAGTTGGTTGAAAAAATGTGCTGCATAAAAATAATTTATAGAAAAAGTTATTGAACGAAAGTTAATATTGAAGAGTTAGTACTTTGATTTTTTTTTTAGTTAATAATATTAAAAGAATGATTAATATTTTTTAATCATTCTTAATTTTAATAAAAATTTTAAAGATTATAGGATATAATTTTCGGTATAATTTCGTCATCTCCAACTTTACTCCGTTGTCGTATCATGATAATCGCTAGATTTTGAAAATTATTATTTTAACTACTTATTTTTGTAAATAAAGTTTTATTGGTTAAATTCAAATATTATGACTATTTCTTTTTTAATTATTGTGATTGATGTTTTTGAATGAAAATTAAAAAGTACGTTAAATATAAGAGGCAAATGTAGAAGTTATGAGAAATATGCTAATAACTTTCATGTTTGATATAATATTATTTTGTAAATGTTGCTTTATTCGTAAAATGAATAAAATAATAATATTCTATTAAAATCAGGTTTTAAGTATATTTTGTTAAAGTTGATGGAATATGTGGTTTTAAAAATATATTTTTAAAAAGAAAAATCCTATAAAGATCAGAATTTTCTAATTTTGTACATGTTGCATTTCCTATTTTGATTAGTTTGATTTTTTTTTTTAAATTTTGAATTCGATAATATTTTATTTTAAAATATTACTGTATTATATTTTTATTTGATATAATTGTATAATTAACATATATTCATAAATTTTGATTGAGATCACTATCACAAACATATTCTCGTGCATCACGTTAGTGAAAATACTAGTGTGTGTGTGTGTGTAGATATTATGTTATGGTAAATATTAAACAATGGTTAATATTTTTTAATTTTAATAATTGTGCAAAGATTATATGATATAATAATTTCTTGATCTTCAATGTTGTTGAATTGTCGTATATTTGATGAGTTAAGATTAAACACATATTTATATTTTATTGTAATTTTTGAACGAAAATTGAGAAAAAGTTAAATATGTGAGGCAAATGCAGAAATTATAATAAATATATTTATATATTGAACAATCATCAATATTTGTACTCATTATATTACATCTAACATGATATACAATTAAAAAACTACAGAATTTGCATTTATCATTTAATGAAGTTTTTGATAATTTGGATTATTTATATTATTTTTAAATTTTAATAATTGTTTTAATAAAAAATTATTTTTGTATCTTTTGTATTTGTGTTAATTATGTATAAATCAATAAATTTTATGAATGCTTATCTATATTACGGATAGTAATTTCAGTTCATTGCACTGGTGAAAATCAATACTATATATAAAAGTAGGAATTTATTTAGTATTATAGTAAATAATTGATATGATGTTATTGTTATTTGTATATTTTGGTTTATTATTTTTATTATTGACATTAATATTGAATGAGTTCAATCAATATTTTTAGTTATCAGTATTAAAATTATTATTTAATTATTGATTTTTTTTATTGATTTGTTGTTCTTAATATTATAAATCCTATACGTAGCCATCAATAATTAAATTGTGTTTTAAATATTAATGGTCAAATCATTTGTTATATTTAATATTACAAATCATATTTTCTAAATATATATTATGTATATTATTATTAAATATTTTAATAAATCAAGCCTTTTGTTTAGCAACTATTTCGAGGTAAAATGTATGGTTGAAAAATATTTTTGAAAAAATATATGGTTAAAAAGTAGGTTAAAAATGTGTTGCTTATCAATAATTTATAGAAAAAGTTATTGAACAAATGTTGATATTGAAGCGTTAAGGTTTTGAATTTTTTTAGTTAATAATATTAATAGAATGATTAATTAATATTTTTTAATAATTCTTGATTTTAATAAAATTTTAAAGATTATAGGGTATAGTTTTCGGTATAATTTCGTAATCTCTAACTTTACCAGTTGTCGTATCATGAAAATCGCGAGATTTTCAAAATTATTATTTTGACTACTTATTTTTGGAAACAAAGTTTTATTGGTTAAATTCAAATATTTTGACTATTTCTTTTTTAATTATTGTGATTGATGTTTTTGAATGAAAATTAAAAAGTACGTTAAATACAATAGGTAAATGTAAAAGTTATGATAAATATGCTAATACCTTTCACATGCGTCAATATTCATGGACTATGCATAAAATGTGATATACTATTAAAAAATCACTAAATTTACATTTTCAATGAAGTTATTAATAATTCATAAAAATTATCGAAATCAATAATAATTTATTATTTAAATATATAAATTGACGTTTACTATTCAAAGAATTTTTTAATAATTTGAATTACTTATTTTTTTTAAAATTCTAATAATTATTGTAATAGATAATTCTTTTTTTATATATTTATATATGTTGATTTACTAAAATTTTACGAATACTTATTGAAATCGATATTGCAGATAATGATTTCCGTGCATCTCACGGGTGAAATACTAGTATATATATAAATAAGGAAGTAGTTTGGTGTGAATACAATGTGGTTTAACCATTTATTTACTTAATATTTAGTGGTTCAATTGAACACATAGTGTGAACACAATTTGGTTAATTAATGTTTGACTACTGTTCTTTGAGTATCGCAAGTGCACGATATCGATTTACTTTGATTCAAAATAATTCCTAGACTAAAGTAAAAATTATTTAAGAAAATAAATTTGCCAAATAATCCTAAAACGACAAAGACTTTAAAATCAGTGAAATTTACAATTCAATTAAATAAAAATAAAAATCTTAAACTGAAAAAAAAACTAATAAAATCAAGAAATAAAGTGGTGGGTTTTCGAACAATTGAATGAATATCAGGACTATAGATTTCAAAGTAATATTCTACCTTAATTTCGCATCTCAAGTTGTTTTCTAAAATTGTATTTGGTCGAATTCACGCATGTATCTAATTTACCTCACTCGAGTTCAAATTAAGACTATTTAACTAAATCAACCATGTATCTCTACAGTGGGTCATAGTTTTCCTTAAGTAAATGCATTAAATTTCCTTGGAATTCACAAGTGACCACAAGCAATCACAAATTCATATATCTGTCTTTTTATTGAAATTGCCGAATTTTATTACGTGATCTAATTACTAACTCACCTCTCGAATTATGAAAACAATTATTAAATCATGAATTATTGATCAAGCAACTCAAACATTAACCGCAATAATAAAATCAATACATGAAAATAAAGCACCAACTTGAGAATTAAAATTTAAAATAAAAACATTAAATTGACAACGGCAATCCCGATTATTAAATTAGCCATTCATGTTGTTGGAAGGAAAAGAATTAACATGGCCTCCTTGCACCAAGAATCCAATCCCAGTTCTGTCCTTTGCTTGTAATCTGCCGACTTCTACTTTGTTGCCCAGCAAAAACTCTCCAGTCGCTATGTCCCAAGAATATTTATCAATTAAAACACACCCAGTCGGCTCTTCAATAATGTTATAGTCACAATTTGATCTACAATGTGACTCTTTTTTATCCCAGCCGTGCAACCTCTCCGAATTTATCCACCAAATTCAGCCCCTAACTTTCTTAATTACACAGCCGCTGCACTCCAATGTATATGCCCAGCAAACTCTTCTTTTCTCCCAAAGCAGCCTCTTTTTATTTCCTCCGGCTGTCTCACTTTTTTCTTCCAACTCCCCACTCGGCTGTCCCCCAAGTGCCTCCTGTAATTAATTCTCCCAGTCGACTATTGTGTGTCTATATTCTCCCCCCAGGTCGGCTGTTGCTGCTTTGTTTATATATGAATCTATATCCCCAGCAGCCCCCAAAAATGCAGCCTCTTCCCTTGTGTGTGTATATATATCTCACGTTTTCCTTCCACCACATGGTTGCTCTATTACCTCACCTAGCCCAGTATATATTTTGGAAGCCGACTCTAATTGTAATCCAAGAAGAAGTCTTCCTCAAATATCCTATCCCAATTCAGCTATCAGCTCTCTCCTCTTGTTGTCAAAGGAGTTTTAAAAATTCAATTAAACTTGGATATGTTTTATTATTTAACCTCAATTTTTTCAAATAATTAAAGTTGGCTTCTATTTTTCGTTTTATCTCAACTTGCATCCAAAATTTAGTTTTTCCATATAATAGTTGTGTGATTGCTTTAATTCCTCATTTTTTTTTATTTTGGGATAAAATCTGAAATAATAATAAATAATAAAAATTATGTAAAGTCAATTCAAGAAAAACAAAACAATATCCTAATTTTGACAGATAAATAAGTGTATAAAACACACTTGTCAACTACAATATGATTAATTATTGGATAAATATTTATTTGGTTAATGAATGCTCGACTATTTAAGTTTGTATTTGGATTATTTTCAAACCACTACTTTATTTACCTAAGTTTATTAAGTTTTTAAATTAAATAGTTAAAGTAATTTTTGTAACAACACTTTTCTAGAGATATATTTTTAAAATTATTCTAGCTTTTATTTTTGTTAAGTAAAAATTAAAATTATTTTCAAACTTGATGTGCATTATTTAAAAATGTTTTGAATTGAATAGTGATTGATGTGATTTTATATAGTTGAAAATAAAAATAAAAATTTAAAAAAATTGGATTTATTTGTAGAATATTTTAATATTGAAATTTGTGATAAAAATTGAATACTATAATAGTTTTTTTTTTCTTTTTTTCTTTTTAATAAATACCAAACAGGGGCTTATTATTGAGTTTTTTTTTATGTTTATTAATTTCTTGTTATTTATTTTTTAAATTAAATAGTTCATGTAATTTTTGTTGCAAAAGTTTTCTCATTTTTTGTGAGCACAAAAAAAAAATTTTAAAATTTATTATGTAATGATTATATATTTATATTGTTGCGGAATGTTGATCACTTTGTAGCCTATAGGGATGTGTAATGGTACAAGATTAATTGTTACAAAATTTTGAAATCACGTTGTTGAAGCAAAATTTCTCGATAATAATCTTGTAGGGTACAAATTTTTTATTTCGAGGATGCAATAACACAATTTAGGATGTATTTGATTCACTGTAATTTTCCTGGAAAATGTCAAATCATGGAAAATGTTTTCCCCCTTATTATTATTATTATTATTATTATTATTATTATTATTATTATTATTATTTTATTTTTTTTGCGTTTGATTGAAAAATTTACATTGGAAAATATTTTCCACGGTATAACCAATTAAAGCACACTAAACTCATATTTTCTCACCTATTTGGTGATAAAACATTTTCCTTAAGTGGAAAATATATTTTTCGTCACGTTTGATTACTATTATCAAGTACAAATGAGTGAAAAATAAAAAAATAATAATAATTTTTTTAATTGAAATAGCTAAATTTTGTTTAATTTACAATGAAAAATAATGTCAATCAAACAACAAATTTAGAAAAAATTTCTACTTTTTCACCCGACACTTCCAATTGACATTTTTCAGGAAAATAATTTTCAGACAAATCAATTCCTAGAAAATATTTTCTTGCCATCCATTTTCCATTTTATCAATCAAACACATGTAAGATTGTCTTTCAAGTTCAAGAGGCGACAATTTCAACTGGTAGCTTCGTATGTGTAACACCCCAAGTTTAAAATCTTCAACTTAGGCATGTTAACTTCCTTTCACTTTAAATGCGAAAATAAAACATTTCAAACACTTATTTTCTTCACTTACATGCGTAAACAAAACATTTAAAACCTCAACATTTTTTTTAATTTTCTATTATAAAATTCTACAAAAATTTCGGCAGAGTCTCCTCTATAAATTGGACTTAACCAACCTGTAGAGGGACTTCAAAACCATTTTAAAGCATACATCTCAACTCATTCAATCCCATACATCATCAAAACCATTCAATAAGTCACAAACTCCTCAACGATATATTTCCAAGTAAATAATCTTTAGCAAATGAAATAAGAGGTCATTTAACCTCTAATACTACACTAATACTTATTCAAAGCTAATTGCAATCAAACCATTAACAATAATAAATGAATGAATAATTAATGAGAAATTCAAATGAATTCTAATTTAACTTTATTTTCAAAAATTGAAGGTAGGTATAGCCTGAGTCTGTCGTCAAGTGCTCTCCTCGTCTCATCTAGCTTTCATCACCTGAAATATTGGAGAGGGATTGTGGTGAGCTAAAGCTCAGTAAGTAAACTTTATGCACGTGATGCATGCTCATGACATGAAATTCCTTAGACCATTCAAAGTAATTACCCCCATTTACTTTACTTTTCAAGACATTCATACTTTCCAAACTTTCACTTAAACATTTCAAAAAAAAAACTTTAACTTCATTTCCACCGTGAACTCACTTAGTGTATCTTCTAGCCAGTGAGAATGCAGTGGGCACATTTCCTTATTTAGAACAAGGTTATCACTTTTCCACCGCATAGCGGTTTAAAATTTGCCACCGTCAAGCGGTTAAGCATTCGTCACTGCAAAGCAGTTAAGTAATCGTCACCGCAAAGCAGTTTAATATTTGCCACCGCCAAGCGGTTAAGCAATCGTCACCGCAAAGCGGTTTAATATTTGCCACCGCCAAGCGGTTAAGCAATCGTCACCGCAAAGCGGTTTAATATTTGCCACCGCCAAATGGTTAGGCAATCGTCACCTCAAGGCAGTTTAATATTCACCACTGCAACATCGATTTAATTCGGGTATGCCGGTCTCCCGCGCCCCATTTTCCACTCACACCTTTCATGGCATAGAAGTACATCGATTTATTCTTAAAACTTGGGATACATCCTTTTTGAGGAAACTAAAACTTACCACATTCTTCATTTAAAATCATTTGACTTCCCTAACTCAATGAAAATGCATGCTTGACGATGCAACGACATGATAACATGTATGCTTAAACCTTCTCTTAAAAACACATACATGTATAAAGTTCATAGAAAGCATCACAAGCAATTAAATTTCAAGAATATAATTTAAGTCCATTAATTACACCTTAAACATTTAACTTCAATGAAAATAGGGGAAGTTTACTTACTTGACGTCCTTAGTATTTACCGTCCAAAATTGTGAGTGGAAGTATCTTGGTTGCCCGTAACATCAATGTACCAAAAGTCCTAATTATTTCCATTCGTCGAAAAGTATAACTTTCAGTTCACAAACACATTCATTATTCATTTTAATACTAATCAAACACTGACCGAGATTAAAAATTCAATTTAACCCAAACGTGACTTTACATAATAGTCAAAACACATAAAACCATAATCGAAAATAAGAGATAAGTTTCAATTCCACGTTAGAAAGTTTCTCATCTTTTAATTTCAAACCCAAATTAAAATATTTAACTTAAATCAAACTTTACAAAATATCAATTTACCATTTTAATCATTATAAAATCTGAATTTCTCAAAAATATTTCAATTAAATTTTAAAATTAACCACAAATAACCAAATTCTTAAGTCTGAAATTAATAAATTTTGAATTCGAACTCTGCACTAAAAGTTCAACCAAAAAAACTTAAACTCTTAAAAATCTCACTTATGGAAATTAACCATTATAATCCAAATTTAAATCTTAAATATTAATTTATCAAACTAGTACCCAATTTATGGGATTTTGAAAATTACTTGTATACGCACATATACAATCAATTCATTTACCCATTTTTGTCAATTATTCACGTCATTTATCAATCTTAACCAAACTGAAAGGAAAAAAAAAACTCGTTTATATTCCTTTCCCCAAAATTTGATATTTGCAGAATTACTCAAAGATTAACCAAAATTTCAATTAGCCTAATTATGAATTTCATGATTCTTTAAACACACACAAGTCAATATATACATACATATATACACATTACCCGTTGAAGTTAGCATAAAAAAATCTGAGAAATAACTCCCAAAAGTCTGAATTTATATATATGTCCACATAAAATCCAAAATTTACATATTTACATATACCTATACATACATAATAATATATATCTATACCTAAGGATCTTACCCATCAATTTTAACAACAAAAAAATCTGAAATTAACCTTTAAAATCTGAATTTTATATATGAGGTACATACATAAACGTTATTTATATAGAAATATATATATATATATGCATGTGTATATCGAAATATGTATGTGTGTGTGTGGGGAAGTGTGTGAACCCGTGTGTGTGCGTGCCCGGTTTCGTGTGTGTGTGCGTGTGAGAGGGGAAGGGGAAGGGAGTCTTACCGCCGGTGGGGTGGTGGTCGGCGTCGCCGGGAGAGGTTCGGTGAGGGCGAGAGACAGAGAGAGCCGAGAGAGAGAGAGAGAGAGAGACGAAGGCGAGAGAAGAGACCGAGAGAAGGAGAGAGCGAGACGGGATCGGGCGTGAGAGAGAGAGAGATATATGAGAGTCTGAGGCTTTAGGTTAGGTTTAAATGTTTAAGTTTTGGTAAATTGCAATTCAGTCCCTCAACTCTTATAAATTGGTAATTTACGTCCATGACTATCAAATAAAATTTCAAAGTGTCACCAAGCTTTTCCCAACTCAATTTAATGCAATTTAGGAAACTTACTACTCAATTAAAATAAAAAGGGTAAGTAACAATTAAAATAAACAATTAGACATAGAATTGTACGTAAACAATTTATAAACATTTTAATTGGTACATTGATCGAGACGGCGTTCAAGTCCTTCCACTGCAAAATAATTCAACTCATTATCAATAATAATTGTCAAATAAATAATTCTTCATAGTACCATCATAGAAATTGGGTGATATTCAAGAAAACACGTAAAAATTAAAAGCAGTATTACAGTATGCTATGAATATCAACAAGAGTCAAGGAAAATCACTTTTCAATGTTGATCTTTATTTAAAGAAGTCAGTTTTCAACCATGAACAGTTGTACTTTGCAGTCTCCAGAGTGACGAATCGTAGTGGTTTGAAGATGATCATTTACGACAAAGATGAAAATAGAACAAATTCAAATACGAATATAGTTTATATAGAAGTTTTTCAAAATTTATAGTGGAAACATTGCAACTCTATTAATTATAGTATCATTTTATTATTTTTCTATCTATTTCATTATACACATGTTTGACATATAATTAAAAAAAATAGAAAATATTGAAGTCACAATTATATGTTTCTACATGATGCCGTGCATCGCCTGGGTGAAACACTAGTTTGTTAATAATTTATGCTTATTGTGATTATTATTATTATTATTATTATTATTATTATTATTGCTGAACAAATACTATTTTAAAGAATTATTTTATTTCGTGTATTTTTAGGTCATATAATTATTTTTTTCAGGTTAAAAAGATAATCAAAGTAGTTGCCAAACTCGGGCAACTCCAAGCCCAACTCAAAATAAAGCCGACAAAGGGGGTTAAAGTCTAATTTTCAAAGCCATAATATCCCAATTCCAAGCACTACAACAAAAAAGGCCTTTTGCAACATGCAAACGACAATATTCGTTAATTGCATATTGCTAAAAGGGGTCTATAGCAACATTCACTTGTTGCATATTGCCTTTGATTCATTTAATTGAGTTTTAGCAACATTCAACAAATAAGTGTTGCTAATAATAAGCTTTTGCAACGTTCATAAAAATGTTGCAATAAGTTTAGCCTTTTGCAGCGTGCAATGCGCAAATGATCATCTTTGTCATTTGCGACAAAGATGAAAATAACAAGCTTTTGCAGTGTGCAATGCACGTTGCGAAAGGATACCCTATCGCAACACGCAGTGCATACCTATCGCAACGCGATTTGTGCATTGCAAAAGGTTTTTGGGACTAAATTTTTACATTTACCAAATGTTGGGACTTAATTGCAAATCTCAATTCTCTAAACATAACCCTAAATCACACACCAAAAGCAAATAATCTGAATCCATTTCCCAATTATTTCCCCCAACCCGATTCTCTATATTTCGCTCCCAAACCAACCCACCTCGCCCAAATCCTCTCTCTCAATCTCGTCGACCTGTGAACGAGCGAAGGAAGGGCAGCCTGCGAGCGAAGGAAGGGCAGCGAGTCCAGTTAGCGAGCAGGCGAGCGAAGGAAGGGAAACGAGTTTGCAGCTTTTATTTAATTCATTTTTTTTTTCTGTTTGACTAAATTTCAGCATCTGGGATTTTTTTTTTCAGAATCTTTATCTGTTGGTTTATGTCAAAAAGGTTTATGATTTTTTTTTTTTTGGTGAATTAATTAATTCGAAAGCTCCAGTTCGGGTGTATGATTTGTTTATGAAGTGGGTAAAGATTTCTCTTCTTTGTATTTAAGATTAGTTTTTTATGGGATTTGTTGTTTACTCATAAATTAGTACAACAGTAAAAGTTAATGCAGAAGACGGTAGAAGTTTTTACTTGTTGATTGTTAAGCTTCATTTCTATACCTTGGTTTCCAATATGTGTACCATGTAATTTTCTTCACGGCACTTAATTTTTTTTTTTTCCGTTCATATCCCGCTTCAAGATTTTTCCAATATTTGATAATTCCATGTCCAGCCATTAATGTGCTTGCCAGTAGAAACTTGGAAACATTATAGTAAAATACAAAGTTGTGGATTTGGAAGAGACTTTAATGTTAGATAATGGGTTTTGATTTAGTCAATTTTAGTTATGTGATTTCTTATTTGATTTAAAAATGTAATTTGATATTGATATTAAGAATGTAATTTTAGATTTGAATTTCAGAATCTAAGTTATAATGTGATTTGCTATTGATATGTGAGGATATTGGTGATTATGAAGCTACAATGGATTTTGGGCATTTGTTCGGCAAAGTGGAGGACAGGAATAGATTGGGAAGATGATTAAGTTTGTGTTCATTTTCCTTTTCTTAAAATCTTGATGAGTTCCGGAGTGGCTCGACGAACGTTGACCCGTTGCACGTGCCCATAGGACCAATAACGAGGCAAAGAGCCAAAAGAATCAAGCAGGCAATGTAAGGATTCATGCAAGCGTGGATGGATGAGTGCTCGAGTGCAAAGACCTCATTTACGTTGCATAACAAAGTGGAAGAGGTGCCAAAATTATTACAATGCATTTGGATCAAGGAACAACGACAAAATTGGGCAGCAACTGATTCACGGCCGTAACGCCCAAAAATTACGTCCGTAACAGATTCACGGCCGTAAAGCCCAAAATTACGGCTGTAACACTACTATGGCGAAATTAAGCAGAAGAGGACTTACAGCCGTAAACCAAATCCTCACGGTCGTAAGTAAAATATTGTAACTTTTAATTTTGTTCAGAAGGTCTCTTACGGCCGTATAAGGAATTGTCACTGCCGTAAAAACATGTTTTGATTTTTAGACCGTAAGACACGGCCGTAAACTTAAAAGTTACAGCCGTAACTGGGCGCCGTGATTTTAACCTAGTTTTAGCGTTTTAGTTTAGGTTGAATTCTAGTTTATTTTTAGTTGCTTTATTTTGTTAGCCTATTTATATGACTTTATTCAGCATTGTAAAGAACAACTTTTATTCTGGAGATTAATGATATTGAAGGTGAGATATTCCCTTAATTTTCGTATTGTTCTCGTTGAACAAATTTGAACTTATCAAAGGATTTGACAACCTTTGTGGCGTTCCCCCTTTGTGGTTCTTATCTCCGCATTGTAACGGGTTTTGAGTTTAATATACCCATAGTTCTTGCGTCGTGAGGTCGGGGTTGCATTGTTATCGTCTACTAATTGGATTTTTAGAGCTTTCCGGCGTTTAATTCCGCGTGTTCTTGGTGATCCCCATATCGGATCACATCATCTGGTATCAAAGCCTGTCTCTAAATCCAAATATTTAGTATTCCAGTTCTTTTCTTTTATTTACAGATTTTATTCAGTCAAAAAAAAAATTCCAATTCTTGTTTCTTGAAATTTTGTCAGAAAATTTAAGATTTTCCAATTTCTGTTTCTTGTTCTTGATTATTTTTTTTGAGTAGAAAAAAAAAATCCGAAATTTACACACAAAAAAAAAAAAAAAAAAAAGTGCTGTTGATTTGATTCAAGAAATCAAGAAAATAATATTTGGAAAATCTTTTCAACAATTCTTGTTTCCATTAAATTCCTTATTCTTGATTCCATAAAACTTCTTCTTGCAATAAAATTCTTGTTTCCATAATTCCATCTTCAAATTTCCAAATTCCAATTTTTCCATCAACTTTCCTTATTTGCACTTTGAAGTTTATTCTACAAGGACCAAATCCGTGACTAGTTTGGTGGGTTCTTTGAGAATGTGGGAAAAAAAGAAATAGAGAGGAAAAAGGCAGAGTGGTGAGATTAATAGAGGGAAAAAGCCAAATTGAGTGATACACGAGCGATAAAACGCGTGAGGATCTGTATTTAATTTTTTTCTCTTTTCTTTAATACTAACCATGTCGCAGAAGGATGCTTCATCGACGGAAAAGGATCTGCAAGACTTTAAAATGCTTGCAATGATGGAGGAACAGTTTGCGAAATTGGAGGCGAGGTTGGATGCCAAGTTGGAAGCAAAATTTGGTCCACAATCCGGTGTGAAAGTGGAAAGGGCGAATAATCCGGGGGAGACATGTGGTGTGGGAATTGTTCAACCACGTCAAGAACAACCGCGCAATTTCCCTAATTTACGGAGACCACTAAGGTATGACTTCAACCCACAACTTAGAGCTAGGAATGAACGTGTTGAGGTTGTCGATAGTGATGAAGATAGTGGTGAATTGTCTATTACTAGTGTTGCTAGGAGACGAGATCGGGGAGAAAGACGTGATAGGGGATATAGGCGTGATCGTAGGGATGATGTAGATGGGCATGTTGGTAATATTAAAATGTCCATTCCCTCGTTTCAAGGTAAAAGTAATCCGGGCGTTTATTTTGAATGGGAAAAGAGGGTAGAATTAATTTTTGATTGTCATAATTATTCTGAAGCTAAAAAGGTTAAATTGGTAGTCGTAGAATTTACCGATTATGCTATAGTATGGTGGGATCAACTGGTAACTAGTAAAAGGAGGAATGGGGAGAGGCCTATTGAAACTTGGGATGAGTTGAAGGTCCTTATGAGAAAACGATTTGTGCCTGGACATTACTATAGGGATCTCTACCAAAAACTACGAACCCTTTCCCAAGGTAGTAAGAGTGTGGAGGATTACCATAGGGAGATGGAGGTTGCCATGATTAGGGCAAATATAGAGGAAGACCTGGAGGCAACCATGGCTAGGTTTTTAAATGGTTCAAATCGAGATATTGCTAATGTTATTGAATTGCAACATTATATCGATTTGGAGGAGATGCTTCACACGGCCATGAAGGTGGAGCGACAATTAAAAAGGAAGGGAACTTCAAAATTCTCTACAAGTTCCAATTCTTTTGGAAAGTCTACATGGAGTGGGACTTCTAAAAATGAAGGGGTTGTGCAGAAAAATAAATTTGAGGTACCGAAGGGAAAAGTAGAGCCACCCAACAAAGGTAAAATTGATTCTGATTCTCAAACTCCTAGGACTAGAGATATTCGTTGTTTTAAATGTTCCGGCTTAGGACATATTTCTTCACAATGTCCAAATAAACGAATATTGGTTATGCGTGACGGGGTATTAAGTTCGGAGGATGAGAAAGAGGGAGAGGTGGAGGAGGAGTATAAGGATATGCCAGCTCTAGAGGATGTTAGTGAAAATGATGATGGGGACTATGCAGTAGCTAAATCACTTGTCACTAGGAGAGTCCTTAGTACTCAAGTTAAGGTAGAAGAGTCGGGTGAGCAGCGAGAAAATATATTTCATACTAGGTGCTTTGTGAATAACAAGGTGTGTAGTTTGATAATAGATGGTGGTAGTTGTGCGAACGTTGCTAGCACTACTATAGTGGAGAAATTGTGCCTACCTATACTAAAACCGTGATTTTAACCTAGTTTTAGCGTTTTAGTTTAGGTTGAATTCTAGTTTATTTTTAGTTGCTTTATTTTGTTAGCCTATTTATATGGCTTTATTCAGCATTGTAAAGAACAACTTTTATTCTGGAGATTAATGATATTGAAGGTGAGATATTCCCTTAATTTTCTTCTTGTTCTCGTTGAACAAATTTGAACTTATCAAAGGATTTGACAACCTTTGTGGATTTCCCCCTTTGTGGTTCTTATCTCCGCATCGTAACGGGTTTTGAGTTTAATATACCCATAGTTCTTGCATCGTGAGGTCGGGGTTGCATTGTTATCGTCTACTAATTGGATTTTTAGAGCTTTCCGGCATTTAGTTCCGCGTGTTCTTGGTGATCCCCATATCGGATCACATCAAATCTCTTCTTTTACGTGTTTTTATTTATTTTAAAGTTGAGGGAAATCTTGCCTTTTTACCTTTGCAAATGCTTATGGGCAAGTGTTAGGTGGTTAAAGAAGTTCCTTTTTTCAATATTTGATACTTTAGGTGTTTGATTTTGTTAGTATGCTATGTGTATGTGTATATCTGAATGAATAATCATGGGTGGGGCTGAGTAAAAGAGTTGTTTCGAAGAAACGGTCATAACTTTTTGCACCAGTGTCAGATTTCTTATTATAATATGTTTTCGGAAACGTCTCTCAGCGCTCAATAGCATCCCAATCGGGCCTACCCGGTTGTGGTCATTTCCAATCTCAAATTCTTAGTTTAAGACGTGTTACCAGGGAGTCAAAGTTTTTTTTTAGAATTTCCCTTTTAATTCCTTTAATTTCGTTGATGTCTAATTTGGTCTTTTTGCTTACAATAGGAATTCGAAAACTATTTAAATGTTGTTTTGTTTCTAAATAAGATTATTCAAGTTTGGAGGCTATTATTTTCTTGTGAATTACTGTTTTGATAATTTTTCCGACCTTGACGTAGCGAGATCAAAAGCTGATATTTTATTGGAGATGATGATCCAAGCTTCCAAGAAACCTGCAGAAAAGGAAACGAGGGATGCTGTAGCGCCCCGAGTTCCGTATACCCGATTCACTACGTCATTTTCTGTCTAAATTTTTCGAATAATATTTTTGCGGAAGAAATAATTGAAATTCATTTTTTGGCAACATTAAATAAACTGTAATGGCCGCTAAAATTGAAAACATTTATGAAACCATTTGAAATAGTAAATCGAACCATTAATATTGTAAAGAAATTGCCAATATCATAATTTCTCAAATAAATGAACTTCTCTAAATTATTCGATTGTTTGGAAAATACGGAAATCATTAACGTCAAACTTTCAACCGTTCAACGATTATTGCCACCATCATTCATCGCTCGCCACCGTCTCCGAAATCTGCAAAACTGTTAAAAGTAGGGTGAGTATTTCATGGGGGAAATACTCAGTAGACTCATCGCGAATTAATTTAATTTATAAGATGATTAAACACATAAATCCCTGCTCTTTATAAAACGGGCATTGATAGAGCTTCTTTATAAAACTGCTCTTGATAAAACTCATATTGTGCATTACAGCACGGGACATATTTTGCAAATCATAGGCTCTTTGAAAATAGCTCTTTGAAAACCATATACTTATAAAAATATTTTAATTATGCCAAGCATAATTTCTTTTGAAAGCATAACATAAGATAGGATTGAAATCCTCATAAACATAAGAAGACACAAGAACTTTACCGAACTTAGGTGGCAAGAATTCTTATGCAGTAAAATCATAATAACAGTAAGTTTTCATCATAACATAGGATAATATCGAAATCCTCATAAACATAAGAATTTTACCGAACTTAGGTGGTAAGAATTCTTATGTAGTAAGTATACCAAGCATAATTTTCTGAAATTCATAGGGATCAATTGCATCATAACATAAGATAGGATCGAAATCCTCATAAACATATGCGACAGGAATTTTACCGAACTTAGGTGGTAAATCCTCATAAACATATGGAAAGATAGGAATTTTACCGAACTTCGTGGCAAATCCTCATAAACATAGGAGACACAAGAATGTTACCGAACTTAGGTGGCAAGAATTCTTATGTGTAGCGCTACTAAAACTCCGGTCCCCTTAACATATCATAACTTATCATATGGGACCCAAAACAATCTTGGTAGATTGATTTCATAGCAATGATCCAAAAAAACATTTTCGTGAAGCATAGGGTATACTTACTTTTCGTAAAAACATAAAGTATATTTTCTTTTCATAAAAACATACTTACTTTTCATAACAACATAAGGTATATTTACCTTTCATAAAAACATACTTGTTTTTCTTAAAAATTGACTTTCACAAGTCACATGACATTCATATGAAATCATAATTTAAATCAATTAATAAGTGCGAGTCTACCTCAAATCCGACGAGTGCAAAGTTGAGCGGGAATGACTTCAATTTCTTTTAGATTCTCCGTACGCTTCGTCTTAGCCAATAAGTCACTTTAGTATATCGAATATATAGTTCAAAATGATAAATTATAATTTGAGGACTAAAATTGATGTTTTGAAAGTTGAGGGACTAAAATGAATACTTTTGAAAGTTGAAGGACTAAAGTGAATATCTTTGAAACTTGGGCTTAAAATCAAATAAAGTAATTCAGCAGGGACTGAATTGATCAGAATTTTAAAATGAAAGGGCTGATTAAAATCATTTAAAACTTAAGGGCTGAAATTGATGATTTTAAAACTAAAAGGACTGAATGGAAACAAATTAAAATGTCAGGGACTGATTTGCAAATTCTGGAAAGTTAAATATATCAGATCTGTTTTTCTCTCTCTCAACTCACTCTCTCGCGATCCATTCTCTCTCTCTCAACCTCTACGCACATTTCGGCGATCAGGAAAAGAAATGGTCTCTGACCGACGGAATTGCCGGCGAATACTCCGGCGCAGGTGCGGCGAACTGCGGGAGAGGTGGTAGACTAGGTTTTTGTGCGGTTTATATGCGAGATGTGGCTAGACCGAGGCTTGAAGGTCGCGATTTGGGTCTGAAATTCCGGCGAAGGGAGCGGCGATTGAGGTAAGTAACTGGGCTTCTTCTATTTATTGGTTTTCGTGGATGTTGGGTTGATTGCAAATTGGTGGTGATTCAATGAAACTCGGTGGTGGTACAGATGAGGAAAGCTGAGTTTGGTTGGCTGTTCAATTGGTGTTGATTGATTCGATTGGGAGTCATGGATATGTTTGTGAATGGTTGGTGGTCTGTTGGTTTGATTCTTGAGTTGGGTAGTGATGCGGCGGTGAACTTGAGGTAGTTGGGCGGCTCAGACGATGAGTGCAGAGGGTGTTGATGATGATGATGACGCTGATTCAATTGGTGATTGGCTATGGTGCTGATATTGATGATGAATTTGGTTCTAAACCGAGGGTAGATGTTGGGCAGTAGGCTGTTGGGGTTGATTTTGGTGGTGTTGTGGTGCAGCTGGGTGGTTTCGAAGTGGGTGGTGATGATGATAATGAGTTTGGTGATACTGTGGTGACGGTCATGGTGGAGCTGCTAGTGGCTGAAATGGCAGTGGGGCGTTTGAGGTGGTTTTGATGTTATGGTGATTGCAAAAATTGGGGATTGAAGTATTGTTGCTTGACATTAGAGCTGCTGGTGGTGGAGGAGGACTGATGATGCTTGGTTGTCTAGCTGCAGAAAAGGAACTGCAGTTGGAATGAGGTGATGATGCTGATGATTCATAAGTTTCGTGGTTATGGTTTGGGGCTGCAACTGATAATTGTGGTAGTGATGATGATGATGTTTATATATATTGAATTGTGGAAATCTGAAAATGGATGGGTCCGAAATTGTGGTATGTGGAGTTGGTGATAAAGGAGAAGAAAGCATTTTACCTTGCTGGAAAGAGTAGTGTAAGTGATGATAATGATGATGCTTTTGAGGTGTTCCAATTGTTCATGTGTGGAGATGCTTGTTGATTGTACACAATGAGATGGAAAGAATAATTAAGAAGGAAACAAGGTGGGGAACGTGAGTTGTGATGGGGAAGAATATGTATTGAGTTGGTACTATAGAATATGATAGTGTAGAATTAGGTGTAATATTTATTTGTATAAAAATGATGATGTTTTTGTATAAAGAATTGTTGTCTTGGTGTAAAGAAGAAGACATGTGGGAAAAATTTGGATTTTAGAAAGATTTTTTTTTTGAAAATAATACTTTGAATAAATAATTAAAATAATAAAATTTTAGAAATTCGAATATTAAATTTAAAATCGAACAAATTCGATATTTCTTGACTTGGCTAGACGAATCCGTCGCGGCATTAATTTCAAAATAATAAATGAAATAGTAGCGACACAATTTTCTAAATATTAAAATAATTATTTATTGCATAAAAATTCTGGGTCGCTATAATCTTACCTCCTTAAAATAATTTCGTCCTCGAAATTAAACTTACTTAATCTTAAAATTTCTGAATACTTAATCAGAATCTCTTCTTCTTATCATCGAAAATTCCAAAAATAATCAAAGAATTACCTGAATATCTTCTCTACGTAATATACCCAAACATATCAACATAATATCATCAACTTATCTTTCCAATATTTGTAACCCAAAATTCAGTAAACAAATATCTCCCAAAATTAAGATTCTATACTTAAATGTCACCACATTTCCTGCAAAGTATTTCTTTCACTTGTATATACGTATGAATTCTGATTCAATACGGTACTCATTTTACTTTCCACGTATCATCACACTATACCAAGATTATCATTATTAAAACAAAATATCAGTACCCATAATCCAAGAAAATATTCCAAATCTCCAATCAAATCTCCTTTATCGATAAAATTTAACAGCGCATTACTTCTTGTCTCCTCTTTTCATTAAAATAATCCTGCGCTTTCTTGCTGGTCACAACATCACGCGGATTCACTCAGATCCTTTGCGCTTTTAAATAGTTCATGCTGAGAAGAGGTTGAATCATCAAACAATGGATATCATTCTTTCTAACATTCGCAAGTATTATTCCAGTCTTCCTATGAATGATCTGAGAAAGATCTATAAAATAAGGCTCGAAAGATTGAGGTTGCTAATGGCTCATGATATTCCAGAAGATGTTCGCTGGTTGATAGAAGCAAAGGTTCGACTATCTGGTGAATTACCATCAACATTTCCAAAACATATGCCTGGTTTAGGCAAAAGCACGTTCGCAAAGAAACGAAGAGCAAAAAGACTGGGTGGTTGCTACAAATGTGCTCGTTGGAACTGTAATACACGTTGCAAATCAGTAGGATATTCTTCTACTAATCGGGATGATAAAATCGAATTCATAAAGGGTGGACTGAGTAAGGAGTCTTTGGATGATATTCGACTGACTCTTGAGACGCACCCAAGTGGTTATGTACAACGTGAACTTCTCTCCTTATACGCTCAGTTTAACGAGGACAAAAATCGTTATAGTCTCCAAAATATAATATCGAAAGATCCTGTTTGTCAGTCTGTTTTACAAAATGAGGCTTCTGGCAGTTCAGCAATGATATAAGGTAAATCTTTTTAAAATATTTTGCTGCTTTCTTTCACGCGTTTTGGAAATAAAATATATTTTTCTTTTCTCGAGGTTTGATAAAGCTGGAAATAAATATATTTTCCTTTCTCGAGGTTTGATAAAGCTGGAAATAAATATTAAATCGCCGAAAGGTGACAGCCTCGATACGATAAAAATATTCAAAAGTGGGCTGATTTTGTCAAAAGTAAATCTTTACTTTTTCAGAATCAATCAAAAAACAGTAATTTTTTTTTTTTTTTTTTTTTTTTTTTTTTTTTTTTTTCCGGCTTTAAATAGCCAAACATATTTCATAGTTCAGGCATCCCAAAATCACATCTTCTTCGTAAGTTTTCCCTTCTTTACTATCAAAGATGGAAGCACCAAAACTTCGACAGATCAAAACTATTTGTGTATTTTGTGGATCAAAAGTAGGGAAAGGCTTCGGTTATCTAGAAGCGGCTGTAGATCTTGGAAAGAAACTGGGGGAAAAAGGTATCACTCTTGTATATGGGGGTGGTAGCAGTGGTCTAATGGGTTGTGTTTCCCAATCTGCTCTTGCAGAGAAATCAAAAGTAATCGGTGTCATACCTGTCCCTTTGGTAGATGTTGCAGGAAAAACACGAGGGCATGAAGTTCAAACCTTATCCATCCATGAACGCATAACTTGTATGCTATATGGTTCTGATGCCTTTATAGCCCTGCCCGGAGGTTTTGGTACCTTAGAAGAAATTTTTAACATTACCTCGTGGGCTCAACTAGATCTCCATACTAAGCCTATTGGGCTTCTGAATGTTAACAATTTCTTTGATGGTTTGTTAACCTTTCTTGATTATGCTGTGGAACAGGGATTCATCTCTCCATTTTCCAGAAGGCTTCTTATTTCTGCTCCTACTATTGATGAACTACTGGATAAGCTGCAGTCATATATCTCAATACAAGATCCAGCAGGGGTTAAGATAGATTGGTCGCAAGGAAGGGGAATCAAGCGAAAATGGAGTCCGGTTAATGTAAATTTAACTCTTTGAATCTTAGAATAGGTGGGGGTAGAGTACGGAGTATTCTCACTCTCGAGACACCCCTCCATTTACTAGGATTTCCTTAATGTTTAAATCTTGTGTGTACTTCAAAGATTCCAGGTGGTAGATTACGGAGTATTCTTACTCTCGAAACACACCTCTTTGAAGGTTTCTTTATTTCCTCAAAAGATCAGAGGTGGTAGGATACGGCTACTCCGGAAACACATCTCTCATTCTGAGGATCTTTCCATGTTTTTCTCTTATGCTTTCGTGTGTTTCATGTATTTCCTTTCCAGTGTGACTCTTGTGTGTTCTCCTTATGAGAAAATAATAAAATCTCTGCTATCATCTACTAAATCTCGTTTGTGATGTAAATGATCTTGCATGTCTAACCTTAATTCCTTTAGTGGATGCTTATCATATTATGCTCTTAATTCCAAATGATAAAATTCTGGATAGAGTCTCCCTTGTAATTTGGACTTATCCAAACCATAAGCATACTTCATAACTCACAATAATAAATAACTCCACATTTGATCACAACGATCTAAAAATATTGAAAATGATTCCAACACTTCAATATCATCAAAATATCTCATAATTCAATTCATAATTCCTCAACATAACAATTTCAAATCATATTTTTCAATATCACAATATCACTTCCTTCCATACCTTAATTGGCTCAAAAGTTATTCCTACTTATAAATATATGCCATAAATCATATTCCCAAAATTTATTCACAAAGCCAAACTTCATAATAAATTTCTCTTCAACATAGAGGCATAATAAATTAACTCAACATAATATCCATTACTTAATTCTCAATAAAATCATATTATTCCCATTATGCTCAACACTCGTTTTCTTTTAAAAAATTTCTCATACTCATACATTAAAGCATATAAGTTATGACAAAGCATAACAACATCATTATTTTCGAAGAAATACATTCTTATTTCTCATAAATCATAAGTATCCGAAATACTCTTCATTCTTTCTCATAAATCAATAAAATGAGTATTCGAAATACTGAAATAACTTTAAACATCATAAACTTCTTTACCTCGGAGTTGGTGGAACGAATGATGGCAGTGGCAATCTTCATCAATAAAATTTTTATAATGGAAAATATTTCTTGAAAATTCTTTTTGAAAATTTTTCCAGTCTACAGAAACGCAGACTAGCTCTGATACCAACTTGTAGCGCCCCGAGTTCCGTATACCCGATTCACTACGTCATTTTCTGTCTAAATTTTTCGAATAATATTTTTGCGGAAGAAATAATTGAAATTCATTTTTTGGCAACATTAAATAAACTGTAATGGCCGCTAAAATTGAAAACATTTATGAAACCATTTGAAATAGTAAATCGAACCATTAATATTGTAAAGAAATTGCCAATATCATAATTTCTCAAATAAATGAACTTCTCTAAATTATTCGATTGTTTGGAAAATACGGAAATCATTAACGTCAAACTTTCAACCGTTCAACGATTATTGCCACCATCATTCATCGCTCGCCACCGTCTCCGAAATCTGCAAAACTGTTAAAAGTAGGGTGAGTATTTCATGGGGGAAATACTCAGTAGACTCATCGCGAATTAATTTAATTTATAAGATGATTAAACACATAAATCCCTGCTCTTTATAAAACGGGCATTGATAGAGCTTCTTTATAAAACTGCTCTTGATAAAACTCATATTGTGCATTACAGCACGGGACATATTTTGCAAATCATAGGCTCTTTGAAAATAGCTCTTTGAAAACCATATACTTATAAAAATATTTTAATTATGCCAAGCATAATTTCTTTTGAAAGCATAACATAAGATAGGATTGAAATCCTCATAAACATAAGAAGACACAAGAACTTTACCGAACTTAGGTGGCAAGAATTCTTATGCAGTAAAATCATAATAACAGTAAGTTTTCATCATAACATAGGATAATATCGAAATCCTCATAAACATAAGAATTTTACCGAACTTAGGTGGTAAGAATTCTTATGTAGTAAGTATACCAAGCATAATTTTCTGAAATTCATAGGGATCAATTGCATCATAACATAAGATAGGATCGAAATCCTCATAAACATATGCGACAGGAATTTTACCGAACTTAGGTGGTAAATCCTCATAAACATATGGAAAGATAGGAATTTTACCGAACTTCGTGGCAAATCCTCATAAACATAGGAGACACAAGAATGTTACCGAACTTAGGTGGCAAGAATTCTTATGTGTAGCGCTACTAAAACTCCGGTCCCCTTAACATATCATAACTTATCATATGGGACCCAAAACAATCTTGGTAGATTGATTTCATAGCAATGATCCAAAAAAACATTTTCGTGAAGCATAGGGTATACTTACTTTTCGTAAAAACATAAAGTATATTTTCTTTTCATAAAAACATACTTACTTTTCATAACAACATAAGGTATATTTACCTTTCATAAAAACATACTTGTTTTTCTTAAAAATTGACTTTCACAAGTCACATGACATTCATATGAAATCATAATTTAAATCAATTAATAAGTGCGAGTCTACCTCAAATCCGACGAGTGCAAAGTTGAGCGGGAATGACTTCAATTTCTTTTAGATTCTCCGTACGCTTCGTCTTAGCCAATAAGTCACTTTAGTATATCGAATATATAGTTCAAAATGATAAATTATAATTTGAGGACTAAAATTGATGTTTTGAAAGTTGAGGGACTAAAATGAATACTTTTGAAAGTTGAAGGACTAAAGTGAATATCTTTGAAACTTGGGCTTAAAATCAAATAAAGTAATTCAGCAGGGACTGAATTGATCAGAATTTTAAAATGAAAGGGCTGATTAAAATCATTTAAAACTTAAGGGCTGAAATTGAAGATTTTAAAACTAAAAGGACTGAATGGAAACAAATTAAAATGTCAGGGACTGATTTGCAAATTCTGGAAAGTTAAATATATCAGATCTGTTTTTCTCTCTCTCAACTCACTCTCTCGCGATCCATTCTCTCTCTCTCAACCTCTACGCACATTTCGGCGATCAGGAAAAGAAATGGTCTCTGACCGACGGAATTGCCGGCGAATACTCCGGCGCAGGTGCGGCGAACTGCGGGAGAGGTGGTAGACTAGGTTTTTGTGCGGTTTATATGCGAGATGTGGCTAGACCGAGGCTTGAAGGTCGCGATTTGGGTCTGAAATTCCGGCGAAGGGAGCGGCGATTGAGGTAAGTAACTGGGCTTCTTCTATTTATTGGTTTTCGTGGATGTTGGGTTGATTGCAAATTGGTGGTGATTCAATGAAACTCGGTGGTGGTACAGATGAGGAAAGCTGAGTTTGGTTGGCTGTTCAATTGGTGTTGATTGATTCGATTGGGAGTCATGGATATGTTTGTGAATGGTTGGTGGTCTGTTGGTTTGATTCTTGAGTTGGGTAGTGATGCGGCGGTGAACTTGAGGTAGTTGGGCGGCTCAGACGATGAGTGCAGAGGGTGTTGATGATGATGATGACGCTGATTCAATTGGTGATTGGCTATGGTGCTGATATTGATGATGAATTTGGTTCTAAACCGAGGGTAGATGTTGGGCAGTAGGCTGTTGGGGTTGATTTTGGTGGTGTTGTGGTGCAGCTGGGTGGTTTCGAAGTGGGTGGTGATGATGATAATGAGTTTGGTGATACTGTGGTGACGGTCATGGTGGAGCTGCTAGTGGCTGAAATGGCAGTGGGGCGTTTGAGGTGGTTTTGATGTTATGGTGATTGCAAAAATTGGGGATTGAAGTATTGTTGCTTGACATTAGAGCTGCTGGTGGTGGAGGAGGACTGATGATGCTTGGTTGTCTAGCTGCAGAAAAGGAACTGCAGTTGGAATGAGGTGATGATGCTGATGATTCATAAGTTTCGTGGTTATGGTTTGGGGCTGCAACTGATAATTGTGGTAGTGATGATGATGATGTTTATATATATTGAATTGTGGAAATCTGAAAATGGATGGGTCCGAAATTGTGGTATGTGGAGTTGGTGATAAAGGAGAAGAAAGCATTTTACCTTGCTGGAAAGAGTAGTGTAAGTGATGATAATGATGATGCTTTTGAGGTGTTCCAATTGTTCATGTGTGGAGATGCTTGTTGATTGTACACAATGAGATGGAAAGAATAATTAAGAAGGAAACAAGGTGGGGAACGTGAGTTGTGATGGGGAAGAATATGTATTGAGTTGGTACTATAGAATATGATAGTGTAGAATTAGGTGTAATATTTATTTGTATAAAAATGATGATGTTTTTGTATAAAGAATTGTTGTCTTGGTGTAAAGAAGAAGACATGTGGGAAAAATTTGGATTTTAGAAAGATTTTTTTTTTGAAAATAATACTTTGAATAAATAATTAAAATAATAAAATTTTAGAAATTCGAATATTAAATTTAAAATCGAACAAATTCGATATTTCTTGACTTGGCTAGACGAATCCGTCGCGGCATTAATTTCAAAATAATAAATGAAATAGTAGCGACACAATTTTCTAAATATTAAAATAATTATTTATTGCATAAAAATTCTGGGTCGCTATAGATGCCCTCGTCGCCCCTCCGGTGTGAGAATTAGTATTCTGGAGGGAAGCAGAAAATATATAACTGGAATATATGTAAAAAATTATGAATGAATAATATGTGATCAAAGGAGATATATTTATAGGGCTGAAAAGCTCATAACCCTTTTTAATTAAAGAATGAGTCATTTTGGTATAAACTTACCTTTTAGGAGGAGTTCTAACCTTACAAGAATTGTACTTCCCCCTTTTCTAGGTCGTTTCCTTATAGTTATGTCTTATTTCGAGGGACCAAGAAGGTGGCCCATTGGTAAAGCTCATAAATGAATAAGGCTTTGAACCCGTTTGTATTGGACTTGTAGGCGTAATATGGCCGGGATGTACCATCTATAAAACACTATAGGATTAAACAAGACAAGCCCTGGAATACTCGACCTAGGTTACAGGATAAGCCTGTGCAGACATGTCAACTTGTCGATGAACGGATTTGGTAACCTAATGAGGTCGGGCATCAATCCCGATCTTATGCATGGCCTGGACATTCTTGCCAGACCATGTGCTTATTTGGTTGTTGGTCATAGATGTGATCGACCCATTGATCAAGGTAATCCCGACCTATTATATTCCGAACCCCTAAATTATTGTAAGACGTCGTGAATTTGTATCGATCAGGCAAGATAGAAGGCCGGCCCAAAGCATGACCTTGGGCCTCACGTATAAAGGTGAAAAGTAATATTCTAATAATGGAATGACCAAAAATATATTGATCATTAGCCCCCGTGCGTCAGAGGTCGAGCTCCGGTCTCTAGACGTATGTCATATCAAGTTTAATTATTGCTATAGTAAGGTTAAGCTCATGCTATGAAACATGGATCTTACTTCTAGCAAAAGACTTTCACTTACCAAATCTTGAGAACAACTGAGAGAGTTCTTACATTCTTCCCATCTCATGAGTTTTACTAATTCAGAAGTAGAGGTCTTGTCCTTTATGTACCGGACAATGGTTGAAAATCTTGTATTTATGAAGTAGCACGTTCCAGGTAGAATTAGGCTATTCGGATGATTTGGAGACGTAGGAGCCTTGATGGCATTATTAGGATAAGGTTGTATAATCTCCAGTTGCCATATTGAAGTAGGAGTTTTTAGCTGCCCACTTAAAACAGAATTTAGATTAATTATAAGCCCCCGAGCATCCCTAATCGAGCTCGGAGAGAGATGGATATGAGACAACGTGGTTTTGGTAGGATGTGATACGATAGTTACGTTGCAGCTTATGTTAACAATTAATATGCCAAGCCCATGTTAATTAGCTCGAACTTATGTTCAAGCTAAGAACAAGCTGAGCTTATGTTATGTAATACGCCCGAACTTATACAAGCGCGAATTAAGTACGAGCTTATGTTAATAAACTCGAGAAATTAAGCAATAATAAGCCGAGCTCGTGTTAAATAATGAGCTCAAGCTTTTATTAAAAAATAATAAGTCGAGCTCATGTTAAATAATGAGTTCGGACTTATCTAAGGAAGGGATAAGCTGAGCTTATATTAAGCAACAATAAGCCGACCTCATGTAGTCCTCCAAACTACATTATATCGATTTGATTACTTGATTGTATTTAATTACTCGCTCGCGCTTAGGGCTTTGAGTTCTTGTACGTGGGCGAGAAACAATTTTGCTAGGTAGTGTCATTAATAACCTGTGAAGGTCGTGCAACATGTCCGACCTTACAAATAAATTCCTAAAAATCACATGTTGAATGTAGCAGTGAGCCCGTGCTTTGAACTTGTTTTCATAAAAAAATTGTAGACTTATCTTTTACTCGGGGTATGCCTCGTGGACTGCTTGTAATTTTTGTGAATAAATTCACAAGTTTCGGTTAAGTACATTATACAAATGTTTTGTTTGTAAATTGATTCCACGGGCCGGGCGTTTGAACCAGTCTCGTTATTTCAAGAATAGTTTGAAAATGTCACGTTTGTCCGACCTTGTGAGTTTCTAGTTCAACGCAGGGGCTAGCCTTTATAATTTGAAATATAGTTATTGATGTGTTCCGGACCCTCGACAATCGGAGTCATAGCAGGCTTGACGGAAAAAGTTAAATATTCAAGCCAAATAAAAGTGCAATCAAGTCAACCATGTCGGAATTAGATGCATAATATGTGTTTTTCGAGTAGAAATGTGCCACTAAGCAAAACTCATGGGCTAAAGCCCTTGAGCCGACTGATTTCATGGCCAAATTCTATCACTTGGGGCTTCAAAATAGCAAGTCAATTATGCAGACGGAAATTAGGGTTTTTGCGTATTTTTAGTTTAAATTTTGTTTTTAATTATTTGTTTGCCTATTTTAGGATTTTAGTCTAATTAGAATTTTATTTTGAGTAAATTAGATGCTAGGTTGTTTTGCTTATTTATACGCTTTTTCAATTCATTGTAAAGACATAAGTTTGATTTGAGATTAATAATATTTGAGAGAGGATTCTCCAAATTGAAAGGTTGAGTTTTTTTCCCTTTTGTTTCGAACTTATCAAAGATCCGTTCTTTGTGGCGTTCACCTAACGAACTTATCAAGGAATTGACATCCCTTGTGACGTTCACCAATCTGGGTTCTTCAATCCGCATCGTCAATTAATTGCGTCGTGATTGTCGGGTCAAGGTTTTACCGTAAAATCTATCTTTTAATTTCCGTTCCTTTATTCGTGTTCTTGTTATTTTCGTGTCAGATCTGATTTAGATCTTTCCTAGGTTTTAATTGTCGTTATTCCGCGTTTTCGACGAGATTCCCCGACTTCGAACCTCATCATCTGGTATCAGAGCTGGACTCTAAATTCAGGTTTTTCTATCCAGTTTGATTTTATGTCTATCATCGAGTCCATAAAAATCATCCATATCTTGTTGAGTATTTTGTTTTCAGTTTTTTTTTTTTTTTTTTTTTTGCGTTATTCTTGTTCTTGAGTTTGTTGAGTCTTTAATCCAGAAAATCGTTCCAAAAAAATTTCAAAAGTGTTTGTTTTGCTTAATTCTTATCAAAACCCTGTTCCGTTTGTTTTGTTGTGTTCGTGTCGAATTTTTGAATTTATTTAAAAAAAATTAATTATTTTTTTATTATTATTTAATTCCGAAAATTCATTATTCAAAAAAAAAAAAAAAAAAAGTCATTCCAAAATTCAAGAACCACTTTCTTGAGTTTCTTTAAAATTATTGGTATTCATTTCCTTCCAAGTCAATAAAAGTCATTCTTGCTATTTGATGTCTAAATCCTCTTCAATCTTGAATTTTTTTTAACGCCACATAAGGAATGGATTATGATCCGGGCTATTTATTCCAAAGTAGATGTTATGTGGATCATAAGGGGTGCAGTTTGGCGATTGATGGAAAGTGTTTTACTAATTTCGTTAGTAGCACCATGGTTGAAAATTAGGATTACCCCTAGAACCACACCATAAACCTTATAGGATGACGTGGATGAGGGAGTTTGGAGATTTCAAAGTAACCAAACAAGTTCTAGTGTCTATTACCCAGGGAAGGTATAGTGAGGATGTATGGTGTGATGTAGTGCCATTGAAGTCTTATCATATTTTATTGGGAAAACCTTGGAGACGTAGGAGGGAGGTTGTTTATGATAAGAGTATGCACATATACAAATTCCTTAAGAAAGGGAAAACATGCGTACTATATGGGTTGACATTAGAGGAAGCACTAGAAGATTCACGGAGGGTAAGGAAGGAGAGTCAAAAGTGGTATAATAGGAGGCATCATGGAGATAAGGATATTGATAAGAAGGAGGGAGAGTTGAAATTAAAAACAAATAAACAAACTCCAAAATTTGATGAGGAGAAGGTGGAATTGAGAGTTGAGGTTGAAGTTCAAAATTTGAGCGTTGAATTGGAAGATCCACATTTGAGTAGTAATGAGGTAGTACACGAGTATGGTGATAAAAATCTGGAGATTGGAGATGTGGTTGAATTTGAAAGTAAGAATATTAAAGAGGTGCTTGAGAGAAAAGAAGTAGAGGGGAATAAACGAGAACTTGCAAAGGAAGAACGAGGTGAAGAGAAGGGCCTCGTGGTTCCAAAAGAGGAATTGACGGTGATAATTCATGAATACAAGGATCCATACCTTGTACCTCATGAACCTAACATTTCCCTCCCCGCTTTATTTAATTTTGTCTTGCAGGTCAAATGTGCTTGAAAATTTGGGAAACACCACCAATGCCCACAGGAGTTTCTACTTCAATCCATTCATGTAACCCAAGTTAAAGAATACTATTGGTCATCCCTCTGGCGTGAAAGCAATAATTTTCTGTTTGATCCAGGAGGTGAAGTGAAACAATAGGAACAAAGCTATGATTCGGGACGAATCATCCTAAAGAAGGAGGGTATGATGTGTTCCGGGCCCTCAACAATCGGAGTCATAGCAGGCTTGACGGAAAAAGTTAAATATTCAAGCCAAATAAAAGTGCAATCCAGTCAACCATGTCGGAATTAGATGCATAATATGTGTTTTTCGAGTAGAAATGGGCCACTAAGCAAAACTCATGGGCTAATGCCCTTGAACCAACTGATTTTATGGCCAAATTCTATTATTTGGGGCTTCAAAATAGCAAGTCATTTATGCAGACGGAAATTAGGGTTTTTGCGTATTTTTAGTTTAAATTTTGTTTTTAATTATTTGTTTACCTATTTTAGGATTTTAGTCTAATTAGAATTCTATTTTGAGTAAATTAGATGCTAGGTTATTTTGCTTATTTATACGCTTTTTCAATTCATTGTAAAGACAGAAGTTTGATTTGAGATTAATAATATTTGAGAGAGGATTCTCCAAATTGAAAGGTTGAGTTTTTTTCCCTTTTGTTTCGAACTTATCAAAGATCCGTTCTTTGTGGCGTTCACCCAACGAACTTATCAAGGAATTGACATCCCTTGTGACGTTCACCAATCTGGGTTCTTCAATCCGCATCGTCAATTAATTGCGTCGTGATTGTCGGGTCAAGGTTTTACCGTCAAATCTATCTTTTAATTTCCATTCCTTTATTCGTGTTCTTGGTATTTTCGTGTCAGATCTGATTTAGATCTTTCCTAGGTCTTAATTGTCGTTATTCCGCGTTTTCGACGAGATTCCCCGACTGGGATCTCATCAGTTATACAGGTCAGTCATGACCGACCTTATGGACTTTAGTGCAAAGGATGGGTCAAGCCCTGCCCTTTTGTGAGTATATGAAAATAATTTGTAACGTAGAGCAAGGCCGACCTTGTAATTAGTAAAGTCGTGCGATGTGACAGACCTTCTAGATTATTTGACTGTAATTTAAGGAAATTGTTACTCAGGTCGGGCATTTAGGTCGACCTTGTAAACCTTTTGCACAAAGAAGGGGTCAAGCCCTTGACCCTGTATAATTTAAGGAAATAGGTCTGCAGGTGGGCCGACCTTGTAGATTTTTTGTACAAAGAAGGGATCAAACCCTTGACTTTTTGTAAAAAAAAAAAAAAAAAAAAAAAAAAAATAGTTTGATAGGTCGGGTAGACAGGCTAACCTTATAAACTCTTTATAGGGAAGCAATTTGTGATGCCGGGCGTGATGGTTGACCCCGTAAATTACTCTTGCTGAAATAATTCGTTAGGTCGGACATTTTGGTCGACCTTACAATTTATTTATGAGAAAATAATTTGTAACGCCTTTCCATGTGAGACATTGTAAATTATTTGCGAGAAAATAATTTGTAACGCCTTACCATATGAGACATTGTAAATTATTTGTAAAGAAATAATTTGTAACGCCTTGCCATATGAGACATTGTAAATTATTTGTAAGAAAATAATTTGTAGCGTCTTGCCATATGAGACATTGTAAATTATTTGTAAGGAAATAATTTGTAGTGCCTTGCCATATGAGACATTGTAAATTATTTATGAGGAAATAATTTGTAGCGCCTTGCCATATGAGACATTATAAATTATTTATGATGAAATAATTTGTAACGCCTTGCCATATGAGACATTGTAAATTATTTGTAAGGAAATAATTTGTAGCACCTTGCCATATAAGACATTGTAAATTATTTGTAAGGAAATAATTTGTAACGCCTTGCCATATGAGACATTGTAAATTATTTGTAAGAAAATAATTTGTAACGCCTTGCCATATGAGACATTGTAAATTATTTAACCTTGTGTTTTTGGTTTTTGGGAGAAAATTTGTAAAGTCACGCTTTGTGGTCTGCCTTGTAAACCATTCCCAATGTGATTGTGTGGTAGGCTTTCTGCAATTATCACAGTTGTTTTTGTTCGATGACTGGAGGGCATAGAAGCTAATCTCAGATTAGCGAAGGATTATGGCTTGCATTGATAATAGAACCTACGGATATGTCTAAGCAAGGAGTAAGCCGAGATTATGGTAAATGATAATCGTTAACTTATGTTGAGAAGCAATAAGTCGAGATTATATCAAGAAATAATAAGCTCAACCTTATGCTAAGAAGTACTAAGCCGGGCTCATGTTAAGTAATGAGCTCAAGCTTATGTTTAGGCAAAGAATAAGCCAAGCTTATGTTGAATAATAAGCCCAAGCCTGTTTTAGTGGGATTTATAGGCTGAGCTCATGTTAGCACATAAGCCCGAGCTAATAGGTCAAGCTCATGTTTAAGTGATGAACTCAAGTTAATGTTAAGGAATGATAAGCCGAGCTCATGCTAATTAATGAGCTCGAGCTTATGTTTAGGCAAGGAGTAAGTCGAGCTTATGTTGAGTAATAAGCCCAAGCCTGTTTTAACGGGATTTATAGGCCGAGCTCTAAAATTTCCCGCTAAAACACCCATATAATTTGATTGATTCAAAGCAAACCTTTTCCCAATTAATATGATTGGCTATTGAGAAAATTGTTGGAGACTGTTAATCAATGAAGATTGTACCCCGAAGGGCAATGCTAAAGTATATTAAGTGTTTCTATTGGTTTTCAAATAGATCACATAGAAATAAGATGTTTCACATAATTGATCACCCTGTGAGTCACTTTATAATTTACTATTTAACTCAGTTGATTTTCAGGTTATACAAACTCTAGATCAAAAAAATAGCATGAATCATTATGGGAACATATCATATAATTTCAGATTCAGCAATCAATTCACATTAAGTTCAACTCATGCATTATTGATCAGATCGTACTTGAGGTCATATAAATAACGAGGCAACATATCACAATCCAATACCATTAATTAAATCAGTGTGTTCACAGAATGACGAGGCTTTCGATACCATTTTAAGTCTAATCATGGCTTTCGATTGGCTCCAAGAATCAGTTGAACGAACAATTATTTTATGAATCGAAAATCATATTTCTTGAATTCACATATTGCAATAATTTTTTGTTTGCAAGCAATTGCAAATTTAATAAAGTAATCTCAATTTGCCAAATTTATTATCAGATTTAGTAAAGATAATTAATCATATTTAGAGTTGATGAGCTCTTGTTTAGCAGTAATCCCAGGTTATATTGGATTGCATAAATTTCAAGTTTTTAGTCTCACGTAAGATTTCTATCAATTTATGCAAGGATTAACGAGTAGGGATAGAGTACACATGGTTTCAGTGGTTTGAGAATGAGAAGGCCAGTAAATGGATCTCGATGATGATATTTGGAGGCTTTTGATAGTCAAATTTAGAAGAACGATATGGAATTCCATGCCGACACTTCCAAATACCAGATTCAGCCGATGATTAAAACATCCTCAAATGTTTAGAACTTCAAGCTATTCGATTCTCATCAATGGTTCTCCCATCAAAATGAACACACGTTCATGGTAGTATAATAATGATTATTCACGACAAAATTCTAATAACCGAGTGACTCGAGACCAACATCCAAAATTCAAGATTTCCCTCCAACTGTTATGGCCTTAACGATGTACCATAATCGATAGGAGATAGGGTTGGGGCACCTTGTTAAACATCTCGTATGCCTGACTATAATTCCCAATTTTCAGCACCTTTTTTGAACTAAAAAGTAGAATCCATTCTCCTTCACTAAGTTTTGTAGAGAAATCTAGCAATGAAGAAGAAGCTGGTTTCGAACAAAAAAATCTCAGGATTATGCTATAGTTTTCCTCCATTGTGGTTACTGGAGAACCGAGAACGTGTCAACTCCACATGGTGGGCTAATCAATTAAGCCTTTTGAACAAGATAAATCCAAGATGTGTGTTTTCGGCTTGTCTCCATGTCATAGAGCATCAGATGCCTCGATTCATTGAAAAATCCTTATCAATCCCATATTGCGAGGCTACCCCTGAATGTTAAGCCAGTCTGTATACATTGTTGTTCCAAACCTGGAACAAATCTCCTGTGTTGATAACAAAAGCCTTTGGATTGGGTTTAGCAACAATCTATTTCCCATGTTTGACTAATTGCAAGCCTCCAACGCGATCTTGGATCAATATTGTGAGGATATCACTTTCAGTGTGTGGCATTGGGCCAAACATTTGAGGTGAAGTCGGGCATGCTAGATATTTTCTCATTAGAATAAAGCCTGTGTTTTGCAAACAAATTTCTTTGAAAAATGTTTAGTAATTTCCACCAAATCTCTCCGCTAAAATTTCTACCAACTTTTGAGCTAGTTCGGACCGCAAATTGTTCCATTGTTGAGCTAAGAATGCAGAGGCCAAAGCCTTTTATCAAACAGATTGTGTACAATCCATAGTCTTAGATTCTTAATCTCCTTTAAGAATCACTATAAAGATCAAATCCATCCATTATCATAATCAAACATTGGAGGTTGCATCCTTATTTGCTAATAAATTTAGTCTATGTATTGTGGCAAACACCTATTTGCATTTCAACTAATAAAATTTCTTCCAGTAACTGCAAATGTATAGTATAGGAGAAGAGATTCACCGTCCTTAGTGACAAATTCTATTGGCATGAATGGATGCTCATAAAAGTCTGTCGATCGTGCTGTTTTTTACTCGGGAGCAAAATCATGATTTATGAAGAACTCCTAGCGGTTTATGCCTTTTCGATGTGAATCTCTTCCATTGCAAATTTCTTAAATATCTCTATTTTTTAATAACCTCTCGGAATCCTTGACGATCGGGGTGAGTCCTCCTCACAATCTTGAGAAGGTTGGGATTATAGCAGAGTGCGGCCATTGGGGATTATAGAAGCCTGGATGCTTAAGAGGAAAGTTTTAGTAGAAGTCGGAATCGAGCCGTTAAAGAACTGACGTTTTCAAATGAACTGATTAGTGATTATTGAAGAATAGAAGAAGCCCTCATGTTGCAACTCGTAATCACAGCCAATTGATTGATTCAGTCTCAGATCCTCAACGCATTGAAGAACCAAGTAAGCTCCTTAGCCACAGATTGTGTAGATTGCAAATAGATGATTCGGCGATAGGTGAGAGCAATCATCCAGAATTGCGACCTCAGAGAGCTGGACGCCTGGAATTGGAAAGCTGCCTATGCCTGCCTGTAGAGTCGTGGATGAAGGGATGGAGCGCAGAGCGAATTGGCTGGCGGGTTGCAGTGAAGGCTCTGGAATGTCCACCATTTTGTTTGGTTTTCAAGTAACAAAGGTTTTGCCTAAAATAGGTAATGAGCTTCTAGCAGAACTTATTCAAACTTTGTTAAAGATGGCACCAACATCCGAAGAAGAACTAAAGCTGAGGCTCTATAGCGGCAAGCAATTTTTTCGAATGGGTTCATACATGTTCCACAAACCGATCAACACTGGGCCATTAACGGAAACAGAATACTCCTTTAGATTTAGCAAAGTAGGGTTGGCCTAGATCTGCAAGTTAGTGTGGGTTTCATGGCGGCCCAATTCTCAACTGTCGAAGAGCTCACAAACATCGCCACCAGGTACTTGAAAGCAATAGTCAAGTTGGTTACGAACTCTGCCAAATCTTGCCTCCGCACTGAATCGAACCTCCTTGACATCATCATTTCCCTTGAAGATTTGGTTCTGTACGAGGTTTCTGGGTGGGTTTGGTACCAAAGTAAGTAGCAGGTGGTTAAAGATTTGATGAATAAATGGAAAATAAATTCATTGGTACAGGTTTCAAGGAGTTGCTTTTATCTACCGGCTCTTTTATTGGGATGGCCTTTATTTATTTTATTTTTGTGGTTAGATCATTCAATTTGCTGAATTTTTTTTTTTTTTTTTTGAAATTGATATTTGAGCAACATGATTTTTTGATCGATTTCCCACAGACAGGGCCAATTGATTCGGTAATTTTTCTGACATTGACATGGCGAGATCAAAAGCTGATATTTTTTTGGAGATGAGGACCCAAGCTTTCAAGAAACCTGCAAAAAAGGCAACTAGGGATGCCCTCGTCGCCCCTCCGGTGTGAGAATTAGTATTCTGGAGGGAAGCAGAAAATATATAACTAGAATATATGTAAAGAATTATGAATGAATAATATGTGATCAAAGGAGATGTATTTATAGGGCTGAAAAGCCCATAACCTTTTTTAATTAAAGAATGAGTCATTTTGGTATAAACTTACCTTTTAGGAGGAGTTCTAACCTTACAAGAATTGTACTTCCTCTTTTTTAAAGACGTTTCCTTATAGTTATGTCTTATTTCGAGGGCCCAAAAAGGTGGCACATTGGTAAAGGCCATAAACGAATAAGACTTTGAACTCGTTTGTATTGGACTTGTATGCGTAATATGGTCGGGATGTACCATCCATAAAACGCTATAGGATTAAACAAGACAAGGCCGGGAATACCCGACCTAGGTTATAGGATAAGCCCGAGCAGACATGTCAAGTTGTAGATGAACGGATATGGTAACCTAATGAGGTCGGGCATCAATCCCGATCTTATGCATGGCCTAGACATTCTTGCCCGACCATTTGCTTATTTGGTTGTTGGTCATAGATGTGATAGACCCATTGATCAAGGTAATCCCGAACTATTATATTCCGAACCCCTAAATTATTGTAAGACGTCGTGAATTTGTATCGATTAGGCAAGATAGAAGGCCGGCCCAAAGCATGACCTTGGGCCTCACATATAAAGGTGAACAGTAATATTCTGATAATGGAATGACTAAAAATATATCGATCAATTACAATTCTTTATCGATTAGGTTCACGTTTGTAAATCTAGAACTTCTGTTTTGCATCAGGATAACTTGCAAAACGGGCAGCTTAAGCTTGATAAATTATTGAGTTAAACTTTACTCCTAGACTCCAGTACGATTGTGCAACTACAAGTTTGGAAGGACTTGCAAGGTTAGTGCGTCATTTGATTTAGATAATGACATTTGAATTTGATTTTGAAAATGTGACATTTGAATTTTGAAATTGGCTATGATCTACACTTTCTTAGGAGCTGATATCTCATATTTTATTTCTTAATTTGAATCAATATGTGCATATAATGGATAATAGATTATCTATTAATCTATTTACAAAAATCAAAAAAATTATACTCATAGAGATGGAGCACAAAAATTTGTTGAGCTAGCTCGTGACTATATAAATTCAGAAATGATTGTATGCCCTTGTATTAAGTGTAGGAATCTAAAGCATCACCATTATGATATGGTGTATGAACATTTGGTTATTAAGGGTATGGATCCTACATATGTCGCTTGGGTATTTCATGGAGAACAACCAAGTGAACCAAATTTGGTCGATGTAGAAATACCTGAATCGCATATGATATTTAGGGACTTCTATGCACAACTTGATGTGGATCCTGAAAACCCTATTGATGGAAGAGAAGATGAGATTGAAAGTTTAGTTGATAATGCTGAAACTCCTTTATATCCTGGTTATAGGGTGTTCATGAAGATGTCAGCTTCGATTGCTATGTTTAAGCATATAGCTACACATGGTTTATCGGATAAATTTGCTAGTATAGTTGGAGCTATGGTACGAGAACATGTGCCTATTATACTTAAATATTGGCATTCAGTGGATGAGAAGGAAAAAAAAAAGAACTTTGGAGTATCGTGCATGTATGATTCTTAATTGAATTTTAAGATTATTTTTTGTACAAATAAGTTGTAAAATTATATTTGTGTAAAAATACAGTAAATGTTCAATGTGGGTGATTGTCATAAAAAATGACATTTCAATGTATGGGAAAGTATTGGAGGACGTACAAATGCAGACTTAGAAAACAAATTCGAGGTCAGGTCAAATCCTCTTTGAATAGGACACGTATTATTAACCTTCTTAGACCAAAGAATGTGCTCTCTCAAGAAGAATGTGAAAAATTTGTTGAAGATACTCTTTCCAATAACTTTAACGTAAGTAATATTTGCATACCAATGTTCATTTTTATTTAATTATTGTTGTTTATAACTTTTTATTTTGTGAATAGGAAATAAGTTCCAAGTTCAGTGTAATGAGAAATAATCAAAAGCTTCTCCACACTATGGGACGAAAGGATTATCCACGTGTGGCTCATGAAATGGTACAATTACAAACATATCTTTAATTTTTACTTGAATTGTCACATGCTAATACATATAATTGTTGGATTTTTATTGCAGAGGAAAAACAACCCAGATATAAAAGGGATAAGAACCAAAGTATGGATTCAAGGACATCTAAGAAAGGATGGAACTCCAATAAATGAAGCAGTTTCCGAAACTCTGGTATGTTAGAAATCTATGTACATTATTTTAATAATAAATTTACATTATTAAATGTATCACTTTTTAGCATAAATGAGGTTCATAAGTGCATAAAAAGATAGAAGATTGTGCACAATCTATTTCTGATACACCGACAGAAGATTCCATTTGAGATGATGCTGTTGCTCGAGTTTTAGGTCCTGAAAATCGTGGAAGAGTTAGGGGACTTGGATTTAGAGTTGCACCATCAAAATTTGATATAAAATTTCAAAGTACTGGAAGAGTGAAAGAATTTGAGAATCAATAGCAAACTCAGTCACAAAAACTACAGACTCAGTTAGAAACATTACAACTCAGTCAGAAAAAATGGAATTGATAGAAGAAAAGGTTGAAGTATTAATCAGGTTATGTCAACAGGTATAGCAATTTACATTATATTAATATGATTGATGTGAACAACTTTTTTAATGTTTGTGTTATTCTACAGAATGTCGAAGATAGGAACACATGAGTATACGCCTCAGGTTTTTGTATTTTAAAATTTTAATTGTTTATATTTAATATAAATTATTATTGCAGCGTCTTAACTTCAAAAGGAATTTCTTCATTTAACTGTAATTTTGTAGTCACATCAAGGAAGTGGTGTTCAAGGAGGTACATATATGGAGAATGCAAGGTGTCAACTGTTGCATTGGTACAAGTATGACGAGGAAGAAATTGTTGCCGAAGGGAAGATTGCAACAACAGACCCAAGTGCAAAGGTGCATCACAAGACACTTGGACGAGATTGTTGGAAGGTTTGGGTCGAGGAAGTGCACATGAGTCATTTGGCCTTATTATACAGACCTATGAGTTTCGATTGCTTAGTGAAGCCATGGGAAGTACTGTTGCTTGTTCTAAAAGCTTTATTAGACTTATTTGATGAAGGTAAAACTTATTTACAGATGAATTTCAATTTCTATTGTTGCGGATTAAGTCTTGAAATGATTTGGTTGTGATCAGTATTGATTCTAGATTATTGTTGGCGTGGAGTTGGGGATGGATTTTGGATTGATTTGATTGTAGTTTGACGATGAATGAGTTTTTAGTTTGATGTTTTAAAGTATTATGGTGGTTGTGATATCCCTCTACAGGTTGACTAAGTCCAATTTATAGGGGAGACTCTGTCCAAATTTCTATAAAGTTTTACAGTAGAAAATGATAATTTTAATATTTAGTATGATTTATTTCTATATTTTTGCATTCAGTGCAGTTGGAGTCTTGATGATTAAACTTTTATAATGTCTTTACAGGTAAAAGTCAATTTTTTAGTTCTCTCACAAGATGATTTGTCATGGGCACAGTTCAAGCTAGACTTCAGAAGTCAGGTAAGTACTCATCTTTAATGATGATTTGTGTTGAAAATGGTGATAGTAACTCCTTTTTGTATTGCTACTGGTCTGCTAGAGATATTGTTGCAATTTAGAGGGATAGTAAATGTCAAACTTTAGATGTGCAATCCAATAGGTGAAAAACCTATATTGCAATTTAGAGGGATAGTAAATGTCAAACTTTAGATGTGCAATCCAATTGGTTTATTCATTCAGGGAAAAGTACGTAACTACAAACATAAAATTATCACTTTTTAAAACTAACAAATTTAGGAATTTTTTTTTTTAAAATCAAGTTTTAATTAGTAATTAATAAATATAATATTGTATAATATAAAAATAATTATCAAATTATATATTAAATTAAAACTAATATAATATTTAAATAAAAAAACCAACAAACAATATGTATCTGTCCATCACATCTCCCATTCAGACTAAACCCCCGCCCCGCCCCCTACCCCCTACCCCACGTAAAAATGGTTTTTTTTCCTTCTACTTTTCCACCACCCACTCGACACCGCCCTACCCACCCCACCCCACCCTACCCACCTCACAAAAATGAGGTTCTTTTTCTTTTCTTCTCTCTCTCCCACACACACACACACGATGTTTTCCCACCCCACCTCACCTCGCCTTACCCACAAAGTGACAATTGATCACACAAAATCACAATTACAAATTTAATAAAAAAATTCACCATAATCCCACCCCACCTCACCTCACTCCACCCAACTTTAACCCACTTGCAAAGTCACATTTGATCATATAAAATCACAATTCTATCACAATTACAAATTTAGTTGCAAAATTTACCCCATCTCACTCGAATGCAAATTCATCACCGGTCACATATATTCACAATTGGATCAAAAATGCAAATTTAGTTGCAAAACCCCACCTCAACTCAACTCACCCCAAAGTCACAATTAGTTACACAAGGTCACAGTTCGGTCACACAAAGTCGTAATTAGGTCACACAAGATCACACCTATCACCAAATATGATTTTTTTCCTCTATATTTCCCATTCCCACCCCACCCGACCCACTAGACCCAAAATAATTTTCTCTCTATATTTTCCCACCCTCATCTCACCTAACTCGCAAAGTCACAATTGATTACACAAAATTATATTTCAGTCACAAATCACAAATTTCACCACAACCACAACCCCACCCCCACCCCATCCAACTCAACCTAACATGCAAAGTCACATCTGGTCACGCAAAGTTACATTTGGTCACACAAAGTCATAATTGGTCACACAAGGTCACAATTCGATCACAATTATAAATTTAGTTGCAAAATTCACCCCACCTCACTCCACATGCAAAGTCACAGCTGGTCACAAAAAATCAAAACTGGTCACTCAAGGTCACAACTTGCGCATTTCTTGTTCACGGTTAGTCAATATTTGTTATCACAATTACCTAATAATTTGTCACATATTATAGTTTTAAAAATATACATCCAGAAATCCATAGCAACAAGAATTACATTAGCTATTTAATCTAAACAATTAATAAACATAAACCTAAGCAAATATATAATAGGGGATCGAATGTACAATATAAACAACATGTAATATAATCCAAATGCAATAATCGTACACGAATTCATAATTCGTTCAAAATTAAAATGTCTAGGTAAAAATGACATAAAGTACAAACAAAGATCAAATAGAATATAAAAAGATCAAATAGTAAATTTAAGTAAAAATTTTGTAAATGAAAATAAGATAAATATTTAATCAATTACATAATAAATTTGGAAATAATTTTTGTTTGTATTTATAAAAAAAGGGAAAATAAATTTAAAAAGATACATCCAGAAAACCTTTGCAATAAAAATTACATTAACTACTTAATTGAGAAAGTAAATAATAAAAAATATTAAAAAATTTAATAAACCTAGGTAAATATAATAGTGGTTCTAATATAATCTTTATCTTTATATATACTAGTGTTTCACCCGTGCGTTGCACGACATTTAGTTACTTTATATATATGTACTATTTGAATTATAAAATAAAAAATAAAATGGAATAGATAATTTCATTAAATTAAACATAAATACTAATATCTAACAATTACAATTGAATTTATACTCATAAATTTTGAAAGACTTCTTTGTAAACTACATTTGTCGTTGAGTTTGTCCTATTACCATTTTCATCACAGATAATCATCTTCAATCCTTTACGACTTGTAACCCTTGACACTGCAACATACAATTTCCCATGACTAAAAACTGGTTTCTTCAAATATAGTCCAACATCTGAAAGTGATTGACCTTGACTTTTGTTGATAATCATGGCATAAGAAATAGTAACCGGATATTGTCTTCTGCTAATCTTCATAGGCAACCTTATGTCTAAGGGTGTCAGCGTCATTCTTGGTATGAAAACTTGAGTCCTTCATTATTGCCGGAAAGGATATTTGCTTCAATTACATGACTTCCTAGATTTGTTACAATCAATCGAGTACCATTGTAGAGACCAATTTAATGATCAATGTTTCGCAACAACATTATTGGAATACCAACTTTCAAATTCAGTTCATGATTCAGTAAGCCAGAACACTTTATGCAATTCAAAAATTCTGGAGTATGCAAATCTTGAAGCAAGCCATTGCTACTATCAGATCTACAAATTCCATCTGAACTCAAATATGTTTTGTAATCATTTTTGTTCCTTGAGACCATGTATTCATTAACTAAAGCAACCACATCAAGTGTTGGAGCAAGTATTGCTCTACTTCTTAAGCATGACATGTCAGCATCGCTTCCCACAACTAAAGGATATATAGCATCTACAATGTCCGAGATCGGACTTCCTGAGCCATGAATTAGAAGATCACTTGGAATTTCAATTGTTCCATGGCCATCATTCGGACCACTAACAATTCCATCTCCAATTTGTGAGATCCAATCTGAAAAGGCTTTCAACTCATTGCACTCATTACTTGAGTCAAGATTTTGAAGTCTCATATTCTTCGTCAATCGTAATACCTTACAATGCTTCCAGATATACGATGAGTTTATCGATGCATGTACAATGTCTTGCCTACTTCCCTTGGGAATTACAGACAAATTTTGTCTAAAATCACCACAAAAAACAATTGTTTTCCCTCCAAAAGGAAGTGCTCTATTTGATCGATTTCTAGCTTTCATAATATCTCTAAGACTTTTATCCAAAGCTTCAAAACAAAATCTATGCATCATAGGTGCCTCATCTCAGATTATGAGTTTGCATTGGACAATTCGCTCGGCAAGTGGAGTTCCTTGTTTTATGTTGCAAGTAGAGTCTTCGTTTGGATTTAGAGGAATAGCAAATCTTGAATGAGCAGTACGACCACCGGGTAAAAGTAGGGAAGCAATGCCACTGGACGCAACATTAAGTACAATTTGCCCCTTTGACCTTATAGCCGTAGATAAGGTCTTCCAAACGAATGTTTTTCCTGTACCACCATAGCCATATAAAAAAAATACTCCACCTTTCTGCTCTCAGAGGCAAACATTATGGTATCATACACCCTCTTTTGCTCATCAGTTAACTTCAAAACCAAAGAATTAAGCTCTTCAGCCAACTTTCTTCTATTATACTGCAATTCATCATTAATTAGCCTATTCTGATTGAATGACATATTAATCCCTTTAGGAGAAGGCATAGAATGAACATCACGAAGGCTCTTCCCACTGCTACGCAAAATATTTTCAATATCATATAATGCAAAATTCTTTATCTCATCGTCAGTCAATTGAAGTTCTACAAATTAAAAAATATGAAAAATGAGAACATATTATAATACTTAAAATGATAGGCAATATCATATAAAAATAAAATATTATAATAGGCTAGTATATAGATAGATTGTAAACCTCTATTCTGCAAAATTTCACGTTGTTTGTGAAGTATATCATTGGAAAAATATTTCCAGCATTTTTCCCATACATCCTCGGTTTGGTCAAGTAATCAGTCACCAATAAAGTTGCAAACAATCTTCTTAATGATTGACCAGATCCCCAATGGCTAGCTTCAGAAATTGCATCAACATATTCTTTGTCGTCATCTACCAAACCTAAAGCATAGCAGGCATCTTTGAAAGTTTCATACTGCACACCATTCACAGTCTTTATATCATCGAAACTTTTCGGACAACGAACAATGTTAAGAATACACCTCAAATAAAACATCTCTCCAGCACCAGGTGGAACATAAAACACTTGTCCTATTGCAAATCCTTGTTTCCTAGGAAGCCATTCCTTTAATTGACTATGCCAAACAAACTTATTGGGTAATTCAACATATGTTAGATCCTTCACAATGTCCTCATGTTTTTTATTTGCCTTCATCCAGGCCAAGAACATATTTTCTTTTGCACTCCTTCGTTTAATGACTTCATCAATTGGATCTGAATCTGAAAAAATTACACTTTGTTGGTTTGGTAGGTGAAAACTCAATCTTTCCACTGGTGGGTCCCTATAGTGGATATCAAATTTAAGTAGACACCATGCAGCTTCACACGGGGATAGGTATGGACAATCGTAATACATGTTGATCTCATCTGTTGGCATCTGAACATCATTATTCTCCACATATTTGAACAGGTACTTGATTGACCTGCTTTGGTTGCACCATTCAACATTAATACGAGCACCATACTTCAGAAGTAGTTGACGATTGTGTGGAACTAAAAATCGATTGTCCAATTCAATACCATTTTTTTTTGAACAGTTCTACCATTGTTTCTACGTCTATATACCGGATACCCATCATTGTCAACACTTGTACATTCAACAAACTTCTTTGGAAAATGTTTGGTGCATCTACCACCAGACATACATGGATAACTCTTCCTTAATGTACCACATGGACCGTGGATCATCAACTCTAACACTACAGCATAATAATCTGGATCCTTTGTTTTATCTGGTATCTCTGCAGAAATAATTCGATCTATATCTGATGCAGTAGGATACTTGTCCTCCTTTACAAGGAATAGAAGAATATGTGCATGTGGCAAACCAGGATTTTGGAATTCAACCATGTAAACAACTGCATCAAATATAGTAAAATTACATATTTTATCTATATACAACAAAAAGGAAAGAAAGAAACGAAATTAAGCATTTCAAAAATTTCTATAAATATAGTGAAATAATCACCTGCTCTAACTGTACCAAATGTTTTGCAATGTCTTAAGTCATTGATCAAACAATCCAATTTCATCTTGAAAACTCTGCATACGATGTCAGGTCGATCCTCTATTTTTAAGCCTCTATTCAGAACATATCGTACAATCTCAGGACATTTTGGATTGCATGTTATTGTAATGAAAAGATCAGGATATCCAATCCATTTGCATATTGACATCGCATCTTGATAATTTTGAATATATATCGTGCACCACCCGTGAAAGAAGGCGAAAGTACAACACGTTTCCCTTGAGAAGCGGGATCAGTCTCTCCTCTCAAAACTGACTCTTCTAAACCTTTATACATATCACATCTTAACTCCTTTTGATGAGTGCGTATGTATATCAAACGCGATGACTCAACCATGGTGTACGCATCAACCAAAAATTGTTGAAATAATCTCCTAGAGTACAAAATGTGTGATGGTTCACCTTCTCTTTCATGCAACCTAAATGTAAACCATTCTAGCATACTAACTTTATTCCTACCTCCTGGATTGGTCTTTTTCAACGGAATATCATCTCTATATCCATCTTCACCGTATGGAAAGATAAGTGGATATTGCAACCCAAGATATGAAACATGCAACTCATTTATCTGCTTTAGTTCTCCACTCTGAGTCTCAAGAATTATATCTCTTTCACCTTGACATGTCTCAGAATCTCCCGTTAGTAACCCCACAACTTCATCAACTATTGGCAAGTTATAGTTTCTTCCATCACTTTCTCGTTTTCCAATTAGCCTCAATCTGACATCCCTACGATTTTCATCTCTCATCTTATCTCTAGCCATTCGAAATGATTTTGCATGGATGTTGTACTCATCAAGCATTGATTTCAGGTTAGAGACTATTTCTGAGTGTAGCCTGCTTGTAGAAGAATCATGCCCACTGCATTATATTTGTTAAACAAACAATGTAAAAATTATAAATGTATTGAATGATAAAAATACTTAAGGGTAATATATTAATTTCAGGAAGAGGTAACTAACCTAACAGCCTTTATTCTATTCTCAGTCTCATTTTCTATATCATATATGTACAAGTGAGAAAACTTAGGCGCGGAATCATCAGTTGGTAACAAACTTCCAATGCGGTGAACATTTTTCCCATGCAGCCTAAATACAGGAGGCGATCCACCCTTATTCAAACTTGTGTCAATCTTTCCATCCATAGATGTAAAAGAAAACATCATATTGTATGACCGTATATTTTGACGAAAATGTATGCTTCTCTCAGTTGACCCATTCATTAGATCTCTAATCACACTCGGAGGCTCGTGCATTAATGGAATCTCAACCCTCCCATTCATGCAACATTTAGAATATTGGGGGTTTCGTGAATTATAGTTTTTCCCTACACTGATGCGAACCCGGGAGGGGGTCCGCGTCGTAGCTCGCGGAATAACGCTTGGAAAGTTCCGAATTCAGGTTGGAACGGACGAGAACACTACAACCTGAGCCTCATGACGTAAGAACCATGGGTATATTAAACCCAAGACCCGTTACGATGCGGAAACAAGAACCGTAATGGTTTGAACGCCACAAAGGATGCCCACGCCTTTGATAAGTTCGATTTATTGAACGCCACAAATATCCCACAATATTTGATAAGTTCAAAGTTTGTTCAATTCCAGAACAATGTTGAGAAAACACTCAATATATTTTTCATTCATCAAAATCTTACTTTTACATTGAATGGAAAAGCATATAAATTGACAGAATAAAACCTAGTCGCTAACTGACTCTGAATAGAATTCTAGTTAGGCTAAAATTGCTAAAATAACCAAAATTACCAAAATTTAAAAAAGAATTAAAAACCAATAAAGGAAAAAAAAATCAGCTGAAATACTAAAATCCCGAAAATCTGATTCGCGCCACTTACGGCCGTAAAAGTCGGACTTATGCCCGTAAGTCCTTCTCTGATCAAAATGTCTCAATATTAGTTACGGCCGTGAAGATTGATGTTACGTCCGTAAATCTCCTTCTGAACAAAAATACCAATATTCATTTACGGCCGTAAGGAAGGTGATGCGGCCGTGAAATCCATAAGTAAGTTACGGCCGTGAGAAACAATGTTACGGCCGTAATGCATCTTTTGTCCAATTTTCTGATCCTTTGACATTAATTGATCTGATTTGAATCTCGACTCGAGCCCAACATGAAACTTGTTCATTTTCCTATCTAGAATATTGTTGAATTTCCCGTGTCTTGATTTCTCATTTTTCACGCCATTTCTGGATCACATCGTTCTCTCTTCCTTTAAGATGATTCGTCCCGAATCATAACATTGTTCTTAGCTTCTTTTCCGGATCACATCATCCCCTCTTCCTTTAAGATGATTCGTCCCAAATCATAAAGTTGTTCTTGGCTTGCTCACTTGGTTTAGCCTCGAACCTTCTTCGTACAAGCAATGTTTGATCTTTGACGTTCTCGGAACCTGCTTGACTTCTTGTTTTGGCTTGAATTATAGATTTTCCGGTCAAGCCCACCCTGATTCGTATCATTCCCTCCTTCTTTAGGATGATTCGTCCTGAATCATGGTGTTGTTCTTGAAAAATCAAACTGTACCTCTTCAATCAAACGGAAAATTGTCGATTCCCTGACATGCATTCAATAAATGATGCTCCTCCAATTTGTAGGCAAGAAGGTATTGAAACACGAGGGGAATTGACCAATGTTGATGTAAATCAAACTTCCATGCACAATAACCCTACAAGAAAGATTTTTAAAAAATGGGGAGGGAAATGTTAGCGTCTCTATGCACAAGGTATGGATCCTTGTACTCATGATACAAAACCTCCACAACTTTTTTTCCCACCACGAGGCCCTTCTCGTCGCCTCCAAAAGTCAATATACTTTCTTGCTCATTCTCTTCAATATTTTTATTAACAATTTCAACATTCAAATGTTGAACTTCTACCCCAACTCTCAATTCATTCCTATCATTGTCAACAATGTTATTTTCAATCTCCTCTTCCACAATTTTATTCTGTACTTCAAGACTCGGAGTTTGATCAACTACTTCAATTTCTGAGCTCAATCACCTCTCCTAATTTCTCATGCTTTTGCTCATGCACCACCTCATAATAATTTTATCGACATGATTAGGCACCTCCTCAACACTACACAAATTTTTATCTTCTAACTCGTCCCTCAAGTCTCCCTCCTTCTTAACAATCATATCCAAAGGCCTTTCGTGTAATTTAACTACCTCCTCTCTTCCCCTTTCTCTCTCTTGCAACTCGGCTAACTTTGTTCTAGCCTCTTGTCCCTTCATCTCTTCATCTAACTGTATTAATTTCGTGGCCATCTCCATGAATTCATCCTTCATACTCCATTCATCATCTCCGAATTTTCTTTGCTCATCCCTCTTTTCTCGCAATACTTTCTCTTCAAGTATTTGTTCCGGGGTTAACGGCATAAGCTTAATACTTTTCCCATCCTTAACAAATTTATATATATTCCTACGTTTATCGTAGACTGCTTTCCTCTCACACTTCCACAATCTACTCAACAAGATGTCACAAGATTCTAGAGGCAGCACATCACACTACAGTTCATCGCTATATCTTCTAAGTGTCAATTTCACCATAACCCCATGAGTTACATTTACCTGCCCACACTCCTTTAACCACGTCAGCCTATAAGGATCGAGATGTGGTAGTAAAGGTAAGCCCAACTCCTCAACCATGGTGATACTGGCCAGATCGCAATAATACTCCTTATCAATAATAATATTGCACACTTTACTGCCCACATGACACCTAGTCTGGAAGGTAGGGTCGAACTCATAATTCATCCCTTTAGGTAGCTTTCAAAAATTTGAGAGACTCAAAATAAGAGGGTCCATATATTGACAAATATCAAGAAGGAATTTAATGTTGACTCGAAAAGGAAAAAAAATATCAAGAATTTTAAAGAAATTCAAAAAGTGGTTCTTGAATTTGACTCGAAAGGAAAGAATATCAAGAATATTATAGAAATTCAAGAAAGTGGTTCTTGAATTTTGACTAGAAAGGAAAGAATATCAAGAATTTTAATTTGACTTCGAAGGCAAGGAATTATCAAGAATTTAAGGAAATTCAAGAAAATGTTTCTTGAATTTCGGAGTGAATTTTTTTTTTTTTAATTATGATGAATTTTCGGAATTAATAAAAATAAAAAAAATAAAAAATAATTTTTTTTAATAAAATCCGAAAATTCGAAACGAACGCAACAAAACAAACGGAACTGGATTTGGATGAAAAATAGACAGAAAAACACTTTTGATTTTTTTGGGACTGACTCTTATGGATCAAAATGAAAAAAAATTTACTGGTAAGAAGAATAAGAAAAATTGAAAACAAAGACTCAAATAACAAAAATAGGATATGGATGATTTTTATGGGACTCGATGATAAACATAAAAATCAAACTGGATAGAAAACACAAGAACCTGAATTCAGGGTTCAGTTCTGATACCATATAATGCGAACCCGGGAGGGGGTCCGCATGGTAGCTCGCAGAATAACGCTTGGAAAGTTCCAAATTCAGGTTGGAACAGACGAGAACACTACAACCCGAGCCTCACGACGTAAGAACCATGGGTATATTAAACCCAAGACCCGTTACGATGCGGAAACAAGAATCGTAATGGTTTGAACGCCACAAAGGATGCCCACGCCTTTGATAAGTTCGATTTGTTGAACGCCACAAATATCCCACAATATTTGATAAGTTCGAAGTTTGTTCAATTCCAGAACAATGTTGAGAAAACACTCAATATATTTTTCATTCATCAAAATCTTACTTTTACATTGAATGGAAAAGCATATAAATAGACAGAATAAAACCTAGTCGCTAACTGATTCTAAATAGAATTCTAGTTAGGCTAAAATTGCTAAAATAACCAAAATTACCAAAATTGGAAAAAGAATTAAAAACCAATAAAGGAAATAAAAATCAACTGAAATACTAAAATCCCGAAAATCTGATTCGCCCCTCTTACGGCCGTAAAAGTCGGACTTACGGCCGTAAGTCCTTCTCTGATCAAAATGTCTCAATATTAGTTACGGCCGTGAAGATTGATGTTATGGCCGTAAATCTCCTTCTGAACAAAATACCAATATTCATTTACGGCCTTGAGGAAGGTGATGCGGCCATGAAATCCATAAGTAAGTTACGGCCGTGAGAAACAATGTTATGGCCGTAATCCATCTTCTGTCAAATTTTCTGATCCTTTGACATTAATTGATCTGATTTGAATCTCGACTCGAGCCCAACATGAAACTTGTTCATTTTCCTATGTAAAATATTGTTGAATTGCCCGTGTCTTGATTTCTCATTTTTGACGTCATTTCCGGATCACATCATACACGCTCCATGTACCAAAAATACGCCCCACAATATTGACACTGAAATGTTGGATCTCCAAAATCTAAGTACTCTGCGTTTTTTTTTTTTTTTTTTTTTTTGCACATATTATCGGTTAAAATAGTAAGCAAACAATGTATGTGACATAAGAAAAGAAAGATGTAGCAATAAAATAAGAATATATATATTAATAAACAATACTTGACTAACAATGAAATAATCTTGTACATATGTATATAAGCTAATTTATCCTACTATTCGTAATACTAAACATAATGACATTATATGTCTAAAAACATTAATGAAATAACTTATTGATTTCTTAACATGGTTCAAAAAATTTAACTGACAATTTTGGACAATAAAGTATGTGACAGATTGAATCACTATAATTGGAGTACTCAGCACTTTCTTGGTTTAATATATAAGTTAATTTATTAACTAAACAATGTATGTGATGCAGAAAATGAAAGCTACATGATGCATAAATGAAGTATTAAATAGATAGACCAAGATGTACAATAAAGTGTTCTATTACCCAAAAAAAGAAATAAATAAATGACTAATACAATAGCATCATTGTAGTCAACATCTTTTAATTTTAATTTTAAAAGAACATGATTTAATATTGAAATTTTCAATGGGACACGTTAATTATTGCATACAAATTGGAAAAAAAATTTGCAATCATGATATGCACAAATAATAATAATAATAATAATAATAATAATAATAATATGTTGTCATAAATCCTTCAGAATTTTTTGCAAATCGAACTGTAAATCCTCCTTTATGCGTCCCCATCATGAAGATGACTCCAAGATGACTCCGATTAAGCAAAAAAATAGCGAAATCAATCGAAAAAACTCAGATTATAATCATTGTAAAAATCAAGCATACCCACAACCGCATCTCAGGTATCCATACTACATCTGTAATAAATGATACTTAGCCTGATTGAAATTACACGGCGCGTTAAACATGTTTATATATGGATTTGCAGGCAACCGTCTATTACAATATTTTAGAAGGAAAAAACGCTTTATTCCAAAACATTCAAGTAAATAATACAATTTAAGGATAATGATGGTATTTTTCTTCTTTTTTTTTTTTTTTTTTAAATTTCGTAAAAAGAAAAAAAAAGGAATTTTCAAAGTGGTAAACAAATTTTTCCACAGTCGAATAAATTACATTTTCAACTCATTAGTAAATAAGTTCATTGTTCGAACTATTTAAAATATTAAATCACTAAATGTAATATGATCATCAAATGTTATGCAATTGGAAACTAATATAAAGCTATCCAAATTGAGTTTAGCTACATAAGGAATGATCCATTAGAATGGTTATTAACAAAAAATAATTGTAAACAACGGAAAAACGCACCGACTCGTGATACATTTGCACTTTCAAAATCTTCATCTGAAACAAAGAGAAGAACATATTTATATACCACATTTCAATGCAACACATTAACAGAAAAAATGAAAAATAGATCGTAATCTTTAAGAGCTCTCACCATCAGAGTCTGAATCACCATCAATACATATATCTGATCCTAGTTGAAAAAATAAAATAACTAACGTGGGTGAACTCCCATGTGATTGACAATCTATATAGGAATATTAAAAATATTAATGTAGGTACCTATATCATCTTCAGCGTCTGATAATTCAATTCGATTTATTTCGTTGCAGGTTCTTGAATTGTTAATGCGATATTTTCCAGGGGTAATCTCACTGCTTGATGGAGAAAACATGTTGATTTGAGTCAAGGAATTTGATTTTCTTGATTTTGCAATAGGCAGGTAAGATTGCGAGCGTCTGAAACATTTAATGCACATACCCATTGATATAAGTAGATAGTGAACGTTGTCAATTATATAGTAATCAACAACTTCTTATATGTTAATAAGATACCATTAGTAATGTTACTGGGTGGAATCCTGGTCCACCCAATTGATGAACCAGTGTGAGGACTGCTTCTGATTGTCATAGGATGACTTGAAACTATTTTTAAAGTTTGTGCGTTAACATCCTCTACCCATTGAAAAATAAAATGTCAAAAATTACATAATTGATAACATATCCTTTTGGTTGACAGACTAAATAGATAAAAAAGAAGTATAAAAATACAATAAGTTAGTTTGATGTTACCTATATCATTTATTTGTATCTCGCTGGAGATACCCGTCATGTTAATTTGATATTTACCAGGGGTAATTCGCTTGCTTGAAATGGAAATCATATTGCCTTCATTCAAATAGTTGATCTGTGTTATAAAGTGCTTTAAAGGTTGACATTTTTGTTGCTAAACTCGCTGACCTCCATCTAAAAAAACAAACGTACACCACCATGACGTATAAATTATAATTGGTTTCATAAATGTATTTCTCTTTAATAATACACTATGTTATTTCAATATTGATTCCAATTATAATTTCGTAGCAATTATCTCAATTCGAAACCAAGGCTACTATGTCATGATTCTATACGAAGCTTCATCATTTCTAAGCTAACTAATGTTTATAATAAAAATAAATAGTTGTAAGTAATCTTAAAAAAATGTCAGTAGTAGCAAGATTTACTGTAAATACATACCATTTGTGATATTGCTAAGAGGAATTCTTGCATATCCTGACGATGTACCAATGCCAGAAGTGACATGGCTACTCATAGCTTCAATAGCACTTGTTCGTAAATTTCGTGGTTGAACACTTTCTGTTAATTAGCAGAAAAAAATGACCATATACTACATTGACATTAAGCTCACAATTTTCAACCACACATCTCATCAATTTTTATAAAAAAAATCTACTAAAAATCCGATTTTAATTTCTACCAAATAGGGGCTAAGTAATTACTATGAAGTCTCTAAAATGATAGCTCAGCAATCTTTGTAGCAACTTAGAAACTGAAGCTACATCTCAAATCACGGTATTATTATCAAAGTTAATTTACGGAGATCTTACATATTATAGCAACAGGTTATTCAATGAAGCTTATATCCATAACTTCATGACATAGTCGAGCGGGGTAAGTACATAACACTATTCATTATCAAATAATTGCCTAACACCAGAGGCGGCCCTGAGGCCGTGCGAGAGGTGCGACGAACAGGGTACCAAAATTTTGGGGGCACCAATATTGAAAAATATATTAGAACATATTATTTTTTTAAAAAAAATTTAGATTTTTTTATACCAGTACGTGGACAGCAAACGGACGGACCAACTTTAAAATTTTCCCAAATTTTCATTTTTTTTTCACCCCTCACCCCATTGTAAATAAAAAACCTACTCCTAGACGGTAGCTTGAGACCCCCCCCCCCCCCATCTTCCAAAACAACCCCATTTCCTATGTAAATCAAACCTCCCGAGAATAGAAGCCAGATTCCACTTTCTAGAAATAAAAAATCAGCTCATTGCGTCTACATCACTGTCTTCGTTACAAGAAAATTCCGGATTCATCACTCGGCTCCGTCTCATTGACATTGTCTGTCTGTCTGTCTTCCAAGTTCCAAAAGGGCAAAACCCTCCATTGTCGCGACTATGCTTCAGCTTCTACCTTCATCGCGTGAGTCTGCAGGTAAAATGTTAGATTGCTTTCAGCCTTAATGAGTGATGAATTTAGACTTGTTGAATGTTGATGCTGAATTTTGATATATTGATGTTGAACCCGAATCCCAAATTTTCAATTGAGGTTCAAATTGTGTACAATGCCAATGGGCTTGGTTCGTTGACTTCATTCAGTGCAGTGCTCGGTTCATATTCTCTTATTAGTCATTTCTAAACCAGGTTATGTTTTTCTGATAATATTTATCTTCTCTTCTCTTTCGTTTGTTTTTTTTTTTTTTTTGCGATAAAAAGATTAAAAATGTTTTATAGAAAACAATTATCTGGATGTGATAAATGAAAGAAAAGAGAAAATGTGAAGAGTTAATACAATCTCAAAAAGGTGCTCTTGATAGATTCGTGGTCGGATGATTGCAAGATAAAGACACTATAATTGACACGCCAACGGAAGATTTAGCTAATGACCAACAACTAAATCACGAGAAAAAATTTGGACTCAATGAAAATAATAATAATAATGAAGATGGTCACGATGAAACAAATTTTGTAGGTGATACAAATGAAGTACATGATGAAAATTATAGAAATGAAGGTATAGATGATTTAAGTGATGCAAGAAGAACTAATTTTAAATGAATTGTTGCATTTCAAGACTTACATATGATATTATTTGAGTAGTTTTCTTTCTTTTTCAGGTCAACTCATATTGACCATCAAAGATATTAGTAATTTGGATGACGCTTTCTTATGAAAGTTCATGCTTTTGAATGTTCTACAAGGCATAAATTTAATTTTTTAGTTTACATTTTCTTTATGACATGAAAACGATATAAGAAAAATATTGAAAACCATATTTCTGTTATATGGCATTTTTATTTATAGTGAGTTTATATAAATAGTTTATTTTTTTCTTTATACGCATACTTTATAAATAAAGAAAGGGGGTACTTTTTTAACATTCGCACAGGGCACCCAAAAACACAGGGCCGGCACTGCCTAACACTTCCACGATTATGGTGACTCATCATTTTTTTTTCCATTAGTTGCATCTTACATGAATCATGTTAATTAGAGAACTAAAACAAAAAAACCGGACTTATCAATGCAAAGACACAAATACACATACTGAGTACACACAAATGAATGGTTATTGATAGATAATATTTGAATCAGAAAGATGAATTGATTTTTTTGACAAATCAATTTGAAACCTAAGCTAAAAAAAAAATGGATCATGTTTTAACTTAAAATAAAGAAAATAAATGGAGATTCATCATTGTAAAGATCCAAATACACACACAGTAAGCACAAATGCCTATCTAAAAATAGATTAGATCATGATTTTGGAAGTTGAATTGTTTTCCTTTATCAAAACAAAACATATAAACTAAAAAAAATGAATCTTTTTTTTTTTTTTTTAAACAGAAAATAACGAAAATAGTGGAATTTCATCAATGTAAAGACACAAACACGCACACAGAGTATATGTAAAACCCCTTGTGTAAAGATAGATTAAAATATGAATTACCAAGTCGAATTGATCTTATTATCAAAACTAACAAAGGAATCTTGTGTTCTACAGAAAACAACTAAACAGAAATAGTAATAAATATTGATAGCATAAACTCAGATGACCAACAAATGCAGTCGTAGCGAGAAGTATTTCTAAGATAGTAGGTAAGAAAGAAACACGCACCATCTTGCACAAAGTTGGAATCCATCCTCTTCCTTTTTGTGCCCTCTCTATCATGACTTTCGTTGTTCATTGTGAAGGTAGTAGAGGATTTGATATGATGGTAGAAGAGAAATTCCTGGAAAAAAAGGTTTCGCGCAATTGACAAATGAAGGAGAAAGTGTATTGTTCAAAGTGTAATAGTAAAGATGAAATTATCATCAAAAAACGACTCATCGAATTCTATCTCGTGAACAGGGGTAGGTAGGATTACAAATGAACATGAATTGCGTCTCTTCATTCCCCAAATGATTTTTTTTTTTAATTTATATACTCATGGGAAGCCTAACATTGAAAGTATAATTGGACACACATTATTGACGAATTTCAGTATCATCATCATCATCATCATCATCATCATCATCATCATAATATCGAAATGATGATGTGAAAAAAATCAGTATTTATTTGAATGAATGTATTGTAATTAATTCCAGGATTATACATCTTGGAGCGAGTCAATTAATAATTAGTAGATTCCTCATACATGCATGACTACTAATAATAATAATAATTATTATTATTATTATGTGCATGCCGATACATTTTGTACTCTTTGAATATGTTTTTGGAACGCCAAAAGTACTTTTAGTAAAAAATGAAGGTGTTTGACTATGATAAAGAAATTACTTTTTGAGTGAATAAACAACTTTTTTAAGCTGTTTGGGAGAAACTCAAATTTGTAGTTTCTCAAAAAGTACTTTTACAAAAAGCTGAAATATATAATATCTTATTATGAAATCTATTGAAAATATATTATATTCCATAATTTGTATTCAAATATTATATTTTATTGATAAAAAAAATTACGTTTTATTAATTAATAAAATTTGAAATATGTTGAAAATATATTATTAATTAATTAATCAGTGGAATTCTTTTTTTTTTTATTAAGATGTTGATACATACTGTGCTATTATTTTGCATTTTAATTAAAAAATAATGAGAATGAATTTTATTGTGTGCATGTCAATACACATCTTGGAGTGAGTCAGCTAATAAGTAGATTCCTCATGCATGACTAATTAATAATAATAAGACTGGATATTACTATGTGCATGCCGATACATTTTGTACTCTATATATATAAAAAATTAATAAGAATGAATATTACTATGTGCATGCCGATAATATTCAGTCTTATTATTTATTAATTAGTCATGCATTAGGAATCTACTTTTATATATATATATATATATGTTATAAAACTATCAAAATCTAAACAAGAATTAGAGATGAAGAGATGGAGAGAATAAAGAGGAGAATTCTCATTCCATTAGGTGTGTGAAATACAACAATGAATGCCTCTATTTATAGGAAGATAAAGTCATTCACAATAATTCTTTACAATATTAATTAGGTGGGAGTTAGGTAAGAAATTAGGTAGAGATCTACAAAGGAATTTCTTAATAATTTCTAATAATTTATAACACTCCCCCTTGAATGACTTATTGCTCAATTGTCTTCCTCGTTAAAACCTTGCTAAGAAAACCCAGTGGGATAAAACTTGAGCAAAGGAAAAAAGAGTACAGCTGCTCCCCCTGATGTTGGCCATCATTAATCATTGAGTCTAATATCCAAAATGACATCAATGATAAGTAGTACAAATCATGTACTGAAATCTGAAGTGCTTCGCTGCTTCAGTGTTTTAGTGCTTTAGTGCTGCCTCGTTAAAACCTTGTCAGTAAAACCCAATGGGACAAAATCTGAACGAAGGAAAAAGAGTACAGCCGCTGCCTCGTTAAAACCTTGTCAGGAAAACCCTGTGGGACAAAACCTGGACGAAGGAAAAAGAGTACAGCATGACAGCATGATTCTCCCCCTGAAGTGTGCAATCAAGTATTCATGAACCTTTTGAATAATGATATCATCTTTCTTCTGGAATATATATGAAAATCTTCCTGTGTGTAGCCGATATCATAACATTCTTCATAAGATGTGTATGATTTTCTTCATTTGTTGATATCATTCCAGTATAACAATGTGTTGCTGAATTATAGCTTGTTGATAGCTATGATGATGCCTCAAAAACCTTGCTAGGAAAACCCTGTGGGACAAAACCTCAGCAAAGGGAAAAAGAGTGCAGTATTCTCATTAATTTTCATCAATACGCCTCAACTGTTGCCTCATTAAAAACCTTGCTAGGAAAACCCTGTGGGACAAAACCTCAGCTAAGGGAAAAAGAGTGCAACCCGTATTTATTCCTTTTCATGGAATATCACAAGTATATTGATGCAATCACGAATCTTTTCATCGTATAATTTATGATGAGCTTTATATAAATCGTTCATAGCTCATGATGTCATAACATGCTATATTAAGCAATGTTGTACTAATTTATTGATTGCATCTTTCACTTCTGGTGAATAATCAAATATTGCATCTTTCACTTCGGTGAATAATCAAATATTGCATTTTTCACTTCTGGTGAATAATCAAATTTAGAATTCACTTTTGATGAATAATCAAATCTAGAATTCACTTCTGGTGAATAATAAAATCTAGAATTCACTTCTGGTGAATAATTAAATATATTCATTTTCATATTCACTTCTAGTGAATAATCAATTTCCCAGATGTCATAAATGTTACACTCCAATTTTACTTTCAACATATTATATCATGGAGTCATTTGTATCATTCTATAGTGATACTAATCTGGGCATATTGAATATTTCAATGATTTATACATGTATGTTCTTGCACTTTATAAACTGCAATTTCTAATTTGCAGGAGCATAATCAATCATTGAAATAGATATCAATTTCGACATATAATCTACAATCATTTTACTTGAAATCCCAACGTACCCCGATCAACTGGTACATCAAAGAATACTCTCAAAGTACCGAGATGAGAATCATACATTTTGATCTCACTCATTGGTATATCAAAGAGCTCAAGCTAGTGATTTAGACTATAGTCTATCCACCATATGTCATGCCAGTTCTATGAAAAATTTCGCGCGCAACTAGTCGTCTTTTACGACTGTGAAATATTTTTCATTTGTACATATAATTACTGACTTTACACATTTAAGCATTTGGACTTCAGGTCCTTGAACAATAATTCCTACATTAGGGTTTCATACTTGGCCAAAGAATTATAATTTCATCAATCTTATTTCATAAGAGGGTATGCAGTCGACTTATTTATCGATTCCATCTCAATATAACATAGAGAGATCTCTTTATATGTTCTATCATCAGATACCTGAGTCTCTTACATTTAATTATGTCCCTTTTACTCACCATGAGTATTTAGTTTCAAAGGGATCATCTCAATCATTCAAGAGATATTTATTTTTTTTGGAATCGATAGTCATTATGCTTCAGGCATAATTACGCTTCAGGCGTGTTTTCCCCAAATATTATATTATATCAATTGGCTAAAATGCCGCACATGTCGTCCCTTTTAAGGATGTAATTTCAACCATATATCTCAGTGCGCTTTGGTGGATTGTATACATATCACACTTTTACAAATCATAAAGCTTCTCGAGCTAATCCCGTTTATTATAGAACTTCTGGTTCAATACGGTTTTATTTCATTTTGATGTATCAATATTTGATTCAATACAATATTGCTAAACTTCTGGTTCAATACAATGTATATTTCATTTATGAGCTTCTGGTTCATACTATATACATATTTCACTTGTACGTATGAACTTCTGGTTCAATACAATGTATATTTTATTTATGAGCTTCTGGTTCATACTATATACGTAATTCACTTGTACGTATGAACTTCTGGTTCAGCAAGATATTTCACTTATACATATGTATGAACTTCTGGTTCAATACAACATTTATTTCATCAGTACGTATTTCTGTACAGTTTAAATCAGTATACCTTTATTACTTTTAGTATACCGAAAAATCAGGTACAATATCCAAGGAAATATCTCATAATCTCAATCTTGTCGCCAAATCTTCCCTTATATCGAAAAAGGTAATGACACATTATCTCACCTTTTCAATAATTTATTCCATTATTTCTTGATGGAATCCATATCACTGACACGCGGAGCCACCGCTCTTTTACGCGTTGAATAATGCTTTTAAATAGATGACTTGGGAAGAAGGCTAGATCCATCAAAAATGGATATCATACTTTCAAATATTCGCAAATATTATTCCAATCTTCCAGTAAATGATTTGAGAAAAATTTATCGAATTAGGCTCGAAAGATTGAGGTTGCTGATGGATCATGGCATGCCAGAAGATGTTCGCTGGTTGATCGAAGCAAAAGTTCGATTAGCTGGTGAATTACCAGATTCATTTTCTAAGCACAAGCCTGGCTTAGGTAAGAGTACTTTTGCAAAGAAGCGAAGAGCAAAAAGATTAAATAGTTGCTACAAATGTGCTCGATGGACATGTGATACCCGTTGTAAATCAATAGGATATTCATCCATAAATCGAGATGATAAGATAGACTTCATTAAGGGTGGACTGAGTAAGGAGTCATTGGATGATATTCGATTGACTCTTGAGACGCACCCTAGTGGGTATGTGCAGCGTGAGCTACTATCTTTATGGGCTAAATTCATCAGCGATAAAGAGAGATATAGTCTCAAAAATATAATAGCAAAAGATCCTGTTTGCCAGGCTGTTATAAACAATGATGCTTTGGCTATGCAGCATTAATACAAGGTAAATCATTTGATATATATGCACATATAAAATATTTTTCTGTTTCTTTTCACGAGTTTTGATAAAGGCTGGTTAAAAATATTAAATCGCCGAAAGGTGAGTAGGATGATTTTGTCAAAAGTAAATCTTCACTTTTTCGAAAAACGACCAGTAAATAGTGAAGCTTTTCGGTTTTAAATAGCCAAACATTTTTCATAGTTCATGCATCCCAAAATAACATTTTCCCATAAGTTTTTCCTTCTTTACTTTCAAAAATGGAAGGACCAAAATTTCGACAGATCAAAACTATCTGTGTATTTTGTGGATCAAAAGTGGGAAAAGGTTTTGGGTATCTAGAAGCAGCCGTGGATTTAGGAAAGAAATTGGGAGAGAAAGGTATCACTCTCGTGTATGGAGGAGGTAGCAGTGGATTGATGGGTTGTGTTTCACAATCCGCTCTAGTAGAGAAAGCAAGAGTGATAGGTGTTATACCTACTCCTTTAGCTGATATTGCAGGCAAAACACGAGGGCATGAAGTACAAACCTTATCTATCCATGAACGCATAACTTGCATGTTATATGGTTCTGATGCCTTCATAGCCCTACCTGGAGGTTTTGGTACTTTAGAAGAAATCTTTAATATTACTTCATGGGCTCAACTAGATCTCCATACTAAGCCTATAGGGCTTTTAAATGTAAACAATTTCTTTGATGGTTTGCTAACATTTCTTGATTATGCTGTGGAACAGGGATTCATATCTCCATTTTCTAGGAGAATCCTTATTTCTGCTCCTACTATCGAGGAACTGCTGGATAAATTGCAATCATATATTCCAATACAAGATCCAGCAGGAGTAAAGATAGATTGGTCGCAAGGAAGGGGAATCAAGCGAAAATGGAGTCCGGTTAATGTAAATTTATCTTTGTGAACTCTAGAATAGGTGGTGGTAGAGTACGGAGTATTCTCACTCTTGAGACACACCATAAATTTCTAGGATTTTATCAATGTATTAATCTTGTGTACCTCAAAGATTTAAAGTGGTAGAGTATGGAGTATTTCTTACTCTTGAAACACACTTTTTTCTTTATTTCCTCAAAAGGTCAGAGGTGGTAGGATACGGCTACTCCCGAAACACATCTCTAATTTTGAGGATCATAAATGTTTTCCCCTTTTGCATTTTGCATGTATGTCTCGTTTATGCTTCTTCAGGAGCAATAATAATATCATTTCAGTATGTTTAGATGATAATTTTTACTTCTTCTGGAGTAAATATGTACTTCTTCTGGAATATATAAGTGCTCGTGCAAGAACTTTTCCAGGCACTTATCATCTAACATTCATCTCATAATACTGATGAGATTATTTTCACATTAGCTATATCCGTGCTATCATGTGATATTATCTTATCATACATCAACATTCTCTTGTTGAATAATTTTCATCCACCCATTCAAATTCAGATATTGGTAACTTCTGGTACCATTGGATAAAACATTTTATTAATATTTATCAACCTTTTGGTAATGATAACTTCTGGTATCATTTGATAAAATATTTTCTAACTTTAGTATTGATAACTTCTGGTATCATTTAATGAAGTATCAAATAACAATAATATTGTATATATATATTAACAATAACGATACTGGGGTTATACCACCAAGTATATATGTTGACAACAACCCTCTAATATGTTAGAATTAACCAACAACTGAGGTGTTTATATGTATTCAATTGATATACCGACCATATAGGCGGTGTCAACGTGATGAAATAATTAAACCGGCCATATAGGCGGAATCGACATAATGAAATAATTAAACCGGGTAAAGCCAACCATGTAGGTGGTAAAACCAACCATGTAGGTGGCAGCATAATATAATTCAATTGATCACATATTAATCGTTAATTTACGATTATTATACTTGTATGTATTATTAAGGGCAAAATCGTCCATATTTTAATATATTGCTCATATGAATAAATTGAAACCGTCAATAGGTTTAAAATTTAATTTAGAACAAACTTACTTTTGGTCCGAAGTTCAAAATCTCGTCAGGATTGCTCCAAAAACAGTTTTTAAGAAAACCGCCATGTTCGACCGCCGGAATATTTTAAAAACTGCACAAAACAGAAAAATAAGATCATAGAAAAATCCAATTCATCAAAACGGACAAACTGCCTTTCGTCATCGCCGGATCCGCCACGCGCCGCCGCCGCCGGCCGCCGCCGGCCGCCACGCGCCGGTGATCGGAAAAATTAACCCATCACCATAATATGTGCCTCGGCGTCCTGAACATGCCGGTGGTCTCCGATTTTCCAAAAGATCAACCGTTTGGCCGGAATCATCATTTTTCAGTCCGCCAGCATCTTCTTCTCCGGACAATAACTTCCGTTTTAACCGTTGGATTTGCGCCAAATTTCAGTCGAGTCTTCTCCTAGAAAAACCCGTTGATATGCCGCTGGCCGATCGTCGATCGGAGTTCAGAATCGTCCGGAATAAGCATTTCAATTTTCGGTCAGATATCTGTTTTTGCACAGTTTTTCAGATTTTCTTCTTCGGTCGATATCTTTTGTTTCAGCCGTTGGTTCTGCGCCAAATTTTAGGCGAGTCTTCTCCTTGACAAGCCCGTTCTGATGGCGGTGGCCGATCGTCGATCGGATATCTGGATCGGCCAGAATCATTCTTTTTCAGTTTGAGAGAAAAGGAAACATTGGTTAGTAATAATCAGGTTTCTGATACAGAGGCTCATCATTTAGATGCAACTGTAGAGCATACTCCCGTTATTACTCAATTGGTTAGAGACTCGTGCTGATAACGTGTTATAAAACTATCAAAATCTAAACAAGAATTAGAGATGAAGAGATGGAGAGAATAAAGAGGAGAATTCTCATTCCATTAGGTGTGTGAAATACAACAATGAATGCCTCTATTTATAGGAAGATAAAGTCATTCACAATAATTCTTTACAATATTAATTAGGTGGGAGTTAGGTAAGAAATTAGGTAGAGATCTACAAAGGAATTTCTTAATAATTTCTAATAATTTATAACAATATATATATATATCTTATTTTTGTGATTAATGAAACACACACCACAACTGGATAGTAAAGCAAGGAAATAATACACCAAATAATTAGACAACTTATAATTAATTTTGAAGAAAACATATTGATAACGATAAATAAATAATGCATTAAATTGTTCAGAATGATTCTTCAAAACATAAGATTACTTGTAGTCATAGATCAATATTCAAAAAGAAAGCATATTGTGGCCATAATAATAGGGATAACGAAACGAAATGAAAATCAGAGAAAAGTAAAGATGACCCTTAGGAAACTCAATTTTTCTCATACTTAATAATCCTTCTAATCTTGTTCGATGACTGCTGCGAAGAAAAATCAAAATCAAGAGCACGTCTCGTTGACCCGAGATCAATTTGGTTATCCTTATTTTCATCACCGGCCGAAGTCTTCAACGGTGTGCTGACCTCAGCATCCGAAAACGTATCCTGCGAAGAAAAAAACTGAAATTAGATTTAGCATGCACCTGGATTTAAGCAATAACCACTACAATATTATTCAGTCAAAGTCGACAATTCACCTGTATGTTGTCATCCTCAACATTGCTACGCTTTCCACCCAGAGTGACATGATTTCCAACCATGTTGTTTGACTGACTTTCACCATCATCATTTCTGTCAAGCTTAGGCATTACACTTATGTTTTCATTTATTTTGTAGACACTATGAATTGTCATAAATGTTGTTATCCTTCACTTGAACCCTAAATAAAAGGGTCTTCCCAACCATAGTATCAATGTCTACCGGATATCCCAATTCAGACGGTTTCTAAGAAATGTTATTAGTTAGTAAATGCAATCCAAAAATTCATAAAAGGAATCTGACATAATTGATTAGGAAAAAAAAATTCAATAAGAAGAACACACACTACCGCGATCATCTCCTCATATAGCTCAACTGCAGTCCTTTCAATTAACTGTATACACTCTTTATCCCATAACAAAAAAGATGTGTGCCCCGTATCATCAAAGACCTTTACTTGTACTTTGTACCTTGATAGCAATAATTACTTCAAATTATTAATAATGCATCTTTATTAAACTGATGACATAAATTGATTTTCATTACAACGAACCTGTAGTTGGGTATATTGCTTTTTAATTCACAGGAAGCACAACTATATCCAGTATCATCAACAATTGGTTTTTTGTAGCACTTGTGGAAAGACAAATTATACCAGTTGCTTGCATGCTCGATTGAGACAATTATGGCACGAACACAGAAATATCCGATCTACACGTATATTAATCACAGAAAAGTTATATACTTACACAGCAGCTGGTATATACTTGGTAATTTTGACTTACTTTTTTCAAAATCTCCAGCTCTCCAATTGTTTTGTACTCAGTAGGCGCACCCCAAAAATCTGAATTAATTGAAATAGTAGTTGAGGTTGAAATATAGCTCATCCTTGAAGACGTTGTGTCCCTTCCAACCAGCAGCCTTATAAGTATCAATATGAATTAGTGCACTTTAGAAAATTACAACAACAATGCTATTAACAAATACTTAGAAAGAGTAAACCAAGTTTGAAAATAAAATTCATACTGGTTTTGAAATCTTTCTATCTCAGTAATATGTGCATTAACCAAAAGCTTCGTAGCATATAAACCGGTAGAAACTTTTACACCTATACAATATTTGGAGAAAGCAAATTAATAATTAAGTAGCATAATAATTGAAAATTTGAGGTTGTCTAAATTTTATAAACAGATTGTCACAGACAAGTCTGGACAGTAACCAGTTAACAGTAAATTGTTAATCGTTATTTAGCGCAGTACCAGATGAATCCTACTAAGGGAGATTCGTCTGGATGGTAAAACGTAAACAATTAGAATAATTTGTGCGGAATTATAAATGAACAAGAACACAATAATTTGAGCTTAACGTGGGAAAAATCCTAACAGGGAAAACCCACGGTTCGCATCCTGCGAACAAAAACAAATCACTATATAAGGAAAGAGTTTATACAGATCAGTCTAAACTATAGGATAAATCTACGCATAGACTTTATCAAACATCCAAGAAATAGATCACTCCCTGATCCTTCTGTGGCATGTAATGCGAGATGGCGTCCCACCACTCTTCAGTAGTTTTCTTTGAATCTGCAACACCTTTTCAGCAACCTCGAACTCCAGTTCGAACACGATCCAAACCTCCCGTTTGATCTTCACGCTGAAATACTTTCCTTCTCTCAGTGGTTGAATCCTCCTCCCAGAGTGTTGATATCACAACTCAATTGAAGCCTTTTGTATTGGTGCACACACGAAAATAGGCTTCAAGATTTCTTAATGAAGTGGACGTGAATTATGTTAAGCTCCACACGATTTTTTTGTATTTTTCACGTCTCTTGAAAAACGTCTCGTTTTTTCTCTCTTTATAGTGCAATTAGGTTTCTTGGTTCCCAAGCTTCCTTATTGCACAAGATCTCTAAAACCTGCAAAATAAGGTAGAGATAATTAGTAAAAGCAAGAGAATTATCCTCAAAATAAATCTTACCATAATATAATGATAAATCTTAAAGGATCTTACCATAAAATAGGATAATGATAAATCTTGAAAGATCTTACTATTTACCAACCATATTTTAGGCCAACTCAAGGTTCTTTATGATCAAGATTTTTGACCAAGATCATCTAACCATATGTAAAGATAAGATTGAAATATTCTTGACCATATTAAGAGGATACTTACTATATCTTGAATAAGCTTGTATGTCAAGAATAATCACAAGAATATTACCATAATATTTTCGAGATTGTGATAAAAATTTCCAAGATTATGATCAAATATATATCAATATTTTCTTGAAAATTATTTTTATAATAAAATGTATTTCTCGAAAATAAGAAATAAATTGCATAATTTAATCTAACTTAATAAATTACTAAATACACTTATTTAGTAATTAAATCAAGTTTTATTAAGTTATACATTCGTGAAAAATAGGAAAAGCCAATATCATAGAATTAACAATAATAATAGTATAGCAATACTGAAACTTTATAAGAGTAAGCACCATTGTAGTTTGTTGCATGACACAACTGCAACACAATTATCAACGGCTCTTGGCTGGCTATCAGTTTCCAAATATCCGAGGATTTCATCCAAATAGTTCTCCCACAGAGTACATGTCAATTTATTTTTCCTAGGACCACCCATTAGAGAAAAAACTAGTAACTTTGCGCTCGAATTATAACATTATATCGATTAATTAAATACATGTGAACAGTTTGCATATACGTACTCCAAGTCTTGAAGATAAACATCTATGAGCCTGGTCTGTCTTCCCCTGGCCATACAATTTTGCACATCACCCCTACTAACAACCTCGCCAATCACATCTATCATGCATCTGAATCACAAAACTCATAAGTAGATTTAGAATATCATTAATTAATATGTGAATTAAAAGCTAACTTAGATATAATTCCGTAAACTATTAGATCCATACCAAATAATTCAGTTTCGTCAGGCTTAAGATTGGATAGGATATGTTGAAATGGCCGAAATTTGCATATTTCTTGAGGAAACGATCCATTTTCGTCAACTGCAACAACTCTCGTCATAGTAATGAACTCTACTTTGTTGTCACAGTATATTTCTCTACACTTTATGTTATTTTTTTCAACAATGAAATGACGGATGGCATACAAACCACCTTCACGTAATAGAGGCTTAAACACACGGATCAAATGTCCTTTAGCTTGTGCTTGTATAAGACCTCCCTGATAACAACACAACATTTAAATTAAATAATTATAAATAATAATAACAGAAACAGAAACCAAACAAAAAAGATCTAAATCTACATCAACTAAATAATGACTGCAATAATGATATAGAGACGATTCATTAAACATTGTAACCAAAATGAAAAACATGGTATTAATTAACATTTTTAGTGTTACAGTGCGCAAGGAAAAAAGAACCAATATAAAACATTAGGAAGTATAATAAAGTTTAGGAAGCTGCTCGTTTGTCGACGAACACAATATCCAGACAGTAGATCTTGTCCTTATATTTGTTGTATGGAGTCTCCCATACACAGGCAGCTCGAACCAAGATGCTCCATGCAGTCGAATTTTTTTGAAGCTTGTCAACAAAGGTATACATATCATCCATTCCTAGAATAAAACATATAAGAAAAAATAAGGACGTATCAAATAAATGCGAGAAAAAAACAGAGGATTAAAAAACGTCCATATCATACAGAAGCTTACCAATAGGTACCAGTGGCGGATCCAGCCGAGAAGTCCAGCTAGAGCGCCATTGACCCTGTCGGCCGTTGATCGTTGACCGACGAACCTCAATGATCGCAGTAGCGAGATTGTGAATATTATTTAATGAAATAATATTTAAAAATGAATAAATAGGTATAGAAATAAAATAAAAAGTTATAATGAAATATATGAACATATAATCCAATACAAACCAAAATAAATGCAAAATACATGACATTGATATAGAACTAGAACCACTGGGTTGAGATTTTCGTTTAGATTGAAAAAAAGTTTCATATTCTGTAAATCAATGATCATAAATCAAATCAAATATTCATCAAATTTCAATTTCCAACCTATAAATCAATAATCACAATTCACAAATCAAATCATATTTTCATCCAAATAATCACAATTCACAAAACTAGCTACATTGCAAAAACTTAAATGTAACATTTATACATAATTCCCAAATCAATTATAACGAATCAAGGTTTAACCTCATAATCAGATAAAATCACATGAAATTATTGTACCGAGACCCATTCTAATTAAGTTGGTATTGAAGAGCGAAAATTAAAAATAACAAGAAGAACAATATGATTTGAAAAAATAAATATAGAGAAAAGAAGAGGAGAAAATTATTCGAGAAATTGTGGTGTACATAAAACATGAGAGAAAATTAAAAGATTATTTATGTGATTTATGAATTAAGAAAATGTTTAAAATTATGGTGTAGAAAAGTAATTTTTGTGATGACGGTATATGTGACCCATCAGATTAACTAATAACTTTATTCTGAAGGGCATAGTGGTCATTTAAAGTGAGGTAAACTTTAGATTGCGCATCAAACTTGCCGTCGTCTCCACGATCCAGATGCTGATTCCAAAGCAGCTTCCTACTCTCATTTCTCTGCCTTCCAAACTAGATCCACCACCAACATACTTGCCACCAGTTCACCACCATATCCGGTCGTCAGTTCACTACCATATCCGCCACAATCTCAGCCACCACATCTCTCACCGTTTCCGTGGCATACAAATTGCCAAAACACAACTCCCATCTCAGATCTAAACGACTATCAAACCATGGGAATGGCTTCTTCGAAAGCCGATTCCCGCCTGAACCTGGTTCTAGACTTCTAGTCCCGGCCCTCCAAAAGATCATCAAGAATGCGTCCTGGCGACGGCGCAAGCACTCTAAGCTCGCCACTGAATGCAAGTCCGTCATCGAATGCCTCACCTCAGTGAACCCAACTTCCCTACCCTTCTCACTTCTGGTTTTGGGCTTGGGACAAAAAAAAAAAAAAAACCACTGTACAGCTCCACAGCCGGCACCCGACGGTCCACCGGCGGCCAGGTAGCGCAGCCGCGCTACCTCGCCTAAAGGTGGATCTGCCACTGATAGGTACAATTTTTAAAACTCACCAGGAAAATAGAGAGACAATGAAGAAGATTCTGCATATATAGATGCATGATGTTGCTCAATAATAATGGTGAGAAAACGAAACGGCACACAGGATAAAGCAAAAAAAAAAAAAAAAATCACGAACAAATACATTCTGTAGATTCATATCAATTTCATTGGAAAAGGAAAAATGAAAACACCAATAGGCACACAGTAAAGCATTTACAGACAATAAAGTGTGTTAATGTTTATGGACAATGGGAACACCAATAGGCACACAGGAAAGTGGAAAATAATCCGGTCAAATTCATTCTGGTCATGCAATAAGTGTAATAATAAATATATAACATTTGACAGATGAAGGTTGATGTGTATTGGTCAAAAGTGTTATAAAGATAAAGCACTGCCACTTAATTTCTTGACTTGAATTGATACATTAAATAAAAAATTATATATCATTATCATTATTATATTATTATATATTATAGAATTATAGAATCACGAATGGACCATAAAGTTGGGGGGGGGGAATGGGATGCTCCACTACCTTATCTTTATCTTTATCTTTATATATATAAAAGTAGAAGTGAGGAGAGAGAGTCATTTTGGAGAGAAATTTGCATTTAATGATTCTCTCTCCTCAATTCTACTTATATATATATAAAAGATAAAGACTTTTGTAAGAAAATTTATTATTTATTACATATTTAATAAGAGTTATAATAAATATATTATATATAAATGTATTACATTGGAAATGAAAAAATTAGATTAATATATTTGAACATAAATAAATGTGATATCTATTTAATTGTGTTATGTAGGAAATGAAAAAATTGTATTAATATATTTGAACATAAATAAATGTCATATCTATATAAATGTGTTATATTGAAAATGAAAATTTTGGATTAATATATTTGAAAATAAATAAATACATGCTATATAAATTTGCTAACATAGAAATTAAAATTTTGAATTAATATATTTTGAAAATAAATGAATAAAATAAATATAGAAAAGATAAAGATTTTGTAGGAAAATTTATTATTTATTACATATTTAGTAAGAGTTGTAGTAAATGTAATATTTGTAAATGTGTTACATTGGAAATGAAAAAAATTAGATTAATATATTTAAATATAAATAATGTGATATCTATGTAAATGTGTTATGTAGGAAATGAACATAAATAAATGTGATATCTATTTAAATGTGTTATATAGAAAATGAAAAAATTGTATTAATATATTTGAATATAAATAAATGTCATATCTATGTAAATGTGCTATATTGAAAATGAAAATTTTGGATTAATATATTTGAAAATAAATAAATAAATACGTGTTATATAAGTTTTTTAAGTTAAAAATGAAAATTTGAATTAATATATTTTGAAAATAAATAAATAAAATCATTGAAATTTTACTTCCTAATATGTCAATAAATGAGTAGGTTCTTCAATAAGTATATTACAAAAATAATTAATTATTTGCTATCAACCTTTTACAGCTAATGATAAGTTGGTAGAAAATTTAATCATTTCATCATTTTGAATAAAAATTGGTATGTTTAAAAAATAAGGAAAAATAAAATATATGTAAGCAACATATTAAAAAATAAAGTTAATTAAAAATTATAACATATTAAAAGAAAAATAGGTGATAAGGCGGGCAAATTTTCAAAGAAAAACGTAAATAAAAGTCAAAAGAAATTTAATATAAAAAATTTAAATAAATGTCAAACTTTGAATTGTGCAGTACACTGTGTGTGCACCATTTTTTATTTTGATTAGTTTTGCTTCTTTTTTTTTTTAATTTTAAACTCAATGACATGTGTTATGGAGGAAATGAAAAAATTGGATTAATGTATTTTAAAATAAATAAATATATGCTATATAAATTTGTTAAGTTAGAAATTTAAAAATTGAATTAATATATTTTGAAAATAAATAAATAAAATCATTGAAATTATACTTCCTAATATGTCAATAAATGAGTAGGATCTTCAATACGCATGTTACAAAAATAATTAATTATTTTCTATCAACTTTTTAACCACACATATTTTTCTCTCCAATTTTCAGCCATTATTTTTTACCTCAAAATCATTTATACAGGTTTATAAATCAAACAATATTACCAAACGGAGGCTTAATCTTTACATCATTTTGACAAAAATTGACATGTTTAAAAAATAAGGAAAAATAAAATATATTAATTAATATATTGGATTTCAAATAAAATATATGTGAGTAACACATTAAAAAATATAGTTAATAAAAAATTATAACATATTAAAAAGGAAATAGGTGATGAGGTGGAAAAATTTTAAGAGAAAAATGTAATTAAAAATCAAAAGAATTTTATATAAAAAATTTATAAGTGTCGAATTTTGAGTTGTGCGGTATACTTAGTATACATGTAACATTTTTTTATTTTGATTAGTTTTGTCTTTTTTAAAGTTTCAAATTCAACAATATTTTGTATTGAAATTTTATTTGATTTATGTTTTTTTTTTATTTGATATGATTATATAATCAAGATATTTTCAAAATTATGATATAAAAATTATATATTCCGTGCATCGCACGGGTAGACAACTAGATTAATATATTTGAACATAATTAATGTGATATTTATGTAAATGTGTTATGTAGGAAATGAAAAAATTGAGTTAATATATTTTAACATAAATAAATATAATATCTATGTAAATATGTTATTTTATTTATGAAATCAAAAAATTGTATTAATATATTTGAACATAAATAAATGTCATATCTATGTAAATATGTTAAATTGAAATTGAAAATTTCGGATTAATATATTTGAAAATAAAAAATCCATGCAATATAAATTTGTTAAGTTAAAAATGAAGATTTTGAATCAATATATTTTGAAAATAAATAAATAAAATCATTGAAATTTTACTTCCTAATATGTCAATAAATGAGTAGGTTCTTCAATAAGCATATCACAAAAATTATTACCAAATGGAGGCTTAATTATTTTATTATTTTGATAAAAATTGACATGTTTAAAAAATAAGGAAAAATAAAATATATTAATTAATATATTGAATTTCAAATAAAATATATCGAAGTAACACATTAAAAAATATAGTTAATAATAAATTATAACTTATTAAAAGGGAAATAGATGATGAAGTGGGCAAATTTTCAGAGAAAAATGTAAATAAAAGTTTAAAAAAAATTATATAAAAAATTTAAATGAATGTCAAATTTTGAGTGGCGCGGTATACTAAATGTACATGTAACATTTTTTTTATTTTGAATAGTTTTATCTTTTTTAAAGTTTCAAATTCAATAACATTTTGTATTGAAATTTCATTTAAATTATGTTTTTTATTTGATATGATTGAATCAAAATGTTTTTAAAATTATGATTTAAAAATTATATATTCCGTGCATCGCACGGGTAGACAACTAGTATATTATAAAGATAAGATTAGAAGAGAGAGAGAGAGAGAGAGAGTCATTTTGGAGGGAAAATTACATTTAATGACTCTCTCTCTCTCTCTCCTGACTTTTACTTTTATATATAAAAAAATAAAAAATAAATAAAGAAAAGATAAAGATTTTTGCAGGAAAAATTATTCTTTATTACATATTTAGTAAGAGTTGTAATAAATATACTATGTGTACATGTGTTACATTGAAAATGAGAAAATTATATTAATATATTTGAACATAAATAATGTGATATCTATGTAAATGTGTTATGTAGAAAATAAAAAATTGGATTAATATATTTGAACATAAATAAATGTGATATCTATGTAAATGTGTTACGTAGGAAATGAAAAAATTGTATTAATATATTTGAACATAAATAAATGTCATATCTATGTAAATGTGTTACATTGAAAATGAAAATTTTGGATTAATATATTTGAAAATATATAAATGTTTATATATATAAAAGTAGACTCTCTCTCCTCACTTCTACTTTTATATATAAAAAAAATAAAAAATAAATAAAGAAAAGATAAAGATTTTTGTAGGAAAAATTATTATTTATTACATATTTAGTAAGAGTTGTAATAAATGTACTATGTGTAAATGTGTTACATTGAAAATGAAAAAATTAGATTAATATATTTAAATATAAATAATATGATATCTATGTAAATGTGTTATGTAGGAAATAAAAAAAAATTGGATTAATATATTTGAACATAAATAAATGTGATATCTATGTAAATGTGTTACGTGGGAAATGAAAAAATTGGATTAATATATTTGAATATTAATAAATGTGATATCTATGTAAATGTGTTACGTAGGAAATGAAAAAAAAAATTGTATTAATATATTTGAACATAAATAAATGTCATATCTATGTAAATGTGTTACACTGAAAATGAAATTTTTTTATTAATATATTTGAAATTATATAAATACATGATATATAAATTTGTTAAGTTAGAAATGAAAATTTTTAATCAATATATTTTGAAAATAAATAAACAAAATCATTGAAATTGTAGTTCCTAATATGTCAATAAATGAGTAGGTTTTTTAATAAGCATATTACAAAAATAATTAATTATTTGCTATCAACTTTTTACCACCAATTATAAATTTGTAGAAAATTTAACCATTTCATCATTTTGACAAAAAATGGTATGTTTAAAAAAAAGAAAAAGAAAAATATATGAATTAATATATTGGATTTTGAATAAAATATATGTAAGCAACATATTAAAAAATAAAGTTAATTAAAAATTATAACATATTAAAAGGAAAATAGGTGATAAGGTGGGCAAATTTTTAGAGAAAAACGTAAAAAAAAGTTAAAAAAAAATTATATAAAAAAATTTAATTAAGTGCCAAACTTTGAGTGACACGGTAACACTGAGTGTACATGCAGAATTTATTATTTTGATTAGTGTTTTTTTTTTTTTTTAAGTTTCAAATTCAATAACATGTGTTATGTAGGAAATCAAAAAATTGGATTAATATATTTGAACAGAAATAAATGTCATATCATGTATATGTAAATGTGTTACATTGAAAATGAAAAATTTGGATTAATATATTTTAAAATAAATGAATATATGCTATATAAATTTGTTAAGTTAGAAATGAAAAAATTGAATTAATATATTTTGAAAATAAATAAATAGAATAATTGAAATTTTATTTCCTAATATATCAATAAATGAGTACCTCTTCAATGCGCATGTTACAAAAATAATTAATTATTTTTTATCAACTTTTTAACAGCACATGTTTTCTCTTTTCAATTTTCGGTCACTATTTTTAATCTCAAAAATCATAAATAATCAAGTTTATAAATCATACATTGTTACCAAACGGAGGCTCATTTCATCATTTTGACAAAAATTGACATGTTTTAAAAAAAGAAAAAGTAAAATATATTAATTAATATATTGGATTTCAAATAAAATATATGTAAGCAATACATTCAAAAATATAGTTAATAAAAAATTATAACATATTAAAGGAATTTACGTGATGAGGTGGACAAATTTTAAGATAAAATAGTAAAAAATAAATTATATAAAAAATTTAAATGAGTGCCAAATTTTGAGTGACACGGTATACTTAGTGTACATGAAACATTTTTTATTTTGAATAATTTTGCCTTTTTTAAAGTTTTAAATTCAGTAACATTTTGTATTGAAATTTTATTTAAATTATGTTTTTTATTTGATATAATTGAATCAAGATACTTTCAAAATTATGATTTAAAATTATATATTATGTGCATCGCAGGGGTAGACAACTAGTTAAAATGTAAATTTAAAATGTCAGCATTAATCAAATTATTAATGACATTTTAGCCGAACATGCATTAATTAACACAATAAACATAACCAAATAGTTAATCATAGTATGTGCACAACATATTTTCACACTAAATCGTTACTTTACTTTTAAATATATAAAACTAAAGTCTAAAAATATAAAGGATTAATATAAAAGGGGATCGAACGTATAGTGTAAACAACCTGTTATTATACAACCCAAATACAATAGTCGTACATGAATTCACAATTTGTTCAAAATTAAAATGTCTAGATAAAAAAGATACAAAATGTAAACAAGGATCAAATAGAATATTTAAATGAAAATGTTGTAAATTAAAATAAGGTAAGATTTAATCAATTACATAATAAGTTTGAAAAATAGTTTTTGTTTATATTTATAAAAAAGGGAAAATAAATTTAAAAATATACATCTAGAAAACTGTTGCAATAAAAATTACATTAATTACTTAATTGAAAAACTAAATAATATTCCTTCCGTCCTACAAAGATAGGCTTGCTTTTATTTTCACACGGATTAAGAAAACATAATTAATATATGTTGGAAATATAAATTTACCTACATTCTATCTAATATACCCCAATATTAAATAATGAGTTGTTCATATTTATTGATAACAATGCATATTAAATAGGGGTATATTAAAAAATGAAGACATTAATATACTCAAAAAAAGGAAAGTGAATTATCTTTTTGGGACAAACAAAAAAGAAATTATAAAACAAAATATTGTTAAACATGCATAATTTTTTATTTTGATTAATTTTGTCTTTTTTAAAGTTTCAAACTCAATAACTGTCATATCATATCTATATAAATGTGTTATATTGAAAATGAAAATTTTGGATTAATATATTTTAAAATAAATAAATATATGCTATATAAATTTGTTAAGTTGGAAATGAAAAAATTGAATTAATATATTTTGAAAATAAATAAATAAAATCATTGAAATTTTACTTCCTAATATGTCAATAAATGAGTAGGCTCTTCAATACGCATGTTACAAAATAATTAATTATTTTCTATCAACTTTTTAACCACACATATTTTCTCTCTCCAATTTTCAGGCACTATTTTTTACCTCAAAATCATAAATAAACAAGTTCATAAAACAAACAGTATTAACAAACGACGGCTTATTCATTTCATCATTTTGACAAAAATTGACATATTTAAAAAATAAGGAAAAAATATATATATATATACGCAACACATTAAAAATATAGTTAATAAAAAATATAACATATTAAAAGGGAAATAGGTGATGAGGTGGGCAAATTTTCAGAAAAAAGTAATTAAAACTCAAAAGAATATATGAAAATTTTAATTAAGTGCCAAATTTTGAGTAGCGCGATATACTTAGTGTACATGTAACATTTTTTATTTTAATTAATTTTGTTTTTTTTTTAAGTTTCAAATTCAATAACATTTTGTGTTGAAGTTTTATTTGAATTATATTTTTTATTTGATATGATTGTATAATGAAGATATTTTCAAATTTGTGATTTAAAAATTATATATTCCGTGCATCGCACGGGTAGACAACTAGTATGTATTAATTAAAGCAATAAATATATTGACCAAATAGTTAATCATATTATGTTCACACCATGTTTTCACACTAAACTGCTACTTTACTTTTAAATATAATATATAAAAATATAAAGGATAAAGGGAAAATTGTAGTGTCGGTTCCAAAATTTTTCATTTTTTATAGATTTTATCCAAATTTTCACTTTTTGCCATCTACAGTTCCAAACCTTTCAAATTTTTGCAACAGAAGGACAGATTAATGGATTTCTTTCGTTTGACTATAGACTTGACCCAAGTTTTCTACATTTATGGCCTGATCGATCCAATATAGACACTGTTTCTAGCACTTAGTCGTTTATTACTGTTAGCGAAAGCGTCGAGTCTTCTTTACATATCCACAAACCCATGTGTACATTTTAAGAGTCTTTACAACTTGATTTTCAATTTCATCAACCCCAACCCAAAAAAAGACTTTCCTCTAAAAGTTCACTTTCCCACTCATGCGGCAGCGACGGGAAGCTATGTTTGTGGATTAATTTGGTTTGGGTTGGTTTAATTGAAAGGGTGAGGATGAGATGGGAACGAGGAAGAAGAAGACGAACGGTTTCATCTTTTTCATTTTTTTTTTTTTTAATTCATTGTTTGGAGTTATCCTTTAATCCTTTTAAATTGGTTAAAATTGGTCATAGTTCAATTTTATTGGTCAACTAAAGACAACATTGGACGGTGATGATGCAAAAAATCGTACCTCAGATATTCCGAGCTTGAGCAATAAAGTAGCACGAACTGGAACTCCGAATACCTGCAATAAAGGCGAGGAGGTATGTCCTCGTCGCCCCTCCGATGCTTAAGTCAGTAAAGAGGAAGGGAAAATTTATGCAAGAGGCTATAGACTGGAAAAATAAGAATTGTCTCCTTGAATTGTGATTGAGAGACGAGTATTTATAAATGTATGTAATTGAATCCTTGTAGGACTAAAGTGCTTGAAATTAGGCATGAGTCCTTTTGAGAATCATCTTCCTAATTATTAGGGATAAGGTTATAAGTCCCAAATAGGGTTCTGTTGGAAGATGAATTCTATTGGAATTAGGAGGCTGTAGACTCCACGTGTCGGATCAAGTCATGCCCGATCAATGAGAGACGTGACCCGAGCATCATGTACCCCGAGCACATCATGCACCTTTTTGGTGAGATATATGTACTCGGGGTATTCTATCCTCGGGGGGTATTATGAGTGGTCGGGGTAACGTTTTCACCACGGACATTTTAAGTGAGATCGGGGGTTATTTTCTCCTCGGGGTTGTTCATATCCTCGGGGTTCTCAATATAGTGTATGGTGTGATGTTTGAGTGCTCGGCCTCGAGGTTCATATGTTGCTCGGGGCACCAAGATATGGCGTGGCTAAATATTCAAGTGTTTGGGGATGAGGACAAAGGATTGCTCGGGGTATAAATGAGTGTTGGAGCTGAAGTCCTCCTCGGGGGTATCAAGATGTAATATGGAATAATATTCATGTGTTCGGGCTCGAGGTCTTCCTCGGATTTACGGTGGTCGAGGTTGAAGTCTTCCTCGGGGATAGAAAATATAATATAGGGTAATATTCATGTTTTCGGGCTCGAGGTCTTCCTCGGATTTATGGTGGTCGAGGTTGAAGTCTTCCTCGGGGATAGAAAATATAATATAGGGTAATATTCATGTGGTCGGGTTTGAGGTCCTCCTCAAGTTCATGGTGGTCCTCGGGGTTATACATTTGATTAGGAGACTATTGTAAGGTCCCAAATATTTTCATAAAGCAAAAATTTATTTTCTTTATATGCTATTATACATGCTTTGAAGGTTAGGGGCTAAGTGGTAAAAATACAAAATTTCTTTCAATTTACCCCATATATATATATATATATATATATATATATATATATATATATATATATATATATATAAGTTTTTATGAGATATTGATAAATATATCAATATTGGGCTCGTTGGATAGCTTGTAATTAATCATGTATGATAGGCTCGAGAAAGTTTGATTCGGATTAATGAAGCCTAATTTATTTAAGATTAAGGAAGTTATCAATAAATGTTATTTTACTATTTGTGTTTGAGTTATAATGGTTAAGTTATGGCCGTTTAGATTTTAGAGAGAATATGAGGTTTCTTGGATTTTAGTGGTTTTAGATTAGATAGGTAGGATAGAAATGGTCTCTTACTTTCATGATGATGTGTCCCATCAAGTATATTTTATAAGATATTTCACATTTCATGATGATGTGTCCCATCAAGTATATTTTATAAGATATTTCATATTTCATGATGATAGAGACGTGAGGATATTTTACACAATCCTATTCAAGTATCACCACTCTTCCTTCACGTGTATATATATCTCTTTAAGTATATTTTTATTTGCAAACGCAAATAGAATTCATCCAAAATCTTCATAGTCTACGAAGAAAGAAATATATTATCAAGTCTTGAGCAGTTTTAAGGAGTACAAAATTTATTTTGTGAGCAGCAAATCAAGTTTTTCAAAGACTTAAAGTAGGATAACGAGGTGCAATTGATTTTATCCTGTTTAAGTTATTTTTCCATGTTGTTAATTTATCATGCTTATGAAAGTAAATGATATGATATGATATGATGTTTATGGCCATCCGGTACCAAAGATATGATATGATTGAGCTCTTACCGATTTTCTAAAGATATGATGACGGTATGATATTCTTGGCACATGCGTTTGATATTTTATTCGGGATAGCACCATAATTTTCGTGTCCTACTGAGTATTCCATATACTCACCCCTACTATTTTACAGATTAGAACGGATCGTTGATTGGAGGTTGATGCAGTGGTGTCGAGATGCCAGGATCTAAGGATTTCAATAATTAAATCTGGCGTAATTTTTATTAAATAACTTTATTACTAGTAGTATTTCATTTTGTTAGTTTACGGATATTTCTATTGTTCCGTTTCTGATTTTGGATTTAAGAATGTTTTCTACGCTGTTCTACATGAACGTATGATATTTACGCATTTATTGTTTTGACCAACTTCATGAATTGGTACGTATCTATCCCCTATGGAAATTTTAAACTTTAGCCTGACACCTAGTTCTTTTGACAATGATGGTGCATTCTAGTAGACATTATTAGAATAATGTTCCGTCTCTATCAATTGTATTTTCATTAGGACTAGTATTTAAATCAAATTTGTGAATTGTTCCAAATTCTACAAGCAGGCAAGTGTAGGACATGCTATACGTAAATGCTCTAACTGATCCGATTTCTTTTAAAATAGAGTTTGGTATTATATTAGTCTCAATGATATATTTTAAATTGAGTTTGAATGATAAAAATTTCATTCATATGGTTTGCTTCGATTTTTTTTACTAACAAGATCCTTTATAAAATTATAAACTATAAAGGAAATAAAGCTTGCACGACCGGTCAAGTTCTATATAATTTTGGATCGTTACAGTTTGGTATCAGAGCACAAGGTTAATTTTTCTGTAGACCTATGCAAAAAAAAAAAAAAAAGTTACGTCACTGTTCACGGTGAACAGTACGTGTCACTGTTCACGTCGTGAACAGTGGATTTATAAAAAAAAAAAAAAAAATATTCACAATTTGATTTTAATGGTTTATGCATTAATTTTTTTTTTTTTTTTACCTTAAATAAGTGAATATTGTATGTTATGGGTTTCGATTAAATTTTATTTGATTATATGTGAAACTGAAGTGTGAATTAGAAATGCAATTTTATTTTTCAAATTGAAGGATATTTAATATGTGATGTTATACATATGCATTATATATTTTGGAAGAATAGAGGAGTAAGATAAATATATGATCCTTGGCACTCAACGACCACCAATCGACCATCATTCGACGATCATAGGGTACGTAAAGGGGTAAGAAAAGATATGTTTAGTTCAACCTATTGCTCAAATTTTTGAAAGTTTTCTTATTGCCTAAATTATATGATATGTAAGTTTTATCTACACGTTTAAGTCTTATATTTCAAGTGAAGCATGTTATCCATGATTTTAAATAGGTGTATAGGCAAGCAGGAAATAGGATGTGACATAATTATAAGAGTGTAAGCATAACATATTAGGTTTCGATATGATGAGCTACTTGATATTAAATTCTAGGAAATGGCTCCCCCTACCCACACGAATTTGATGCGTGATTTATTGCAAGCGGTACAAGAGTTGAGTAGGCAGAATCCACCATCGCCCCAACAGAATGCACCTCAGAATGTTCCCGGAGTTGTCTCAGTGGTTGAGCAGTTTCGAAGGTACAAGCCCCCTACTTTTGACGGTTGTTCTGATCCATTGGTTGTTGAGGAGTGGATAAGGAGCCTGGAGCGCATATTTCGACACATTGCTTGTTTCTGATCCATTGGTTGTTGAGGAGTGGATAAGGAGCCTGGAGCGCATATTTCGACACATTGCTTGTTCGGATGCACAGAAGGTACTATGCGCAGAATTCATGTTTGTTGGAGCAGCTAGTCACTGGTGGGAGTCTATCTCGCGTACTAGGACTGAACAGGAACAACATAACTTGACTTGGGAGCAGTTTAAGGATGACGTGCTGTCAAAATATTTTCCTCAAGCCCTTAGGGACTTCAAAGAATCGGAATTTTTGCAACTCAGGCAAGGAAACATGTCGCTTACTGATTACGAGAGGCAGTTTGATCACCTCTCAAGGTATGCTCCGCACCTGGTGGACACAGAAGTTAAGAAGATCAGGAGGTTTGAAAATGGGTTGCGCCCGGAGATTGGCATGATCATCATGTCCCATCGTTTTACTTCATATCGTGAAATGTTGGAAAGGGCCCATGCTATTTCATATCAGAGGACTACATTCGAACAGTATGCCCAACAGAGCAAGGAATCGGGAGGAAAAAGAAAGTGGAACAACCACGGCAAGGACAAACGCAATTGGCAAAACAAAAGACCCAACACAGGAGTTCATACTGGTGGGATGAGTGGGAATATTACACCTTGTCCTAAGTGTGATAAAGTCCACAAGGATGAATGTTTATTTGGGAAAAACATTTGTTTTCGGTGTGGTAAACCGGGACACATTGCGTATAACTGTATGGAGCCTCCGAAGAAGAGGGATGAAGATCAGGATAATAACAAGAAAGGCAAGGCCCGAGTTTTTGCACTAAATCAACACGAGGCAGAACAGGATCCGAACATAATAGCAGGCATGCTATTATTATCTGATGTACCTGCTTATGTACTTTTTGACTCTGGGGCTACAAATTCTTTTATATCTGCATCCTTCGTCGCTAGGTCTAACTTTACTTGTGTTGAAACGGGTATTGAATTAGAGGTTAGTATCCCCTCAGGAATAACCCTTTGCACAAATCAGATGACTAAAGCTTTGAAATTAGAGATTGACGGGAAAATATTAGAGGCTGATTTATATCTTTTGGAGATGAAGGACTTTGATGTTATATTAGGCATGGACTGGTTGGGACTAAATCATGCAACCATCCGATGTCGTGAGAAAGAAGTATTATTTCAGCAGCCTGGAGGGGAAGAATTTCGTTTCTTTGGGACAAAGTATAAGTCTCTACCTCGTCTTGTATCGGCTTTACAAGCAGAGAAAATGTTGAGGAAGGAGTCATGTCAAGGATTCCTAGTTAATGTCATTGGGTCTAAACATTCAGAAATGACCATACATGATATTAACATTGTGCGGGACTACTCAGATGTATTTCCGGAAGATCTCCCTGGCATTCCACAAAATAGACAGGTGGAATTTACTATTGACTTGGTTCCCGGAGCAGCACCAGCCTCTAAGGCCCCATACAGAATGGCACCAAAAGAACTTCAAGAATTAAAATTACAATTGGAAGAGTTGTTGGAAAAGGGTTTCATTCGACCAAGTGTATCACCTTGGGGTGCTCCAGTACTTTTTGTAAAGAAGAAAGATGGGAGTATGAGAATGTGCATTGACTATCGAGAGTTAAATCGTTTGACTATCAAAAATAGATACCCGCTACCAAGGATAGAAGACTTATTCGACCAGCTAAGAGGTGCAACAGTGTTTTCGAAGATTGACTTGAGGTCGGGGTATCATCAATTGAAAATCAAGGCAAGTGACATACTAAAGACTGCTTTCAGGACTCGTTATGGACACTATGAGTTCACCGTCATGCCTTTTGGTTTGACCAATGCTCCAGCTGTATTTATGGACCTTATGAATCGAGTGTTCCATCAGTACCTGGACCAATTTGTCATAGTGTTTATTGACGACATACTTGTGTACTCAAAGAATAAGGAGCAACACAAGAAACAACTCGGTATAGTTTTGGAAACTTTAAGTGTAACACCCCAAGTTTAAGAGTCTAAAACCTAGGCGTGTCAACTTCCATTCACATTAAACGCGGAATTAAATCATTTACACGACTAAAATGTTCATTTATCTATTATAAAATTTTAGAAAAATTTCGGCAGAGTCTCCTCTATAAATTGGACATAGCCAACCTGTAGAGGGACATCAAAAACCATTTAAAAATTTAAAACATCCATCACATCTCAATCACATTCATCATCGCCAAAACCAATTCATGCATTTCCCAAACTCCTCAATCATAAGATTTTTCCAAAATATCAACAAGTATTGACAAATGAAATAAGAGGTAACTTAACCCATAATACGTCGCCCATACTTAATCAAAACTAACTTCAACCAAACAATTATCAATAATAATAAATTAAGGAATAAATTCAAATGATAACTTTAATAAATTTAACTTTATTAAATAATGACGACAGCGGGTACTGTCTGAGTCAACCGCCAAATGTTCTCCTCGGATCATCTAACTTTCATCGCCTGAAATGTTGGGGAGGGATTGGGGTGAGCTAAAGCTCAGTAAGTAAACTGTATGCATGAATGCATGCTTATGACATGAATGCTTTAAAAATCTCATGTATGTATCCCCATTTACTTTACTTTCCAGAACTTTCAAACTTTTCAAACTTTCACTTAACATTTCAAAACTTTCACTTCATTCCATCGTGAGCTCACTTGGTGTAACTTCTAGTCAATCAGAATACAGTGGGCAATTACTTATTTGGAACCAGATTAACATGCGCATATCCACCGCAAAGCGGTTTAACATTCACTTTCCCACCGCGAAGCGGTGTAACATTCACTTTCCCACCGCAAAGCGGTGTAACATTCACTTTCCCACCGCAAAGCGGTTCATTACATTCGGGTACGCCGGTCCCCCGCGCCCCATTTCCCACTCGCATCTTTCATGAACTAGAAGCACACCCATTCGTTCTTTAAAAACTTGGGATACATAACTTTTGAACAAACTTGCACTTTGACACATTTCTTTCATTTAAAACATTTGACTTCCAAATTTCGATGTCAATGCATGCTTGATGATGCAATGACATGATAATGTGCATGCTTAAACATTCTTCTCAATAACATATGCTTTCATAATGTAAATGCAATTCATCAAAGCAAGTAAGTTGCACGACAGTCATTTACACATAACTTTCACATTTACATTCAACTTCTATGAAAATAGGGGGAAGTTTACTTACCTGACATCCTTAGCATTTACCGTTATCTGGATTTGCAAATGGAGGAACATCGGCTGCCCGTGTCATCAATGTACCAAGATTTTAGTTGCATCTATCCATTTAGTAAAATATACTTTCAGTTCAAATATAAATATATAATCCAAACCAAGCGGAATCTTAAGCTATGTCTAACACATTTAACACCATATTCGAAATGAACAATCAATTCTACACACCATAGTAAAATTTTACTCATCTTTTAGTTCAAACTAAAATTCAAAATTTCATTACCTAACTTTACAAAATTTCTCAATTAAAATTCTAAATATCAATAAATTTGAAAATCTCAAATTAACTCAACATTCAAAAATTTCAATTAAACTAACTGAAATCAATTATCAGTTACACTAATTAGAACTAAATTTCCTAAATTCGAAAATACATTACAATTTCCAATTTAGTTATAAATTCAACAAAACCAATTAATTCAATGAATTCATAAAATCTGAAATTATACAATATGACATTACATATCTCAAATTTTCAAATAAAAACTCAAGATTCAAGAAAATATAATTAAGCCCCAAATCTGAAATTCCTTCATATACTATGCAAGACCCATATTCATATATTTGAAATATGACAATCTACTGTGAAATTGCATATCCATATATACATCTTCATCGGAATTGAAAATTACATTTATAACTCTAAGTTAAACTACAAATCTCAACTAAACAAATTTTAATCTAAAATTTTCGAAATCGGCATATTTTCATATATATATATAGCCCACAAACTGAAATTAACAATTAAATTCGAATTTAAACTATTCCAAAATCTGAATTTTGAAAAATCTTAACTTATATACATACACTCAACTTATATATATATACCTCAATTTGAGTTTAACAATTTAAAATTAGAAATTTAACCAAAACCCAAAATCTGAAGATCATTCATTTACATACATACATACATACATTCAACACACATTTACATACACAAAAATCAATAAATATATGTGTGTATCGAAGTGTGAAAGTGTGTGTGCGAGCATTGTGCGTGTAAATTTCAGGTGCGAGTGGGATGTTTTCTCGCGTGTGTGGGTGCGCGCTCGAGGGGAAAGGGAAGAGAAAAAGGTAGAGAGGAGCGCCCTACCGTGATGGCGATCGGTGGTGAGGTGAGCGTTGCCGGCGAGAGGTGAGAGAGACGGGAGACAGAGAGCGCAGAGAGAGACAGAGTGTAGAGATCGCGAGGGAGGCGATGTGAGGGAGAGGAGTGAGTCGCTTTGAGTCGGGTGTGGGAGTGGGATCTGGGTTTGGGAATAGGGTAGGGTTTTAATTTTAACTTTCGAAATTTGTAACTTAGTCCCTCACTCTCCCCATGCGTATAGGTAGGTCCATAACTTCAATTTAGTCTACAATTACCACCAAATTTTCCCCAAATTTTAATTTAACACAATTTAGGTCACTTACAACTTAATCAATTAAAATTTATAGCATGCTTAGGTAATAAAACAATTAATCACATAAAATTTCACGTAACCAATTTATAAGTTTTCTAATTGGCACATTGATCGAGACGGCGTCCAAGTCCTTCCACTGCAAAATAATTCAAATCATAGACATTAAAAATTATCAATTTAAAATTTATAACAACATTAACATAAATATCACGTAGGATTTCAGAATTGCCCATAAAATGAAAAGCGATCTTACAATTCCTTACCCCCTAAAAAGAAATTTCGTCCTCGAAATTAAAATTTACCAAAATGAATACTTGGCATGCATTTCATCATTGCGTTCTCAAGTAATCTCTTCCACTACATGATTCCTCCAAAAGGACTTTAACTAATGTTACCTTCTTTCTTCCAAGTTCCTTATTTACTTTCATTAGGATTTTCACAAGTGACTCCTCATAAGTCAGATCCTCACAAAGGTCTAATGACTCATAACTGAGACTATGGGAGGAATCCGAAATATACTTCCTTAACGTTGAGACCTGAAAAACGTTATGTACCCTGACAGTGCTGGTGGCAATGCAACCCAATAAGCTAGGTTATCCACCCTTTCAAGTATCTTAAAGGGGCCAACAAAACGCGAACTTAACTTCCCTTTCTTCCCAAGTCTCATAACTCCTTTCCTAGGAGCTACCAAAAGTCATATCACCTACAGCAATTTCCAAAGGTTTCCTTCTTCTATCCGCATAGCTTTTCTATGTACTCTGTGCAATTCTCATCCGCTAGCGAATCTTTCCAGCAACTTTTACTGTTTGTTGTACTATTTCTGGACCCAATAATTTTCTTTCTCCTAACTCACCCTCGTAAATGTCAATCCACACTTTCTATCGTATAGTACTCAATACGGATCGAAGTTTGATAGTTATTGTTGTAGGAGACCATCAACCGACATTATCCCACTTATGAATCCATTCACTAACTTTCCATTTCCAGCCTTTCATAGGATCTATTCTAACGTCTAAACCTTAATATATATATTGATTGATCACATTCTTAAAACTAAAATCAAGATTGACCAAAATAAAACTTCATAATCCAGAATTATTGAAACTTGACGTCCATACCAAAATATACAGTAGAAATACTAAAACTTTAACAGAATCTTTCTGGAATGATTTACAAACGAAATCCTTTCTGAACATGCTGACATTTCTTTTAAAATCGGAGGATCAACGTAAATCCTGTAACCCATACTTACATATTGTAATAAAGTATTCAACATCATACACTCATCTTAAAACTAAATCCAAGGTACTAATTTAAGAATCCATGCTTTCAAAATCATCATAATAATACTCTAACCAAGTATTTTATAAATAAATCATTGACCTATCACCAATGAATAAAACTTTTGTGTTCCATATAGAATTCCTCATCAAGTTTACTTAACCCAAAAATACAATCCCATTATAAGTAAAAGTCACACAACTGACCTCAAATAATCATATCAATCTCTCTAAGATTACAACATAATAACCATCATATCCTTCACATGAACCCTTTACATCAATATACTCACTAAGATTTTTTTTATATCCATCTCTCAACTCAATAAATCTTGGACTCCACCATTGTCACTCTTTCTGCACACTACTCCATAGTAAATAATCATTGTGAAGTCTTATTCTCATTTTCCACAAATCCTATCCACAAGGACAATTGCCTAAAATTTCATTTCTTATTTTTGAATCAAGATACCATCAATAATAATCTCCACAATTTCATGGTATGTACTATCCTAAACTTTCCTCCGATCAGATGCATTACTTCTGCAATACTTGTACAAATCTAGGACCTGATAAAGTTTCTTTCATCAATATTGAAAACTTAATGTACATCAGTGAATCATTCACATTATGAGGAAATCCTGATTCATTTTCCATAACTGAGATTCATCATTCTTTGAATTTCCACTTAGACCCAAATACAACATAACTTATTTATGGATGGTCAACTCATTTCATAATTTCAATACATTATCACCTTCATTTCTCATCATCACATTATTCCTTACAATCATCTATTATACCTTTTATATACAATTGACCTTATGACAATCATTATCTCACAAAATCCCAAACATTCAATCGCATGTCCCCAATTTCTCACTTTGAATAAATGGTTACTCCTTTAAGGCATCTCACCATAAAATATTTTCAATATCTCCCATTCATGATAACTGACTAATCCCAATAATCATATTACATGTAAATTCAACAGACAGTAAATGGTTTTCCTAACCATCACAAAGGTCTAAAATGCAAGCTCTCAACATAGCCTCTAAACTCTGTATAAAGAAATATTTGCTGATTACTTAAGTCATTATTTAATAACCCAAATGACATAACTAATCTCTGCAAGCCCATGGAAAGATTCTCTCCAAATTTCAATAAATCTTTACTATTTCTTTAAAAACATATCAAACCATAATAATTGGTCATCTCTAAAACTTCTTTATCATCAAATATCACCAAAATAATTAAAACGATAGAAATTACCTGAATATTCTCTCTATGTAGTATATCCAATAACATATTATTCACAAATCAACATAATATCATCAGCTTATCCTTAACATATCTTCCCGATCAAATTCCAAAATAAATCAACAGTATTATCTCATATCCTTATAATTTATAATATTCTCCAATACAAGTGATCATTCCTTACTAGTGATCAATCCGTTCCCAAGAATAATTAAGATTCTTCCCAATAACGCCATAATACTTGTCGTCACTCATCTTTTCAAAATATAACTTATCATTTCCCAATGTATGGATCAAATCATTACATAACTTCATGTATACCTTGATATCCCAGAAAACCAATCCATAATTCCTCAACATAACAATTTCAAATCATAATTTCCAATATCAATATCTCACTTCCTTCAATACATTAGTTGGTTCAAAAGACTACTCATACTTATAAATATATGCCACAAATCATATTCCCAAAATTTAATCACAAGACCAAACTACATAATAAATTTCTCTCAAAATAGAGGAATAATTCACTTACTCAACACAATATCCATTACTTAATTCCCAATAACTAAGAACCAAATCTTTAAACCTCTAATTTCATAGTTCTTCTCATAAAAGTCTCAATAAAATCATATCACTTCTAATCTCAACATCTCTTCACAACTTCATAAAACTGGTTTTGCCATGTCTAAATTCAATTATGCAAAGTCTCATAAAACCATCTTTCTTCTTCATGTATAGCTCCTGAGCACCCCATGGCAAAAAGCTAGGTCGAACAAAACCTTTGTTCATGAGATTATATAGTTGCACTTTGAGCTCTTCTAAGTTACGAAGGAGCCATCCGATATTATACCTTGGATACTAGAGTTGCGCACTTAATCGATGACGAATTCAATTTCTCTTTTAGGTGGTAAATCATAAAGATTTTCTGAGAACATCTTTAGTCATTCTCGAATAACAGAAATTTGTTCGAGAGAAGTATTCACCTTAGGCACTTCAATTATTGCAACCAGGTAGGCTTAATAACTCTTATTCATCAATTGACGAGCCTTCATCACTGATAATATCGAAATAGAAAGTTTCACCCTTACTTCAAAAAAAGCGAAAAGGGTTTCATTTGAAGGTTTAAATACCACCTTAACGGTTTAAATACCACCTTAACGTAGCCAGTGATTGAAACCTTATACCATAATAATCATTCCATTCCTAGTATGACATCAAGTTTGTGGGTATTCAGTGTTATGAAATCCATCATCTACTCCTTCCCATTCACCATGATTGAGACATTCCTCAACACATAACTTTAGTTCAACAATTCTTCAAATGGCGTTGACAATATAAACTTGGTCTCCAGCTATTGAAATGGGTAATTCAATTTTCCTATAACTGTTGGACTATCAAATGAGTGGGTAGTCCCAAGAACAAACGCGATAAGTGCTTAATACTAAGTTCGATGACTTCTCAACTTCTCGTTTGGACATTGTATACTCTCATGCCGATATACCATTTATATCCATTTCTTATTCCACAAAAAGATCTAATAAACGGCACCCAAATTTTTAATAACCATTACTTTCTCACTTCCTCATTTACATAACCAAGATATACTCGTCATAATCACTGACAACATTCTTAACCTTTCACTTTCCGACATTACACATTAACATGCAAGAATTTGCAATAATTGTCATATCAATTAACATTTCATAATTTAAACAAAATTTAACTTACCAGATGATCGAGGGAGAAGCACTTGAGGCGTGACTCAGTACCCAAAGCATTTTCAAATAAATTTCAAAAATTTACAGAATCGCTTTTAAAACTCTTAGCTCTGATACCAAAAATGTAACACCCCAAGTTTAAGAGTCTAAAACCTAGGCGTGTCAACTTCCATTCACATTAAACGCGGAATTAAATCATTTACACGACTAAAATGTTCATTTATCTATTATAAAATTTTAGAAAAATTTCGGCAGAGTCTCCTCTATAAATTGGACATAGCCAACCTGTAGAGGGACATCAAAAACCATTTAAAAATTTAAAACATCCATCACATCTCAATCACATTCATCATCGCCAAAACCAATTCATGCATTTCCCAAACTCCTCAATCATAAGATTTTTCCAAAATATCAACAAGTATTGACAAATGAAATAAGAGGTAACTTAACCCATAATACGTCGCCCATACTTAATCAAAACTAACTTCAACCAAACAATTATCAATAATAATAAATTAAGGAATAAATTCAAATGATAACTTTAATAAATTTAACTTTATTAAATAATGACGACAGCGGGTACTGTCTGAGTCAACCGCCAAATGTTCTCCTCGGATCATCTAACTTTCATCGCCTGAAATGTTGGGGAGGGATTGGGGTGAGCTAAAGCTCAGTAAGTAAACTGTATGCATGAATGCATGCTTATGACATGAATGCTTTAAAAATCTCATGTATGTATCCCCATTTACTTTACTTTCCAGAACTTTCAAACTTTTCAAACTTTCACTTAACATTTCAAAACTTTCACTTCATTCCATCGTGAGCTCACTTGGTGTAACTTCTAGTCAATCAGAATACAGTGGGCAATTACTTATTTGGAACCAGATTAACATGCGCATATCCACCGCAAAGCGGTTTAACATTCACTTTCCCACCGCGAAGCGGTGTAACATTCACTTTCCCACCGCAAAGCGGTGTAACATTCACTTTCCCACCGCAAAGCGGTTCATTACATTCGGGTACGCCGGTCCCCCGCGCCCCATTTCCCACTCGCATCTTTCATGAACTAGAAGCACACCCATTCGTTCTTTAAAAACTTGGGATACATAACTTTTGAACAAACTTGCACTTTGACACATTTCTTTCATTTAAAACATTTGACTTCCAAATTTCGATGTCAATGCATGCTTGATGATGCAATGACATGATAATGTGCATGCTTAAACATTCTTCTCAATAACATATGCTTTCATAATGTAAATGCAATTCATCAAAGCAAGTAAGTTGCACGACAGTCATTTACACATAACTTTCACATTTACATTCAACTTCTATGAAAATAGGGGGAAGTTTACTTACCTGACATCCTTAGCATTTACCGTTATCTGGATTTGCAAATGGAGGAACATCGGCTGCCCGTGTCATCAATGTACCAAGATTTTAGTTGCATCTATCCATTTAGTAAAATATACTTTCAGTTCAAATATAAATATATAATCCAAACCAAGCGGAATCTTAAGCTATGTCTAACACATTTAACACCATATTCGAAATGAACAATCAATTCAACACACCATAGTAAAATTTTACTCATCTTTTAGTTCAAACTAAAATTCAAAATTTCATTACCTAACTTTACAAAATTTCTCAATTAAAATTCTAAATATCAATAAATTTGAAAATCTCAAATTAACTCAACATTCAAAAATTTCAATTAAACTAACTGAAATCAATTATCAGTTACACTAATTAGAACTAAATTTCCTAAATTCGAAAATACATTACAATTTCCAATTTAGTTATAAATTCAACAAAACCAATTAATTCAATGAATTCATAAAATCTGAAATTATACAATATGACATTACATATCTCAAATTTTCAAATAAAAACTCAAGATTCAAGAAAATATAATTAAGCCCCAAATCTGAAATTCCTTCATATACTATGCAAGACCCATATTCATATATTTGAAATATGACAATCTACTGTGAAATTGCATATCCATATATACATCTTCATCGGAATTGAAAATTACATTTATAACTCTAAGTTAAACTACAAATCTCAACTAAACAAATTTTAATCTAAAATTTTCGAAATCGGCATATTTTCATATATATATATATAGCCCACAAACTGAAATTAACAATTAAATTCGAATTTAAACTATTCCAAAATCTGAATTTTGAAAAATCTTAACTTATATACATACACTCAACTTATATATATATACCTCAATTTGAGTTTAACAATTTAAAATTAGAAATTTAACCAAAACCCAAAATCTGAAGATCATTCATTTACATACATACATACATACATTCAACACACATTTACATACACAAAAATCAATAAATATATGTGTGTATCGAAGTGTGAAAGTGTGTGTGCGAGCATTGTGCGTGTAAATTTCAGGTGCGAGTGGGATGTTTTCTCGCGTGTGTGGGTGCGCGCTCGAGGGGAAAGGGAAGAGAAAAAGGTAGAGAGGAGCGCCCTACCGTGATGGCGATCGGTGGTGAGGTGAGCGTTGCCGGCGAGAGGTGAGAGAGACGGGAGACAGAGAGCGCAGAGAGAGACAGAGTGTAGAGATCGCGAGGGAGGCGATGTGAGGGAGAGGAGTGAGTCGCTTTGAGTCGGGTGTGGGAGTGGGATCTGGGTTTGGGAATAGGGTAGGGTTTTAATTTTAACTTTCGAAATTTGTAACTTAGTCCCTCACTCTCCCCATGCGTATAGGTAGGTCCATAACTTCAATTTAGTCTACAATTACCACCAAATTTTCCCCAAATTTTAATTTAACACAATTTAGGTCACTTACAACTTAATCAATTAAAATTTATAGCATGCTTAGGTAATAAAACAATTAATCACATAAAATTTCACGTAACCAATTTATAAGTTTTCTAATTGGCACATTGATCGAGACGGCGTCCAAGTCCTTCCACTGCAAAATAATTCAAATCATAGACATTAAAAATTATCAATTTAAAATTTATAACAACATTAACATAAATATCACGTAGGATTTCAGAATTGCCCATAAAATGAAAAGCGATCTTACATTAAGGAAGGAGAAATTATATGCAAAATTCAAGAAGTGCAAATTTTGGCTTGATCGCGTTGGTTTTCTTGGTCATGTGGTTACGGCCCACGGGATTGAAGTAGATCCGGTTAAAGTAGAAGCAGTAACATATTGGCCTAGACCAACCAGTGTAGGCGAAGTTCGTAGTTTCTTGGGACTGACTGGCTATTATAGGAGATTTATTGAGGGTTTCTCAAAGATTTCAGGACCGATGACTCAGTTGACTAGAAAGGGTGTGAAGTTCCAATGGACAGAAAAATGTGAAAAATGTTTTCAGGAACTTAAGCAGAGATTGGTCTCAGCTCCTGTTTTGACAGTACCTGAAGGTTCAGATGGGTTTGTCATTTATAGTGATGCTTCTAAACAGGGCTTAGGTTGTGTGTTGATGCAACATGGAAAGGTCATTGCATATGCCTCGAGACAGTTGAAGCAGTATGAACAGACTATCCAACGCATGACTTAGAGCTTGCAGCTGTAGTTCACGCTTTAAAAATATGGCGTCATTATCTTTATGGTGGGAAGTGTGAAATCTACACTGACCATAAAAGTCTCAAATATTTCTTCACACAGAAGGAATTGAATATGAGACAAAGGAGGTGGTTGGAATTAGTAAAGGATTACGATTGTACAATCCTTTACCACCCGGGTATGGCTAACGTAGTTGCAGATGCCTTAAGCAGGAAGACAGGATCACATTTAGCTGTTTTACCCACAGTACAGGAACACTTGATAGAAGAATTTGAGAAATTTAGGTTAGAAGTCATCATACCACCGACACAGACTTCAGCAAGAATAGAATCTTTAATGATTCGACCCACACTGAGGGATCGAATCAAGGAAGCACAGAATATGGACCTTTTTTTGCAAAAGATTAAGACTGAGGTTGGTACAGGAAAACGAAGTGGATTTGAAATATCTGCAGATAATGCACTGACTTTTAAAGGAAGGTTGTGTGTACCTAAGGATGAAAATATAAGAAATGAGATAATGGAAGAAGCTCATTCTGCTCCGTATGCTGCACATCCAGGAGGTACAAAAATGTATCGAGATCTACGAGATACATTCTGGTGGAGGAACATGAAGAGAGGGATTGGTTTGTTTGTAGAAAAATGTCTTGTCTGTCAGCAGGTCAAGGCAGAACATCAAAGGCCATCAGGGCTTTTGAAACCGTTGGATATTCCAGAATGGAAATGGGAACACATAGCGATGGACTTTGTGATTGGATTTCCAAGATCAGTTAGAGGTCACAATGCTATTTGGGTAGTGGTTGACCGTTTGACAAAGTCAGCCCATTTTCTACCAATCAAAATCAATTTCAGTATGGAACAGCTCGCACAGTTATACGTCAGAGAGATAGTCAGATTACATGGAGTTCCAGTTACCATTATTTCTGATAGGGATCCAAGATTCACATCAAAATTTTGGAGGAGTTTGCAAGGCGCTATGGGAACGAAATTGAAGTTTAGCACTGCTTATCATCCTCAGACGGATGGACAGTCAGAAAGAACCATTCAGATTCTAGAAGACATGTTGAGGTCATGTGTTTTGGATCTTGGAGGTAATTGGGAGACATATCTACCGTTAGTGGAGTTCGCTTACAATAATAGCTTTCAGGCCACTATAGGTATGGCCCCATATGAAGCCCTTTATGGTAGAAAGTGCAGATCTCCTGTCCATTGGGATGAGGTTGGAGAGAAAAGAGTTTTGGGTCCAGAAATCATTGAACAAACAGTAGAGGCAGTTGATAAAATTAGAGCAAGAATAAAGACAACACAAGATCGACAAAAGAGTTACGCAGATGGTAGAAGAAAGGAATTGGAATTTCAAGTGGGGGACAAAGTCTTCTTGAAAGTTGCACCAATGAAGGGTGTATTGAGATTTGGACAGAAAGGGAAGTTGAGACCGCGGTTCATTGGTCCTTTCGAACTTCTTGAAAGGATTGGTGGTTTGGCTTATCGACTTGCCTTACCACCAGAATTTGCTGCAGTGCATAATGTATTCCATGTTTCGATGCTCAGAAAGTACGTTCATGATCCTAATCATGTAGTGAGTTATCAGACATTGGATGTACAAAAGGACTTGTCATATGATGAAGCTCCAACAAAGATCTTAGATAGAAAGGTGCACATTTTGAGGAACAGAGAGATTCCATTGGTCAAAGTTCAATGGAGTAATCATGGTGTCGACGAAGCTACTTGGGAGAAGGAAGATGAGCTTAAATCCCAGCATCCGGAACTCTTTGTTTAGCCAAGGTAATTTTCGAGGACGAAAATATTTTAAGTAAGGGAGATTGTAAGGTCCCAAATATTTTCATAAAGCAAAAATTTATTTTCTTTATATGCTATTATACATGCTTTGAAGGTTAGGGGCTAAGTGGTAAAAATACAAAATTTCTTTCAATTTACCCCATACATATATATATATATATATATATATATATATATATATATATATATATATATATATAAGTTTTTATGAGATATTGATAAATATATCAATATTGGGCTCGTTGGATAGCTTGTAATTAATCATGTATGATAGGCTCGAGAAAGTTTGATTCGGATTAATGAAGCCTAATTTATTTAAGATTAAGGAAGTTATCAATAAATGTTATTTTACTATTTGTGTTTGAGTTATAATGGTTAAGTTATGGCCGTTTAGATTTTAGAGAGAATATGAGGTTTCTTGGATTTTAGTGGTTTTAGATTAGATAGGTAGGATAGAAATGGTCTCTTACTTTCATGATGATGTGTCCCATCAAGTATATTTTATAAGATATTTCACATTTCATGATGATGTGTCCCATCAAGTATATTTTATAAGATATTTCATATTTCATGATGATAGAGACGTGAGGATATTTTACACAATCCTATTCAAGTATCACCACTCTTCCTTCACGTGTATATATATCTCTTTAAGTATATTTTTATTTGCAAACGCAAATAGAATTCATCCAAAATCTTCATAGTCTACGAAGAAAGAAATATATTATCAAGTCTTGAGCAGTTTTAAGGAGTACAAAATTTATTTTGTGAGCAGCAAATCAAGTTTTTCAAAGACTTAAAGTAGGATAACGAGGTGCAGTTGATTTTATCCTGTTTAAGTTATTTTTCCATGTTGTTAATTTATCATGCTTATGAAAGTAAATGATATGATATGATATGATGTTTATGGCCATCCGGTACCAAAGATATGATATGATTGAGCTCTTACCGATTTTCTAAAGATATGATGACGGTATGATATTCTTGGCACATGCGTTTGATATTTTATTCGGGATAGCACCATAATTTTCGTGTCCTACTGAGTATTCCATATACTCACCCCTACTATTTTACAGATTAGAACGGATCGTTGATTGGAGGTTGATGCAGTGGTGTCGAGATGCCAGGATCTAAGGATTTCAATAATTAAATCTGGCGTAATTTTTATTAAATAACTTTATTACTAGTAGTATTTCATTTTGTTAGTTTAAGGATATTTCTATTGTTCCGTTTCTGATTTTGGATTTAAGAATGTTTTCTACGCTGTTCTACATGAACGTATGATATTTACGCATTTATTGTTTTGACCAACTTCATGAATTGGTACGTATCTATCCCCTATGGAAATTTTAAACTTTAGCCTGACACCTAGTTCTTTTGACAATGATGGTGCATTCTAGTAGACATTATTAGAATAATGTTCCGTCTCTATCAATTGTATTTTCATTAGGACTAGTATTTAAATCAAATTTGTGAATTGTTCCAAATTCTACAAGCAGGCAAGTGTAGGACATGCTATACGTAAATGCTCTAACTGATCCGATTTCTTTTAAAATAGAGTTTGGTATTATATTAGTCTCAATGATATATTTTAAATTGAGTTTGAATGATAAAAATTTCATTCATATGGTTTGCTTCGATTTTTTTAACTAACAAGATCCTTTATAAAATTATAAACTATAAAGGAAATAAAGCTTGCACGACCGGTCAAGTTCTATAAAATTTTGGGTCGTTACAACTATATTTTGTTAAAAAGCTCGGGCTCGGGCTTAAGGCTCGGGTATGAATAAAATTTATACTCATCATAGGCCCCCGCGCATCCATTATCGAATTTAGGGGAGAGATGGATGCGTAATAGTGAGGTGCGATGATTATGTTAAGGAGAAATAAACAAGAGCTTTTGTTAAGTAAGGAATAAGCCCTAGCTTAAGTAATAAATCCGAGCTTATGTAGACCCGAGGATTTAATTATATCAATTTGATTACTTGATTACTCGGGGTGACGTGTGTACTTGCGCAGGCAAGTATTTTGTATGCTTGTGCGAGATAAAACCTTATTTGATTGCACGGGGCAAGGCTTTGTGTGCTTGCGCATGGGCAAGGCTTTGTGTGCTTGCTCGGGGCAAGGTTTTGAGTGCTTGCTCGGGGCAAGACTTTGAGTGCTTGCGCGGGGCAAGGCTTTTAGTGCTTGCGCGGGGCAAGACTTTGAGTGCTTGCGCGGGGCAAGGCTTTGAGTGCTTGCTCGGGGCAAGGCTTTGAGTGCTTGCTCGGGGCAAGGCTTTGAGTGCTTGCGCGGGACAAGGCTTTGTGTGCTTGCTCGAGGCAAGGCTTTGTGTGCTTGCGCGGAGCAAGGCTTTGTGTGCTTGCTCGGGGCAAGGCTTTAAGTGCTTGCTCGGGGCAAGACTTTAAGTGCTTGCTCGGGGCAAGGCTTTGTGTGCTTGCGAGGGGCAAGGCTTTGTGTGCTTGTGCGGGGCAAGGCTTTGTGTGCTTGCTCGGGGCAAGGCTTTGAGTGCTTGCGCGGGGCAAGACTTTGAGTGCTTGCGCGGGGCAAGGCTTTTAGTGCTTGCGCGGGGCAAGGCTTTGAGTGCTTGCGCGGGGCAAGGCTTTGAGTGCTTGCGCGGGGCAAGGCTTTGAGTGCTTGCTCGGGGCAAGGCTTTGAGTGCTTGCTCGGGGCAAGGCTTTGAGTGCTTGCGCGGGACAAGGCTTTGTGTGCTTGCTCGGGGCAAGGCTTTGTGTGCTTGCGCGGAGCAAGGCTTTGTGTGCTTGCTCGGGGCAAGACTTTAAGTGCTTGCTCGGGGCAAGGCTTTGTGTGCTTGCGCGGGACAAGGCTTTGTGTGCTTGCGCGGAGCAAGGCTTTGTGTGCTTGCTCGGGGCAAGGCTTTAAGTGCTTGCTCGGGGCAAGACTTTAAGTGCTTGCTCGGGGCAAGGCTTTGTGTGCTTGTGCGGGGCAAGGCTTTGTATATTCATCGATGAAGGAGCAATTTTAATTTTTTGGGGATGATATCCCCTAACGCCTATATAGACAAACCTATCTACTGTGAAATTAAAGGTAGACACGTAGGCCCCTGATACTATATGTAAGAAAAGAAAAACGAAATAATGAAAAAAAAAAGGGTAAAGACTAGGGTATGAAAACTCATACAACTTATAAAATAACGCATGATCAGTAGCTAGCAAGGTTTGGGCTGCCGTTGTGTGAGTTTCTTCCTGAGGCTGTTCTACCAACGACTACCAATATTTGAATCTTTGGTTTGTCGCCTTGTTTTGTAACACTTGCATGGATTAACTTGTTTCCTTCACGTTGCATAACTATTGCCCAAGTCCTTCTAACGTCCAATTGTCACGTTGCTTTAAGCAACTTCCACGATTCAACACCCCAACTGCCATCTTCGTTAACAACTGGCCATGTGCTCATAAGACAAGTGTCAGAACTTACTTCCGCTTGCTCAGTCGCCCAACGGCTTTATCGCTCGTCCTGTCGCCCAAATATCTTAGTTGCCGCACAATCGCCCAGTCATCCAACCTTTTGCCTATAATGAGTCTTTAACGTTGGGCCTCTTTCGGTTTGGGCCAAGATTTAGGCCTCTTGTACTTTTGGGTATTTTTGGGCGTCAACAATTACCCTCCAATATGGCAAAATTAATATCAATTTTATTAATTCTAAGCCATATTCTGATATTAGGTGCCGCACTTCTACGTTTCCCAACGGTGCCTCTCTGCATTCTGCAAAGGATTTGACGCTTCATAACCATCGCTTTTTCAAAGGGTGCGGGCCACTTCATCACATCGCTTCTCCCACGTTCACATTTTCTTCCACTTTCATCTACGTTTTCCGTCACCGCCACACTAGATAATGCACGTACTTCCTTGCCCATTTGGGTCCAGTATTTGACTGGTAAAGACTTGTTTCATGACATCGTTACCGGTACCAATGCTAAAGCGGGAGTTGAACTCTATGCTCCCCAATTCTTTGCCCGCCAGCTTGGCTTTGGGCAGTCATGGCCTGTACCTCCCTGCTTTTCTAGTAGCCTATTAGAGCGGTTTCACACCATCAGTAGAACAGAGGTTGGGGCCATTGAGGTCCAGAATAATTTCTTAGCTGATGGATTTGCTTTGGTACCCTTCAATCCTTCTTCCGTTGCACATCCTCTCTTTGATTAGTTTTGGTCATCTGTCAAATGCAGGCTCTTCGCGAATGATGTTCACCGTGCTTTTCATTTGTTGGAGGGCCCGGGCATTTCCTCTTCTGGCTCCCCGATTGCAGTTGTCCCTCTATCTATCAAGCCGCCATCTCCATCTGTTCGTAGGAAGCAATCAACGCTGACCGATGCTTCCAGCCGTAAACGGCCTGTCGTCGTGCTTGCAAGTTTGTCCGAGGATGAAGATGATGAGGACATCCCTTTTACCAGAAAGGTAACCTCTGGCCTTTTATCGTAATCATTTACTCATAAAGTGACTTCATTGCACTTATAGTTCCACTTGGAATCTTAGAAAGGCAAGGTTAGTGAGGCACCTTCGTCAGAGAAGGTGTTAAAGGACCTGAGACCCTTGACTACTCATCTTACCCGAGAAATTCCGGCCCTTCAGGGCGTTGATCCTCCACGTGCGGTTCCAAAAGGTAATTATTGTGTATCAACATTCTCCATATGCCATGTTGTTGCATCTTATCCGCTGTTCATATTTCTTTATAGGGACATTCGCGGATTTGTCTGCTGCCATGGGCGTCCATCGTCCAACCAAGGGTAAAGCCCCCAGTACGATTGGGTCCTTTGAGGATGCACCTCCTTCCTCTTCCCCCGAAATGACAGATGAGGCAATTGTCTGATAAGTGTGCTTCACACACTTATTTAGTTCCTAAATTAACAATTTAATTGACAAATTGAGCAAATATCTACTTATAAATTGTGTTTATCTTGTACAATTAGGTACAAACTCAATTGGACAGAAAATAAACAAGATTAGAGAGCAATTGAGCGAAAAGAGGAGTAAATTTGATGTTCAAGGACCTAATTGAAAGAAATCAAAAGTTCGGGGACTCAATTGCAACATCTCAGAAAGTTGGAGGACTAAAGATGCAAATATTTCAGGGGCATAGTTGTAATTAAAGTCAAAATTCGAGGACTAAATTGAAGAAGACCAGAAGTTGGAGGACTCTATTGCAAATCATGGAAGGGCGGAGCTGCCAGGTGAACCACGCGATCGCGTATCTCTACCAGGTCGCGTTCGCGAAGTCAGACCAAAAACCAACCTGAGAGTTTTCAGCATAACCACGCGATCGCGAGGCATTCAGCCACGTGATTGCGTGGTCATGATTTTGAAAAATAATTTGGGCCGACCCGGTTCGGCCCAAAAGCTGAAGGGCGCGATCTACACGAATTTTTGGTATTTTTGGTTTTTTTGACTAGGGTTTGAAATATACTTGGATCCCAAAAAATTCACTCTCTAAAAACTCGAGCCCCTTTTCTCTCTTTTCTTTCTTTTCTTTTCTTTGTTTTTTATTTAGTTTGTAATTTAGTTTGTAGTTTAATTTTGTTTCTAAGTTACTAGCACACATTGGATCAAAGAAGCAAGAAGTAAGTGGAAATACAAAGCATTGTTGAAAGATTCTTGGAGAAAAAATCAAGGGAAGTGTTGTATTTCATTTTTCTTGTATTTTTATCCTTAATTTCTATATTTTGTGATGTATGGAATTTCTATATTTTGTGATGTATTTTCATAAACCTTATCTTTTGTGGAATATTTATATAATGGGCTAGTTGTTTTATGTTGGGATGATTGATGTGGCTTAACTTATTTTAAGTAATTTTAATGTTAATTTATTAATTTTGAGCTTATTTCATGTGTGTTTGTTATTGAGATTATTCCATGTGTTTGATTGATCACCAAATATATGTTTTGTAAAGTGTATGATAATCGAGAGATATTATGCATTTTAGACCAAACAACAAATACTCTAGGTTCTTGTTAAGGATAGAGATATACCTTAAACCCTAAATGATCCATTGAGATATTTTCACAAAGAGTTAATGCAATTGATTGGGCTTTAATAGACATAGAGATATAGTAGGTTAAACCAATTGATTAGGGTTAATTTCACTCGAGAGAGGTAATTAGCTAAACTTGGAAAATCGGGTCTAACATTGTAAATGAGTAATTTATTAATTTGCATGTGTTGAGAAATTACTTAAGCAAGAGTTAAGTGAAATCATGAATCCCAACTATTTTATCTTTCATTTTCCTTGTTTTAATTTGGTTTCAAATTAGTTTCTTTAATTTAGAATTTTTCAAAACCAACTTTTAATTGTGTGTTTCTCTTTGTTGTTAGAATTAAATTAATTAAAGTTGTATAATCTAAAGTAAACATTCCTCGTGGGATCGACAATCCGGACTCAAAAAGTTCACTTTATTACTTGTACGCGACCCGTGCGCTTGACAAGAATGAATTTTTCTTGGGCCCATCTTTTAATGATGCTGACTCAGTTGGGCGAGTGGCTGTGGGTCAGTTATTTCCTTGTACTCAAGACCCACCCTTCTTAAACCCTCTTCCGCTAAAGCCAATCCGGGAGAAGGGTATACGCACTTGGACGAAGGCTGACACCACGTTTCGCCGGTGGCACACTGTAGCGCCCCGAGTTCCGTATACCCGATTCACTACGTCATTTTCTGTCTAAATTTTTTCGAATAATATTTTTGCGGAAGAAATAATTGAAATTCATTTTTTGCAACATTAAATAAACTGTAATGGCCGATAAAATTGAAAACATTTATGAAACCATTTGAAATAGTAAATCGAACCATTAATATTGTAAAGAAATTGCCAATGTCATAATTTCTCAATAAATGAACTTCTCTAAATTATTCGATTGTTTGGAAAATACGGAAACCATTAACGTCAAACTTTCTACCGTTTAACGATTATTGCCACCATCATTCATCGCTCGCCACCGTCTCCGAAATCTGCAAAACTGTTAAAAAGTAGGGTGAGCATTTCATGGGGGAAATACTCAGTAGACTCATCGCAAATTAATTTAATTTATAAGATGATTAAACACATAAATCCCGGCTCTTTATAAAACGGGCATTGATAGAGCTTCTTTATAAAACTGCTCTTGATAAAACTCATATTGTGCATTACAGCACGGGACATATTTTGCAAATCATAGGCTCTTTGAAATTAGCTCTTTGAAAACAGCTCTTTGAAAACCATATACTTATAAAAATATTTTAATTATGCCAAGCATAATTTCTTTTGAAAGCATAACATAAGATATGATTGAAATCCTCATAAACATAAGAAGACACAAGAACTTTACCGAACTTAGGTGGCAAGAATTCTTATGCAGTAAAATCATAATAACAGTAAGTTTTCATCATAACATAGGATAAGATCGAAATCCTCATAAATATAAGAATTTTACCGAACTTAGGTGGCAAGAATTCTTATGTAGTAAAATCATAATAACAGTAAGTATACCAAAACATAATTCATGAAATTCATAGGGATCATTTCTATCATAACATAAGATAGGATCGAAATCCTCATAAACATACGCGACAGGAATTTTACCGAACTTAGGTGGTAAATCCTCATAAACATATGGAAAGACAGGAATTTTACCGAACTTAGGTGGTAAATCCTCATAAACTTATGGAGACACAAGAATTTTACCGAACTTAGGTGGTAAGAATTCTTATGTGCATAGCAATGATCCAAAACATATAAAACATTATCGTAAAAACATAGGGTATACTTACTTTTCATAAAAACATAAGGTATATTTACCTTTCATAAAACATACTTAATTTTCTTGAAAATTGACTTTCACAAGTCACATGACATTCATATGAAATCATAATTTAAATCAATTAATAAGTACGAGTCTACCTCAAATCCGACGAGTGCAAAGTTGAGCGGGAATGACTTCAATTTCTTTAAATTCTCCGTACGCTTCGTCTTAGCCAATAAGTCACTTTAGTCTATCGAATATATAGTTCAAAATGATAAATTATAATTTGAGGACTGAAATTGATGTTTTGAAAGTTGAGGGACTAAAATGAATACTTTTGAAAGTTCAGAGACTAAAATAGATACTTTGAAAGTTGAGTCGGAAACTCAAAACAATAGGGTTGAAATAATATATTTTAAAACAATAGGGCTGATTAAAACTCATTTAAAACTTAAGGGTTGAAATTGATAAGTTTAAAAGCTGAAAGGACTGATTTGCAAAACTTTAAAGCTTGGGGACTGATTTGAAACAATTTAAAACTTCAGGGACTGAAATGATCACTTTTCAAACTTAGGGGGCTAATTTGCAAATTCTGAAAATCATTATTTTAAAACATCAGATTTATCTTCTCTCTCTCACTTTACTCTCACTCTCGACCTAACCCTCTCTCACTCGCGATCGGAAAGGAAGAAAAAGAGGTGCACTGTCTTCGCCAAAATCCGACCTTTCAGTGGGCGAGTTACCGGTGAAATACCGGCGCAGAGCAGCGGTTAGTAGCTGCAAGGAAGGGTTAAGATTTTGAGAGGATTCGAGTGCGAAACCGAGGCTAAAGATTGAAGTTGGGTTCGTGATTTGGGTTTGGAATTCCGGCGAAGGGAGCGGCGCTTGAGGTAAGTAACTGGCTTGGTTTATTTCTTGTTTTGGGTTTCAATTGTTTGTCAAAACTGAAGTGGGCAGTGGGTGGTTTTGGTGGCGGTGATTCTATCGGCGATGTGGGCTGTGGTGATGGATTGTGTTCCTGTGGTGGTTCGGTTGGTCTGTGATTGTGCAGAATGATCCGTAAATGATTTAGAGTTCAACTTGGGCAGAAGGTAATGGTTATGGCAGTGGTTCAGCGGCAGTGAATTGTATTGTGGTATCTGATTATGGAAAAATGGAAAGTGAAGTTTGGTGATTATGGTAAAAGGGCAGAGGTTGGCTGCGAGAGAGAGAGATGCTGATGATACATAAGTTTCGTGTTTATGGTTTGGGGATGCAACTTATAATTGTGGTAGCTGGATTGTGAATGTCTATGGTTAGGATGATGTTGCAGATTGGTTTTATGAATTGGCTGTGAATTGATTTCTTGGAAGTGTGACAGAGTCATGTGATGATGATTGAGGGTAGTGAACTGCGATGGTAGCTATTGTGTGAATTGATATTGGAGTCTGGTAATGGAGCTGCTGGTGGTGATGGTTTCGTGGTAGCAATTAGGTGAGGGTGATTCAGCAGTGATGGTGATGATGATGAATACTGTGGTTTTACAAATTGGTTGATGGTGCGATGGAGCAGTGCTGAGGATGATTGCTTAAATTGAAAAACATGATAGAAAAGAAAGAAAAAGAATTGATGAATGGGGAACATCATAATTTGGGGAGGGGAATCATTCATTAAGTGGGTTTGGCTTTGTGATTAGATAAATGAATGGAAAGGAAGAAAAACGTGGATTGCAAATTAGGTTAATGGTGTAAAGTATGGGAATTTTTGTTATGATAATTATTGCACTAACTTTGATTAAAAATGTATTTAAAACAGATATATTTTGGACTGAAAAATACATTTGAGAAATAAATAATTTTGAGATAAAAAATTGAATTGCATATTATGGACTTAAAATAATTTAAATAAGAAAATTGGAATTTAAAATGCTTTTGACAATAATACTTAAAATAATATAATTTTAGAAATTCGGATTTTAATTTAAAATCGAACAAATTCGATATTTCTTGACTTGGCTAGACGAATCCGTCGCGGCATTAATTTCAAAACAATAGCGACTCAATTTTCTAAATATTAAAATAATTATTTATTGCATAAAAATTCTGGGTCGCTATACACACAGGCATGGTGGGCCATGGTCCCACAAAGGAGATTTTTGATCGGGCCAAAATTTCTGATTTGTTGGAAATCACTTTACGCCCTCCTGTTTACGACCCCATCCTTTTCCCCATGGCACTGAGTTTTTGGTCTTCTGAATATAACACGTTTATCTTCCCCCTTGGCCCGATGTCTAATACTTTGAGGGATGTTGGTGCTTTAGTGAACCTCCCGCCTCTGGGCGACATGATTTCCCCTGCCATTTTAGTATCGGCCACTGCCCCAAAATTTGACAAGAAATATACTGATTCTTATTCGGGTATGCAGGAGATTTACAACAATAACCCACTGGTAGAACCCAATCATACTGAGCGCGTAGCTTTCGGTATGGCTATGCAAGTATGTTCTTTGCATCCCAAGTCTTAACCCTCCATGTCATATTTTCCTGTAGCGAATGAGCTAGCACGTGGTAGGTCTTTAAATCTTTGCTCTTTCTTCCTGGCCGCCTTTTATAGAGGTATAGCTTCCCTCCAACACCAACTGAGGAACGGAGCGTCTCCCACTGGGAGTGGACCCCTTTGGCTCGCTCAATTGTGGTTGTGAGCGTACTTCCCACAATTTCATACCTCATCAGTTTCTCTTCTTTCCGCTTCTTGCTACGGGCTACTTATTCACCAGTTGGATGTTATAAAATCATCCAATAGGGATGTATTTACTTTCTTCTATAATTTGCATTCAGTCCCTACTTTCTTTCCTTTCTCTGTCCATTAGGTCCCTTCTTATGTATAGCCCCCCGCCACACTAGATAATGCACGTACTTCCTTGCCCATTTGGGTCCAGTATTTGACTAGTAAAGACTTGTTTCATGACATCGTTATCGGTACCAATGCTAAAGCGGGAGTTGAACTCTATGCTCCCCAATTCTTTGCCCGCCAGCTTGGCTTTGGGCAGTCATGGCCTGTACCTCCCTGCTTTTCTAGCAGCCTATTAGAGCGGTTTCGTACCATCAGTAGAACACAGGTTGGGGCCATTGAGGTCTAGAATAATTTCTTAGCTGATGGATTCGCTTTGGTACCCTTCAATCCTTCTTCCGTTGCACATCCTCTCTTTGATCAGTTTTGTCCATCCATCAAATGCAGGCTCTTCGCGAATGATGTTCACCGTGCTTTTCATTTGTTGGAGGGCTCGGCCGTTTCCTCTTCTGGCTTCCCGATTGCAGTTGCCCCTCTATCTATCAAGCCGCCATCTCCGTCTATTCGTAGGAAGCAATCAACGCTGACCAATGCTTCCAGCCGTAAACGACCTGTCGTCGTGCTTGCAAGTTCGTTCGAGGATGAAGATGATGAGGACGTCCCTTTTACCAGAAAGGTAACCTCTGGCCTTTAATCATAATCATTTACTCATAAAGTGACTTCATTGCACTTATAGTTCCACTTGGAATCTCAGAAAGGCAAGGTTAGTGAGGGACCTTTGTCAGAGAAGGTGTCAAAGGACCTGAGACCCTTGACTACTCATCTTACCCAAGAAATTCCGGCCCTTCAGGGCGTTGATCCTCCACGTACGGTTCCAGAAGGTAATTATTGTGTATCAACATTCTCCATATGCCCTGTTGTCGTCCAACCAAGGGTAAAGCCCCCAGTACGATTGGGTCCTTTGAGGATGCACCTCCTTCCTCTTCCCCCCAAAATGACAGATGAGGCAATTGTCCATTCGCACTACTTTGCTTTTTATTATCAGTAGAAGAAACGTTCAATGATACATTTTTCTTTTACAGGGCGCTGATGCTGTTTTACACTCCATCCAGAATCTGTTTGTCGCTTGGGACCGGTATCGCGCAAGTAGTTCTTCCCATGCGCCCATACCTCACTCTCCTCCCCTGTCCGTCACACCGTCAGAAGAAAGTAGAAAGATCTTTAAGCAAACAATCCTTGACATTACTTCCTTCTTGGATTTGGACATTACTGCGGCCGAGGGTTCCAATCAGTGGGACAGATTTGAGCAATTGAGCGCACAAATGACCCAGGCATTCGCTCTCCCATCTCTTGACATCCCGCATGACATAAAACTGGCCCTGAAGATCGTTCAGTCTGAGGTAAACTCCTTGTTGGCTAGGAACGCAGAGCCGAAGGAGCAAAACATTCAATTCATTAGTGCATTAGATGAGAAAGAGTCCCTCAGTGCTGAATTCGAGAAAAGCAAAGTCATCCTTGATGAAATTTCTTCCGAAGTCGTCTTGGAAGACTCTCTAATGGCGTCCATGACTGCAGAGCTGAAGGAAATTCAGGCGAAAATTGATGATTGCAGGGCTCGGCTGGCCGCTAAAAAGGGAAATGCTTCTTCAGAGCTGGAACGTGCCAAAGTAGTCTTTCGACGTCTTTCAAATATCACCGTTGATGAAGTACGCATGGCCGAGTTAGCCACTGCTTCAAAGGACCAGGGCGAGGAGTGGCAAGCACTCAGAGAGCAGGCACGTTCTCTTTGGGGAAAGTTATAGCAAACTCCTTTTGGAACAATGTTGCCTTTTACTTTTATAGCCATAATAGTGTACCGACACTCCATTTCTGTAATGAAATATGATTGACTTTCTTTCCTACACATATCCATAGTATTTGTTTAGGCACATCTTTTCTCTATATCTTCTTGTTTGTATGATAATTACGCGCCTTTCTCGGCGAAATACAATGTGCTTATATTTGTTCATCCTCCCATATGGAAGGAACATATTTCTTCAAGTATTTTCCATTGATGGATCTTATGTGTTTTGTGTTATCTAGATCTTTCGGATGATAAGCTCCGTTGGGCAACACACTGCTTACCCTGAACGGACCTTCCCAATTAGGCGACCATTTCCCATATCTGGGATTTTTACTTTCTAACGGGAGTATGGTTTTCCAGACCAAATCGCCCACACTAAATAATTTGGCTATCACACTGTTGTTGTAATATTTAGCCACTTTTTGCTTCTGAACTTGCAATCTATCAAGGACATCCAACTTTAATTCCTCCAGTTCTAAAAAGATTCTAAACCATTAATTCTGCATAGTTGTCTTCGCACAGATGGCTCTGTAGACTTATTCGAATTGATTGCACGTTGATCTCCATAGGTAGTACTGCTTCTTGTCCATAAGTTAGCTGAAATGGAGTTACACCTATACTCGTTCGTGGGGACGTCCTGTAAGCCCATAAGGCATTGTTCAAGCATTCGTGCCAATTCCTAGCATTTTCGCCCAACATTTTTCGTACAATGCTCTTCAAGGTTTTGTTGGACGACTCTGTTTACCCATTAGACTGAGCATAATAAGGCGTAGAGTTAACTAGCTTGATGCCAAATCCGTCCAAGAACTCTTTTACTAGATTCGCATTCAACGAGATTCCATGCTCTACCATTATGGTTTGTGGCACCCCGAACCTATAAATAATGTGGTCGCGAATGAATTCTATGACATTTTTTTGGGAAATCTCTTTTAAAGGGACAGCCTCTATCCACTTAGTAAAGAAGTCCATTTGCACAATGATGAACGTGTGTTGTTTGGACAATGGGGGTAAAATTTCCCTATTAAATCAATGGTCCATCCTTTAAACGGCTAAGGTTTAATAATAGGCGACATTTCCCTAGCTGGCGCCCTTTGGATTGGCCCGTGCCTCTGACACGCTAGGCAACTTTTTGCATATTGCATGCACGATTCTCCCATTTTGGGCCAAAAATATCCATTCCTAATAATTAACCATCTCATTTTTTGTCCGGCTTGATGGGCCCCACATATCCCCTCATGGACTTCCGCCATAATGACCTTAGCTTCGCTCAAACTTATGCATTTTAATAGCACCCCTTCTGAGCATTTATTGTATATTTGTTCGTCTATGAGGACATAATTCAATGCGCGCAACTTCATTTTCCTGTCATCTGTTCTATCGGGTTCTACCAAAAATATCTTTACTTCTTCTCTTCAATCCGTTGCGTCCCCGGTTTGTATACAATGAATGTTGTTTTCCTTTATCCTCCTTTGTATGGCAGGCAAGATTATTCCGTACTCACAAGTTGTTGTTGCGTTCATCACCTTTGAATACCCTAAAGCGACTTGGGCTAATTCGTTTGCTATACCGTTGTAAATCATGCTTATGTATTAAAGCTCCACTTGATCAAATTCCTCTAAAAGTTCTTGGGCTAGCTCGTATTGCCTTATCACAGAATCGCTCTGGCACTTGAAGTCATGTTGTTGTGTAAAATCGCAAGTATACGATATCGCAATCAAGTAATAAAGTGACTTTTGAGTCGAGTAATCATTCCCACGAGAACTGTTTACTAAGTACCGAAATATGTCAGTTCTAAACTTTATTTGAACAGAAAAAGAGATTTTTTGAATGTAAACTAAAAATAATAAATTAAACTAAAGAATTTAAAATTGCAGAAATGTTATGTTTTCAAATAAGATTGTAAAGTAGTTGGGATTCACGAGTTCACCTAGTCAATTAAATCAATTCCAATTTATGGTTCTATTTTCTAAATATGTGCTCGATCGAATTCACTAATTCAAATTGAGATTCCTCTCTCGAGTTTAAATCAATCCTACCTAAATAAGTCAACATTGTATCTCTACAGCGGGTCCGAATATTCCTTATCTAGATGCATTACACACAAGAATTCACACACCATCGCAATAATAACAAGAGTATATCTCTATCTCTCGTTCAATTACCGAATTTATTACCTAGATCTATGTTATTAACTCACCTCTCGGATTATGAAAATAACACATGAAATCATAAAAGAATGGCAAGTTCATTCACGCATTAAACGCAATAATAAATCAACACATGCATTAAAGCGTTAAAACAAGGAATATGACATTAAAATAATTAACTAGGCTACATCATTCATCCCAACATAGAATTTAGTTACACATCTTGATTAAAGAACAAAAACAAGAAAATAAAACGTTCATTGAAAATAACAAAGAAGAATGGAAAGATTGCACCAATTATCAATTCTTCAAGTATCTTCAATTCACGCCCATCTGCAATACTTGAATCTCCAAGAATTTGAATTGAAATCTCTGTTGTGGCTTGTTCTATGGAGAGGCAAAGGTCCAGATTTCCTGCCTCATGTGTTGTATATATAGGTTTTGGAGAAACCTAGGTCAAGAAAGAGAGAATTCTGTTGAAAATCGCGAGAAAAAGCGCACAGTCGGCCCAGCCGGATAAGCACGCGATCGCGTGGCTTCAACCCTAGCAATCGCGTGGACCTCGTTTAAACTCTTGGGTTACAATTTTGCATCTTCTCGCGATCACGTGTTATGTATCCAGCGATCGCGACTTCCATCTTTTTTCAGCTGTGTAAGTTGGTCCCTAACTTTTAATTGCACCTTCAATCCTTAACTTCCAATTGTTGCAATTTAGTCCCCAAACTTTATCTTCTTCTCGATTTGCCCATTTAAGCTCTCAAATCCTTTAATTAGGTCCTCCAACCTCTAATTTGTTGACTTGAGCACCATGGACTTTCCCGATTGACGTCACATATCTCTCACTTGCTCAATTAAGATCCAATTAACATCCAATATTGCAGTTTTTTCCTATTAATTGCTTCATTCTTCTTCGATTGGAGCATTTTCTGAAAAGTAAACAAATAAACACAAATTAAGGAGCATATATTTTAAAACGACAATAATTTCTTCTAATTTAGACATACAGATAAGTGTATAAAACACACTTATCAAGTCACCTGTTAGTTGGTATATTACCAGCTAGGAATCCCCTCGGATAATCACATTCTTCACTTTCAGCTCTGCTAGTAGTTCTAGCCCTGTTATCAATGCTTCATACTCGGCTTGATTGTTGGTAAATGTCCCTTCCAAGGTGAGAGCATATTTGTAACAGACTCCCAGAGGATTTATTAAAACTATACCAACCCCCGCGCCCTAGCAAGTTTTTGATCCATCGAAATATAAAACCCAATGCTTCGTTTCGAGCGAATCCACTTCTAAACTAACCTCCTTGGGCATGTCCAAGTATGGATGGTCAGCCAAAAAGTTGGCTAAAACTTGATTTTTAATTGCCCTTTGAGGTACGTGTTGTATTTCAAATTCAGAAAGAGCCAATGTCCAAAGGCCAATTCTCTGATGTAAAACAGGGCGAGAAAACAAATACTTCACTATATTTACCTTAGTGATAAGTTTTATATTAACATTTATTTTATACACTTATATCCTTGAATATGCCATAATGTGATTCTATCTAAGTATTATTAATGCATTTTATGTTTTATATTGTATAGGATCACAAAGGAAGAGAAAAGAAGGAAAAATGACCAAAATGCGCTCAAAATGAAGTTTGGGGACTTAGGTGCAAATATATTTACGGCCGCAAGAAAAGGTGTTACGTCCGTAAGAAAATAAGGTGTTACGGCCGTAAGAAATTAAGGTTGCGGCCGTGAAAGTGTCGTGAAGCAAGTTGAAAATAAGCAGAAACCACTTTACGGCCGTAAAGGAAAAGTTACGGCCGTAAATCAAAATGTTACGGCCGTAACTCCAATTTAAGGAAATATGCAGAAACTTAATTACGGCCGTAAAAGGAATGTTACGGCCGTAAATCTTCAAGTCAAAAATTTCCTTATTTCAATTCTTTCCATAATTTTGGATTTCTTGCTCCCAAAGCTAGGGCACGAAATTGAGGTTATAAATAGGGAAGTTCATGACAAGAAAAGGTGAAATAATTATTGAAAGAGGGAGCGGCTTGCTTGGAGATTGGAAGAAAAATTAAGCGACTCGAGAAGGCGAATCAAGAAAAGAAACTTCCAGAATTTTTCATGGCTTTGAGTGGCTAAGCTCCATACCTAGTTCGAAGGGGAAGTTGTATTTCATATTAATTTGTTATTGCTTTTCCAAACTAGTAACGTAGTTCTAAATTCTTTACTTTGATTTGTTGGATTCTTATGCGTTTTTTATTCAATCAATGCAATTCTTTATTTGATTAAGGCCTTATCATTTAATTTGTTGTATTGAGATTTGCTATTTTGAATGATTGGATCCGTAATCGTCTTGTTGTTCAAATCATAGTAGCAAGTGGAAATTTAATAATTTTCATAGAGAATTCCAACTTAGGTTAATTGTCACGAGCTTGTGTGATTGATAACCTAATTCACCCTAATTCTTCTCAACCATTATATAGTTGTTGTCTTAAATCTAAAGAGCTTGTTTTAGGTTATTCAATGGCTAATGTTTGATTAGAGAGCTTATTCTAATTAAATGCAATTAAGGGAGAATCGGAATAGTTAGAGCTTATTAACTATTTACGGGTGATAAATCAAATAAGAAATTGAACTCGCGTTACTTGGAAAGTGATAACATTGTGATAGAATACAACTGAACCTGAGAACTAGGACTCGTCAACATTTGATATTTATTCCAATCATTTTAATTGCTTTATTTTATTAGTTAAATCATTTACAAACAATTAAAAACAAAAACCCCCCTTTACGATTCTAATTGACATGACACTAAGTTAGTTCCCGTTCCTCGTGGGATCGACCATTGCTTCCACTGCTATATTCTTAGTAATAGTGAACAAGGAATTTAATTATTATTTTGGTGCATTACGACACGCATCACTTAGATATCAAATACACGGTTACAGGCCGTAAATAGGCCCTTAATTTAAGTACACATGAAATATAGAGCAAGACACAGTTTTTCTATAGCTGAATAATTACATTCACACTTTGCCAACTGCCTGCTTAAATAGTAAATAGCTCTTTCCTCGCCCAATTGGTCTTCCTGCGCGACCATTCCGGCTATAGATCCTTGCTCCGCCGATAAATAAAATCTCATTGGCTTCCCATGTATTGGTGACACCAGCACAGGCGGATTTGATAAGTATACTTTTGAGGCTTTTGAAAGCCTTTTGGTGTTCTTCCAGCCAGACAAATTCGTCTTGATTTTTCACCTTTAAGAGAGGCAAAAAAAACTTTCGTTCGCCCTCTCTACTGAGCATTTGGCTGATGAACGTTGGGCGTTCTTCCCCTTTATCGCCAATGTTCACTTTTACTAGAGGGTCTTGTGTTTGAGCGTGCCCCTGTTTAGATACCCCTATTGCTCCATCGTCCAGGCTTTTTGCGAGCAACTCTTCCTCCAAACAATCTACCTTGTAGATCTTTCCGTCAGCATCATGTTCTAACTAAAAAATGGCCAACTTGCACTTGAGTGTTGCCAATGCTTCTACCTCTTTCATCTTTTTCGAGTTTTCTTCAGACTTGTCATTGAAAGCCATTGGTCTGGCTTTTGAGGCCCGAATATCGGCCACATTTCATTTTTGCTGATTGCTTGTCATGATTCCTCGATCACTTTTATGCCAATGACTGGCTTCTCGAGGGCCACTATATTTGGCCTCATCTGGTTGAACATCTCTATTAGGGCATCAACCGAGAATGGTTCTTCGCTTAGCGCGACGACTAGAGTTTCTTCTCTCTCTTGCACTACTCTAACAGGCCCATAATTCCCCTCATGCATGAATCTTTCTATAGAGTTCGCTTCCGTGGTCTATGATCTGCCTGTATCACTTCTGCTTCTCCTTTATCATTCCAGAATACTAAGCATTGGTGGAGTGATGAAGGTATGCACCGGCTCCCATGGATCCAATCTCTCCCTAAAAGTACATTATAGCTGGTAGGACCATCTATCACAAAGAAAACTATGGTCCTTGTTGTGGTCCCCACGATAACGTCTAATGGCATCACCCCTTTGGCCGACGTCACCCCCCCTGTTGAAGCTTGTGAGGATAACTTCTGTAGGGATCATATCATCCTCCTTTTTCGCAAATCTTCTAATCATTTTGGATGGGATGGTATTTATAGCGGCCCTGTTGTCTATAAGAACTTTTGACATTGGAATTCCATTAATTTGGGCCTTCACATATAATGGCCTCAGATTCCTGGTTAGTTTAGTGGAAGGTTTCCTAAAGATAACCTTTTCTGCTGCATCAATCTCTAATTCCTGACCGTCCTCCTTCATTTCGATTCTTTTCTTTACTTCGGTTTGCAACACTTCTTACCCTTCACACTGGTCTCCCAACTCTCCATCCGTGAACCATCCAGTAGGAGGAGAAAGTATCCTGGGAGGAGACCCATACTTTTCAGCCCGTGGCACTCTCGTTTTCTTCTTGGGCGTTCTGTATAGTACATGAAAATCAAACGCTCGCCCAGAGGGCTCGCCCAATAAATCTACTTCACGCACACCCTCTTGATACAACTGTTTTAACAACACATCGCGCGACACCCCTCTTTTCCTAGCTTCCACCTCCAAATCGATTTCTTCTTCAATGTTTGTCATGCCATCGTCCTCTTCTTCATAATCTACCTCCTGGGACGTTTGGCCCTCTTCACATATCAATTCGCAAGCTGTTTCTTCATTTTCTCCACCCTCTTCTTCTATATCCTCTTCGTTCCTAAACTCATTGGCACTATATAGTTGTTGGCCATAACTGGGGGTAATGTTCTGAATTGAATGGTGGCGGCTCGCTCTGGTTCTTCTTCATCTCCTTCTTCTTTGCTGCGCTCGAACTTTGATTTTCCGGTGGGACTTCCAGATGCTTTCTTCACCGATCCCTCTGTGCTGTTTCCTTTGTCACTATCAAATTCACCTTTGTCAGCTTCCCGAGTTATCCTTGCCGCGTCTAGAGGCAGCATTCCCTGTCGTCGCCTCATCATTTTGCCATATTTCCTCTGAAAACGCCTTTGCTGTGTCCTTGTCATTTCGTTGAAGGGCACGACTCATCCAGCATTGTACTGGAATGAATGCCAAATATTTGATTGGCATGGTCGCGGCCTAAATGTTTTCCTGTGATTTGTTGGCCATAACATCCTTTCTTGAGACGGTGTTCCACGTGTATCAGGGCCTCGTCCTCTATCGGGTTGGAAACTCAACATAATTCTGGGATGAGCGTGAAACCCTTGTACTTTGGTTCCTTCTACAGACTTACTCACTTCTCCTTTGCACCTATCACATAAGACGCTCCCGTCTCCGGGGTATTCTTTTCCCTTGAGTCGTTTGAACACTTTGGGACGTTGCTGTTCATTTTCTATTCCATCATCAATCACCAGTTTAAACTTTGGCAATTTCTGGGCGAAATCAGTTGCCATCATGTTCACTCCAAGTGGTTTTGGGAAGGGGTTCTGGTCTACCTCCATCTTTTTCTTAGGCTCAAGCATGATCCATCCCGACTCGATGGCTTCTTGCAACACCTACCGAAAAACCAAACAATTGTTAGTCGTATGGGACCATGCATTATGCCATTTACAGTATTTCTACCCTTAGTTTGTTCAGAGTTTGGAAACTTATGCTTATCGCTCAATTTGATTTGCTTATCCTTATATAACTTGTCGAATATAAGGTTGGCCTTATTAATGTCGAAAGAAAATATCTTAGACTTCTTGTTTTTCTCTTCTACAGGCTCATTTTTTATTATCGCGCCAGATTTTGCCGCCAAGGGACAAGCATATGGGTCCCCTTTTACTAGTTCTTCCAAGCATACTTCGGTCTGGTCGATATATCCATCACCTACCGTGTGTATGTCAAAATTTGGGTCTCTATAAAAAGTCCCTTTACTAGAATTTTTCATTTGCTCTTCTTCTCTCAGCAAACGTTCATATCGTATTACGTTGGTGCTCAACTAAAATAAATCAGGGAACTCCCTATCCTGGAATTTCTTCTTGAGGTCAAAACTCAGGCAACTTTGAGCGATTCTAACGAATTCTTTTTCCGGCAGAGGTACAAAGCATTTACTTCTAGCCGTTTTAAATCGCTGGAGGAAGCTTTCAGCCCACTCGGTGGGCATTTTCCTTAGATTGGCCAAATCGGCCAGAGTTACCTCGAATTTCGTTTTATAGAACTGGGCGTGGAACAGTTGTTCTAATTGTTGCCACGTTTGCACAGAATTCGTCGGCAGGTTAATTAACCAAGAGAAAGCCATCCCTGTTAAGGAACTTGGGAAAAACCTCATCTTATGATAGTCGGTCACCTCTCCACACTGCAATGTGAATCTCCTTATGTGCTCTAGCGTGGAGACCTCCCCCAAACCAGTGAATAGAGAGAATTCTAGCACTTTGTAACCCCTAGGCCATGAATAAGCTTGATCCACCCAATCTGGGTATGGCTTAGTGTAAGTCGGTCTAACATAAGGACGCATCCCCACAGCCATTTGATCTCGTACCATCTCAGCGACTTGATCCCTTAACAAGGCGTTGGGATCATAAGGGAGTCCTATAGGTTGATTTCCCCCTGGTGGTGCTTGTGGCCTAACATTTGGCACATGATTTGGTAAAGGAGTTGGAGCACAATTACCATTGGTGAAGTTGCCATTATTTGGCCCAATGTGGTTACTATTCCCTCCATCGTTAAGATGTGGAACATTTTGTCCATTATTTTGGACATTATTCCTAATTATTGGGTTACTCCCCAAGTTTGGAACTGGGTCACCCCCCAAGTTTGGCACTGGGTTACCCCCCATATTCGAAGTTAGGCTACCCCCCAGGTTTGGCACTGGATTTCCCCCAAGTTTGAATTGGGTTATCCCCCAGCTTTGGCATTGGATTCCCCCCCCCCCCCCACGTTTGAAGTGGACGGTCTGAAAGGTCATTCCATTCCGTCCCCTGATTTGGACTTGAGGTTAGGGAACTATGTCCTGCAATCGTCCTGGACTGAAAATGATGTCCTATATTTGGAAAGGTTGATTGAACAACTTGGCCTGTCAACTTATTCATATTATCATGCAATACTTTTAGTTGTTCGGCCATATTATCAAATTGTTCTTTCTCTCTCTGAATAAACTTTTCCATATTATGGACATATTGTAGATTTACCTGCTCGACCACATCTTGAGCGAGTTCGCCGAACAGCGCGCGCATGGTTCGAGGATTCAAATCCATCATGGGTTCATAACAACTATGACTCTCTCCCTCTGTTCTTGGAGGGCTTTGTTCCTCCTCATATCTTTCAATTATAGACGGGATATGATGGCTTGCTGTTTCTTTATCAGAATTCTTTTGAGGCATGACGATTCACTTCGTATCTTCAAAAACACACCAAATTGTCCCACTGGGTGTGCCAAACCGTTTCGCGCGGAGGTCACCTAGCTAACAATTACCAAAAGGGGGATCAGACGAATGTGTAAGAAACAAACATCTCGAGACAAAGTCCCAACGAGGGGTGCTATATTGATAAAGATTACGGTGAAGACAAAACGCTTCCAAGTGGCGCAAGCACACAAATTACACTAGGAGTTTGACGATAAAAGTAAAGATAAAGAAAATTACATATTCTCTTGTTGAGATTTGATTGATTGGTCCCTCTAAATGACTAAGTTTTTACAATATATACAAATGTACGAACTTCCTTCAACTGCTGCCAATATTTGAAACTTTGGTTTGCCGCCTTGTTTTGTAACACTTGCATGGATTAACTTGTTTCCTTCACGTTGCATAACTCTTGCCCACGTCTTTGTAACGTCCACTTGCCACGTTGCTTTAAGTAACTTCCACAATTCAACACCTCAACTGCCATCTTCGTTAACAACTGGCCATGTGCTCATAAGACAAGTGCCAGAACTTACTTCCGCTTGCTCAGTTGCCTAACGGCTTCATCACTCGCCCTGTCGTCCAGCCTTTTGCCTATAATGAGTCTTTAACGTTGGGCCTCTTTCGGTTTGGACCAAGATTTAGGTCTCTTGTACTTTTGGGTGTTTTTGGGGGTCAACAATTTAATTTAAAAAATATGATTAAGTGCATTTTAATTTTTTTGAATTATTAATTTTATGCAATTTTGATTATGCGTTAATGGCTTATTGTGTTTTTAATTGACATTCAAGTGCCGGATTTGAGCATAATGTTGGGAAAAAGGAGAATTATTTGTCTAGTTCGTGCAATACCTACAATTGAATGCTTTTACAAGTGTACGAATTCACATAAGCATATAGAAAATCCGGCATGTGAATATAGTTATTTTTGCTCGAGAGATTATTACTAACTGAAATTAGTTAATTTAGTTACTAAAATTTATGAAAAAGTGGCCACTAATGTTGGATTGAATGAATATTAATTAGCCTAACCGAAGTCAAAATTTCTATCCACTCGGAAAAGAAATTAAAAAGGGGCCAATGGTCATTTTATCTTTGTGATTTTGCATAAAGTTGGTTTGGAATTGTTTTGTGTATCAGTTTTGTGCACCTTGCTTGAAAGTTTTTTCAACTTCAAAATTGATCCCTCTAAGAATTTGGATGTCAAAAAGGGGCCAATAGTCATTTTAACTTTGTGATTTTGCGTAAAGTTTGTTTGAAACTGTTTTGTGTAACTATTTTGCGTACCTTGTTTGAAAGTTTTTTCAGCTTCACAATTGACCCAAGAGCACCTCCAATACATTTTGTGGATTGAGGAAATGCACATGACACTTCATCAAATAGACAGAATATGATAAAAAAATCTCTCTCCAATGCACAACGTAGATTAGGATGCTAGGCTGACATGACGCTAAAAATAATAGAGATTGTGAGGGTGTCTACATTTAGACTCTCCGTGAGACATGCTGACTCAGTATTATCTTTTATTTTTTAATTATTTAATTATTATAAATAAGGACGTTGGTCAATCAAGTTTTATAATACAAGTTATTTCTATTTGGACTCTATATACAGGGAGAAATCTTATAAATAAAGCTCAATTTATGCGTAGTAATTAATTTTAAACTTAAATAAAAAAAAATGCCACATTATCAATATTATTTAAATGTAGAAAGAACCATTGAAGAGTAAATTTTTTACTTCTCCGCATATTTATCCACGCTCTCTAGAAGTTCTTTTATTTTATTACTACTAATTGTGGCGATAAGATAATTGAAGAGTATAAAACCATAATTTTATTGAATGTCGTTCTAAATGTATGGGAGGGATGCCCTTACACCAGAAACTATCATTGATTCCTTGAAGAGTAGAGAGATTGATGAGAAAGCTGAATGGAAAGAAAGAGGTAGTGGACGTGGTTAAAACATAGATGACTCAGATGACACTAGTACAATTTCAGTCATTTGCGTCGGTTGTAAAATACATTATGCGTCGGTTGTGAAAGTGACGCATTTGACACAGACGTAAATGGTAAGTCGAAAAAGGGTCGGTTTACAAACCGACGCAAAAGTTAGACTATATGCGTCGGTTGTCACCACAACCGACGAGTATAGATATAAGTATGCGTCAATTGTGTATAATCAAACAACCGACTTATATTACTTTTTTCCCCCAAAAATCCTGTTATTTTTTCTACATTCTTATCGTCAAATGTAGCTATAAACAACCAACATATAATCAACATCAAATGCATAATAAAATTTAATAAGTCAATTTACATTAATATTAATTATTTATTACAAATGTTCACATATAACATGAAAGATCAAAGTTTACATACAATCTTCGTAGAAGTAGTTGGTCCATAACTTTCTAATGTCATCTATCTCCTCCATTTAATGATTAGTTATTTGTTAATAACTATAATAAATCTATTACTCCCTCCGTCCCGTGAAGATAGACTTGCTCCCATTTTCACACAAATTAAGAAAATGACAATTAATGTAGTTGGAAATATAATTTTTTCTTATATTACTAATATATCCTTACATTAAATAACGTAATAAATATGATTATTTTATATCTATTTACAACAATGTGTATTAAATAAGGGCATATTAGAAAACTTAAAAATATGTTAACTTTCAATAAGGAAAATGGCCTATAAATTGGGACAGAGGGAGTATTAAACAATTCGTAGTATTCAATAACTTATAATACCTTATCTAAAGAACTCAATTGAAAATATTGTATGACAATTATGAGTCTTCATACCAACCAATTTCAGGTCCTTCATCGACACAAGACTTTTGATGTTTGAAGAGTATCCAAGTGGAACCTTAATAGTATTTATGCACTCAGAAAAGCTTGTTTTCTCTTTTCTAGATAAAGTATAACAAGTTGGGGGTAAAAAGGTACGTTTTTCCGACACTTGAGGTGCTAACTTATCTCGTATCCCTATTTCTACCATGTCTTTTCTAAGGTTGATATCATCTTTCGTCTTTTCTTGAATGTTCAATAATATCCTGATGATACTATCACATACATTTTTCTCCACATGCATTATACCAAGACAATGCCTTACTTGTAAATGTCCCAAAATAAGGGTGGTGAACACGGAGAAAAATTTAATGACTCATAAACACATTTTTCTTACATTTTTTCAACTAAAGATCAATCGTGTCTTCCTCACAAATGGGACATGCTTTAGCTCATTTGTTAGTATAACCCGACAAGTTACCATAAGCTGGAAAATCATTTATGATGCAAAATATCATAGTACGTAAGGTGAAATTCATTTAATGATGTGTATTAAACATCGACACACCTTTATTCCACAACAGCCTTAAATCATCAATTAATGAGGCTAGGTAAACATCTATGCCATTTCCTAGTTGTTTGGGCCCGATATTAGCAATGACAACATGATGTACTTGCGCTTCATGCATAACCAGGGAGAATATTGTAAATCACCAAAAGAACCAGCCAAGTGCTTTGTCGACTACTCATGTTACCGTATGATTCATCCCATCTGTACATAGTTCAAGCCTACGATTCCTATCTTCGCCATTGTGCCATTGTATGTTCTTAGCATCCTTTGTATTAGCAAACAAGCGTTTAAATCTTGGTATTACGGTTAGGTACCATAACACATTTTTCGGAGAGCCTTTCTTATCCTCCCAATTATCATTGTCTTGCTTTTGCTTATACCTCGATGCCCCACACTTTAGGCACAGATGCAAGTCCTTATACTCATTCTGATACAATACATAATCATTTGGACATGCATTTATCATCTCGATCTCTATACCCATCGGGCACAATAATTTCTCTGCCTCGTAAATTGAACTAGGAAGCTTGTTATCCTCTAGAAGCATTTCTCGTAAAATTTCTAATAATGTCTTGAAACTCCTGTCACTCCACATATTTTTTGCTTTCAAGTATACAATTTAACACAACTAGCAATTTTGTAAATTTATTACAACAACAAAAAAAGGTTTTTTAGAATCATTGAACATGTTATAAAATATATGAGGTTGTTCAATAAAATCTTGTTGTATGTTACGCATCATCTCATCTATTCGATCATTATCCACATCATTCTCGTCATTTTCCACATTAATCTAATTATTGTTCAAACCCTCATTGTCACCGGTGCTTGTCCTCGGAAGTATACACTCACCATGCCATATCCAACATGTATAACCATCCTTAAACCCATGACAAATCAAATGACTCTTCACTTGCTCAGAGTTACGAAACTTTCTCAAATTCTTACAATCACAACAGGGACATAAAATTATTTCTTCCCCTTCCTTTATTTTGTTTTCCTTACCAAATTTCATAAATTCTTCAACTTCTTTCACATATTCTAGTGTATTACGTCTCTTATACATCCAAATTCGATTCATATCTAACGACCTATATATCAAGATATTCATAATGTATTAAAACAAATGAAATCATCTTAAATTATAAATTTCATTTTTTATTTATAAAATCCTACCGAAATTTCGGCAGAATCTCCCCTATAAATTGGACTTAACCAACTTGTAGAAGGAATCAAAATATCACAATAAAATCGAAACATTCAACCTCAATATATCCAAAAATCAACCATAACTCCAGTCAAACTCCAAAATTAATCTGACATCAATTCCCAACTCCTCAATATCAAATGTCTATAATCAATTGTATATTGTATAAAAAAATAACATTCTAAAATTTCATTAAAACTACAACAATTCAAAAATTGCAATATATCCACCTACTAACTCAAAATCAACAATTTAAAATTAACATTCAAACTAAACTAATAAAAAGTTCATATATATGTGTGTGTGTGTGTTTATTTATATATACCCATAAATATATATACAAAATACACACACACACACACACAAAATACATATACATATTTTTATATATAAATATACACATAATACATAAATATATATACACCCATATATGCATATGCTTACACACACACACACACACACACACACACACACACACACAGCCCTTACACAAAGTGGCAGAGACGGCGAGAGGGAGGAGGTGACGGTGGTGAGTGGTGATGGGGGGCAGCGTACAGAGAGAGAAGGTGCACGCGGAATTTCTATGGAGAGAGAGAGAGAGAGAGAACGCAAAATGTAGTAGGAAACGAGAGTAATGTAGGTGTGAATGGTGGTGGTGGTGGCGGGGGAACCTTTAGTGATGGTGGTGGCGGAAGATCTAGGAGTGAAAGAGAGATGTGGTAGCTTTTGTATGAGAAAGAGAGTGAAATAGAGAGAAAGGGGCGCGCTGTGACTGGAAATAATAAGTAGTATATGTGTCAGTTCCTAATCTGGAACCGACGTAAAATGTGAAATTTAGTATATGCGTCGGTTTCAGCATAGAAACCGACGTATATTACTCTATTTTGTGCCTCGGTTCTTGTTCAAGAACCGACGCATTTTGTATAAACACTCTTCCTGCGACGGTTTCTAATATGAAACCGACGCATAATGTGTTTCCATATTTACAAAATTGCTACTGCCATTTTTTATACGTTGGTTTTTTTAAAAGCGACGCAAATTACTTATTTTTTTGGACTAATTTGTACTAGTGTGATGAGGGTGACAGATGGAAGAATGGAAGTAATTCTAGGTCACAAGGGAAGGAAAATGGAAAGAAGTGGTATGGTTGTAGTAGGCTTGGAGTTTTCAAGAGTGTCTACCCTGGAGAGAAAAACAAAAGGACATATGGGGGTAGAAACGAGGTCAATGTTGTAAGTAACTCGAATTATGATCTGAATGAAGTTTATTGATGTTTTGTCTCACTTGTTGTTACTACTAAATTATATGCATATGGTTGTTTTTATCTCTTTTGCATGTGTGGTCACTTAATTCAATTGCATTGTGTTGATTTGAGCATTTGTGTGAATTTGAGAGTGATATGTTATTCTTTATAACATGGTTACATGCATGATAGTTGGGGTTGGTGTGAGGTTTTGATGCTGTTTGTTCTCACTATAGGTATCAGAGGCTTTCCCTTGGGAGGATGGGGTATTCAGTAGTGGCATTAGAAGTGAGGAGCTAGATGGTAATGTTGAGACTAGATGTCTGAGGTTGGTGACATACTGGAGGATGTGTAGGTTTGACATTTAGATCACGAGAGGTGAGGTTATTAAATGTCATTCTTATACTCTATCTGTGAGGATCTTGATTAGATGTAGGACGCTCCTATCACCTCTAGTGAGGTGGAGACTCGATGTTACCTTCTTTGAGATAGAAATAAGGAAGTAATAGAGCTACATCCATTGTCTCAGGACCTTTAGTAATTTACCAGTTAGGCATGATGGGTGAGTAATCTGGTGATCATTGATGGCGATATGAGGAAAGCTACATCAGTTTTGGAAAGGGTGATTGTGTTTATATCGTGTTGACTATTTAATTTAGTGTTAATTTTTAGTTCTTTATGTGAACTTGTAGAAAAGATTGTAACATTTTCTTTATTATTATGGTCATATGTTATCCTTTATCTTGCATTCAATTAAGTGATCTTGAATTCATTTGACATTAAATTTTATTCATTGATTGTGCTTGGTAAATGGTACACGTTCTTGATGGGAGAATATGTATTAATAAGTTGGTTTGGTCCCTAAGTTTAATCACCATTCTTTCTTCTTCATACACCATTATAAGGGGTGTTCAAAAGCTTAGAAGTTCCAAAACCAAGAGGAAACTCCATATCTAAAACTGAACGAGAAAGACAACAATGACGGAAGGTAATTTTCAATTCATTTTTCCAGGTTGATCTAAGTGCTATTCAAATGTTTATAAGCATGTTAGATCGTATTAGATATTCTAACATTTGGTGTCGGAGCATGTTTGAACCTGTGTCTTGTTGTTTTGTGTTCAGAATAATTTCAAATATGACAAAAATAATAAAATCAAAATAAAAATTGATGTACTGGGTGAATATGGAGTTTGAGTTTAAGGCTGTCATACGACAACTATATTATTGTGATGTCATGCGGTTTTCTTATTAAGCTTATATTATTGGGCTAATCTTGCCTAATTTAATTTTTGAATATTTGTCATGTTTTTCTTAATTGATGCATATGTTAATAGTTTGTGTTCATGTAATATGCAATTTTAGGATAATTAAATTGTGCAAATGTATTAATTATGCTCATAATTAACTTACATAAGTTAATTATAATTATGCAACTTATTAATGCTTATGAGAATATTTTTTGCATAATAACATGTATGTGCAATATATAATTATTCTCATTATATAAATTAATTGTTTATGGTTATGCATGAAAGAAATAACGTCTAGTGATCCATATAATTGTAATTAATTAATGATTAGCCACATCATCGTTAATTAAATTAAATTGTACATTATGTTTGTTAGGGTCGCATAAAGAAATAAAGACATTAGTTGTAACTAATTATACTTACTATAATAAATTTTATCCCCAGGAACTTTTATTATATTTATTTATATAATTATTTAGGATAAAATGTCAAATTATTTTCATAATATACCCACAAGAATCATGAACTAAAATATACTTTGATAGTTTTATCATAAACTTTATTTTATCATAGAATATGAGATTATTGATACAATAATTCTATCGAATCTATTTGAATTAAAAATTTAGCTCAAAGCAATTTTTATGTCATTTGATTCAGTTTTTGGCATAATTTACTTTGGTAAAATATGTATTTTATTTAATTAAACCTCAAAATTTTGACATAACCATTTTAATGCAGCTTCACAACCTGCTAATTTCTCTGATATTCACTGCAATATTCCTGAATTAAAAGGTGATAACTATAAAATATGGAAAGGGAGAATTCTCTTTCATTTAGGGTGGATGGACATTAACTATGCTATTAGGAAACACAAACCACCTGAAATCACCAAAACTAGCACTCCAGCAGCCATCACGCTTATGAAAATTGGGAGCGATCTAATAGCCTCAGTATGATGTTCATAAAAACTAAAATTTCTGCTAGTATACGTGGTTCTGTCGATCAACATGAAAAAGGTCCAGGACTTGCTAAAACCAATTTATGATCGATTCGTCACTTCAAATAAGGCTAAAGCAAGCACCCTTATAATGAAGTTCTCATATCTTAACTCACCTGTAACACCCCAAGTTCAAAACCTTAAACCTAGGCGTGTTAACTTCCATTCACATTAAATGCAGAATTTAAATCGTTTACACAATTAAAACATTCAATTTACTATTATAAATTTTACAGGAATTTCGGCAGAGTCTCCTCTATAAATTGGACATAGCCAACCTGTAGAGGGACATCAAAACCATTTTAAAAATTTAAAGCATCAATCACATCTCAATCACATTCATCATCGCCAAACCAATTCATTCATTTCCCAAACTCCTCAAGCATAAGATTTTTCCAAAATATCAACAGACATTGACAAATGAAATAAGAGGTAATTTAACCTCTAATACGTTGTCCATACTTAGTCAAAACTAACTTCAACCAAACCATTATCAATAATAATGAATGAAGGAATAAATTTAAATGATAACTTGAATAAATTTAACTTTATTAGATAAGGCGACCACGGGTACTGTCTGAGTCAGCCGCCGGTACTCTCCTCTGATCATCTAACTTTCATCACCTGAAATATGGGGAGGGATTGGGGTGAGCTAAAGCCCAGTAAGTAAACTTTATGCATGAATGCATGCTTATGACATGAAATTCCTTAAACCATTCAAAGTAATTACCCTCTTTTACTATACTTTTCAAGATATTCATACCTTCTAACCTTTCACTTAAACATAAAAAAAACTTTAACTTCATTTCTATCGTGAACTCACTTAGTGTATCTTCTAGCCAATCATAATGCAGTGGGCAATATTCCTTATTTAGGACAAGATTATCATTTCTCCACCGCATAACGGTTTAATATTTGCCACCGTCAACCGGTTTAGCAATCGTCACCGCAAAGCGGTTTAATATTTGCCACCGCCAAGTAGTTTAGCAATCGTCACCGCAAAGCGGTTTAATATTTGCCACCATCAACCGGTTTAGAAATCGTCACCGCAAAGCGGTTTAATATTTGCCACCGCCAAGCGGTTAGGCAATCGTCACCGCAAAGCGGTTTAATATTTGACACCGTCAAGCGGTTAGGCAATCGTCACCACAAAGCGGTTTAATATTTTCCACCGCCAAGCGGTTAGGCAATCGTCACCGCAAAGCGGTTTAATATTTTCCACTGCTACATCAATTTAATTAGGGTACGCCGGTCTCCCCCGCCCCATTTCCCACTCACACCTTTCATGGCATAGAAGTACATCAATTTATTCTTAAAGCTCGGGATACATGCATTTTGAGGAAATTTAAACTTACTACATTCTTCTTTTAAAATCATTTGACTTCCCCAACTCAATGAAAATGCATGCTGGACGATGTAACGACATAATAACATATATGCTTAAACCTTCTCTTAGTAACACATACATGTATAAAGTTCATAGAAGGCACCACAAGTAAATAAAGTTCAAGAATATAACTTAAGTCCATTAATTACACCTGAAACATTTTACTTCAATGAAAATAGGGGAAGTTTACTTACCTGTAGTCCTCAGTAGTTACTTTGCCTAATATGCAGGTGGAAGTCTTGGTTGCCCGCGACGTCAATGTACCGTTTCTCCTAATTAATTCTCATTCATTAACAAAATATGGCTTTTAGTGAAAAATCACATTTAACACTCTTAAATAAGGTCGAGACTTTCATGTGCCTCATAATATAATAAGCACATTTAACACCACATATGTATCATACTCGAAGTAATACATTAAGTTCAAGGAAAATTTTGGGATATTACATATCAATTTCACAAATCAAAGCCAAGCATTCTTATTCAAACATGATCTTGAACTAAAAATTTATAACTTTGAACATAACTTCAATTTAACTAACTTGTTCCTAAAATATTAAAGTTTGCTCTCCTATACCATTAACCCAAAATTCCAAAATTACACATGTTTGTTTAAATAGTCATATACATATTCATGATCGTATATACGTACATTCACACCTCAAATTTAATATTATAGCACATCAATTAATCTAAATTTCATGAGTCCCCAGTCTGAGAAATTTTATTTTCACATAGTCAGAATCTGAGTATATACCTATGCCCACATAAACAAAAAAATCCAAACTTTATATATTTACACGCATCTATACATACATAATAATATATACATTCATATACATCAATACTTATTCACATAACATCATAAATTCCCAAATTCATGGTTAAACTCGAAATTACACAAAAATTAGAATCTGAAATAAACTGAAAAATCGCAATTTATACATATAAATTGCATACATACCTTATTTACATAGAATATATATATATATATATATATATATATATCGAATTATGTACGTGTGGGTGCGTGAATATCATAATATATATATATATATATATATATATATATATATATCGAATTATGTACGTGTGGGTGCGTGAGATAGTGTGAAACCGTGCGTGTGTGCGCGGTTTAGGGTGTGTGTGTGTGTGCCGTGAAGAGAAAAGGGGAAGGGGGAGGGCTTACTTCCGGCGGTGGTGGTGACCGGCGGTGCGAATGGCGAGAGCGAAGGCGGAAGAGGGAGCGAGGTGAGAGACCGAGAGTGAGAGGCGAGTCGAGAGAGAGGGAGCGGGAGTGAGGGAGTGATTAGGTTAGGGTTAGGTTTTTAATCTTTTGGAATTTGCAAATCAGTCCCTCACCTCTTCTCTTTTGTTTAAGTAAGTCTATAAGTTTTATTTACTCTCGATTGACACTACACTTTTCCCCCAAATTTCAAATTGGCATAATAAAATAGAAATTAACATGCTGAGGCAATAAAACAATTATTTACATAGAATTGCACGTAAATAATTCAAATAACCAATTTATAGTCTTTCAAATTGGTACATTGATCGAGCCGGCGTCCAAGTTCTTCCACTGCAAAATAATTCCAATTATAGACATTAAAGGTCATAAAATCATAATTTATAATAACATTCCCAAGAACATTACGTGAAATTTAAAATTGCACGAGAAATGAAAAGCGGTCTTACATCACCAGTATGAAAGGTGTGCGAGAGCACATCATGCAGATGAGAGACATTGTGGCTCAACTTAAGAAACTCGAGTTTGAGATGTCTGAATCCTTCCTTGTGCACTACATCTTAAACACTCTTCCACAACAGTATGGGGCTTTTAAAATCTCGTACAACACTCATAAGGATAAAAGGTCAATAAATGAATTATTGACAATTTTTGTTCAAGAAGAAGGGATGCTAGTGATGGAACAAGGTGAAAGTGCAATGTTGGTTACAAAACATGATAAAGGGAAGGCTAAGGCTCAAGCAAATCAGAGGGGAAACGGTAAAATACCACTCCAAGCTGATATCAAGAAAGAAGCAAAGCGTTATTTCTGTAAAAAGAAGGGACACATGAAGAAAGAATGTGCCAAATTTAAGAAATGGCTTGAGAATAAAGATAATCCAATCTCGTTTGTTTATTATGAGTCTAATAAGGTTAATGTAAATATTAACACCTGGTGGATTGACTCTGAATCTACAATCCATATTGCAAACTCTTTACAGGGTATGCAAAACCTAAAGAAGCCAGTGGGAAGTGAGTGAAACATCTTATCCGGAAACAAGATGGGTTCACATGTAGAGGCTATAGGAACACGTGTTTTATCCTTAAGTAGTGATTTTATTTTGGAATTGGATAGGACCTTTCATGTTCCAAGTTTTTCACGAAACTTGATTTTGGTTTACATTCTTGTACCATTGGGGTATTCCTTTAATTTTCAAACACTTCTTTCAGTTTATTTTATAATTCTGATTGTGTTGGGAATGGTATTTTTTCTGATGGTATTTAACGTATTAATTTACCAGATAATATCACTCATAGTTCAATGTATGTTCATACTGGCAAAAAATGATGTAATATTAACGAGGACTCATCTACATTATGTCATCGAAGATTAGGACATATCTCCTTAGTAAATGATGGGGTACTTAATAATCTAGATTTTACCAATTTTGAGACATGTGTAGACTGCATTAAGGGAAAGCAAACCAACAAGTCCAAGAAAAGTGCCAATAGGAGTTCAGACAAATTAGAAATCATACATACCGATTTATGTAGTCCAGACATGGACTCACATGGTCAAAAATATTTCATGACCTTTATTGATGATTACTCTCGATATATGTATCTTTACTTACTTTGTAACATGAACGAAACATTAGATGTCTTTAAAATATTTAAGGTTAAAGTAGAGAAACAATGTGGAAAACAGATAAAAAACGTGAGATCAAATAGAGGTGGAGAGTATTATGGTAGATACACTTAGGATGGACAAGTACCTGGTCCGTTCGCAAAGTTTCTTTAAGAGCATGGAATAGTTGCTCTGTATACTATGCTTGGGTCACTAGAATAGAATGTTGTTCCAGAAAGAAGAAACTGAACATTATTGGACATGGTACGAAGTATGCTTAGCAGCTTCAATCTTCCTAAATCCCTATGGACTAGAGCACTAAAGACGGCGATGTATATATTAAACTGAGTTCCAACCAAGGCCGTTCCTAAAACACCATTTAAATTATTGAAAGGTTGGAAATCAATATGCGCGTTTGGGGATGCCCGTCTGAAGTGAGGATTTATAACCCACAAGAGAAAAAGATAGACCCTAGGACCATTAGTGGGCATTTCATTGGATGTGCTGAAAGGTCTAAAGGGAATATATTTCACTATCCATCTCACCGCACTAGGATTGTGGAATCAAAAAATGCTAAGTTTCTTGAGAATGACTTGATAAGTGGGAGAGATCAAATTGGGAACTATGTTCCCAAGTATGATCATTCAGAATCTCAACCTTCTACATAAAGTGATAGATTGGTCATAGTTCACAACACTCCTCAAGTGAAAATAAGTGTTAAACAACCTATCATTGATATTCCACAAGTTGCGACAACATTCAAGTAGATTACGTAATTCAAAAATTACCAGTTTCTCTTGAACAACTAGTTGAACCAAAAGCTCCTCAAGAAGATGATTGTACAACATTAAGAAAATCTACTAGAACAAAAAGGTCAGCAATTCGTAGTGATTACGTAGTGTATCTACAAGAATCTGACTACAATATTGGAGCCGAAATTGATCCCGAGTCCTTTTCACAGGCCATGAGTTGCAAAGAGTCAGAATTATGGTATAATGTCATGATGGAAGAGGTGAATTCTATGAAAAGTAACAAAGTTTGGGATCTTTTCGAGTTGCCTAATGTACAAAAGGCATTGGCTGTAAATGTGATGAGAATCATAGAAGGCTCGACAAGGGAAAATCAATCATGCAAGCCAAACAAATCTTGAGTACATTTTGATGGACTCCCGAGGCATAAAAGAATAGGATTCGAGGCTAAAACAAGTGATCAAAGTCAAGAATCAAGTTGAAGTTCAAAATCATAGAGTACTGAAAATCCAACCACGCGGCCGTGTGGTTGAAACGGGTCGTGGCCATGTGACATTTGATGATTTAACAGAACCAAGAAATGGCAGCCTGGGCGGCTACGAGAAATTACTCTGCGCTGCCGCACGTTTGATCCGGACCCAAAATTCGCTAGTTTTTGTATTAATTCCGGTTTTCTTTATTTCTTTCAATATTTGTACTATAAATACCCCATTACACTCAAACCCTAGTTAGTTTAGAATGGAAGAATACTGAAGCCTCCTTGGGAGCATTTATGAGGTAAAATTCCTAATCTTAATCCTATTTCTCTTTTGAGAAATTATGCTCAACTTCATGTGGATTTTATGAATCTTGTGTTGTTGAAAGAAACCTTTGAACTTGCTTATTTCTCTCCATTGAGTTAAGGATTTTTCCTTGGGGTTTTGGTTAGATTAAGCTTAGGTTTAGGTTTATTTTTCCAATTTTATCTTTCTTGGGTTAATTTCAAATTTTTGTGGGAATTTTTGGTGCAAACACCAAAGGTGTTCGCATCATTTGGTATCAGAGCTTGGCTCTAATTTTGTAAATATATCCTTTATTTTCTTCTTGTTGTTTGTGTTCGTCATATTCAAATAAAGACAAAGAAAAAAGAATAGAAAAAAAAAAAGAAAAACGAAAAAATTCACAAAAAATTGGAAAATTTATATGCCCATATGTATTTCTTGGTTCCTACATCTTGGGTATTATCATTGCTATCATTGTTGAGATTGTTGGGGATTTTTCATAACCAAAACACTTGCATTTCCATAACTTCCAAAGTGTGCCTACCAAGTGTTTGATAAATTGCCTCAAAGAGAACTTCCATATTAGAAACTACTTTTCTTAACACCAAACACTGTCTTTATTGATTACTTGTCTTTTATCAATTCCCTTGTGAATTTGAACTCTTGAGACATTGTCACATAAGTCCAAGATTATCCTACTTTGTTATAGCAAGCCATAAATTCCACTTGTTTTTTTTTTTTGCTCATCAATTCCTATATCTCTTCTTTGATTATGGTTTCATGCTTCACAAGAATTATAATTTTCTCATGGTAGTTGATTACTTTCTTTGGGAGCTTGAAAATTGAGTGTAAACACGAGTGAAAACATTACTTGTGAGAAAACTTCCACACTTGCACAACATGATCCATCCAAATACTCAATGTGAGTAAAACTCCAATGCCCAAACTCAAGACTTGCGTGAAATGTTGCAAACTCTTTTCACCACTTTTACTAGACAAGTAGAGGAGATGGGAGGGAGGGGGGTTGGATAGATTGGAAAGATTGGAGGCAAGTAGAATAATCCCAACACCAAGGAGTAATAGAAAAGTTAGGAATGAGTTTGATGATGATGGGGATATGGAAAAAGTGGAATATGGGTAGGAGTAGAGGAGAGTGGTGTGATGTGGAGTTTGATAGGGGGCTTGACAAAGGTCATCTAAGTAAGCATAAGGGTAGGGATTGAATGGATGAAAATATTGGTAGTGTTCAAATGAAGATTCCATCATTCCATGAGAAGAATGATCATAAGTTGGACTTTAAGAAGCAAATGAAAATTTTAGAAGAAAAGTTCATTGTATGGGATTGTAAATATAAGGTTGGAATGCAAAAGGGGAGTGATAATGGGGTTGAAGCTAAATTGCAAGAAGTGCCCCGGGAGGAGGATGTTAAGAAGAAGGAAGGGAAGATAAAATTTGACGTAGTTGATCAATTTCCGAATTTTGATGTAGAAGATAAAAATATTGATGAAGGGGCAAATGAGCTTACAAATATAGGGTAGGTTGTTGAGATTAAAAATGTGGAAGAGTTGGTTGAGTGTGAAAATTTAAAGGATGTGATTGAAAATACAATTTTTGAAGAGGAAGTTGAGCAAAAAGTAGAGGAGAAGGGAGGTGGTGAAGAGAAAATCTTATTTGGGGTTCAAAAAGGGGAGTTGGAGGTGGTATATCACGAGTACAAGGATACATACCTTGTACATGGAGAAACTAACGTTCCCCACCATATTTTCCTTAGTTTTATTTTGCAGGATAATTGTTCGTTGGACTTTGGGCCATGTCACCTATGGCCAAAGTAGTTCATGGTTCGACCCTTGCATATAGCCCAAGTGATGGAGTTCTATTAGTTGATCAAGAGACATGGAGGCCATAATTATCCATTTGATCTCGATAAGGGAAAATCAATCATGTGAGCCAAACAAATTTTGAGTACATTTTGAAGGACTTCCGGCTTAAAAGAATAGAATTCGAGGCTAAAACAAGTGATTAAAGTCAAGAAACAAGTTAAGAATCAAGTTGGAGTTCAAAAACAGGGAGTGCTGAAAATCCAACCACGCGGCGACGTGACATTTGCTGATTTAACAGAACCAAGAAATGGCTACCTTTGCGGCAAGGGGAAATTACTCTGCACGGCCGTGAGCTTGACTCGAACCCAAAATTCGCGAGTTTTTGTATTAAATCTAGTTTTCTTTATTTCTTTCAATATTTGTACTATAAATACCCCCATTACACTCAAACCCTAGTTAGTTTAGAATGGAAGAATATTGAAGCCTCCTTGGGAGCATTTATGAGGTAAAATTCCTCATCTTAATCTTGTTTCTCTTTTAAGAAATTATGCTCAACTTCCTGTGGATTTTATGAATTTTGTGTTGTTGGAAGAAACCTTTGAACTTGCTTATTTCTCTCCATTGGGTTAAGAATTTTTCCTTGAAATTTTGGTTAGATTAAGCTTGTGTTTAGGTTTATTTTACCATTTTAGCTTTCTTGGGTTGATCTCAAATTGTTGTGAGAATTTTTGTTTTAAACACCAAAGGTGTTTGCATCAAAATGGGTCTTTAAAAAAAGAAAGACTTAGTAGGAAATTACATTAAGAGATATAAGGCGAGATTTGTTGCTAAGGGATTCACTCAAAGAGAAGGAACCCATTACACGGAGACCTTTTCTCCTGTATCTAACAAAGATTCACTACGCATTATTTTAGCATTAGTAGCCCATTTTGACCTTGAGTTACAACAAATTGATGTGAAAACGGTTTTTCTCAATGGTGATCTAGATGAGGATGTTTATATGAAACAACCTGATGGATTTCTCTCTAGTGATGGTGAGCACTTGGTTTGTAAGCTCAAGAAATCCACATACGGTCTAAAGCAAGCGTCCCGTTAATGGTATTTTCGGCCCCGTTCTCTTTCCTGTTTCGAGGCCGTTTCCATTTTTTATTTTCGAAAATACTAAAAATGCGTTCTCTTTACCATTTTTGAAAACGTATTTTAGAAAGAAAAAAAAAATTGTACACAATATGTAAAACGCCCAAAACCTCGTTTTTGGCGTTTTAAGTGTATTTCAACAAAAAAGTTTCAAAACGCGAAAAACGTGTTTTGAGATTTTTTAGGAGAATTATCCTAACTTGGAACTAAGCCTAGAATAAAGTTTCATTGAATTCAATATCAACATTACAAAAAACATTCAATAGGAATTCTTGTTGTTATTGTGTTGGCAAAAAATATTCTGTTGGTAAAAAACATTACGAAAAACATAGAGTCCCCAACATTATAAATATGAGTTTTATTGCTTCTATGTATGAAGTTGGATCAGTAAACTTTACATTTAAGTTAATAATTCAAAAAATGCCCTGAACATGGACTCTATGTGTGATTATTTTTGCTTAGGACCACTTGCATCCATTTTGTTGAGTCAAACTTTTTGTGTGATTATTTTGTTTATATGGACTTATGTTTAATTGTGACTTGAACATGAATGTGGAAACAATAATTAGATAACCTAATTTTTTATAATATTTTTGGGACTTTATCATTAATAACTTTATCTATTTTTAAAATATTTCCTAATAATTATTATATCAGTCATATAAAAAGTAGATAAACTAATTTCTTATAATAGAAAGTAAATCTTCAAAAGATAATTTTTTTAATAATTTAACCCACAAGCAAATTAATTACAAATAGTCAAAGTAGCATCTGCAAAATTTCAAACCAAACATGTTTTCCAGTTTTTCATTTTTATAAACAGTTTTCAGAAATGACAAATAGAACGGGTTTTCAGCATATTTAAAAACAAAAAATAGAAAACATTTTCAAAAATAAAAATAGAAAATGAAATACAAACAGAACACCACCTTAAGTTCCATGGAGTTATTTCTTCATTCGGACTTTTTGAGAACCCTATGGATCAATTTATATACCAAAAGATCAGTAGGAGTAAGATCTGTTTTCTTGTTTATATGTAGATGACATCTTGCCAGAAACCAATGATAAGTGTTTACTACATGAAGTAAAACAATTTCTTTCTAAAAATTTCGTCATGAAGGATATGGGTGAGGCATCTTATGTTATTAACATTAAGATTCATAGAGATAGATTTCGAGGCATCTTGGGTCTATCTAAGAAAACCTATATCAATGAAGTTCTAGAGAGATTTAGGATGAAGGATTGTTCACCAAGTATAGCTCCTATTGCGAAAGTGATGAGTTCCGGAGTGGCTCGACGAACGTTGACCCGTTGCACGTTCCCGTAGGACCAATAACGAGGCAAAAAGCCAAAAGAATCAAGCAGGCAATGCAATGATTCATGCAAGCGTGGATGGATGAGTGCTCAAGTGCAAAGACCTCATTTACGTTGCATAACAAAGTGGAAGAGGAGCCAAAGTTATTACAATGCATTTGGATCAAGGAACAACAAGAAAATTGGGCAGCAACTGATTCACGACCGTAACGCCCAAAAATTATGGTCGTAACAGATTCACGGCCGTAAAGCCCAAAATTACGGCCGTAACACTACTATGGCGAAATTAAGCAGAAGAGGACTTAAGGCCGTAAACCAAATCCTCACGGCCGTAACTAAAATATTGTAACTTTTAATTTTGTTCAGAAGGTCTCTTACGGCCGTATAAGGAATTGTCACGGCCGTAAAAACATGTTTTGATTTTTAGACCGTACGACACTTACGGCCGTAAACTTAAAAGTTACGGCCGTAACTGGGCGCCGTAATTTTAACCTAGTTTCAGGGTTTTAGTTTAGGTTGAATTCTAGTTTATTTTAGTTGCTTTATTTTGTTAACCTATTTATATGGCTTTATTCAGCATTGTAAAGAACAACTTTTATTCTTGAGATTAATGATATTGAAGGTGATATATTCCCTTAATTTTCTTCCTGTTCTCATTGAACAAATTTGAACTTATCAAAGGATTTGACAACCTTTGTGGTGTTCCCCCTTTGTGGTTCTTATCTCCGCATCTTAACGGGTTTTGGGTTTAATATACCCATAGTTCTTGCATCGTGAGGTCGGGGTTGCATTGTTATCGTCTACTAGTTGGATTTTTAGAGCTTTTCGGCGTTTAATTCCGCGTGTTCTTGGTGATCCCCATATCATATCACATCATCTGGTATCAGAGCCTGTCTCTAAATCCAAATATTTAGTATTCCAGTTCTTTTCTTTTATTTCCAGATTTTATTCAGTCAAAAAAAAAATTCCAATTCTTGTTTCTTGAAATTTCGTCAGAAAATTCAAGATTTGCCAATTCCGTTTCTTGTTCTTAATTATTCTTGTTGAATAGGTAAAAAAAAAAAATCCGAAATTTACAAAAAAAAAAAAAAAAAAAAAAAAGGTGCTGTTGATTTGATTCAAGAAATTAAGAAAATAATCTTTGGCAAATCTTTCCAACAATTCTTGTTTCCATTAAATTCCTTATTCTTGATTCCATAAAACTTTTTCTTGCAATAAAATTCTTGTTTCCATAATTCCATCTTCAAATTTCCTAATTTCAATTTTTTTCATCAACTTTCCTTATTTGCACTTTGGGGTTTATTCCACAAGGACCAAATCCGTGACTAGTTTGGTGAGTTCTTTGAGAACGTGGGAAAAAGGGAATAGAGAGGAAAAAGGCAGAGTGGTGAGATTAATAGAGGGAAAAAGCCAAATTGATTGATACACGAGCGATAAAACACGTAAGGATCTTTATTTAATTTTTTTTTCTCTTTTCTCTAATACTAACCATGTCGCAGAAGGATGCTTCGTCGACGGAAAAGGATCTGCAAGACTTTAAAATGCTTGCAATGATGGAGGAACAGTTTGCAAAATTGGAGGCGAGGTTGGATGCCAAGTTGGAAGCAAAATTTTGTCCACAATCTAGCGTGAATGTGGAAAGGGCGAATAATCCGGGGGATACACGTGGTGCGGGATTGTTCAACCACGTCAAGAACAACAGCACAATTTCCCTAATTTACGGAGACCACTAAGGTATGACTTCAACCCACAACTTAGAGCTAGGAATGAACGTGTTGAGGTTGTCGATAGTGATGAAGATAGTGGTGAATTGTCTGTTACTAGTGTTGGTAGGAGATGAGATCGGGGAGAAAGACGTGATAAGGGATATAGGCGTGATCGTAGGGATGATGTAGATGGGCATGTTGGTAATATAAAAATGTCCATTCCCTCGTTTCAAGGTAAAAGTAATCCGGAGGTTTATTTTGAATGGAAAAAGAGGGTTGAATTAATTTTTGATTGTCATAATTATTTTGAAGCTAAAAAGGTTAAATTGGCAGTCGTAGAATTTACTGATTATGCTACAGTATGGTGGGATCAACTGGTAACTAGTAAAAGGAGGAATGGGGAGAGGCCTATTGAAACTTGGGATGAGTTGAAGGCCCTTATGAGAAAACGATTTGTGCCTGGACATTACTATAGGGATCTCTACCAAACACTACAAACCCTTTCCCAAGGTAGTAAGAGTGTGGAGGATTACCATAGGGAGATGGAGGTTTCCATGATTAGGGAAAATATAGAGGAAGACCCAGAGGCAACCATGGCTAGGTTTTTAAGTGGTTTAAATCGAGATATTGCTAATGTTATTGAATTGCAGAATTATATCGATTTGGAGGAGATGCTTCACAAGACCATGAAGGTGGAGAGACAATTAAAAAGGAAGGGAACATCAAAATTCTCTACAAGTTCCAATTCTTTTGGAAATTCTACATGGATTGGGACTTCTAAAAATGAAGGGGTTGTGCAGAAAAATAAATTTGAGGCACCGAAGGGAAAAGTAGAGCCACCCAACAAAGGTAAAATTGCTTCTGATTCTCAAACTCCTAGGACTAGAGATATTCGTTGTTTTAAATGTTCCGACTTAGGGCATATTTCTTCACAATGTCCAAATAAACGAATATTGGTTATGCGTGATGGGGTATTAAGTTCGGAGGATGAGAAAGAGGGAGAGGTGGAGGATGAGTATAAGGATATGCCAGCTCTAAAGGATGTTAGTGAAAATGATGATGGGGACTATGCAGTAGCTAAATCACTTGTCACTAGGAGAGCCCTCAGTACTCAAGTTAAGGTGGAAGAGTCGGGTGAGCAGCGAGAAAATATATTTCATACTAGGTGCTTTATGAATAACAAGGTGTGTACTTTGATAATAGATGGTGGTAGTTGTGCGAACGTTGCTAGCACTACTCTAGTGGAGAAATTGTGCCTACCTATACTAAAATACCCTAGGCCATATAAACTACAATGGTTAAATGAATCGGGTGAGATTAAGGTGAATAAACAGGTGGTAGTTGATTTGGCGATTGGGAAGTATGAAGATAGCGTGGTTTGTGATGTGGTACCCATGCATGCGGGGCTCATCTTGTTGGGAAGGCCATGGCAATTCGATAGGAAGGTTATTCATGATGGTTTTAAAAATAGGTATACCTTCACTAAGGATGGGAAAAATATCAAACTAATGCCTTTGTCACCTCAACAGGTCTAAGAAGACCAGCTGAAATTAAAAAGTGAGGAAGAGAGAAAGAGGGTCGGGACCACGATCCCGAAAAAAGGAGAGTTGAGTGAACAGAAGAGGGTCGGGACCACGATCCCGGGAAAAGGAGAGTTGTGTGAAAAATCGAGAGTTGGGACCACGATCCCAGAAAAAGGAGAGGGTGTGAAGAGTGCCAGTAAAAATAAAAGAGAGAAAACAAAGGTGAGCTTCTACGCAAAACAGAGTGATATCACCAAAGCTATTTCTACAAATAAACCAGTGATTTTACTCATGTATAAGGAATCTCTCCTTGTACTTGATGAAGCTAACCACTCCCTCCCCAGTTTAGCTGTGTCTCTTTTGCAGGAATTTGCAGATTTATTTCCCGAGGAGATTCCTAGTGGGCTGCTGCCAATTCGAGGGATTGAACACCAGATTGACTTCGTGCCAGGAGCAGTCATTCCAAACAGGCCAGCTTATAGGAGCAATCCCGAAGAGACTAAGGAGCTACAAAAGCAGGTTGAAGAGCTGCTGAAAAAGGGCTATGTTCGAGAAAGCATGAGCCTATGTGCAGTACCAGTTTTGTTGGTGCCAAAAAAAGATGGGACTTGGAGGATGTGCGTGGATTATAGAGCAGTCAACAATATTACGGTAAAGTATCGTCATCCCATACCTAGACTTGATGACATGCTTGATGAACTTTATGGTGCTAGTATGTTTAGTAAAATAGACCTTAAGAGTGGTTATCACCAAATTCGTATGAAAGAAGGTGATGAATGGAAAACCGCCTTCAAAACCAAATATGGTTTATATGAATGGATGGTTATGCCATTCGGCCTCTCAAATGCACCTACCACTTTTATGAGGTTAATGAATCATGTCTTGCGTGCTTACATTGGTAAATTTGTTGTGGTATACTTTGATGACATTTTGGTATATAGTAAGAACTTAGGTGATCACATTGAGCATTTAAGATCTGTTTTGGAAGTTTTGAAAACTGAAAAACTATATGCTAATTTTAAAAAGTGTATTGTTTGCATGGAAAAGGTAATTTTTCTTGGGTTTGTTGTTAGTGCTAATGGTGTAGAGGTAGATGAGGAGAAAATTCGTGCTATTAAAGAATGGCCAACTCCCAAAAGTATTACCGAGGTTAGGAGCTTCCAAGGGTTGGTTGGGTTTTATAGGAGATTTATTAAAGACTTTAGCACACTTGAAGCACCACTCACAGAAATAGTCAAGAAAAGCGTAGGATTCCATTGGGGGGAAGCACAAGAAAATGCTTAAGGATAGGTTATGTTCTGCACCGGTTTTAGCTTTACCTAACTTTAACCAAACCTTTGAGATTGAATGTGATGCATCAGGAATAGGGATTGAAGCTGTTCTTATGCAGGAAAAAAGGCCGATTGCATTTTTCAGTGAAAAGCTGAGTGGGGCAGTTTTGAATTATCCTACCTACGACAAGGAGCTTTATGCTCTTGTTCGTGCCTTGGAGACACGGCAACACTATTTGTGGCCAAAGGAATTCGTCGTACACACTAACCACGAGTCACTGAAACACCTCAAGGGACAAGGTAAGATGAACAAAAGACACGCCCGTTGGATGGAATTCATTGAGACTTTTCCATACGTCATTCGCTACAAGCAAGGTAAGGAGAAAGTAAACTTTGCGTGCCTAATTGTTCTATGCTTCATATATAAAAGGTATGTATGTTGATGACCCTGATTTTTCTACCATTTATGCTTCATGTGAAAAGGGTGCAATTGATAAATTTTATAGGCATGATGGCTATTTATTTAGAGAAAGTAAACTTTGCGTGCCTAATTGTTCTATGCGTGAATTGCTAGTGCGTGAGGCTCATGGTGGGGGGTTAATAGGACACTTTGGTGTTATTAAGACGTTAGGGACTTTATAAGAGCACTTTTATTAGCCTAAAATGAAAAGGGATGTTCACCATATTTGTGAAAGATGCATAACTTGTAAACAATCTAAGTCTAGAGTCTTACCACAAGGTTTGTATACACCTTTGCCCGTACCTAATGAACCTTGGGTTGATATATCTATGAATTTTGTGTTAGGTCTGCCTAGGACAAAAAAAAGGTAGAGACTCGATATTTGTGGTGGTAGACAGATTTAGCAAAATGGCACATTTTATTCCTTGTCATAAAATTGATGACGCAACAAACATAGCTGAGCTATTCTTTAGGGAAGTTGTAAGACTCCATGGGGTACCTAGGAGTATTGTGTCTGATAGGGATATTAAGTTCCTAAGCTACTTTTGGAAAGTCTTGTGGGGGAAGATGGGTACTAAATTGTTATTTTCTACTACATGTCACCCGCAAACTGATGGTCAAACGGAGGTAGTTAATAGGACATTAATCCAACTTTTGCGCACTATAATAAATAAGAATTTAAAAAGTTGGGAGGAATGTTTGCCATTTGTGGAATTTGCTTATAATCGATCTGTGCATTCTACTACTTCATGTTCACCTTTCGAAATTGTTTATGGTTTCAACCTGCTAACTCCTCTTGATTTAATTCCGTTACCTGTAGATGAAAGGAGTAGTTTGGACGGAGTGAAAAAGGCTAAGCTTGTGAAAGAACTTCATGAGAAGGTGAAAGGGCAAATTGAAAAGAAAAATGAGCATTATGCGACTCATGCCAATAAAGGTAGGAGGCAAGTGATGTTCGAGCCGGGTGATTGGGTGTGGGTGCACTTGCGAAAGGAGCGATTCCCAACCCAAAGGAAGTCTAAGTTGCAGCCAAAAGGCGATGGACCTTTTCAGATCCTTGAAAAGATAAATGAGAATGCATATAAGCTCGATCTTCCAGGTGAGTATAATGTGTCTGCTTCTTTTAATGTTGCTGATCTTTCTCTGTTTGATGCAGGTGATGATTCGAGGACGAATCCTTTTCAACAGGGAGGGGATGATGAGTTCCGGAGTGGCTCGATGAACGTTGACCTGTTGCACGTGCCCGTAGGACCAATAACGAGGTAAAGAGCCAAAAGAATCAAGCAGGCAATGCAAGGATTCATGCAAGCGTGGATGGATGAGTGCTCGAGTGCAAAGACCTCATTTACGTTGCATAACAAAGTGGAAGATGAGCCAAAGTTATTACAATGCATTTGGATCAAGGAACAACAAGAAAACTGGACAGCAACTGATTCACAGCCGTAACGCCCAAAAATTACGGCCGTAACAGATTCACGGCCGTAAAGCCCAAAATTACGGCCGTAACACTACTATGGCGAAATTAAGCAGAAGAGGACTTACGGCCGTAAACCAAATCTTCACGGCCGTAACTAAAATATTGTAACTTTTAATTTTGTTCAGAAGGCCTCTTACGGCCGTATAAGGAATTGTTACGACCATAAAATCATGTTTTGATTTTTAGACTGTAAGACACTTACGGCCGTAAACTTAAAAGTTACAGCCGTAACTGGGCGCCGTAATTTTAACCTAGTTTCAGCGTTTTAGTTTAGGTTGAATTCTAGTTTATTTTTAGTTGCTTTATTTTGTTAGCCTATTTATATGGTTTTATTCAGCATTGTAAAGAACAACTTTTATTCTTGAGATTAATGATATTGAAGGTGAGATATTCCCTTAATTTTCTTCTTGTTCTCGTTGAACAAATTTGAACTTATCAAATGATTTGACAACATTTGTGACGTTTCCCCTTTGTGGTTCTTATCTCCGCATCGTAACGAGTTTTGAGTTTAATATACCCATAGTTCTTGCGTCGTGAGGTCGGGGTTGCATTGTTATCGTCTACTAATTGGATTTTTAGAGCTTTTCGGCGTTTAATTCCACGTGTTCTTGGTGATCCCCATATCGGATCACATCAGAAGGTGATAGGTTCAATTTGAACCAAAGCCCGAAAAATGATTTTGAAAGGTAACAAATGAATAACATTCCATATGCTTCTATTGTTGGAAGCCTGATGTCTGCTCAGATCTGTTCAAGACTTGACATTGCATTTGTTGTAAGAATGTTAGGATGATATCAGAGTAATCCAGGTATAGACCACTGGCGAGCTGCAAAGAAAGTGATGAAGTACTTTCAAGGGACCAAAGATTACATGCTTATGTATAAATGGACGGATAATCTGGAAGTGATTGGCTACTCAGATTCTGACTTTGCTGGTTGTGTTGATTCACCTAAATTAACGTCATGATACATATTTATGATAGTTAATGGAGTTGTATCATGGAGGAGTTCCACGCAAACATTGACTACTACTTCCACTATTGAATCTGAGTTTGTCTCTTGTTTTGAGGCTACTTCACATGGTGTGTAGATTAAGAGTTTTATATCAAGTCTTAGAGTTATGAATTCTATTTCTAGGTCATTAAGAATTTACAGGGAAAATTCAGTTGTTGTCTTTATGGCTAGGAACAACAAAAGTGGAAATCGAAGTAAGCACATCAACATTAAGTACTTAGCCATAAGGGAACGCGTTAAAGAGAAGAAAGTGGTCATTGAACGCGTCATTACTAAATTGATGATCACTGAAACATTGACTAAAGGTGAGTCATCATTGAAATTCAAGGATCATGTAGATAAGATGAGATTTGGTTCCAATATGTGATTGTATATACGATATTGAATGAAACTCTTATTTATTGAGATGTTTTCTCATATTTATGTGCACCTTAATTTGTTTGAGAAATTTACATCTGTACAGGACCAAGAATAAATGTAGGGTTTATTCATTAACTATTGTTGCCATATAAAGAGTAATACTTGAGAAATTAAATGCGTTGTGATACGTGGAAGGTAATACTCGTTGTTAGAGGACTTGCCGCCATGGTTCAACTATTTATTTATTTCTTAAGGAAAGACAATCAACGAGATTGAAGTTAAGGCATCAGGTTAAACATAATTACCAAGTGGGAGAATGTGTATAAAAAATTTGGTTTGGTCTCTAAGCTTGATAACCATTCTCTCTTCTTCATACACCATTATAAGGGATGTTCAAAAGCTTAGAAGTTCCAAAATCGAGAGGAAACTTCATAACTAGAACCGAACGAGAAAGACAACAATGACGGGAGGTAATCTTCCTACATTGATCTAAGTGCTATTCAGATGTTTATAAGCACATTAGATCGTATTAGATATTCTAACAAAGATTTATATGGTTTTCCCTATGATATGCTCTCATTGCATGTCTGTCACTTATAACTTTATGTTATTATATGCTCTTGATTGACTCATGTGTGAATGTAATGTGTTTACATTATAACACCCCAAATTTAAAATCTTAAACCTAGACATGTTAACTTCCCTTTACTTAAATGCAGAAATAAAATATTTTTAAACACAAAATCTCATCTTTCTATTGAAATATTCTAAAGAAATTTTGGCAGAATCTCCCTTATAAATTGAACTTAGCCAACCTGTAGAGGAACATCATAACAATTTTATAACATAAATCTCAACTTAATCAAAATCCAACATTTAACATCCAACCACAATTCAAAATCAATCCTCAATTGTGCATTCCCAAACTCCTCAACAATGACATCTTAAAGTAAATAGTTCTTCAACTTATGAAATATGAAATAAACTACTCACCAATAAAAATACCATAACTTATTTAAACTAGATCCAACAAAATAATTAAAAGAATATACCAATAAAAGGATAACCAATGAAAAACTTGAAAAATCCTTAATTCAATTTTTAAAAGACAATAAATTACGGGTATTGCCTGAGTCTGCCATCAAGTGCCCTTCTCAGATCACCTAGCTTTCATCACCTGAAATGTTGGGGAGGGATTGTGGTGAGCTAAAGCTCAGAAAGTAAACTTTATGCACTTGATGCATGTTCATGACATGAAATGCTTTAAACAATTCAAAATATGTATTCCTATTTACTTTACTTTCCAGAACTTCCAAACTTTTCAAACATTCACCTAAACATTTCAAAACTTTTACTTTATTTCCATCGTGAGCTCACTTAATATATCTTCTAGTCAATCAGATAACAGTGGAAAATTCTTATTTAGAACCAGATCATATTTATCGATAAAACCGCAGAGCTATTAACATTCATTCCACCGTAAAGCGGCTCATTCACTTTATTCCACCACAAAGTGGCTCATTCCATTCGGGTACGCCGATCCCCGCACCCCATTTCCCACTCGTATCTTTCATGACATAGAATTACACCCATTCTTTCAAAAAAACTTGGGATACATAACTGTTGAACAAACTTGCACCAACATATTTCTTTCATTAAAAACATTTCCTTTCCATTCTCTCTCTCTCTCTCTCTCTCTCTCTCTCTCTCTCTCTCTCTCTCTCTCTCTCTCTCTGTGTGTGTGGGGGGGGTTGGTAATTCATAACAAACAAAGACCTTAAGCATGTCAAATACATTCATAGCATATTCCAAAACAAGAGAGCAAACCATTCGACACAATGCCAGTTAGTCAGCATTTGAAAAGACTCAAATATGGTTGTGAATAAAATCTAGAACCAAACATAACCTTAAGATCATAATCTCAAAAGCTAAAAATAAACATTTTTAATTCAAAATTTAAACTAAAAATTTAAATCGAAGTATCATAAACTCTTAAAATCCCAAATTTCAAAAATCTAAATGCACAATCACATAATTTTTCTCGAATACTGAAAAGTACAGTTATATTTATACTTCAATTTTAAAAAAAAAAATCAATTCAATTAATGAAACGTATCACATTAGAAATCTGAAAATGCACCATTTTAAACCCACGTTCAAGCTCAACAGTTCACTTAAAGGCAAACCAGGCCCGCGCCTTGGGCCTCCAATAAATAAGGGCCCATTTTTTTTTGACCTGGAATTTGTGAATTTAAAAGGCCCATCATATATGATCCAACTGAGCATCTGAGCCCAAAACCCAAAGTCAAAGGCCCAGACGCTCAAATTAAAAATCAGAATCAGAATGATTCAAACCAATTGCCAGACCATTCTTCAGTTCTTCTCGACTTCTAATTCTCGGTGGAAACAAAGAAAAATCTCAAAATCAATTGAAAATCCTCAATCTTTGAAAAAAAAATCCCAAAATCATCAAGAATTATGATTTAGGACACGACACCAACTGAAATGACCGACGTTGTCTCCCTCCCATCTCCAACGCCGATGAAGCTGTGAAGTTCCTTCCGACTTTCGAAAATTGATTCTGCAGCTCTGCTAGCCTGGTAAATGGTAGTGGGTAAGTAAGTTATCATTTTTTTACATTCTTTAGTACTTAGCAGTTTGGAGAGGACGATACATCATACTGCAAGAGAAGGTATTATTTCTTGTACTTTGGAAATTTGGAAATTTATGTATGTATAGATAGAGATGGCCAGCATTCATTTGAATTTGATTGATCTGAGGAGTGACGACTGACATTATCTACAAAAATAGATTTGTACAATTCACTTGATTATATTTCTTTTATAGATTTTTTTTTTAAATATATATATGTATTATGTATACTAATTACTGAGATAAGATTAATTATTGTTTACCTAGTACCTACTTTAGGAAAGAGAAAAGATGAAGAAAATAATAATCTCAACTCACTGGGGGTATGAAAAAATATTTATATGATATTCATTTATTCATATCAATATAGGAGAACTTTTGACTTTTGAGACATGGATAAAAGACAGCCTAACTCAGTTGCGAAATCAAAGTTTTGATTTTTACTTAATTTATTATTTGGGATGTGCTTTCACTGTGCATTTTTCAATTTTTTCTATTTGAATTTTGAAATTAATCTTTATTCGTTTTCTATGGGTGAATTACAGGAGCAAAGATTTTGATTGGTGAATGGTGATTTAATGATATTGATCATTGATGGTGCCCACTGCCGGCGCCCACTACCAGTTATGTTGTTCGGCTGTTCCTCCTGGCTCCTGTTGCCTGTTGAATCAGTAAGTAAAGTTTTCATGTGAATTTTTTTATTATTTTTCAAAACTAGATTGTAACTAGATTAATATTTGAGCCTTTGATTTGAGGATTTATTTTTTCTCTGAATTTGCAAGTGTCTTGAGGGCCAAAAAAGGTCAAATTGTGAAAAAGAGTTTCTGCATTGAATTTGAAGTATAAGATATTTACAACTTTGATTATAAAATGCGACATTGTTAATTTTGTAGGCTTGTTGATAGTCGATAGCCTTACACGATGCCTCCAAAATATATGTCGGGAGCCCAAAAACGGAAAAGGAAAATGAAGCAAGAGGCATTGATTCAAAGTCAAGCGGGAGATCTTGACAAGTATTTTAATTTTAGTAGCAACAAGAGATTAGCTACAAGTTTAGTGAGTGAGGAGGAACGAGAGAATGAAGATGAAAAGTTGGGTGGATCAAATGAGAATGAGGAAGCGAGTGGGCTTCCTGATGTGAATCAATTGCCTGAGGATGAGGAAGTGGTTGAACTTGCTGAGGGTGTTCAACAAGTGGACGCAGAGTTGGAGGATCTAGGGAATTGGAAACCTATTGATCAAAAGATGATAGATTATTTAGTTGAAATGGGTCCTAAAAGAATTGATGGCATCGTGTTTCCTAAAGAAAGTAAGGGTAGACATTTTGATGCATCTCAGTATACTTGGTTCTTGCCAAATGGGCAAACAATTGATAGAAGATGGCTAGTTTATTCAAAGTCTTTGGATAGAATATTTTTCTTTTGTTGCAAGTTGTTTAAGAAAGAAGAAATGGTGCATAGAATTGGTCAGTTGGGTAGCGATGGATATAAAGATTGGCATAATATGCATAGTCGTATAAAAAGTCATGAAGGAAGTAGTGATCATATACATTGCATGACTAGTTGGATAGAACTAGAAAACAGAATTCGAAAAGGAAAGACAATTGATGATGGCATGCAACTACTAATCGATAATGAAAAAGAACATTGGAAAAAAGTGCTAACAAGGATAATTGCCATTGTGAAAAGGCTTGCTAAAAATACATTGGCTTTTCGAGGAGATCATGAGAAATTGTATGGTGAAAACAATGGCCTTTTTTCTAAATGGTGGAAATGATTGCTAAATTTGATCCCGTGATGGAAGAGCATGTTCGATGCGCTCAAGCACGTGAGATTCAATACACATATCTCGATCCTAAAATTCAGAATGAGTTGATTCAGATGCTTGCTGGTGAGGTTAGAAATGCAATTCTGAAAAAGGTTAAGAATGTAAAATATTACTCAGTCATTCTTGATTGTACACCAGATGCAAGTCATGAGGAACAAATGTCACTTGTACTACAATGTGTGGATGTTTCAATGAACTTACCAAAGGTGGAAGAGTTTTGGGTTGAATAGTGCCAGCATGTGCATTTTTTTTTTTTTTCCATTCCATTACATAGTTAACGTGTTATGGACCCCATCAACGTGACCTTTTAGATGAATATAAAATTACTAATTAATGAGTTAAAAAGACTTGGGATCGACGTTGATGATATAAGAGGGCAGGGGTACGATAATGGATCAAACATGAGCAGACGACATAAAGGAGTACAAAGAAGGCTACTTGAACTGAATCCCAGAGCTTTCTACACTCCATGTGGATGTCACAGTCTTAATCTGGCACTATGTGACATGGCAAGTTGTTGTAGAAAGGCTAGAAATTTCTTTGGAATAGTTCAGCACATCTATACATTGTTCTCATCTTCACCTAAACGTTGGAAAAATTTCAAAGATAATGCGGATGGTTTGACCCTTAAGCCGTTGTCCCAAACACGTTGGGAAAGCCATGTTGACAGTGTAAAGGATATCAAGAAGCAAACTGTACATATAGGAGATGCGTTACTTGAATTGGCAAATACAACTGAAGATCCCAAGACACAAAGTGAAGCTGAGGCCTTAGCAACATATGAAAACGGGGATTTTGAGTTCTTGCTAGGAATGACAATTTGGTACAGTTTGTTGCATGTAATCAACAATGTGAGCAAGTTTCTTCAGGCTGAAAACATGGATATCGAAGTGGCCATCAACCTCTTGTAAAGACTTCTTGAGTTTTTTGATGACTATAGAACGATTGGGTTTGATTGTGCCATGGATGAAGCTAAAAAAATGGCAAGTGAAATGGGGATTGAAGCTACGTTTCAAGAAAAACGTGTCATTTGGAGAAAGAAACATTTTGATGAAGTCGTTGGGAGTGATGAAGTACAACAAACACCTGAAGAAGCTTTTAGAGTTGATTACTTTCTCTTCATAATTGATCATGCTCGATCTTCTCTTCAAGCTCGATTTGAACAATTTAAAGAATATGAACAGACTTTTGGATTTCTATTCAATTTGGAGAAGTTAAAGCGTGAACCTTGTAACAGTTTGTTGAAGTCCTGTGAGAATCTTGAGCAGTATCTAAGTTATAATGGACATTCAGACATTAATGGAGATGATTTGTGCTCGGAGTTGGTTTCCTTGAGGTGCTTTCTATCAAATAACAAAAAAGTGCGGCTGATGTTCTATGTTACTTAACGACGATGAATTGTTGTTTTCCAAATACTTGTATTGCTTACAAAATTTTGCTAAACATACCAGTTACAGTTGCATCAGCAGAAAGGAGTTTCTCCAAGTTGAAGTTGATCAAGAGTTATCTTCGATCAACTATGTCACAAGATAGACTGAATCGACTAGCTATGTTGTCAATTGAAAAAGAAATTGTTGAACAACTTGATTACACAGATTTGATAAATATTTTTGCCTCCAAAACAGCTAGACGAGCAGTATTTAAGTAATTATTGTGAATACTTTTGACATTGTTAGCTAATGTAATATATATTCAAAATATCATATTTTGTTAGTTGTATTTACATTTGTTAATACATCTGACTTTTACTATTTTTTTGCAATTTTTATAGTATGTTTGCATATTGTTTAGTAAATTTGTGTTTTGCGAATTTGGATTTTCTCATTATTTTTTTTCTTTCCTAAAAAAATTAGCGCCCATGAACCCCCGTACAGGTCTGTCTATGACAATCAAGGGCCCAATTTTTTCAAGATATATTGTTCGTCTTGGACCCTAAGAATCACAAGTACGGATCTGTCGCAAGAGAGAATGTCGAGAGAGTGAGGGGTTGCGAGGAGAAAGGTGAGAGACCAGAGTGAAGAACTCAGTTTAGGGGAGAGGAAATTAGGTTAGATTTTAAATTTTCGGAAATTGCAACTCAGTCCCTCGATTCTCCAATTACAACAAATCTTTTTTTTTCCCAACTTCAAATTAGTACATTTTGGCCACATAAAATTTAATTAACTGGGAATTAATCGGCTTAAATAATTACATGAATAATAACACATAGAATTGCACATAAAAAGTTATAAACATTCTAATTGACACATTGATCGAAACGGCGTCCAAGTCCTTCCACTGCAAAATAATTCAATTTGTTAATGATAATTGTTACCAATTAAATAATATATAATGACATCAACACAATAATTACGTGGAATATAAGAATGCAAGTAGAACAAAAGTGGTATCGCATACATTGTGTTTAGAAAGCATGTGTTAGTTTGTCTAAAGTCGTGTTACTTGCTAATGTGATACAAATTCATAGTTTAACTCACTATTATTTAAATTTTACTTGGGTTTGACCTTGACCATTGGTTTGTACTATCTGCGTATGAGATATGTTTCAGACTTGAAATATTGGTTTGTATGTAGAGTTTTAATTTGTTTGGAACTGTTTTACGTAATTAATAAACTATATATGAGTTTTGATGTTGTATATTTGCTTGGAACCAAGGTGGAGGTTTGTTGAGATTTTTTACCCTAGTCAAACTGGGGGCTATGATGTTAATTGAGTGAGATTATATTTCATAGGATTTTGTAGCCTAAGATAGAATGTTTTTTATGTAGTCTATCTCCACGGATTGGTAGCCCAATTACAAAGATATGCTAGAAAATTTAATAGCCCAATTGGAAAAAATAATGGGCTTTATCTAGTTACTCATTGGACTAGTTTAAGGCAACCCACATAACCTTTATGTTGTATACCCTAACTTAAATTGTAACATATTTAAGTGGAGTCTAAACTAGTTTATGCTGTAGAATTAACTTGTCAAACTCAAGCCTCCTTAATTGTGCATTTCTGCTGCTTCCTTATGATTGAGAAGCCAAGCAGTAGTCTCACAATTGATTAGAGAATTGAGAAGCCTCTTTAGTGGAATTTTGAATTCAGTAACCTTGTTATTGTAGGAAAATATTTGTTGAATTTGATTGACAAAAGAACAAACAATAAATAGAACACAATAATATTGATAAAAACCAAAACTGTAAATTCGAACAGAATCTGGAACCGAGGCCTGTGCGAGCACAGTTTCCTTAAAACAGATTCGCCCCCTCACCAATCTGTGCCTGAGATTTGTCTGAGCGTCTGTCTCCTAGGATACAATGGAGGTTGAGTAGTTAACTTAGTACAAAGTTACCACTCCGACGAATCAAGCATATCTATGAAGAATCACCAAAAACAAGACGCTATAAAATTGGACCAAAATAAAATAAATTGACAAAGGTTGGATAGACCAAATGACCAAAGCCAAGTGTATGTTTTTGTGTCTTCAAAATGAGGGGTTAAATGATAGATAGGTATTACCCTTTGAACCTTCCCTTGTGAAAGTATATTTACTTTACTTGCTGACCAGTAGACACAATGCCCTTGAACTATTCTGCATTTTGTGTAAACGATGATATACATCGCACAGGATTCTTCCTTACATAGCTCAGTTCTCATGGTTATGTTCATTAGGCCATGAACATACGCCTAGTTCTGTGAGAGTTTCTAAGAATTTAGCCGAACACAATTCCTTTAGAAGCGGCCCTACTTCTCTCTTACATAGGTGATCTCTTAATTAAGAGTAGCCCGTTCTACTCCGCTAGAATTTTCGACACATAAGAATCATTAAAAGCAGAATGCTTATCCTTCATCCTTACGGGTATCACTGTTGCATCATAGGAATGGACAAGGGATGTCATCCCCCATAGTGATTCAATTAAGTCTTTACAATTAGGTTGTCCCTTTGAACCTAGATATTGGGATCTCCAGTCAATTAGGTTGAGTTTCCATTGTATTAACTCATTCTTCCAAGGGCTTAAGTCACATTCCTCTCAATGACTTTGCAACTAACTCTCTATTTAACTCTTTGGTTAGCGGATCTGCAATGTTATCTTTTGACTTTACATAGTCAATAGAGATAACTCCAGTTGAGAGTAGTTGTCTTATGGTATTATATCTGCAATGTATATCTCCAGACTTGCCATTATACATATTGCTTTGTGCACATCCAATTGCTGATTGAATATCGCAATGTATACAAATTACTAGAACAAGCTTTGACCTATCCTCTAACAATTGGCGTAGCTATTCAACCTCTTCACCACACTTGTCAAGGGCAATAACTCAGATTCCATGGTATATCTGGTTATAACTGTCTGTTTAGAGGATTTCCATGATATCGCTGCACCTCACAATTTGAATACAAATCCACTTATAGACTTTAAGTCTTTAATATCAGATATTCAGTAAGCATCACTATGTCCTTCAATAACTGTGGGATATCTGGTATAGTGCAGTCCATATATCTCAAGTATCTTAGTACTCTTACTATTTATTTCCAGTTTTCAGAACCAAGATTACTCGTAGATCTACTCAGCTTGCTAACTGCGTAGGCTATATCTAGTCTTGTACAACTCATTTAGTACATAAGACTTTAGATTATTGTAGAGTACTCAACTTGAGAAATATCGTTGTCTCTATTTTTCGATAGATGTTGACTTGTATCTATCAGAGTTTTAGCTACTACAAAATCATCCTTGTTAAATTTCTCAATAATTTTGTTCACATAATGTGATTGACTTAGAACAAGCACATTTGAGATTTTAACTCCAAGGATAACATCGGCTAAACCCATACCTTTCATGTTGAATCTTGAGTTCAACATGTCTTTTGTGGATTTAATCATCTTATCATTATCGCCAATGATAAGCATATCATCAACTAAAGATATAAAGTGACATAGACATTTTTAGTGTCTTTGATATACACACATTTGTCACGTTCATTGATTTTAAATCCACTTTCCATCATGGCATTATCAAATTTCCATGCCATTATTTGGTTGATTGTTTCAAGCCATACAATGAATTCACTCACCAATTTATAGACTTTCTTTTCTTGCATTGGTGATGAAAAACCTTCAGGTTGTTCTATGTAAATTTCTTCTTCTAAATCTCCATTTAGAAAAAGCAATTTTAACATTCATTTGATGTACTTCGAGACTGTACAAAGCTGCAATCGCAAGTATCGTCCTAATTCTCATCACCAAAGAATACGTGTCAAAGTAATCAAGGCTTACAAGTCTGGCATTGTACTTATCGGTAGTTCCATCTAATTTCATTTTCTTTTGAAAATTCATCTGTAGCCTAGTGATTTACTTCACGGAAAGAGAGATCAAATCCACTAGCTCCCAAGTATGATTTTTCAAAATGGAATTTATCTCAACTTTAATGGCCTCTTTCCATTGAGATCATTCTGAAGAGTTTACGGCTTCTTTAAAGCTTTGAGGTTCAGTTTCTAGCATATAGGTCAGAAAATCAGAACCATGAGATTTTCCTGTCCTTTCTCGTTTGCTAAGTCTTGATTCACCCTCAACTTCCTCTTCCAATTCTTGGTCTTGACTATTCTCAAACATAGTCTCTTATATCCATTTAGAAGAGTTCATTTCCTCTTTGGACCTATACGGAAATACATGTTCAAAGAACGAAGTATTTCTTGATTATCGTGTTTTTGTGTATGTCTTGAATCTTAGATTCGTACACAATAAATCTATAAGCACTACTGTTGTGTACATATCCAATGAAATTGCGATTAACAGTTTTCAAACATATTTTCACCTTCGTTACATATAGCCACTTCGGCAAGACGCCCCCACATTCGTAAGTATTTCTAGGTAGACTTCCTCCATTTACATAACTCGTGGGGATATTATCTTTCCAAGCTGGGGGCACCTTTTCAATTATGGAAACCACTTGGAAATTTTTACTCAGAGTCATCCTTTCGACATGAATCTCATGTGGAATCACTTTGACTGGTCAAAGTCTTTGAATCCACCATCTTATATTCAAGGAAGTGGCCAACTCCCACAATTCCTTAGCCAGTTTTATTATGCAGTATATATTGTACAATGAATCAGCCTAGCTGTTCATGACATAATTTCAGCACAGGAAATCAGAATGCTTTCAAGCATCCACTACACTAATTGCTTGAATGTCTCATTTACCCTCTTGGAGTATTTGAGCATTCTCAGTCAAGAATCTCGCAAGATTCAAGGTGATCGGATAGAACATCATCTTCTGCATCCACCTCTTGAAATTCAAGTCATTGAATTTCTCTGATTTTCCCAATAGTTAATCGGAACAACCACAGTTGGGGCTTCAATTTGTGCCACTATTTGGGTCACAACATGACTGGGCAATTTAGCCACAGTCTGAGCCACATCATAATTGGCATAGCCACAGCTTAAGCAATAGCAGGACTTGACACTTTGTAACTGTAATTTCACAAAACTTGGAGGCCAATTTTGAAGAAAATCTTAATTTTGGTACTTAAAAGCCATTTTACAAAGCTTTAGTGGCCAATTTATAAGAATTTCAAACTTTGGGTGTAAATTCAAAAAAAATTCCAAAGTTTAGGAGCTCAATTGTAAACATCCAAAACTCTCAAGGCCCAACTTCAATAATTCATAATATTTGGAACTTAAATAATAAATAAATTCCTTAATTTTATAGATCAATTTTAATATCTTAAATAAGATTTGAGAACTTTTATAGCGATCCAGAATTTTTATGCAATAAATAATTATTTTAATATTTAGAAAATTGTGTCGCTACTATTTCATTTATTATTTTGAAGTTAACGCCGCGACGAATTCGTCTAGCCAAGTCAAGAAATATCGAATTTGTTCGATTTTAAATTAAAATCCGAATTTCTAAAAGTATATTATTTTATTCATAGTATTATTTTCAAAATCATTTTAGATTCCAATTTTCCGTATTGAATTATTTTAGTCCAAAATCTCAACATTTATTTATTCTCAAACTTATTATTTTCAGTCCAAAATATATCTGTTTTCAATACGTTTCTTGATCGAAATTAGTCAAATTTGTAGTGATTTATCTTAAATTAATCCTATAATTTTCTAAACAATCCAACACTCCCACGTTTTTATCAACCGTCCATCTACTTTACAACCCATCTGCACTCATCATCCTATAGCCGAAAGTGATAGCTATACCCACTCCTTCAATTATTTTTCTTTTCTTTCTCTTTCAGTATATCATCCACGAGCAGCCTATTTCATCAACTCTACCACCAACCATATTCATCATCATCAATCAGGCCAGTTTCCTCCATTTCAACTCCATCCAATTCAATTTCCATTTTGAGCAAGTCTCATTTGCAAGATCAACAATCTCAGCCATTATCATCAATTCTGATTTCCTGCAAGCATCTTCAACATGGACACCACTAAAAACCATCATTATTTATCCAACCTCTATTTCATTTCTGAATCGAATCTAAACATCACAACTGCTATATTGAATTCCCTCTACAAGCATCACACATCTATTATGCAAATTCCAAATACATCCATATCAGCTCCATTACTAACCCAACCACCACGAGCCACCAATTTCAACCATTTCAGCACCACAGTCAAACCACCGTCTCCATTGACAACTCCAAATTTTAATACAATCAGCCCCAAATTCATCATCATCATCATCAGCAGCAGCATCGCCTATATCATCATCACTGAACCCAAATTTTTGAACCCTCGATAAACGGCAACCACTTAAGCCGCCACCTCAATTACCATCGCCCAACATCAACTCGGTCGCCACCAAAACACCATAGCCGGCCACTGTCCCAACCACCCCTCCCGCAGTTCGCCGCACCTACGCCGGAGTTTCGCCGTCGAGCCCGTCGGTTGGATACAATTTTTCCTCCTCAGCCGCACCTCCGTCTCCTCTGCCTCGTTTGAGCGTAGATGAGAGAGTGAGAGATAGAATAATGAGAGAGTGAGAGATAGAATAATGAGAGATGAGAGATAAGATCTGAATATAATTTTTATTTTTCGAAAATTGAAACTTTAGCCCCTGAAGTTTTAAAGTTATTCATTTCAGTCCCCATGTTTCAAAACATCAATTTCAGCCCTTAAGTTCTAAATGATTTTAATCAGCCCTTTCATTTTCAAAATCTATTATTTCAGCCCTATAGTAATATTTATTTGAGCTTCGACCCAACTTTTGGAAAATTTATATTTTAGTCCCTCACTTCGAAAAATGTTCAAATTGGTCCCTCATCTTTCAAAAGTTATTATTTTAGTCCCTAATTATCAAACCCATTTTATTTCAGTCCCGATAAATTACTTTATTTGATTTTAAGCCCAAGTTTCAAAGATATTCACTTTAGTCCTTCAACTTTCAAAATATTCATTTTAGTCCCTAAACTTTCAAAAACATCAATTTTAGTCCTCAAATTATAATTTATCATTTTGAACTATATATTCGATAAACTAAAGTGACTTATTGGCTAAGACGAAGCGTACGGAGAATTCAAAGAAATTGAAGTCATTCCCGCTCAACTTTGCACTCGTCGGATTTGAGGTAGACTCGCACTTATTAATTGATTTAAATTATGATTTCATATAAATGTCATGTGACTTGTGAAAGTCAATTTTCAAGAAAATTAAGTATGTTTTATGAAAAGTAAGTATACCCTATGTTTTTACGATAATGTTTTATATGTTTTGGATCATTGCTACGCATAAGAATTCTTACCACCTAAGTTCGGTAGAATTCTGTGTCTCCATAAGTTTATGAGGATTTACCACCTAAGTTCGGTAAAATTCCTGTCTTTCCATATGTTTATGAGGATTTACCACCTAAGTTCGGTAAAATTCCTGTCGCGTATGTTTATGAGGATTTCGATCCTATCTTATGTTATGATGGAAATGATCCCTATGAATTTCATGAATTATGTTTTGGTATACTTACTGTTATTATGATCTTACTGTTATTATGATCTTACTGTTATTATGATCTTACTGTTATTATGATCTTACTACATAAGAATTCTTGCCACCTAAGTTCGGTAAAATTCTTATGTTTATGAGGATTTCGATATTTTCCTATGTTATGATGAAAACTTACTGTTATTATGATTTTACTGCATAAGAATTCTTGCCACCTAAGTTCGGTAAAGTTCTTGTGTCTAATTATGTTTATGAGGATTTCAATCCTATCTTATGTTATGCTTTCAAAAGAAATTATGCTTGGCATAATTAAAATGTTTTTATAAGTATATGGTTTTCAAAGAGCTGTTTTCAAAGAGCTATTTTCAAGGAGCCTATGATTTGTAAAATATGTCCCGTGCTGTAATGCACAATATGAGTTTTATCAAGAGCAGTTTTATAAAGAAGCTCTATCAATGCCCGTTTTATAAAGAGCCGGGATTTATGTGTTTAATCATCTTATAAATTAAATTAATTTGCGATGAGTCTACTGAGTATTTCCCCCATGAAATACTCACCCTACTTTTAACAGTTTTGCAGATTTCGGAGACGGTGGCGAGCGATGAATGATGGTGGCAATAATCGTTGAACGGTTGAAAGTTTGACGTTAATGATTTCCGTATTTTCCAAACAATCGAATAATTTAAAGAAGTTCATTTATTTGAGAAATTATGATATTGGCAATTTCTTTACAATATTAATGGTTCGATTTACTATTTCAAATGGTTTCATAAATGTTTTCAATTTTAGCGGCCATTATAGTTTATTTAACGTTGCCAAAAATGAATTTCAATTATTTCTTCCACAAAAATATTATTCGAAAAATTTAGACAGAAAATGACGTAGTGAATCGGGTATACGGAACTCGGGGCGCTACAACTTTATTGTGCAATAAACCATTAAAACCAAAATTGTACAAGGAGTCCCGAAATATTCAAATTTTCAATCGAAGTCCCTGACTCAATTATCTGATCCAGCTAGGTTTTCAAACACTAGCCTAGCTGCCGCCCCAAGTCCAACTAGCAAGGCCGCAGCCCCCTAGCGACTCGAGTGCTATGCGGCTCCATCAATGGCGTTGAGTACCACACCCCCAGGTGTGTCTCTTCCGCTAGCATTGACGGTGGCAAAACAACCGGGCACGCCTCTTCCACATATTCACAGTCAGTAGCCGAATCAATCTGGATTCCATTCTTAACACCCCATTCGATTTCTATCAACAACTCAAAAAACATGATTCAATTCCCAGCCAATCGAGTCTCTACAGTCCACAGACACAAACAATCCATACATAATACATCTATATGTCACTGATTAATTTTGCTCAGTACCATATACCCACTCCATCAATTATGCTTTTGGTTTCAATTCGAAGCTAAGCAACAATCTAACTACACAGTCTGTCACCATTCATATCTTGCATAACTAATTGTTAAACAAAATTTTGAGAATTTTTACAATTTTGAAGCATCCCCATTCTTCACATGCCTCCATCAGCTTCGATAGTTGCCCAGGACAATCGGAGAACAACCAGCTTGACTCGTGAATCTTTACTCAGTGAGCCAATTTAGCTACACACAATAGCTCAAAACACCTTTATTCTTTAATTATAAAGAAACTCAGATGAAGGCATACCCAAAAAGATATGTCTATAAAGAGAAAGGGTATATATAATTGGTAAAATTCAATTTCAAGAAGCAGCCCTTCCCTGCTGCTTGTGGCCAGTGGGTTTTTGCTGGGAATGGAAACTGTCTTTCGCAAGAAGAACGGCACCATGCAGGAATATCCATTTCAAGATTCTCATTCTCTTTCCTGGTATCAATTTTCTAATGTTTCTTCGAGAAAATGTCAATTTCGTAACAAAGAAATTTTTCAATTTGCATAGATCTACCTTTCTTAAGGAAGAAAAGTTCTTGCCTTTGCCTAATTCCCACTCCAAAACACCATTACTTTATACCCAAAAATAAATATTCAAATCTGCATTTAGCATCAAAATGGGTTCTTTTTTTTTTCTCATCAAAATATTGGGTTTGTTTTCTGATCAAAATACAAAAGGAAAAAAACAAATCCCCACCTCAAACACCACTTCCCATACCCACCAAATCAGCACCAGTTTGATTAAAAATGTGTCTATATATATATATATATATATATATATATATATATATATATATATATATATACAAAATTGGTCTCCTGCGCTCCAAGCGCAGGTCCCTACATGAATTAAGGCCGACAGTCCCTATTTTTTAATTTTTTTTTTTTTTTTTTTTTTTTGTCTTTGCTTTGCTTTGTATTTTTTTTTTTTCATATTGTAATGTACTTTTTTCGATGTATTTTCATTCTCGTTTTTTGATGTATTTTTATATAATTTTTTTTCAACTGTATTAATTTTTCAATTGAATTTTTTATCTATGTTTTTTCCTTACATGAATTGTCAAATCAATCTCATTTTTTGATGTATTTTTATATAAAATATATTCTATTTTTTTTTTATATAATCTTTTTTAGTAGAATTGTCATGTCAAATTTTTTTCATTATTTTTTCCTTACATGAATTGTCTCATCAATCTCGTTTTTTGATGTATTTTTGTATAAAATCTTTTCAAATTTTTTTGTATACACTTTTTCAGTTGAATTGTCATGTCAAATTTTTATCTTTGTTTTTTCCTTACATGAATTGTCAAACCAATCTCGTTTTTTGATGTATTTTTTTATATACTACATTTAACTTTTTTTTGTGTAATATTTTTTAGTAGAATTGTCATGTCAGATTTTTTTATTATTTTTTCCTTACATGAATTATCTCATCAATCTCGTTTTTTGATGTATTTTTGTATAAAATCTTTTCAAATTTTTTTGTACACTCTTTTTCAGTTGAATTGTCATGTCAATTTTCTTCTTTGTTTTTCTTTTCTTGACTTGTTGTTTCAATTTCGCCTTTTGATATATTTTTCTTTACATGACTAGTCATTTCATTCTCCAAATTTGATGTAGTTTTTTTCTATAAATTCTCATCTTTTTTAGTCATTATACCAACCAAATCATTTCACTCTCTTGCAACATTTCTCCAGCAGATTTCTTTCTTTCATTACAAGTTCATTTCAATTTTTTTCTTTTAGCAACATCTTTGTTTCGGAATGGAAGGGGGCGATAATGTATTTGTACCACAAGTGAATGTTGGTGCGATTCCGCGAATTGGGCAAGAGTTTGAAACACTAGACGATGTGTACAACTTTTATAATGAGTATGCAAAATTAGCTGGGTTCAGTATACGTATTGGTAGTAGCCGAAAGAATCCACAAACGAATGAAGTTGTCTGGAAGTCATATGTTTGTTTCAAGCAAGGCCAGAAAGATGAAACATACCAAATGAAATTTAAAAATTTGGTGGCTCGTTCAGGACAAAGGCTGCGCGGAGACTCTCGTTGTGGATGCACCGCCAAGTTAACTGTTCTGAAGAAGGAAACTCAAGATTCTTGGTATGTAAGTCATTTCTCCGATGTGCATAATCACTCACTTTCCACATCAAGCAGGGTTCACCTACTACGTTCGCACCGCAAAGTTTCGTCCACGAAGAAAGCACTTGCGGAACAGTTTTCACAAGCAAATATTCCTACTTGCCAACAAATCAGACTCATGGAAATAGATGCTGGTGGTCCATCTTCGACTGGTTTCACTGAGCAAGATTTTAGGAACAATCAAAGAGACCTTCGAAGGGAACCCATTGGGCATGATGCAGAAACACTAATAGAATACTTCGAGCTGGAGAAAAGAAAGGACCCCCAGCTTGTACTACGCATACGAGGCGGACGAGGATGGAGTTTTTGCTAGGTGTTTTTGGGCAGATTTCGATTTCAGGAGCTCATACGTCTACTTCGGAGATGCTGTCGTGTTTGACACAACCTACAATACCAACAAACGACATGGGGAATTGGTGGATTTCATCACAAGGTTTTCCAGTGCCTTGACTCACCAACGACATGGGGAATTGGTTGCAAATCACAGGGACCTAAACGAGCAGCCTCAGATGACAACTTCGTTCGTAATGGAAGTCCAGATGGCCAGCATATATACAAAGACAATTTTCCTGCGCTTTCAGAAAGAGCTTGCACAGAGTACTCACTATCTTTGTTCGAAGAGTTCAAATTACGAGGGTCTCAAAACGTATTCCGTCAGGCGTTTTGAGAGTGGAAAAACATTTGATCGAGAATGTGAAGTTTCCTACTTCACAATGACTAATATTACATCATGCAGTTGTAAGACATTTGACTTCGAAGGATATCCGTGTCAGCACATGCTTTCATTTATGATCAAGAAACAGGTTATGCTGTTACCAGACCATTATATTGTACGTCGATGGACCCAGACTGCAAAAGTAATTCCCATTTTTGAACCAATTGTCGATCCATCTACTGGGAGTTCTTTAATTTCACGCCACGGTATGTTATCGCGCACTGCATCAGAGTTGGTTGACGAGGGAGCATTAACCGATGCTCGAACCACATTTCTAATGGATGGGTTTTAGAACTTGAAATTGCATGTTAGGGATGTCGACGATGGAGGTGATATACGGAGGAGTACGATGAAGAACAAGGGTAAAGAAAGTACTCAACATGTGGTCAATCCTACTCCGGTTAGGACGAAAGGGTGCAGAAAGCGATTGAAGTCGTCGAAGGAGGTAGCCATGTCTCAATCACGGAGAAATTGTCATGGATGTGGTCGCAATGGACATGATAGAAGAACTTGTCCAACTTTACAACCATGTGAGTTAATAGACAATATCATGTTTAAGCGTTATTTTTCTCCCCTATAATATATTTCAGCTTTTTTTATTCATGACATTAGGACGCAACTGGTGAACGAGTCATGTGAACCACAACACTCATGGAATGATAATCAAGATAATATGTACACCAACATTGCTAGCAATAACTATGGGGAGTTCCAATACTATGGAGAGTTCCAAGGGTTTGACAACAATGACTATCATTAAGTCGCATTTTCGTTGTATTTTTTTCAAATTGTATATTTCTTAACTAAGATCGTTTATGTTAAATCTATTTTAATTTATGTTCGTTTTGTTTTTATTCAAATTAATCGTCAATTAATTGTGTAGAAAATAATACAAAAAACTTTTGAAAGAAAGGAAAAAAAAAAAAAGAAGTAAAAATAAATAAATAAATAAAAACGTCAAAAAAGAGAAGAAACAAAAAAAAAATGGAAAAGGCCGTCAACCTTTCAAGTATTAAACAATAAAAAAAATAGGGATGTCAGCCGACAGCCCTTGTTTATGGTGGGGCCCCTGCACTCCAAATCGCATAATAACCCTGCGCTTGGAGCGCGGGGGAAAAGGAGTGTGTGTGTGTGTGTGTATATATATATATATATATATATATATATATATATATATATATATATATATGTATATAATTTTTTTTATTTTTGGAATCAAAATGATTATGAGACCAGGCAATAAAACCCATGAATAAGAAGATAGGTATAGTACAGGCCTACACTAGTTTTGCCCCAAATTTGGCTCCCCACTATTCACCTGCTGATGTGAAGCACTATATATTAATGCCCGGTTAATTGTGAAAAAATCTGTTGTAACAAAAAATTATACAGATGAAAAATCGAAAAGCTCAGATTTCAAAGTATTTGGTAATTGACCGCACACAGATAAAGAGATACACGAGAGAGCGATGACAAAGAGTGTTCACGCCTTAAAAATGGTAACTATCATAGGCTTTGTTTGTTCTTTTTAAAATAATAATAAAAAAAAAATCAATTTGTTTTGATAAAAAATACGTTTTAAGTTTGTAGGAAAATATTTGTCGAATTTGATTGAAAAAAACAAACGATAAACAGAACACAATAATATTGATAAAAACCAAAACTGTAAATTCAAGCAGAATCTGGAACCGAGGCCTCTGCGAGCACAGTTTACTTAAAACAGATTCACCCCCTCACCAATCTGTGCTTGAGGTTTGTCTGAGCGTCTGTCTACCAGAATACAATGGAGGCTGAGTAGTTAACTTAGTACAAAGTTATCACTTCGACGAACCAAGCATATGTATGAACAATCACCAAAAACAAGACACTATAAAATTGGACCAAAATAAAATAAATGGACAAAGGTTGGATAAACCAAATGACCGAAGCCAATTGCGTGTTTTTGTGTCTTCAAAATGAGGGGTTAAATAGAGCACTATGAAGTCACAACATAACTCAATAATTTTCTAATTAACAACCATAACTCCCCAATCAATTGTAATAACATGAGAGTTACATTAGAGTTGAATTTCTCATTCATTTTCTAACAGTTATTGGAACCAAGTTTGTCGGCCTCCACTGGTTTGAATAAAGATGGCAGCCTCTGTTTGTTTGTTATCCGTTTTGAACTCCTCTGTTTTGACCATTGTGTTCTTCTTTCAAAGAAGTCCTTAGTCTATCTCTTTTGTGGAATAGTTCCGTGTCATCTTGGATTTGGTTTCTAGTCCAATTTGTGGTGTCGCCTTCGTAAAAATGGTTATTAACTTAGCCCTAACGTGGTACTATCTCTCTTGCCATTTGAAGATCGGCGCCAAACCTCTTTATTTTTATGTTTGTCAGGAGTCGTGGGTGAGCATGCATGATATGTAAAGTATTGGGGGAGTATGGGATAAAAGATAAATCCACCCTAGTCACACCAAACGAGAGCCGATTAGATTAACGATTTCTCCTTTATTTATTGTGTTTATATTAACTATTTTTGATATATTTGTTTTTAACTAGTTTTATCTTTGTGGTTTTGCAAGTTAAATCTCAAGGCCTATATGTAAAAATCTTTCATTCAAACAAGAAGGTTATAGTTACAATCTTGAGACAAGATTACAAATGAAAGTACATAAATTCTCAAGACTTGAGTAACAATTTGGGATTTGATTGTTGAAGAATACAATTGATTGAGAGATTACAAGTTTTAAAGAGAAGATTGATGATCCATTATTGAGAATTAGGTACCAAAGAACAAAATTACTACTGTTTTCTTAATTTATTGTATTGAATCTGGTGATATTCTAATTTTTATTATTTTAATTTAAAAAATATGATTAACTATATATTAGTTTTTGTTAAATTTATTAATTTTTTGCAATTTTGATATGTGTTAATGGCTTATTGTGTGTTTAATTGACATTCAACTGCCTGATTTGAGCATAACATTGAGATCGAGGGAGAATTATTTGCCTAGTTCGTGCAATACATGATACATGTTTTGATAAAAGATTGAGAGATACTTTTTGTAACTTATGCAATCATGATTGGATTACTACAATTGAATACTTTTACACGTGTACGAATTTACATAAACATATAGAAAATTCAGGCATGTGAATATAGTTATTTTTGCTGGAGAGATTATTACTAAATAAATCGGTTAATTTAGTTACTAAAACTTATGAGAAAGGATTGAATGAATATTAATTAGCCTAACTGAAATCAAAATTTCTATCCACTCAATCCAAAAAATTCTCATTAGACTTATTAAGCTTTTATAGATTAGATTAATTTAGTATAATTTAGTTAAATTATAAACTATTGAAATGTTATTTGATTATCGAATTAGTTTAGATTAATTTATTTGTTTTTTTTTTTTTTTTTTGGACGATATTCAGGCTTGAACATCCACTTTGTTAGGTACATATGCAAAGTTGAAGAATCACTCTCTTTTCTTCAAAGTGTTTGAGATGTTTGAGTGGACTCTATATTATGAAAAGGCCTTCGCAAAGCACCTTTGTTACTGTCTTAATCGATAATATGGAGAGACCCTACAAATCTATTTTGCCGTCTAGACATGAGCTATGAGCATTATGCTTGTATGAACTGATGGACTGCGATTATTCCCAATGTAATATGTGAGAAAGGCACTTTAGGATGCCGAGACAAGATATTCGAAGATGGAGATATTGATAAGTTTCTCATTATGGTCGTATATATTTTGAGGTATTGACCAATTTCCAATTTTCCATTAAGCGTTTGTTTGATTCTCTTATTCTTTAACTCTTTCTTTTATGGTACTCAATTTTAATCACACAATTTAATAATAAAATATTCTACACATAAATTTAAAACGTTTCTCTCATTTTCAGTCACACGATATCATATAAATCACTATTTAGAACTTTTTCCCCAAACAATGAGAATCAAATAGAGGCTAAGGTCGTGCTATGAGGTATTTACCAATTTCCCATTAAAGTATAAGAGTATTGACCGATTTCTTATTGAGGAGAGTTTTGCAGAAATACGATGCATCTGAAAGTTTAATGAAATGGATAATTGATAAGTGTATTGTATACACTTATTTATATGTTTCAATTAGAATATATTGTTGTCATTTTAGAATATTTACTATTTAATTTGTGTGTATTTGTTTACTTTTTAGAAAATATCCCCAAAGATGAATAATGAAGTAATTGGCGAGAAAAATGCACAATTAGAGGCTAATTGGAGCTTAATTGAGCAATTGATGAGTTTATGACAACAATTGAGAATCATTCATAGTGCGAAAGTGAATAAATTAGAAGTTGAAGGATTGAAGAACAAATTAAACACGAGGGACAAACTTGCAAGTATCCAATGATTGATTTGGATAACAAGATACTTTGAGGATTTTTAGGAGTCAATTGGATGCAAGTAGAAGTAAAAAAAGGAATGAAATATTATAAGAATATTACCATAAAATTGATTCCAACCGCATAAGATTCTGGACAGATTTCTAGTCGGACTTTGAGACCTAAATTTGGGGTAGTAAAAGTTCGAATTGGGAAAATCATATTTCAGAAAGAATTGTAGTCCTTTAAAATTTATTTCTAATGCAATTTGAATCAGCTCAATCGGATAAGGGAATAGAAAGATATGTTTGAAACACTGAACGCTATGGAGAGACCAAAAAATACTCAAGCGTGGGCTTGACAATTTGCTTTCCTTTTTCGATTAGGTCTCTTCTCTAACTATAAATACAACCTCTTGGTACGAAAATCAGAATCTTTGCCTCTTCAAAGAATGAGCCATAATAGAGAATTCACCGTTTAATTCTTGGAGAATCAAGCATCGCAAAGGGGCGTGAATTGAAGATAATTGAAGAATCAAAACTTGGTGCAAGCGTTTCTTTCTTTATATTATTTTGAATGAACGTTTATTTTTATTGTTCTTGTTCTTTATTAATGATGTGTAACTAAACTCAATGTTGGGGTGAACGATGTAGCCTAGTCATATTATTTTAATTCCAAGTTTCGTAGTTTTAATGTTTTGTTGCATGTATTATTTTATTATTGTTTTTAATGATTGAATTGCTTGATAACAAATTCATGATTTATTGAGTTATTTTCATAATCCTAGAGGTGAGTTAATAACTTAGAACGTGGTAATAAATTCGGTAATTGAACAAGAGATAGAGATATACTTTTGTTATTATTGTAATCGTGTGTGAATTCTTGTGTTTATTGTAACTAAATAAGGAATATTCGGATCCGTTGTAGAGATACATGGTTTACTTATTTAGGTAGAATTTATTTAAACTCGAGAAAAGAATCTCAATATAAATTAATGAATTCGACCGAGTACATATTTAGGAAATAAAACATGGAATTGGAGTTAATTTAATTGGTTAGGTGAAATCGAGATTCCTAACTACTTTACAATCATCTTCTAAAACAAAACAATTATGCTATTTTTAAATTCTTTACTTTAATTTTATTAGTTTTAATTTAAAATCTCAAATTCTCTTGTTTTGTTCAAATAAGGTCTAGAACTAGCATATTTCAATAATTAATAGTAATCCTGGTGGGAACGATAATCCGGACTCTTAGGTCCACTTATTACTTTTCACGATCTCGTACACTTGCGGGCGTATCTCGCATCGCGAGATATCAGTGAACAAGTTTTTGGCACCGTTTCCGGGGACTGTTTTTATATTAATATCGATACTAATTAGTTCTTACTTTAGTTTGAATTAATATTTGTATTTTTATATTTTATTTTTTTATTTTTATTTGTGAATATTTTTTAAAAGTTGTGAATTGTCTCCTTCTCAGGTATTGAATGAATATTCAGACAGTTGGAGACAACATAACAAGATGGCAGCGAATTTTTATCAATGGCTCCATGATCAAGTTGCAGCTCAGACTTATCAGAATTGTGACTTCTGCTTTGAAAATCACGCCATCCAAGATTGTCCTTTCGCACATCAAGCTCAACCAGACATGGATCAGATTAATTATTGGGGAAATAGTCACATGCAGCAGAGGAGTTCATATTTTCAAGCTTATAACCCTTACTGGAACGAGCAGCCAAATTTCTCCGGGTCAAATAATCAGAGTATCCAAAGCCTACAATTTTTCCAACAACAACAACAGCAGCAAAGTTATCCCAACAGAGATTTATTATTACAGTTGCTAGAAGGTCAACAAGAAATGTTGCAAAAACTACAGACAAATTTTCACTATCAGCAAGTTGGGAACAACAAGTCAAAGATATTATATCCAACGGAGATTTGCTACAACAGCTACTCCAAGATCAACGGTCTAAATTGAATGAAATGAAAGATCAAATGGAGCAGTTGACAATTAGCAAAATAGAAAGACCACCTTGAACTCACCTAGTTCGAAAACCAATTCCAACCTATATCTTCCATCAATGATCGACTTTGGTAAGCTTAGTTGCTTACCAAACTACAATGCTCATTGATGTCGGGTCCCCAACTTGAGTCAAGAACACAAAAGTGCGTGAGCAATTGCCTTATCTATCGAACTCGAGGCCATATTGGCCTCGATTTGTGAGCATAGTGATGTCATGCGCTTTCATTGCACAAATTCGGAATATATATATATATATATTTGTCATGAATTGTTATAGAAAGTGGATTATTGGCCACTATAAATACTAGTAACTCTGAAGAAAGATGGCACCACATTTTCTGACATTGCAGAAGACAGTAAAGAAAAGCAAGAAACATGGATGATAATCAAAATCAAAATCTACCAACACCACTACCTTAGTCAGTTCAACCAAGAGCAGTTGCTCTTAAAGCCGAAGTTTTAGTGAGAAATAATGTGAATCTTGTGTGATGGCGTGCAGGACCAGGCCCTAGCTTTCTTGGACCGTTGTGATCGACAAACATGAGGTGTTGGGCATGATAACTTCAAATGGCCATAGAATTGGCATACGGTGTCGAATCGCTATTATGACCACTTTTCGAAAAGGTCTCGACGAGCCAAACAAGACTCATCGCTTTGCTCGGATGTACAATGGATTTTGGTCGTTTGAGGTCATTTGGAGTGTCAAAACTGCTATTTTCTGTCTTTCTTTTTTAAGTTTCGTGTTTTCGTTTATTGTCGTTTTAAGCCTGGTCCATTTAAGGGCCCGTGGCCTAGTAGGGTTCATTATTTAAACGTATTTTATTTCAGTTGTGAGGGGATTTTGGACTCTGAATAAAATGGTGTGTTTTCTTTGAGAGTTGAAATCCATGTTATTTGCGAGATCAATAGTTGTGTGACGAATTTGTAGGTGCACCTACGTCATTGTGCCTGCACTTGTACAACATGCTATTGGATACTCTTCGTTTGAGCAAGCTTATTATCACCTCGGACCATTTTTTATCAACGCGTGTAATCCAGATGGAGGTTAGTTATGTACATAATTTTCAGAGGAAGCAGAATACTGATAAAATGTAAAATCTCATTTGATAATCGTGAGATTGAATGCATTTCTTTACATATAAATTAATACTAGGAACATGATTGTGTCGTGTCGTGTCGTGTCGTGTCGTGCTGTGTTTAGAATATGTTTGACTTGTCTTGGAAAGGATATTGGATAGTATAAGAATATTGATTATCTTGAACTCATGAATTACATTAAAATACATTAGTCGAGGATTGGAAATAGATACTAATATGTGGATTTGAAATACTATACATTCATTCATCTCATACATACATACAAATCAAAGCTTTTCATAATTTTTAGAATATGTTAGAATAATTACAGGTCATCAATCAATTTCGTGTTACTCATATAGAATTTAATACAAAGCTAGTTTACATATATTTAAGTTTTGTTCCTCGTGGTATGATACTTAACTCATCACGTATTACTTGTCAATGATTCAATAAGCTTTCAAGATTTTTCTCACATAGTGAACACTGCTCTACTTTTCGTAATAATAAGGTAAGTTCTCAAGTCATAGACTGCTAGTCTTACCCATCTGTGTTGGTTTCAAATACATTTATTCTTCTTCTTTTTAAAGCCATTCAAAAAAGCATTGTCGAAGTAGCATAAGCAAGCTTCTACTTTTATGTACAAGACTTGAAAGAATTCTAAAAGAAATCTCTCAAGTGGAAGAGAAGAAGTTCGAATGGGAGCAGAGGCTTGGTATGTTTAGGACAAGGAATGAGCAAGAATATTTTGATTCTGGGACTTGTTTACACCACATCAATCTAGAGCCTATGTGTTGTTGGTTTCCATTTACCCAGTTGTGGGTCCCATATTCTTATAGTCGGACCCAACTAGTAGACGTTTCCGTTTCTCCTAGACCAATGAAGAAGGGAGACTCATAAGAAGATGGGACAAGGAATGTGCAAGAATGTTTTGCTAAGATTGAACACCAAATGTCATAATTCTTCTTTAGACCTCTCTTCACCCTTATTTGACAACCATTATTTAAAACTCATTTTCAATCACATTTACACAATAAAATACTCTGTATGTAAATCAAGACTTTTTCCTAATTTTTAACTGCATATTCTCCTAAAAATCACTATTCAAAAACTCATTTTTCAAAAATAATGGTTATCAAATAGGGGCGAATGCATTGAGGATAATTTGTTTTCTGTCATGATTGAAGATCCAAAGTGAGATTTAAGGTCCCGTTTAAGTCTTTTTGCATTAACCCATTAAGAAATTACGTATAAAGTTTAGATAAGAAACTTAAGCAAAGAACCCAAAGTGGAATTGTCTTCTTTTGTCCTATGCTAACCAAATCTCGTGGAGATTCAAAGAGTAACTCTAATAAAGGATAACTTGAGAACTAAAAATTATCTACAATAATTTTATTTTTTATTTTTCCTCAATATACCATTCATTTTAAATTATATCATTTAAGTTCTATAATACAATCTATAAAATATTTTTTGTATTAATTATTATTGTTTTCATAATTATTGTATTATTTTGAAGTCGATAAAATATGTAATATAGGTGTCAAATCAAAGATATCAACAAAAAGTTTAATACAAGATAACAAGTGTGATCAAACTGAAAATATATTGTCCGTAAAACAGTCTCAAAGATAAAACATAATATGAAGGTATAGCATTGCTTCTACTCCTAGGGAAAAGAATTGCTCATTCTAGATTTGTCATTTATTTGAATCTGAATGAAGATTCTACATGCAACATAAAACAAGGTAGTCCATTGGTTGAGTTAGTCGTTAAGGCGAAGCTTATTACTTGGGATGAAGCTCTAATGATGAATAGATATTGCTTTGAAGCATTGGACGGGAGGAGCATGTCCATTGAGTATGGATAAACCATTTGGAGGCAAGAAAATTGTATTTGATGGAGATTTTAGATAGATACTGCATGTCATTACAAAATGCAGTAGGCGGGACATTATGCATGCAACTATAAACTCCTCATATTTTTGGAGACATTGTAAGAGGTATTGAGGCTGAAGAAAAATGTGAGACTTCAAAATCTAAGTACGAACAATCAGTCTAATGAATTGAAACAATTTTATGATTGGATTTCAAGTACTGGAGATGGAAAAATAGGAGGTCCAAATAATGATCATGCAACGATTGAGATTCCAAGTGATATTTTAATTTCTTCCAATAATTCAGTTGCAGCAGTAGTGGATAGCATATACCCTAATCTAATGAGTGATGCTGATAACAGTTCTTTTTTGCAAGAAGATTCTTCAAAGTTATTTTAACATCAAACACTTTTCTTTGCAACTGTTTCTTCTTATGAGAAGACCAAATCTGAAATTCTTGTACTGGTGATTTTCCAAATAACCGTTAGCATAAATTTTCTTTAAAAAATAATTTATTTGCATAAATTCTAGCTCATGTATTTATATTCAAATATATTAATCTAATTTTTCATTTCTAATGTAACGCATTTACATGAAATATATTGATTACAACTCTTACTAAACATGTTACAAATATCAAAAAAAAAAAAATTATTTAGAATATAGAAAGTACAATTTGACGGGAATCTATGTATGATAGCTCTTCTATTATAAAATATAGATAGACTAGCATGCATAGTACTGGACACACTACGCTATCAATTTTTGGCAGCGTTGATTGAGGACTGTTCATCATTAAGTATGCAGAATTCATCATGCGATAGGAGGCCATTATGGTGGTGCAGAAATTCAATCCTAACGGTTCTAGGTTGCAATTGACACTACGGGCACGCATGCAAGAAGATTATAGAAGAATACGAAATAGGCTAGACATGGCTTCTAGGAACTTTCAAAACAGCCAAACAAATGTCTCAATCTTCTCACTGCTCAACAATCCCCACCCAAATATAATGGTCTAGCAACGGTGATTAACTCCCACAAATGGGGCAAACACCATGGAGTACTTGTTTGTATTGTATTGTATGTTGTGTCGAACACAAAAATGTCGCCAAAGTAGGCATATGAGCTCCTAGACTCACAATCATCCCAAAAACATCGAGCAAATACACAATCTTCATCAATCTCGTAAGTGTAAAAGAAGTTTGAGTTCCTCTCTTGCTCGAATGTGAAATGTTCAATAAGTGTTGTGCATCGTGCCCAATTAGTTCCTGGCGTATTATGGTTCCTGATATCCTTCTCCACACACCCCATCGATGATGGTTGATGGACCACCAACGTCTATCTTCATAAGTCTTACATGTTGACATGTCGGAATGTTGGCCTCTATAAACTGCTGAACAAGTGCATTTTGGTAGCGGAAACCTTATGGTGCAATCGTAGAAAATGCACTTTAGAAGGTGTACTAAACACGTGGTTATGTCGTTCCATAACATGGCTGACATTTCAAGAATTCCCAGTCTATTGTTTCACAATAGATAATCTAGCAGGGAAACCACATTTTGTATGCCCACATTTTCTTTACCTATACGTGGCACAAAACCTTTAATCATAAGCCTCATAAGTTTTTCCTCCCCTTGAGCACACAAATAATTTCCGTACAATCTCTTTTTGTTCCCTTCTTCCTTTTGCTGTTCTCTATCCATGTACCGAATCAAGTCACTTGTGCATACTAATTATAAAACTTATACACATCCTCGGGTTTCAAATTGTTAGCCAATTTCAAGGATTGAACCTATATTAACTTGGGGTCAAAGACATTATCATCACCGTTCATTTCGTTCATTCCTAAAAAAATGAACAAAATAAAATATATCAAATTAAATACAAATTATTCGCAAAAAATGTTTAAAAACCTTGTTCATTTTATTTTTCAAATATGTACTAGCGGGGTAATAATTCTCCTTATATTAATAACACATCTCTCAGAAAAGACTTACAAACCAAGATAACATTTTACTTACTATTCTAGAAGGTGTTCTATGTAAACAGGCTTACAAGCCAACTAAATACAAATTGTCTTTGAGATTAGTTCATAATTTTATTTTAGGGTTGCTCAAGGTATAAACTTATTCAAATTCAAAGGTAAGTTCTTGCAAGAAAAATCATTGAAAAAATTAGGGCAAATCCATGGATACCAAAAATCAAATCACATGGGAAGACTTATGAACCAAATTGGTGGTCAGAATAGTGAGACGGCTAGTTGAAATTCATCCAGTGAAGACACCCAAAAGAGGTAGAAAATATTACTCAAATTACGTAGAGAGATATTGGGGAAGAAATGTTTGTTGGGGGTGGGTTAAAATGGGGTTTACGAGGTGGATTAAAATGGGCTGGAGGTAAGAGTTTTCTTTGTTTTGACTAAGGTCCACATTTTCTTTAAATTGCAAATTTATCTGTGACGGTATAATAACACAATGGGATGGAGCAGGATTGTTGTCCACCACTAGTCTCTCTACCAACAACTAGTAGATACCCGTGCAATGCATGGATAACATTATCATTATGTTTGCTTCAAGTAAATGCACTCAGCAAGTGTAAAATCTGGACTTCAATCTATGAAAATTAATGCATATATAATCAATAAACACGATTTCGATAAAAATGTCTTAGTAAGATTCAATACAATATACAAAAATTTAGATCCCACATAGCCTACTCTAGAATTTAGATAGAAATATGTCAAAAATGTAAAGACAATTACTTCTAGAAAAAAAAAACTTAAAATGTTGTAAAAAGAGTATCTATGTCGAAGTTTTTTCTTTGACCGAGATTTCTATGCAAAAATTAATCAAATTCCTGCACATCACATAAATAATAAAAGTATGACTAATGAATTTATAATTATCATATCAAAAGTACATCAAGAAATGAAACATACCTTTCCTTCAATGTATTTGTAGGACTATTCCATGTTGATGGAAACCCTGGGAGGTTTCATATGACATGGTAAGCATTATAATGATCAACGTATAAATTACAGTAATGCAGCTTTCATGTGAAAATAAAGCCCTTGCATCTTGTCTCAAGAGTCAATTAGTAGACTCTAAAATGGTGGGGTGGTTAAGATTTCTAAGTTGTGGGATGTGATCAAAAGCCTCCATTTTACTTGGTTTCAGATTTCCTTCAGCAATTGCAATTGCTAGTGAAGGGGGTAAATCTCTAATTGCAATTAAATGAAAACAAGAACTTAACATAGCAAAAGTTGGCCAAGTAACTTTCTAAAATAAAGAATATGCACAAGTTCATAGAAATTGTAGCGCCCCGAGTTCCGTATACCCGATTCACTACGTCATTTTCTATCTAAATTTTTCGAATAATATTTTTGCGGAAGAAATAATTGAAATTCATTTTTGGCAACATTAAATAAACTGTAATGGCCGATAAAATTGAAACATTTATGAAACCATTTGAAATAGTAAATCGAACCATTAATTTTGTAAAGAAATTGACAATGTCATAATTTCTCAAATAAATGAACTTCTCTAAATTATTCGATTGTTTGGAAAAATACGGAAATCATTAAAGTCAAACTTTCACCCGTTTAACGATTATTGCCACCATCATTCATCGCTCGCCACCGTCTCCGAAATCTGCAAAACTGTTAAAAAGTAGGGTGAGTATTTGATGGGGAAAATACTCAGTAGACTCATCGCAAATTAATTTAATTTATAAGATGATTAAACACATAAATCCCGGCTTTTTATAAAACGGGCATTGATAGAGCTTCTTTATAAAACGGCTCTTGATAAAACTCATATTGTGCATTACAGCACGGAACATATTTTGAAAATCATAGGCTCTTTGAAAACAACTCTTTGAAAACAGCTCTTTGAAAACCATATACTTATAAAAACATTTTAATTATGCCAAGCATAATTTCTTTTGAAAGCATAACATAAGATAGGATTGAAATCCTCATAAACATAGGGAGACACAAGAACTTTACCGAACTTAGGTGGCAAGAATTCTTACGCAGTAAAATCATAATAACAGTAAGTATACCAAAACATAATTCTTGAAATTCATAGGGATCATTTCCATCATAACATAAGATAAGATCGAAATCCTCATAAACATAAGAATTTTACCGAACTTCGGTGGCAAGAATTCTTATGTAGTAAGTATACCAAGCATAATTTTTGAAATTCATAGGGATCAATTGCATCATAACATAAGATATGATCGAAATCCTCATAAACATATGCGACAGGAATTTTACCGAACTTAGGTGGCAAATCCTCATAAACATATGGAAACATAGGAATTTTACCGAACTTCGTGGCAAATCCTCATAAACATAGGAGACACAAGAATGTTACCGAACTTCGTGGCAAGAATTCTTATGTGTAGCGCTACTAAAACTCCGGTCCCCTTAACATATCATAACTTATCATATGGGACCCATAACAATCTTGGTAGATTGATTTCATAGCAATGATCCAAAAAAATATTTTCGTGAAGCATAGGGTATACTTAATTTTCGTAAAAACATAAAGTATATTTTCTTTTCATAAAAACATACTTACTCTTCATAAAAACATACTTGCTTTTCTTAAAAATTGACTTTCACAAGTCACATGACATTCATATGAAATCATAATTTAAATCAATTAATAAGTGCGAGTCTACCTCAAATCCGACGAGTGCAAAGTTGAGCGGGAATGACTTCAATTTCTTTAAATTCTCCGTACGCTTCGTTTTAGCCAATAAGTCACTTTAGTCTATCGAATATATAGTTCAAAATGATAAATTATAATTTGAGGACTAAAATTGATGTTTTGAAAGTTGAGGGACTAAAATGAATACTTTTGAAAGTTCAGGGACTAAAATAGATACTTTGAAAGTTGAGGGATTAAAATGAATACTTTTGATATTTGAGGGACTAAAATGAATACTTTTAAAACTTGGGCTTAAAAATAAATCAGCAGGTACTGAAATAAAAGAGTTTAAAGTTAAAGGGCTGAAGTAAATCATTTAAAACTTTGGAACTGAAATTGATAAGTTTAAAAGCTGAAAGGACTGAAATAAAACCTTTTTTTAAAACATAGGGACTGATTTGAAATAACTTTAAAGTGAAAGAGGCTGATTTGAAACAATTTAAAACGTCAGGGACCAAAGTGCAAATTCCGAAAATTAATAATATATTCAGATCTTTACTTCTCTCTCTTTCTCATTGTTTCAGAGAGAGAGAAAACGAAGGCAGAGTAGAGACGGACGAGAGAGAAGACTGCCTCGCCAAAAACCGACGATTTGCCGGCGAAACGCCGGCGCATAGAGGCGGCGAGCTTCGGTCAAGGTGGGATTCTGGTTTGAGGGCTTGGGTGTGAGAAACAAGGGCGAAACCGAAAAGAAATCAAATCTTAGTTCGCGATTTGGGTCTGAAATTCCGGCGATGTGGTCTGAGGTGAGGTAAGTAACTGAGTTTACTTATTTCTTGTTTTGGGTTTTGATTTGTGAGGGGCAGTTGTTGGGTCGTTTGGTGAAGTGATGGAAATCAGTGACGGTTTGGGGATGATGATTTGAAATGGTGGTGATGTTTGTAGAGGCGGTGATGGTGTTTAATTCGGTGAAGGTATTGAACTGTTGCAGTAATTGGGTTTGATTTCTGAATTGGTGGTGATTCTGATGGTGAAAGGGGCGGATTGGTATTGACAATAGCAGCGTTGGTGGATGATGGTTGCTGTTTGATTCGGTGGTGGTGAATTGTCCGTGTTGGTTGCAAATTGAAATGGGGTGAGGGTGATTCAGCAGTGATGGTGGCTGCTTGATATCAGAATTATGATAATGGCTGGGATTGTTGATCTTGCAAATGGAACTTGCTGAAAAATGGAAATTGAATTGGATGGAGTTGAAATGGAAGAAACTGGCCGGATTGATGAATTGGTTAACTAGTGGTTTTCTCCGATTTGTGGTATGGGGTGATGGTTCGGACTATGAGTTGGAGGTGGTAACTTGACAGTGATGATACTGATTGCAGTGTAAATGGTTTGTGCAGTAGTGGATTGATATAATGATGGAAAAGCTGTGGTTATGGATTGATGATGATGATAATGGTGCTGTAAAGGAATTTGTGGGTGTATGAATGATAATGATGAAGATGCTTTGATGATGGTATATTGAGGTGGAAAGAATGATAAAGAAGGAAGAAAAAAGTAGGGGACGTGAGTTGTGATGGGGAAGAATATGTATTGATTTGATACTATAGAATATGATAGTGTAGAATTAGGTGTAAAATTATTTGTACAAAAATGATGATGTTATTGTGTAAAGAATTGTTGTCTTTGTGTAAAGAAGAAGACATGTGGGCAAATTTGGATTTTAGAAAGATTTTGAATATAATACTTTGAATAAATAATTAAAATAACATAATTTTAGAAATTCGGATTTTAATTTAAAATCGAACAAATTTGATATTTCTTGACTTGGCTAGACGAATCCGTCGCGGCGTTAATTTCAAAACAATGAGTGAAATAGTAGCGACACAATTTTCTAAATATTAAAATAATTATAAAATTGCGTAAAATTCTGAGTCGCTACAGAAATCAAAGAAAAAATTATAAAGATCATGGCTTTGAAGAGGCGAATGATGCAGATTTCGAACTCTTTAGGTTATAGCGACCGAGAGTTTTTCAGTTGATTATAAAATAAATATTTAATTTCGTAAAAGCGCTATAATTTCACCTATTTTTAAATTGAAGCGTGTTCGTCTAGCCATATTAATTACTTCGAGCCAATAAAATATAATTTGAGTTCCATTCAATTTCTAGCCAAATTTCATATTCAAACTTTGTCCAAATCCAAAATTTGATTCAAGTCCAAAATTATTATTTATTTTCGAATTTTTTTAAGTCTAAAATTTCAAAGTACAATTTTATTTTTATCCAAGTTTATTTTAATCCAAGTCTTATATTTTAAATAACTATTTTTAAAAGTTATTTGCACTCGATTTCTTGTATCCAAAGTTTTCACAATCATATTCTAAATCAAAAGTTTCCATATTTCAAAATTCTATTCCAACTGCAGTACTTTCCATACCAATCTATATATACCTATATATTCCCTCAATCCAATTCACACAGACACATTGCAAGCCTTCAAACCTCCACTGCCGAATGCCAACAACATATCGACCATCAACACCACCCAAACTGAGAAATCCGACCACAGCCACCGAACCACAAACTAACCAAATTCGGTTTTTCACCATCATCGAACTCAACCATCTACTACTGCCCCTACCAACTCATCAAACTATATTAAATCTAACCCAGTTTTTCACAACCAAACCCCAACGGCACCTCTGTCTGCATCCCTCAATCTACAAAATCCGACCCCATGGATCCATTCAAAACCGTGAACATCACCACCACAACCAATTCATCCAACAATCTGCTATGCAAATTCCCACAGCACAACACCTTCAACACCCAGTCGAGAACCAAAACCAGTGGAGCCTCCACCACCGCCTTCACCAAACGAGCACCACCACTGCCACAAGAATCACCACAACCATCACAACGTAACCGCCTAATACTCTTCTCCAAACCCCTCAATTCAAGCCAAATCAAAACCCAGAACCAAGAATCAAATTAACCCATAAACTCACCTTGACCGCCGTCCTCTTCGTCGGAGTTATCAACGGAATCGCAGCCCCAATCACCACCCATTAGCTTCGGTTTTCTCCCAAGTTCTGCGCCATATTTGCCCAACTCTGTTCTTCACACATTAATATGCACCCCGTCACAGCCACGTGCAGGCGGCGCCACCACAAGCAGCGTGGGACCAAGAGGAGGTCGACGCCCCTATGGCGCCTCTCCTCTCCTCCCTTCTCTGTGTTGATCGATTAGATTATAGAGAAAGAGAAAGAATTGTTTCATTTTAAAATTTGATTTTCAAGCATTGCCTCTTAGTCTCTCATCTTTTAAATTATTTAGTTCAGCCCCTTACTTTAAAAGAGCTTTATTAATCGGCCCTCAATTTTTCAAAGTATTTTATTTCAACCCTTTTGACTTAAAATGTCTTTAATTTCAACCTCAAAGTTTTCTGATCTTTATTTCAATACTTTTATTTTAAAACATTTATATTCAGTCCCTGCAGTTTTAAAATATCTTATTCTCAACCCCAGATTTCACTAGATTTAATAGTCAGCCCTAAGGATATTTAAAACATACGAGTCAGCCCAATATCTTTCAAAATCGATTATTTTGGTCCCAACTCTTTTAAAATCCCAACTATGTTTGATTTTTAATTTAAATCCTAAATTTTTATTCTTCTTTTAAAAACTCTTTCGTTTGAAACCTTTGAATTCCAAAATACTAGTTTAAGATTTATTTTATATATTGGCTAGATGAGGTGTTTGGATGTTTAGAAGATTGACGCTTTTCATGCTCAATAAACTAGAGAATGCTTTCAAGGTAGGTTCATTACTTCAAAAATCTTTTATCTTAAATGCGCAATATTAAGTAAACTCGTATTGTAAATTTATGCATGTGATTACGCAATTTATGAGAACTAGTTACCTTCGAGCCCAAATCCACATGCTTTCGGGCATGGTCCAGTTGCCTTCGAGCTTAGATCCATGTGTCTTCGGGCATGGATCAGTTGCCTTCGGGCCCAGATCCACATGTCTTCGGGCATGAAAATTTATGACTTATGAGATCCACTTGCTTATTGCATGAGAAAGAGAATTTATGAATTAAGTTCCATGATTATGTGTTTATTTAAAGTACAGCTTATTTAAATTGCGCTGAACCTACTGAGTATTTCTGCGAAATGCTCACCCCTATTTTTAAACTTACAAATTGCAAATTTCGGAGTTGACGACGGAGCATGCGGTGGTGGCTACTGAACAAGTTTTAGAACATGCTTTTGTTTAGAATTACGAGAACTTATTTACTCTATCCAATTCATGTTAAACATTGAATTTATTTTAAAAACTTAAAATGTGTTATTGAAGCCATGGAGATCGATTTGTGGTGTTTTTGTCGTGATTGTAAAAAAAAACTAAAAATGTGTTATTCGGAATGTCTTTCCCATACCAAACAAAAGTCCCATCTGCAAAGAAATTTTTATGCCATCATTAAAAAAATGAAGAATAAAATATAAAAGGATCAAACAATTTGACTTAAGCTAAGTTCCAATGAATCATCAAAAACTGAAACAATTCTCATAAAGCAGATTCACTACGAGAATTTAAAGTGAAAATCCAGCATGTAAATCAAAGAGAACATTAGGAAATAAAAAATTTCAAATATAAAAACTTCTAGAATAATAAGCTCAAAATTTCTGCGATTTATCATTTTGAGAACTGAAACAATATAGAGGATAGTCAAAAAAGAACCTCTTCTACTAATACAAATCTGCATATAGAGAATTTATGTTATACCTTCTACTATGGGGATTATTTTTTGTTCATAACGACTTTGGCAAAGAAGGTTTCTGCAAAAATTGAAAAATGGAAGGAAAAAAAGGAAAGGATTGAGCTCAGGACAAGAGAAAATTGCAAAGTTAGTACATAGGCAGAAACATCTGCAGATGATAGCCTCATTTTTACTTCATATTGCTACCAGATACAAAATAAACACAAAGAAATCCAAAGAATAGTGTGTCTTGGACTTGAAGTTCTCTCAATTGCATTTCGCTTGTTCCCACTACTCCCTCTCGCCCTTTCGAAATAGGCATCTAATACCGTGCATTCATCCAACTCGGCTTCCCTGTATATATTTATCATAAAAAATTAACATAGAGACCACAATCTAGGGCCTTGAAATTTCTGAAGATCAAGTACCACTCTTAGTTTAACTAAAATCAGTGAAGAAAATGCAAACGAAATCAATTTAACTAATGCTACTGGCTGTCTTATAATTCTTAGTCTCTATCAGTAATGACCAAAATGATAAAGCATACAACTTTATTTATTTTCTAACTCTACTTGTTCACATCCATAAACGAAAACCTTAATGAAACAATTGCATAATTTCTCATAATTTTCTTTTTACTTAGTCTCGAAACCTAGACTTATAAAGGCTCTAGAGATCCAAAGAAATTAGGGCTTATAGATTTACCTTTCTCTTTGATTCTACAGAAATTTATGACCAAGATTGCTGGAAAAGAAGGAGAAGGATGATGGCTGACTTCGATGACGCGTGGAGTAAGGATAAAGCTTCTCATCGGCTGCAAGACTCTGAGCTGGGAATGGACCAAGGAGGGCGATAATGAAAGGCTCGATTTTCTACAAAGCAGAAGAGGATAAAATCCGAGAGAGACAATTTTTCTTATAGATTTACCTTTTTCTTTGATTCTACATAAATTTATGACCAAGATTGCTAGCGAAGAAGGAGAACGCTGATGGATGACTTCGACAACAGGTGGAGTAAGGATAAAGCTTCTCGTCGGCTGAGCTGGGAATGGACCAAGGAGGACGATGCTTTACGGGAAGCTTCAGGATAATGAAAGGCTCGATTTTCTACAAAGCAGAAGAGGATAAATTCGGGAGAGATGGTTTCTGGGAATAAATGCTCATTTTGAAATTTGAATTGATTTGACCCCAAACCTGTGGCGGGAATATGAAAATATTATATCAACACAATTTTATTTTATTTTAAAACATATGGATTGATGAAAATTGATGCATGGGCGGGAAAATCAGGAGGGAATTCACTCCCAACTCTTCTCCTATTATATATTAAATAGATATGCAAATCAACATATAAACTTCTGGATGCAAAAACGAGAGGAACATCGTGACCTAACAAATGACATGATTACTTTAACAAGTATATGATGGCACAGAAACTAGGCCGTATAATTTAGAAAGTACCATAACTCGTACAAAATTTAGGTCCACTCCCACCACCACATCTCTATACATGCTACTACTGCCTATTGCTTTGAATGATGTGTTGGAATATTTTGTGTATGGTGATGCCAAAGAAATAAAATAATTATATCAAATCTATGCTAACAAATGGATAGAGTAACGTCAAGGAAATAAAAAAAAGAAAAGAGAAGAGAAGAATAAGAAGCAAAGTCGAAGTAAGTGTTGAACACTTTGTCCTTAAGGAAAATTTACCCCGCAACGGTGCTATGGTTCATGACAATCAATTCCCAAGATACAACGACTACCACTTGTGTTTGTAGCACTCCAAAACACAAGCACAACGATCAGAATTATGGTTTTTGTACTCAAAAAAATGAAACTGAAAGAAAATCAAAAGTATGCCACAAAATGCAAGAATTTTGATTCAAGAGAAGAGGAGATAATGATATTATATTTGCATATCATTGGTGTGAGGAATAAGACATCTCAAGTGTCCTATTTATAGATGATGAAGGGTTGTGGATTAAGTAGTGTGAAATCAAACCATGCAACCCTTCCAAAGGACACAACTGTTCGGACAACCAACCGTGTGATCGCATGGCTTTATGGGAAATAGAAATTTAAACAAAAACAGTTGACGTGTGATTGCATGGACAAACATTTTAACCCGATTTTCGTCCTTTTCCGTATTTTTTCATTCATCCGATATTGATTTTGAAATGTCAAATATACCATTCAATACATGCAGACTAATTTGCGTAGTGGCAAACTAATTTGCCTAAACGAATTGAACCGAATCTGAATATTTAGTCGAAGTTGACACAAAGTCACTTTGGTCGATTTTCAATAATTAACCAATTTCTCTAATTATTAAACCAATACCCAACATTATGTGATGTCACCAACAGATTTACATTTGAATGATGCTGAAAACTCAAATAAAAATCGAATAAAACATTGATGATGCATCTTCACATGGCGCAATTGATTTGAAACTCAGCATGTGCATATGCATGTGAATGTGCATGTGCATGTTCATGTGCAAAATTCAGAATTAGGGTGATGCAAGACTACTTATTGAGAGGGCTTGGTTTTTTTTTTTTTTTTTTTTTTCATATTCAAAATTAGGGCGATGTCTACGGAATCTAGCATACTAGCTCACATAGTCATGCCACGGGAAGGAAACAAGCCACGAGTCCTAGCAATTAGGGTGATGCAAGTTGATTTACTGAGATATTGAAACATTTTCCCCAATGAAACATAAAAATATACTGTTAGGAGTCAAGATTGAATCTGAAACAATTGAACATAGTGAAATTAAATATAAGAAAATAGCGAAATAGGTCGTAGAAGTAACAAATTCGTAATTAATGGCACATTTGAAAATATGTCCACTGATAAATTCATTTGATACTCATACTCCATTCGGTCTGCGATAACGAAAGGACTACACATTGGAACCGCTGAGTGCCATAACCTTACACTGTTCATTCATGGCCAAGAGTTGGGCCTCTTTCTTGTCAAGAAGAACACACAGCCTCAAATTCTCTTCCATAAGTTTCTGGACCTCAGCTTCCTTTTGCATTTTTTCACTTTCCAAGATTGAAGTCTTGGAAACGAGCCTGATTCAATAAGAAATTACCCGAATTAAATTTTTCCATAGAAGAAAGCCCCACGGACTAACACAAATACAAATGACAGTAAATTTCAGCAAAGAGTAATGACAATCACAATATCAACAAATAATCATAACATGCTAATCACTGCAACCACTGGGTTTATTAGAAAGGAAGAAAACTTGTGAATAGCAATAGACACACAGTGACAGTTTAATCAAGTCCAAATCGTTTTTAGAGGAAAAAATACTCTCAAAAACTATAAAATTACTTTAGATTTAATAGATTGGCTGATCGCATTGTGACGCCACTTGCAGATCCGGTTATGCAAACTGCTGATTTTTTAGCACACATGAAGTATATCTATGCATTGAATTATACCTTCATTTCTTTATATGTATATGCATATAATGACACATCTCACAGTAGAAATAGAACCAGGCTCAATTAGTTCACCAGAGACCAAACAGAAGTTTTCGAATCCATTAGAAATAAAGAATACTTTTCAACTTGTCATAAATATTTATATTAAAGGTTCCTGCATCTGGCATGAAAGAGATTTTTCGGGTGTTTATTCATTTGATTGGATGATAGGGAAGTTCAGGTATGAGTGAGCTTTTTCCTGCTGTTTTTTCCAGGGTGTCTTTTTGTGTGTGGGTGTGGAGGGAGGGGTCAGAGTTCCGGGTCTCTAACAAGCTTTGCGAACTCATCCCTGAGCTTAACTGCTGGCCATTTGAATAATTGCGAAGGCCCACCAAGCACCCAATAGACCTGACTAGTCAGGCAATTCCTGGATCTAGGCATTATAAATGCTGGTATCAGTTTTGTTGTCAAACATGATAGTCTCACTAGCAAAAGACACAGATTCAAGAACAATTTTGCTGGTAATCCAAGACGCTTTATAGGTTCAAGAAAAGGTGAATAAATGATTAAAACTTTAAAGGACAGAGTGGCAACTAGTCCATTGCCTTGGGTTTGGGGGTGAAGGTTGTGGAAATGCTGGTGGTGCAGGGCTGATTGTGGGGGTGTCTAGGGGTGGGATGTTGGTAGGATGACATTTATTTTTCTTTGTTTTATTTTACGACGATTGGAGGATTGTGAAATTACCAACATTGGGTCAAACTTAGGAACGAATGATGGATATGTTTGACGTTGCTCATGCAACTAACAAGAATTTACAAAATTAAACTTGTGGCTTATATGTGTAACAACGGGAATCAAATAAAGTATCATATCTAAAGGAATGCTACACAAGAAGTGTCTTTAAGAATGAGAAGATAAGCAATGTACGAGTAAAGTTGATGTCACCCAATGCAATTGAGGAGAGTAAAGAGATGGACATCTATTCAACATGTTACATGGCAGAAAAAATTGAGTATTTTATTAATTTACTTTCTGAACTTGAGGATTAGTTTTTTCCAAGTGAAATAGAATGATAAGGACAATCCTAATCCAATTAAGATTGGTTTTATCGATTTTTCTTCTTTCTTATTTAGTATGGTGTTATTTTCCATTCTTGGTTAGAACAAGATTTCTTCATTCTTTTAGATTAGATTAGGATTTAGCCACTGCTTGGTACCACTACAAATTTGATTAAAATCTAAATTGAAGTTAAACAATTAATTTTAACCACACATTTTACAAGCCCTACAACTTTTCAACCACACATTCCATTAATTTTTATCAAAATCTACTAAAAATTTGATTTAAATTTCTATCAAACAAGGGCATAGTTTTCTTTCATTTAAAATTTTACTGTTTGGTTCTGATTTTAATCTCAAGTTAAACTTAACAATTAATTTAACCACACATTTTATGGGACTCACAACTTTTTAACTACACATCTCATAAACTTTCAAAATCTATTAAAATTTTGATTTTAATTTATACCAAACATGTGCATAAATAAGATTATGGAAACATTTTGCCTACAAAAATAAAGGTTTTTATATTTTTCAATTTGGTTATTGAGATTTATCTCCACCCCCCCCCCCCCCCCCCCCCCCCCGGTTCCCCAAATAGGACGATCTGTACATGGAATTGCTAGCAGTAGTAAAAGAGAAGAAGACAAAATTTACTTATTTTACAAACAAGGATTATGTAAGAGGCATTATCTTGTTTCCATCTATGACAAAATCGTGCGGTTCAAATATAGGATGATTTTATTACCAAAACTAGGTAACTAGCTCTCAAGACCCCAGTCTTCCCCAAGTCATTCCCCTTCACCACCACCACCACCCCCCACCCCCCCCCACCCCACCGCACACAATTTTTGTACTTTCTCCCTCTCCCCATCAATCCATCTATCATACATCAATATAACACACACCCGCACACATACACACATTCATTCATATAACATATAATATTAAACATGACATAATCACACAATAATTGTAATGCATGTTATACACTGCACAAAATGTTTACATTTCAGTACGAAGCATCTTTATGGTATAAACAAAGGATTGACTGAAAGGAATTTTAGGGTACACCTTATTTTACTATCAATTTTGAACAAAAATATCTTGAAACAAAACAAGATTATAAAAACAATGTACAAGCATTCATCATACACTATGCAAATTGCCATCATAGTTATGGAGAACAATAGTCCTGAAATCAATTGTGAAACATGTCATACTTATGTACAACTCATAAAATCTGAATTTCATATTTATGAATGTTATGATAATAATTACAAGTACCAAGTTTTTGCAGGAGTTCACAAAACTCTTTAAAAAATTACAAACAACAAAAAGACGAAGCTTTACAAAATTATAATGAATCTGTTTCTAATTTTATAATTCACTACGTCACACAACATCACAAATCATGAGTATCAATACTTTTGATGAAGGATCATCACATGACACAGAGGAGATCCGTGAACAGGTTGAATCAAAAGGAAACTTTTCAAAAGAAATTTTGATTTCTAATGAAAAACTTGACAAAATATGTAAAACTACTTTATACTTAGATCCAAAAGAGATTTTTTCTCAACCAGAATTTATTGATAAATTCATGAAAAGAAAGAAACATGTGTATTACTGTTTTATCGCACAAAGAATTTGCGATAAACGTTCAACATATATGGAAAAGTAGGAATCTCCCTACTAACCAAAAAAGACATAAATCAAGCAAAACAAAAAATTTGACCTTGAAGATAACAAAAATCTTTATTGGGTTACAATTGGAGCAATCAGAATCCAATTAAAAAGTACCTTATCAGAGAAAACAGATCAACCAATCAACATGTGTTTGATTGATGAAAGAAACCAAAACCCACAAGAATGATATCTAGGATCCCTGGAAGGAAACCTAGCGTGTGGAAAACTGTTATCCACAGTTTATCCAAGACTTTCCGTAAGTCTACATGATCAAAACTTTGATGGAATCCTCTCATTCGTACACAAGTATGGAAGAGAAGACTTAATCAAAGACAACAATGTACCTTTTTTCAATCTCTTACCTTGTGAGTTATGCAATTCATAATTCGCACAATATGGTTGTAAAACGAGAACCAAAAGGAATCAAAATTGATCATTTATTCTCCAATTACATCGAAAACAAAGAAACAGAATTTGACTGGTTAACACAACCAGAAAGAAGATCTATAAATATAGATCTTAATACCAAAAGACCTCTAATCAGGGAACAAAAACCACTTATCGTAAGAAGTAACTCCCTAACCAGAACAAAACCACCAAAACTAAAAGAAAAAGAAAACGACGAGTTAAGAAAAACAAAAATACAACTCAAACAACTTAGTGAAACGGTCAACAAAATGGCTGAAACTCTTTATAGAGATCAAGAAGAAGAATCTGATAATTGAAATGTCAATACCAGAACTTTTAAAAGAAATCAATTCCATAAAAGAAGAAATCAAATATATTAAAAGAAAATTTAAAATATTTGAAACACATTTCGAAACATTATTGGAAAAACATTCCGCTATAATTATAACAGGAATATTGAAAAACCAAGACAACAAAATCGTTTCAAAGATTAAACCAACACAACAATTTGGAATCTTTGAAAAAAGGGGAGAACTCTCTCCAACAACAAAAGCAAAACAAGATGAAATTCCAGAAGGAAAATTTGACATTGACCATTTGGTATAATGGCAAACTTTTGGAAAAATCTTGAGAACATTTTGGAGACCGATCAAGAATTGGGACTCTTAAATGTTTTACTTGCATTCGAAGACAATGAACTTGACAAGATTGTTTCAATTGTCAAAAACATTAACATAAAAGAAACAATTATGACAATTTCAGACAATGAAAACAATGAACAGAATCAAGATCAACTTGAATCAAAATCTGGAACAGACAATGAATCTGACAGTGAAGAAGAAATCATCATCCATGAAAGATTTCACACTGGAAGAGAAACAAATCCTAACCTAGGACCCAACAATCAGAGAACCAAAATCAAAAACTTTTGAGATAAAAGATGATAATCCATCATCCAGTAATCCAAAAGGAGACAGGAAAAGACACATTAGTGACAACACACCAAGACCTGATCCCAGAATGCCAGAAAGGAACTTTGATCAGAACCTTTTAGTTTCTGACTTCATTCCTAAAAGACGGAACACAAACCAACAAGTTACAATTTTGGATATAGATTGTACTCTAGATCCAAAAAAAAATCATTGATGCATGGTATAACTATATTATGGTTGCAATGATTGTTAACAAAGAAATAATAAAAAATGAAACAAACTCATGGAACTATTTACTTGCTAGTACCAGAGGGAATGCAAAAGCATTTCTTGAAAAATTTGATTTCAATAAAAAAAATCAAATTTGGAAAGACTCGAATAGGGTAATTCCCCTTCACCAACCCCCCCCCCCCAAACACCCACCCACACACACGCACAATTTTTGTACTTTCTCCCTCTCCCCATCAATCCATCATACATCAATATAACACACACACACACACATTCATATAACATATAATATTATATACAAGGTGATCTTTAGCACGCACGTAATTCGAGAACATTTGGAATAAATGTTTAATCCTCATTCTTCTTTATTCTATCCCACAAGACCGCAAGTATACTCGTGTCAAATTAAAGTTCACTTTTTAAATAATATGTTTATGATCCATACGTATGTTCTAAGATTTGGACCTAAGTTTTAGTGCTACGCACGTAAAACTAATACCATTTATATTCGGTATAGTTTTCTTGTCTGTAATATATAAGATTTACGATTTCAAAAATTATATGATTAATAATTCATGGGCACGTGTATTGGGATTATTCTCACCATTTATGTTTCTCTTTTCAGATAATTGATTGGTTCGTGATTGTCGACGTGGGAATGGCTGGATATAGCAGGAAGAGAATTAAAATAAACATTCATTTAAATTTCCTATTATTAATTTGTTAGACATGCTTTATTAGATATTAGTGCGATTTGTTTCGCAAACAATTATTTTAAATTATTATAAAACTAATGGGTAATTTACTTAAAATATTTCTCAACTTCAATACTTTAAATTGCATTCGTTTTATCATATGAATCTTATGTTTGGTTCAATAAAGACATGTTTTCCTGTAGACTCTTTAAATTCTTTCAAAATATATTTTTTTAATGAAACAGATAAAAGAATCGTATAATTAAAAGAATTTTGAATTTTTTTTCCTTATTTTAGTCATCACGTCGAATTCCGTTTATTCTTAAATTAAAAAAATTATTATTTTTTTTTACAATGTTCTCATATGTGAACAGTGACGCACGCCTTAGTTACTGTTCACATATTCAGAATAAAAAAAAAATACTTATGTTCTATGTCAAACCGTAAGTATTTTTCTGGAATAAATTAGAGTTTTGAATCTTCATTACTTTGGTCTTACCTAAAATATTATAAATTGAATTTGGTTTTGTAGTATGTTAAATTGGGCTCAACTTTATGTGAAATTTTATTTCGGCTACTTAAATTATTATGGAGTGAGTTATTCATATATTGATAATAAGATAATTAGGCTCAATTTTATATAAAATGATGAGAAATGATCAATAATAATTTTCTAAACGTAATATTACATTAGTAATGAAATATTAAGCCATCATTTCGCTACGCCACTCTCCACCTCTTGACCTCTCAAACTAGGTATGTAATATGCTTTATAATAATAGTCATGATTATTTAAAAATGTCATGTTATTTATGTAATTATCATATGATATAAAAAATTGCCATAATAATCATCATGCAACTGTCACTATGCAATCTTAGAAATTCATTCAAGTATGGAACGTTGATATTATGAAACTACATGCTACACGAAATTTATGTTTATCATAGTATGATATGATAGTATTACTATTAGACTAGTGTATACTATTTTATCCACTATTGATTCTCTAAATTTAAAAAGTGATAGAAAACGCATTAACTTACGCTTATTTTGGCTCGATAGGAATTAATATTAGATTAATAACCTCCATTAAAAGCCCGTTTGGTAATGGAAAAATTTTCATCTCAACTTTTCAAACTCAATCTCAACCATCCATTCTTAGTCAAGCCCACAATTTTTTACTTTTCAAACTTTTTAAACCACATCCATATAAAAAAAAGAAACCACAAAAACCAAAATTTTTCACCTTACAAAATAGGCTCTAAATTTTGATTATGGGTACAATAATTTATCCCTTTATCATTACATTTGTGTATCAACAAAGAAAAAAATTGTGAATAATTATTGGTACTTTATCTTCGATTTTCGATCTATACTCCCACCCTTTAAGTTCCAACTAACCTTTGCGTAAAATAAGGGAAAAACTGTGGATAATTATTAGTACTTTATCTTCAATTCTCAATCATTAGTACTCCCTCTTTAATTTACAGCTATTGGTACAATAATTTATTCTTTATGACAACCTTTGTATAAAACAAAGGCAAAACTGTAGATAATTATTAGTACTTTATTAGTACTCCCTCTCTTATAATTAAAAAATTATTCATATGTTCTCTTTTTTTATAGATGGTGAGTAGACAATGTCAAACTGCCGGATGGAGAAGCACAGTCATTTACTTGGTTGCATAGGAGATACAAGAGGAACTCTAACCACGATTTGCTACACCACTTAGATGACATAGAAAAGATTTGCCGAGGGACAAGATCGTGTATCACCTTGACCGAACTCTCACTCCTTAACAGATGTAGTTTATCAAAAGAATCGAAGAAACCTTCGACTACCAGATTTTCCCTTATATGTTACTACAATGCATGAGGGAAAGGTGGAGGATAAATCACGAATATATTAGGGATACCATTATGGTGCCAAGGTACGAGCTAAATCCGAGCAACGTATTAACAATATCCAAAGTTCATTACGAGGGACAATATGTTGAAAATGACCCCAAGCAAGGAGTACAGCGCTGCGTCTTGTTCCGCAATTGACCCGAAGCCCAACCCTAAGGAAAAACAAGGGACAAATTAAGAGGGGGGTACTAGAAGGAACCATTAGTTGATAATTAGTTTCGTTATGTTTAAATTCACGTCCTTTTAATTTTTGAATTCTAGTATGTCATAGTATGTTTGGACGCCTGGCAACCCTGGCCAAAACTTCTTTATGAAAATTCATGAATGATTATGAATAAACATATAATTCCTTTAAGTTTCTTTTTCTCAATTTGAATTAACTCTAAATAGTAGTTACTATCATTTATTTTAGGTCATGGACACCTGCGGCATAAATGCTAATAATAGGAACACCTAAGGCAATGCCACAAACACGCACTGTCCAACGGTTTATGGAAATGATGCACAACTTTACTCAAGCAACACCATCACCACCACCACCACCACTGTCGCCACCACCGACGAAGGATCAAAGTAACACTGTTGCTGCAGTTGTGGAACGATTCAAAAAACTTCAATAGACAACATTTGAGGGTGGTCCTGACCTATTGGTAGTTAAAGATTGGATAGACAACATCGAAAGGATATTTGATTTTATCAAATGCCAAAACCCGGTGAAAATGATTCGTGCGACATTTATGCTGCAAAAATGCGCTAGGCACTGGTGGGACTCAACCACTATGTCCAGAGCTCGTAAACACGTATGGACATGGAATCAATTCAAGGAGCTATTATTTCAAAAGTACTACCCACCGAGCATCTGAAGCCAAAAGGAGGCAAAGTTCTTGATGTTGAGACAAAGTACAATGACCATGAAGCTTATGAAAGAAAATTTGATGAATTGTCAAGCTATGCCCCAAAGCTGTTTGGCACTAATGTTGTTCGGACTCAGGTACGGGTACATATCTAAATGTCGTTGTGATATCCCACTACACTTGGTATGATATTGTCCACTTTGGCCTAAGTTGCACGGTTTAGCTCTTGGACTTTCACCCAAAAGGACTCGTACCAGTTGGGAATGGTTCTTTAGTTTATAAATTAGTCATATTAATAGCCCCTGAGCTACAAAGGGCAAGATGGGAGAGAGTCCGTTGTCATTACAGTGGGACCTTTGTTTTTCCAAAATCTATGATACGGGAACACAAGTAAAAAGGACACAAAATCTTCACATGAGTGCATGAATACTTCTTATAAACTTCAAATTACTTTACAAGTTTATGTATTAGTAATTATAAATTTATTTCTTGGATATATAAATGATTTTCTCTTGATTTAAATGATATAAAGTATCATCTTTTGATTTAAAGAATTCGAGAAAAATCTCATACCCTTATCCCATATCCATGTGTTCACATGAGTACTTATTTAAAAATGGAGAGTTCGAGCAACATTGGTTGACATTAGGACCAAAAGGGCAAGGGGTTTCGAGCAAGGCTTAGGGATGATCTTAGACAGGTTGCAGTGATGTTTGAATTGCATAGATATCATGATATGTTGTAGTGCTAGCCAAAGCCCAACTTGAAAATTTCGGGGAGAATTCAAACGGTAATTATAAATAACAGTTGAGGCCACCTGAGAAGCGTAAGTGGGAGGACAACAAATGGAAAGAAAAATAACACTTTGCAAAAAAGAATAAAGGCGGCCCGACTCCAACAATCAAAAAGGACTTTCTTCTTTGTGACAAATGTCAAAACATCACTTGGGACATTGCCTCGTGGGAACGAATGCTTGTATTTTATGTGGCGGACATGAGCACATTTTCAAGTACCGCCCAAAGCACCAACAAGGAAACCCGCATCATAAACTTGGCAACAATCAGCAGAGACAAGGGAATGCACCCAGGGGACAAACAAGGATCTATGCTTTAATAGAACATGAGGACCACGATCGAAATGTCTTAGCAGGTAAGATCCTAGTGTCTGGATTTCTTGCTTATGTACTAATTGATTCTAGCGCCACACATTCAATCATATCTTGTAAGTGTGCGTAGACTAGGCATGAATATCAAACATGTATAATATCCTTTAAGATCTAGTTACCATCAAATGAAAGTCAAAGCTAGCGACATCTCAAATACAACTTTCAGAACCCGATACGGCCACTACGAGTTCTTAGTTATGCCATTTGGCTTGACTAACGCTCTGGTAGTGTTTATGGATTTGATGAATCGTGTCTTCCACGAGTTCCTCGATCGATTTGTCATCGTGTTCATCGATGATATCTTGATCTGCTCAAGGATTAACGAGTAATAGAGGAACACCTAATGTAGCGACCGGAAATTTTTCGTTACTTTTAAATAATATATTATAAAGACATGTCGCTACGACTTATCCCATTTATTTTAAAAGAATATTCGTCTAGCCAATTATTAAGTGAAATTTAAATTTATTTTAATTGTAGTCAAATTTCAAATTTGATTAAAAATATTCCAAGATCATTATTATTTTTTTTAAAAAAAAAAATCCAAAATTCAAATTTAAATTCTTAAAACCCAATTTTTATCCAAATCAAATTCCAACTTAATTTCTTTTCAAGATTCGAAATTATCCAAGTTTATCAATCTGATTACACAGTTATCCTGGCAATTATTTTTGGTTAATCCTAAATTCAATTTTATCATCTCCCTCATCCAAGCTTATCTGATAGGATTACACAATTTCAACCCAAATCAAATGCTAAACTGCTCCTCCATTATAGCTCCATTCATGACAGAACTCACTCCTCACCACAGCAACTCAAACTCGTGGTAATTCCTCTCTCTGATTATTGTTTCTACCTAGCAAAAATTCTATTATGCACATCACAAGTTCCACTGCCAATACTCTAACTTCATTAACCAAAACGAATGAACCCCACTACCTTCACAGCCGCTGCCCATCTCGTCCACACTCAAAGACCACAAGCTGCACCCAATTGTAATCAATCACTACCGCGATGAACAACCCAAAACGCAGCCAGTCACCCGAACCAAAGTACCAAAAACTTCACTCGAAACACCATAATCGAACTCGGCATATACTGCCATTGCCCAACCCAGTCACTACCTTCTGCCGCCAACCCAACCGCACGATTGCCAACCAAAACTGAACCACCACAATGCCACCACAAGAAATCACCGCCACCAACACCACCTCCTACAACAGTCGCACCACTTCAATCAAACCCAAAATCAGAACAAACCAAGAAACACCAAATAACCCAGAAATCCATTTTCTTAACTCGGTCGGATTTTTTTGGCGGGATATCACAACTCCAGTGGACGAACCCGACCTCGGTGACCCTCGGTTTTAGCACCAAAAACCACCCAAAATACCCTTTGCACGACCACCATACTCGTCTCCACTCAACGGCGGTGTTTCACTGGCAAATCGCCGACAGGTGATCGGGTGCAAGAGAGGCAATCTCCGTCACCAGCTCTCTGTCTCTTCTCAATCTGTGAAGAGAGAGAGAGAGAGAGTATTGATTTTTGGTTTTTGTAAATTTCCTTTCAATCCCAAGTTTCCGAAATTTATGTCTTTCAGCCCCAGTTTTCAAAAACCTGCTATTTCAGTCCTTTTAATTTTAAAAATTTTAATTGCACTTTCAAAAGTTATTATTTTAGCCCCTGAAGTTTAAAAAAAAAAATCTTAGTCAGCCCTTTCATTTCTAAAATAATTATTTCAACCCCTAGACCCTTAATTTCAGTTTTCTTTAAAATTTCAATTTAGTCCTAAAATTTTATTTATCACTCAAGTCTTTGATTTCGAAATTACTAATTTAATTAATTTTCTCTTGGCTAGACGAATCATTTGGAGAACTAAAAGATTGACGTGTTATTCCCGCTCCACTTTTTGTTAACTCGTTAAGTTTGAGGTAGACGCCCTACAAATTAATTTAGATTATAATTGCATGTCTTTATGTGGATTTACGTGATTTATATGCTTAATTGCATGAGACGAGACGAGAATATCTCTTATGAGATAAATTGACAAATTATGTTATGCATGTCATAACTTATATGCTTTATTGCATGAGACGAGAATATTTTCATTTGCACTCCTTATGTGATGCTTATGATGAGAATTTGAGAATGTCACTGTATTATTTGCATAATTTAGTGTTCAATTATTCTGTAAATTAATTATTAGAGATGAGTCTACTGAGTATTTCTTTTTGAAATGCTCACCCCGTTGTTTTAACAAATTTTGCAGATTTCGGAAACGATGACGAATGATAGGCAAAAATGGCAAATCATTAATAGAAATTATTTTAAAGTTGTGTTTTTATGAACTCCATTATTTCATTGTGTTTGGAATATAGAATTTTACGAATTTCACCAAGTTATCTATTTGAATTGAGTTTTTTTTTTTTAATCAATAAATGTGATGTTTGAGATTTTATTATTTTTCTGCAATAAATTTTATTCGAAAGTTAACTTTTAAAGAAAGAAGTGGCGTTCCGGGTTTCACGGAAATCGGGGCGTCACACCTAAGGATCGTACTAGGAGTCTTAAAGAAGGAGAAGTTCTATACTAAGTTCAAGAAATGTGAGTTTTGGTTGCAATGGGTAGTATTTCTTGGGCATGTTGTCACATCTCGAGAGATGAATTCAAGCAAAGTGAAAGCAATATTAATCTGGTCAAGACCAACCAACGTAGGAGAAGTTCGCAACTTTGGCTTAGCAGGATAATATAGGAGGTTTATTAAGGATTCTCAAAGATATCATGACCGCTGACACAGTTAACTCGTAATGCTGAAAAGTTTAATTAGGCAAAAAATGCGAGAAAAAATTTGAAATTCAGAAGCAAAAATTAGTAAATGCTCCAGTCTTAGGTATACCTAAAGGTACAGAAGGCTTGGTTATTTATAGTAACGCTTTAAAACAAGGTTTAGGTTGTGTTTTTATGCAACAATGCAAGGTAGTCACTTTTACCTACCACATGTGATTTGGAACTAGCTAGTAGTTCATGCCTTAAAAATTTGGAGACACTACCTTTACGGAGGTAAGTGTGACATTTATACCAATCACAAGAGTCTCAAGTCCATTTTCATTTAGGAGGAGTTAAATATGAGGTAGAAAAAATGGATTGAGTTAGTAAAGGACTCTCAATGCGAAATACACTACCACCTAAGAAAGGCGAATGTTGTAGCAAACGCCTTAAGTCGGAAGATGACAAGTCAATTGGCAACTTTGACCATGCAGGAGCCATTGTGGAAGGAGTTCGAAATATTGAGCCTCGAAGTGGTTACAACATCGCCAAGCACAATTACTCGAATGGCAGCTCTTTCAATCAGGCCTTACACTCCGTGACCGGATTAAGAGACATAAAAAAGCAGATCATTCGTTTGAATTTATCGAAGCCTAAATCGATATGGAGAAGCAGAAAGAATTGGACAAGGATAAAACATTGTATTACCAAGGATGATTGTGCGCACTGGAATTCGGGGAATTGAAAAAGGAGATTTTAGATAAGGGCCACTCCACCCCTTATTCGGAAACTCGAAGGCGCAAAGATATAACGAGACTTCAAAGCAATGTTTTAGTGGAGAAATATGAAGAAAGATATTGCTTAATATGTTGAGAAGTGCCTAGTATGCCAACAAGTAAAAGTTGAACACCAGAGACCATAAAGACTGCTTAAACCATTAGAATTTCCGAAACGAAAATGGGAACACATAACCATGGACTTTATGTCAGCTTTCCGAAGTCAACAAAAGGTCACGAGGCTATTTGGGTCATTATGGATAGACGGACCAAATTAGCCAACTTTTTGCCAATTCGGATGACATTTATGATGGATCAATTTGCACGGATATATGTAAATAAAGTAGCAAGATTACACGGGTTCCAGTGTCAATTGTGTAAAATAGAGATCCAAGGTTTACATCGAACTTTGAAATAGTATACACCGAGCATTGGATACTAAACTAAAATTTAGCACAGCATTTCACCCTCCGGCAGACCTGTGATCTGAACAGACTATCCAAACATTGGAGGACGTGCTTCAAATGTGTTCTTAAGTTGTCATTGGTCGAGTTTGCGTACAACATTAGCTATCATGATTTCATTGGCATGGCACCATATAAAGCGTTATACGGAAGAAAATGTATATTGCCAATACATTGGAATGAAGTCGACGAAAGCAAGATTATGAGTCCCAAAATCATCGAACAAACAGTACAAGTCATTGAAAAGATTTGTGCCAATATGAAACTGCTCAGGATAGGCAAGAGAGTTATGCGGATAGAAAAAGAAAGGACCTTGAGTTTTCAGTAAGCGACGAAGTTTTCCTGAAAGTTGCACCAATGAAAGGGGTGTTACGTTTTTGGCAAAAGGGGTAAATTGCACCTAGGTACATTGGCTTATTCAAAATCTTGCAACTTATTGGAAATGTTGCATATGAGTTGGCCTTATCCCAGAATTTTCAGCATTGCATAACTTGTTCTACGTATCCATGCTTAGAAAATACATCCCTGATCCGAGCCATGCAGTCAACCACCAATCTATTGAGTTACAACTGGGCTTAAGCTATGAGGAAGTGTTAATAAGGATTGTTAATAAAAAATTTCAAGCCCTTCAGAATAAAGTGATTTCACTAGTGAAAGTACAATAGCGAAATCACTTGATTGAAGAGTCCACATGAGTGTGAGAAGTGGAGATGCAAGCCCAAGTACCCACAACTCTTTGATGAATCAAAGGTAAACTTCGAGGACGAAATAATAATAATTATGCTAGAGATTATGCAATAGAAATATCTTGTTTCCATCTATGCCATACCCGTGGGGTTCAAATAACAAATAAGGGATGATTTTTGTACCAAAACTAGCTAACTAGCTCTAGAGACCCTATAAAGTCTCCCTCGCGTCATTTCCCTTCCCCCACACATACAACTTTTGTACTTTCTCCCCCCCTCCCTCCACTAATCCATCAATCAAACGTCAATATAATACACACACATCTATATAATATTATATACAAGCAAGGAGATCTTTAACACGCACGCGATTTACTCATTCTTTATTTTATCCAACACGACAGTTAGTATATTCGTGTCAAATTATGGTTCACTTTTAAAATAATATGTTTATGGTCTATATGTATGTTCTAAGATTAGGACCGGGGGTTTTAGTAGCGCTACGCACGTAGAAACTAATACCACCTATGTTCGGTATAGCTTTCGTGTCTTCATTATGTAAGATCTACAATTTCAAAAGTCATGTGATTAATAATTAATAAATCATGGGCTCGTGTATGCTTATTTAGATTATTCTCACACCACTTATGTTTCTCTTTTCAGATAATTGATTGGTTCAAGACAATCGATGTTGGGATGGTCGATGATAGCAAGATGAGGAGAATTAAAATAAACATTCATTTTAATTTCCTATTATTAATTAGATAGACATTCTTTATTAGATATTTTTGCGATTTGTTTCACAAACAATTATTTTAAATTATTAGTATCTAGTCTTAAATTGTTTTAAAACTTATGGGTAATTTACTTAAAATATTTCTTAATTTCAATACTTTAAATTGCATTCGTTTTATCACATGAATCTTATGTACAATTCAGCGACATTCGAGTCGCTAAGGATTCGGGTCTTCAAAGTTTAGTAGCACCCTAGTGCTATGTTTTCAAATTCATGTTATTTAGAGTCCATGTTACGTTGTTAACATGGAAATTGGCGACTTGATAAAATATATTTATTGCAACTTAATAAGGAATATGGTGTTTTTACTTAGTTATTGAAGTGTTGCAGTTCACAACACACAAAAGCTTGCTTGTCAATTTTCAATCACCATTCACATGCTAATTATTTTCTCTTTTATGCGATGTAGATGTTGATTGTTGTGGTTGCTAATTGATTAGCCAATTTTGTTTAACAGGTAGCCGGTTTTTATTAACTTAGTTCTCGGAGAATTCTTGTTTAATGGCATGTTTTTTAATAGTTGAAGTTTTGTACAGTTTGTAATGCTTGGTGTTCAATCTGTATGTGATAAGCATTTCTATAGGAAAATCATGAGACAAGTGATGAGTAGGTGGTGTTCAAATACTTAATGGTTAATTCCATTAGTTACCCATGAATATAGTTCAAGCATTGGAGGAATGATGAATATAAAGGGCTGATTTATTCAATATTTTGAAGTTGCAATCCTAAGTTACAGTTGACAAGGAACAGGATAGGGGAATCAAATATCATCAGGGACGGAGGCACCACATGGCGAGCCGACCCAGCCACCCGCGCTCGATTCGCGAGGGTAAATTATGGATCAGTTTAATTATAAGTTGTGTGGTTTCCAGTAGCCTTTTTGGCTCGGACACAAAGGTGACATCCATGATTTTGAGAAAAATCTTGGCCATCTCATTCGGGGAGCCAACGACGACTGGGAAGGAGCCGAATTGGAGATGCATTAAGGGGCCATATTTTTGAGAGAGCTAGTGGAGGGACTGATGAGGAAGGGAACCTATGAAGTTCAAATTTCCTATAAGAGGCCATGGTTTTGGACCAGTTGGTAAATTCAGCTTCTTCTTGCGTAGATTTCCTGAAAAGAGAAAGAGATCCAAAATACTTTGCCGCATATGCAACCCAAGTAGTAGGGTATTCCATGTATATGATTTGTAGCTTGTAAGTGATGGAAGTTGGAGGAATGGAGTAGAACTATTTATAGTTGAACGAGGAAAGTATCGACAGTGGACACGATGATAATTTAGCCTCTGTTTGGCAAACTTGTTAAAAACATTTTTTTAAAAAACACAATTCTCCAAACCACTTTTTAACCATACAATTTTTTTCTTTCCACTTTTTAACCACATATTTTACCTCGAAAACATAAAAAAAAATATGTTTTTAAATACAAAACTTTTAACGAACGAACACTTAGTGGAATAAAGTTAAAGGTATGTCAACTACTCAGAAATGCAGTTATCTAGCCTCACAAATTGAAATTGGAGTTGTACTTAGTGTATTAAAAGGCTAATTGAGGCGTGCCTCGAGGTGCGCCTCAATTTGAGGCACAACAAAATCGCCTTGAGGCTTCTCAGCTGAGGCTTCTTTTGCGAGGCCTGCGTTTTTTGTGTTGAGGCGCAAGCCTCAAATCACCTGCCTCAAGGCGTATGAGGCGTGTGCCTCGAATTAAACTTCCAAATTTTCGATTTTAATAGTAATTAATCTAAAAATTAAAAGAATTAGAGAAGATGAAAGGTTTTTCAGAAGGCCCAATTGACTTTTGCAATGATAATCCTTCAAATAATTAAGAATAAACAAAGAGGTTGAAAAAATTAGTTTATGTAAATTTCAACAAGAGGCTCAGTGATCGACGTCGGTAGTTGACATCTCTAAAAGATGTAGTAGATCGTTTGGTTCGTGATGAGGCTTCATTTGACGATGAACGGGTTGTTGATTATGATAGTGAAAGTGGAGATGAAATTCCTTTAAATGAAAATGAGAAAGTCATTGGAAGTTCTACAAATACTCAAAGTAAACAAAAAAGAAAAGCAATAGGTACAACTTACAAGTATTTTTTGCAATTAAACAAAATTTATATTTATGTAACAAAATTATTATTGGTCTTTTTCTATTTTCTTTATCCCTTTTACTGATAAGGTGAAGGGTAAGGTAGAAGATAAGATGAAGGGGACAGGGAAAGGATTTTTGCAGTTGATGGATGATGATGATGAAGAAGAGTGGATAGACATCGATAGTGAAGATGATTTTGGAATTAGATATGATTATAGTTCCATGGATGATGCCACTAGTAGCGATGAGTGATGACTTATGATGATCCTATCACAATTTTTAAGACTGAGGATTTGTTTGTTTCGTGATTTTAATTTTTATGGACTATCTTTTTTTAAGAAGATAGACTTCTATTGAATTAAGTATGCTATATTGCATTTTTTTGGCAATATTTAGAATTTTTTTGGTTCTTTTTCGAGGCTTACGCCTCAAAGCGCCCTAAGGCTACGCCTCGCCTTGTAACTATAAACAGCCTCAATACCCATTTTGGCATTTTCAAACACTGGTTGTACTAAACACTTTTCAGCATTATTACGACTTGTATCGGATTATATTTTTACTATTATATGATTTTCGTATTGTTTGATAAGTTGTGTCCTTATTAGAAATATTTTTACATATTTTATTCACAAGCAACGGCTGTTGACTGGTCAATATTTGACTGTTGACTAGTCAACGGCCGCCCTAACTAATTTCGATTCCTGAATCCATCACTGAATATCATAATGATTCTCTTCAACATCCTATTAGTGTAGTAATGATAAGGAAAACCTTATTTGATATTTTTATTATGGTAGCAGATAAAAAAATTCTGTTGTCGTTATTATTTGATGATCCTTTTACTGCTTTATTTTTATTTTATTTTTTATGTTCGTTTCCAAGTTATTGTTAATATTAAGAGCATATTGTACCTTTAATATTGTTGAAATATCTTAAAGTTTTTGTTATATCTTATGCCTAGCCACAGAAGTAAAACATCTGCCCAGTTCAGCCATTTTAAACATTGGAGAAACTACTTGTACTGCCACTTAAAGAAAAAATAAGTTACAAACATAAAATGTATAACTAGGAATGAAACAACAAACTCAGTAACAGAAATAGAAATAGAATAAATAAATAAAAAGTACACTAATTGGGCATCACCACCAATAAAAATAGAGGACGGTGATATTAAAAATTATAATTGGCATCCCATAATCATAAAAGAAAAGATAAAGTATACTGACCGTTCAAATAGCCTCTCAATAGCCTGAAATTGCTTCTCTGATGAAAGAAGTGTCTCCCTTACACTAATCAGACTACTGACATAGGATTTCAGAGAATCAAAGTCATGCTTAACACGACAAAGTTCCTGCTCATTTTCAGCAGCTCTTTGTCTCTGTCTAGAAGTTTCTTCAACCAAATCTTCAACCCTCTGACGCATTTCATTTAAAATACAATTTGTATCCAGTGCAAACCGTTCCATCTCCTCTAGTTTTGAAGACATGCTTTCGATTTGGAGAACCTTTCTTTTAACTTCTTCCTGCCCTACAGTTACCTTCTCCTTCTCAATAGCAGCTTCAGATTCTGCCACTATAACCCTCTTGAAAAGGCTTTCCATTACATCTGTAACCATTTGAACATTTTTAAATAATTGGCTGGAATAAACTCCATCATGTTCATCAGAAGAACCATGCAGACTACCAAGTTCAATCCATGTTTCCTTGTCCGGCCCGTCAAGGGCAGAAAGGTCAACATTTCTTGACCAGCCAGACAATGGTACGCTATTTTTATCAACGAGGCCAATGCCATCTAATTGTTTGATACCAAATGAAGTATGAGCCAAATGAGGAATAGCCATGACTCTGGCTTTCGATTTCAAGAATGTCAATAAAGTTGCAGCAGTTTTAACTCTTTGCCGGAGGACTTCTAAATCTTTATTTGCATCTTCTTCTGACCCTTGTATACAACCCTCTACCTCCGTAAGTTTCTCTTGCAAGGCATCCACTTGGGATTGGCTTTTCTCCATCTCCTGCTTCCAACCAATGTGTGTTTGACTTAAATGAGACTTCAAAGCTGACAGATTAGCATCTTCCTCTGCCTCCATCACCTTTCCAGATGATAATATGAATTTAGGAACTTCATTGATTAATAAATCGGACATATATCACATGACATGACCAGGCAACGTCATGTAAGTATTTAAATAACATATTTCCTCCAAAATCTTCATCCACTACTTCATATTCACAGATCATGACGAGTTGGCAGGTTCTTAAGTCCCGTTTGGTAAACTTGTTTATAAATAAGTTTGTAAACAACACATACTTTTTAACCACACACATTTTCTCAAACTACTTTTCAATCACATATTTTACTTGGGAAACATCACATTATTTATTTATTTATAAACAGAAAATAAAAAAATTACCAAACAGAGGTGTACAATATGAAAAAGCACTAGTCCTATTGTAAGAAAATTGCACAAATATTTGATAAAATTATTGCTTGCCAGTTCGTAGCTTTGTAATCTTGCAGGTCATTAACCAATCAAAAAAGGTTTTAATATTGAAATATTGAAATGAAGTTACTTCTTTACAGTGAAAGGACAAGAAAAGCTTGTATTTAAGGAATGAAATTCCAAAATAATATTTGTCCCAAAATAAATGGCAAATATTGTTTAAATTAGATAATAACAATTTTAGCACAAAAGGAAAAAGACGATCCATAATGAACATTTCAACATCGCAGCAACATCTGCATTTTCCTTTGACACCTAATTACGATATTTTACCGAGGTATTTACGTACCAGAAGGAAAACCAACGCAACAACATTAGGTATATTCAAAATGAAATTTATCCACAGAAGTAGTATCTCAATTACATTTGACGAGAATCCGCGATAACTCGTTACAGAAATAACAAATTCATATGCCAGAAGAAAACAAATTATTGATTTTTATACTTTGAATCTGAAAATATAATGAACATGAAAATGAAAATGAAAGTTAAAATGAATGAGAAAGAAAAAATCGATTATTAGTCCCAAAATACCAGAAGAGAAGAAGATACCTTTCCATTTTCTGCAAATTGAGAGCAATTTAGGAGGAGGAAAATGATTATGGTGGTACACGAGTTGTCTAAGGACGGCTTTATATATCTACGCAATTTCTTCAAATTATTTTTATTCAAATTATTTTTTGTACACACATAATTTCTTGCACCAATTTTTAACCACACATTTTATCTAAAAAATAAAATAAATTGATTTATGGTCACCAAATCTGATCCAAACAAATGCTAAATTAGTAAAGAATTTATTTTTTTGTGATAAAATATGTGATTAAAAATAAATTTGAAAAAAATATATTTAATTAAAAAATAATTTGGAGAAACGTGTTATTTATAAATGATGTGACTCCTTGTAAAAAATACGACAAACTAGCAAAATTGTAAATGAAAACCCCTAGAAGTTACTAAATTCAAGTTTAAATAGACGATAAGATCTTAACGCGAACCTAACGACGCAAGAATCTAATATATAGAAATTTTAAACCCGATATGATGTAAAAACAAGAACTAAGATTGTCGAACGTCATAAAGATCACAATCTTTGATAAGTTCTATGGAAAGTTCAATGAAGGATGATTTAAAAGAAATCCTCATCTCTAATTCTTAAACACTCTAAATAATATCAAACTTAATGTTTTACAATGAAGAAATAGCTTAAGCCCATGTTTGAGACCAATTATAAATTTTTCAAGAGTGTGGTTAAAAGGTTAGGTTTTTTTGGGTTTACATGTAAATTATTTTATTGATGAATGTGTGGTTGAAATTTGGAAAATAAGCTTTGAAAAAAATTATGTTTTGAATACTGGGTGCCAAATAGGGGCTAGATATAAAGAAAAAATGGAATGGAAAACCTTTGAGCTGCAATTATAGTTCAAAATAGAATTATTTAATAAATAAAAAATGAAAAATAGCTTAAAATTCTCAAAACCCTAGTTTCAAAAAATCAAGCGATCGCTTGGTATTGAACTTAGCAATCGCTTAGTTCAATTTTGTAGCTCTTAGGTTGTGAAATGCATCTTCACGCAATCACTCCATGAAGAACTTCATGCGATCGCTTGGAGCTCAATTCGGCTGCTTGTTACACTTTCGTCCTTTGATTTGAATTTTGGCCTCCATCCATTCACACTAGTTTTGGGACTTCTTTTTATCACTCCATGTCTGATCTTTGTTGTCACGGAAGTCGCGTTTGAACCTTTTTCTTTTGTAGCTTGATCTCTTTTTCATTGTCCTACCTTAGATCACATTGTCCTCCTCTCTCTTAAAAATAATTCGACCCCGAAACAACACCTAGTCCCATGGTCATGTATTTTTTGCTTTTATGGTCCAAATGAACCTATTTATGCTTCATCTTTTCCTCCTGATTTTTGGGCTATTTATCCTTGCTGTTAAAGTTCTTCCCAACTTTAAGTATCGATGATGACTTGGGTACATGCAACAAAGAATTATCCAAACTAAGAATGGATTTGTTAGTGTGGTTAAGTGCAAGGAAATTATCATTGAACATCAACATTTGTGCAAAGAAACTAATTTGTTTGATAGTCTCTATTTTCTTTTTCACTCTACACACTTCCTATCATTTTTTTGAGACTTAGACCCCAACTCTCTTTTTTTTCAATTTTATCTACCTCTCATTTTTCTGAGGCGTCTCAACTCTCTTATTTTTCCTCTCAAACTTACTCTTTAATTTTAATTGATCTTCATAAATCTACATTGGTGACAATGGAACAAGAGTAAACATTTTCCCATTCTTCACAAAGCTGTAACGATTTGTAAAACCATCATGTACAACTGCTCTATCATGTTGTCATGGTCTTCCTAACAGTATATACCCAACATGCATAGGTACTACATCACAAATTACCTCCTCACTATACCTATCAATAGTAAAGTGCACCCAACCTGCTTGTTCACCTAATCTCTCCAGATTTAGTCAAGTATCGTAATTATTAAGGCTTAAGATATCATATTATAGGAAAGCCCAATTTCTCCACTAAGGTAGTGCTATCCTGGTGCAACTTCCTCCATCAATCACCATACTACACACTTTATTATTTACTAAGTACATATTATGAAAATTGTAGTCCCTCAGTTCATCCCCCATTCACCTTAATTCTTGTACTAAGAACATTTCTAGTAACAAGAGATTTAGCCACAACATTGTTAAATCATCATTATCACTAGCCTCCTCTAACTTAGGCATCCCTTCATCCTTATTCTCATCCTCAAACACCACTTCATCATTACGCAAAAGCATTAACTTTTTATTTGGACATGGTGAAGCAATGTGGCGAAAACCTAAACATCTAAAGCATTTAATTTCTCTATTCCTAGTAGGTTGAGAATAAAAAAATTTACCTTTGTGGGTTTGTTTCTTTCTCCCCTTATGTGGTTCGAGTTTCTCCTTTGATACAAGATCTTCATTTCCTTCCCTTTTTGGTTGTAAAGAAGGATAAGATCCCTAAGAATGCCTTCCTACCCCTTTCATTTCAACTGCCTTTCAACCTTCTTAGCCACGTGTCATGTCCTCCAACTCCACATAATGTTGTATCTCAATTACATTAGATATGTCCCTATTCAATCCACTAAAAAAATTGGCCATTGTAGCGTCTATATCCTCCACAACATTAGCCCTAATCATCACGATCTCCATCTCCTTATGATAATCTCCACACTCTTAGAACATTGAGAAAGACCTTGCAGTCTTTGATAAATGTTCCTATAGTAGTGATTTGGGAGAAACTTCTTCCTCATAAGCTCCTTCAATTCACCCCAAGTCTCCACATGCCTCTCATAATTTCTTCTCCTACCCGTCACCAATTGATCCCATCAAATGATATCATAATCGGTGAGTTCTATCAAGCTAGCCTCACCTTCTTCTCCTCCGAGTAATTATGGCAATCAAAAATGAATTCCACCTTTTCTCACAATCTAAGTACATCTCAGGATCATTTTTTCCTTGGAAAGATTGTAATCCCATCTTGATATTTCCAAGGTTCACATCCACTATACATGTCTCCATGATTTCTTCTATATCTCATTTCTTGCCTATCTCCTCTATCCCCCCTTCTTCCCACACTAGCCATGGAAGATTGAACTTTTTTTTTTCATCGTTCCCTACTCCCTCATCATAAACATCAACCCCAGACTTATGATTATATTCATGTATATCCTCCTTCATAGCTCTAGGGGTTGTTTGAGATTGCTCCCAACGTAACTGAGCAATGTGTATACCATGCACATCCAACCTATCCTTTAATTTCCAAATCATTAGCCAAATCTCATCAAGCTGCCTTTGGAATGTTGCCTTCATGTTAAATTTCCTGTTGTTATTGTTACGAATTTAAATCTCAGGATCACCACAAAGTAAACATAAAGTAAATATAAAAACTTCAAAAACTTTATTAATTGAAAAGAAGAATACAAGTATCAAATGGGTTTTTACAGAACAAGAACAAATTCTCAAAATAGGCAAATCTCGCACAAAATACCACTAAGAGATCACAAAGATTAACATATCAAAAACTGTAAATAAACCACAAAGTATAACCTCTGATTAACCACAAAAAATCAGAGAAACCACTAAGAAATAGGTGCGAGAGATGAGATTTCTATCTGTAAAACCAAAAAGAAGAGGAGAGACAGAGACAGAGAGAGAAAATCAAAGAATAATTTGGAAGCCAAGTGAAGAGTCAGCATCTGAAATGCATCCTTATCATGAAAGGGAGGGCTGAGATTGATCTGGTTTGATCCAACGGTTGATATTTAGCTTGATGGTTAAACCGGGTATTGGGCCATTCAACCGGGTTTCTTCAAGTTGGGCTGATTATTATGAAGATTGATCAGCTTAATTGTTGGACTCGGACATGGGCTTCAATTATATCCGGCTGGGCTTTTAATATTTGGACTTCAACTAATGAACTTTTCCAATTCTGGCTTCAGTAATTTAGGCTGCTACATAGGTCCAATTGCATTCACAAACTCCACCTCAATTAGATCAGCAACACCTGCAAAGTACAGTTAAAGCAGTATCAAAATTCTAACAAATTTAAAACCCCTAAAGCATCTCTAAATTTGTTAAAAGGTGTAACTTTGGTTCCAGTATTAGCAAGATTACATTCAGTAGCAATTTTCTTAATTTTTATTGTTCCTCTATCAAGAATATCTCTAATGAAGTGAAATTTAACATCAATGTGCTTAGACCTATTATGGAATACAAGATTTCTACTGAGGTATAAAGCACTTTGATTGTCTGTATAGATGTTAATAGAGTTATCATAGAAATGTCCTAATTCTTCTAAAAGACCCCTTAACCAAATAGATTCTTTCACATCATCAGTAGCAACTATATACTCGGCTTCTGTAGAAGAAAGTGCAACAAGTTTTTGCAATTGACATTTCCAACTCACACAAGTACTATTTAACACGAAGAAATAAGCAGAAGTTGATTTCCTATTATCTACATTGCTAGCAAAATCAGAATCAACAAAGCCTTTAAGACATAAATCATACTTTTGTTTTTCAAAAACAATGCTCAAATTTAAAGTACCTTTCAGTGGGTCTCACCTGGTTTGCTCATAAATTTGCTAAGTACACTGACTGCAAAAGCAATATCAGGTCTGGTGCAGACCATGAGATACATAACAGAGCCAACAACATTTTGATAAGTCACATTAATCATCATGTTTTTTTCTTCAATAGTTTTAGGTGATTATTCAACAGTAACTTTGAAATGACTAGGCAAAGGTAAAGAAACAAGTTCTGAATCAAACAAATTTAACTTTTTCAAAATCTTTTCAATGTAAGCTTTTTTATTTAAAAGTAATTTTCCTGTTTCTTTATTTCTAAAGATATCCATTCATAGGATTCTTCTAGCATTGCCAAAGTCTTTCATTTCAAATTTTGTACTAAGTTTTTGTTTAAGTGACATAATCTCATTCAAAACAGATTCAGCAATTAACATATCATCTACATACAAAAGCAGATACATGTAACATGAACTCAAACACTTAAAATAAAAACATGGATCATATTGACTTTTAACAAATTTCAGACTTTGTATAAAAGTATCAAATCTTTTATACCACTGTCTGGGTGCCTGTTTCGGGCCATACAGAGACATTTTAGTAAGCAAGCAAGATTTCCAAATTTTTCAAAGCCTTTAGGCTGACACATATATATAGTTTCATCAAGTGAAACCGTATAAAAATGCAATTTTCACATCCATTTGTTCTAATTCAAGGTTGTATTGATCAAGTAATGCAAGCAGAGTCCTGATAGAAGTATATTTAACTACATGTGAAAAATTTCATATAATCAATTCCTTCATTCTGTGAAAAACCTTTAGCTACAAGTCTAGCCTTATATCAAGGTTTTATGTCCTTAGAGTCACCTTCTTTTAATTTAAAGATCCATTTGCAGTCTATTAGTTTCTGCCTATCAGGTTTAGGAACAAGAACCCAAGTTTTATTTTTCGAAAGTGAGTCCATTTAATCTTGCATTGTTGCAAGCCAGAACTTAAAATATGTTGAAGCAATTGTTTCTTCAAAAGATTCAGGTTCAATTTGAAAATGTTCAGAATAAGTAAAGGTAGAGACAAAGTAAGGATGATGTGATCCGATACGGGGATCACCAAGAACACGCGGAATTAAACGCCGGAAAGCTCTAAAATCCAAGATAATAGACGGTAACAATGCAACCCCGACCTCACGACGCAAGAACTATGGGTATATTAAACCCAAAACCCGTTACGATGCGGAGATAAGAACCACAAAGGGGGAACGCCACAAAGGTTGTCAAATCCTTTGATAAGTTCAATTTGTTCGACGAGAACACGAAGAAAATATAAGGGAATATCTCACCTTCAATATCATTAATCTCAAGATAAAAAGTTGTATTTTACAATGCTGAATAAAGCCATATATATATATGCAAAGAAAATAAAGCAACTAAAAATAAACTAGAACTCAACCTAAACTAAAAAGCTCAAAATTAGGTTTTAATTACGGCGCAAAGTTACGGCCGTGACTTATACTCTTACGGCCGTAAGCAAGCTACGGATAAAAATTGAAAACATATGTTACGGCCGTGACTATTTATATTACGGCCGTAAGCTACCTTCTGAACAAGAATTAAAAGTTACAAAATCCTGGGTTACGGCCTTGAGACTTTGATTACGGCCGTAAGTCTTCTATTTTACCTTTACGGCCGTAAGAAGATATGTTACGGCCGTGAAGGCCTTTCTGTCAAAAATCCGCCAACATGGTTTTACGGCCGTAAAAGTAGGGTTACGGCTGTGAGAATGCTTCTGCCTTAATTTCTTGTTGTTCTTTATTCCAAATGCATAGTAACAACTTTGGTTCTTCTTCCACTTTGTTATACAACGTAAATGAAGTCTTTGCACTCGAGCACTCGTCCATCCACGCTTGCATGAATCCTTGCATTGCCTGCTTGATTCTTTTGGTTCTTTGTCTCGTTATTGGTCCTACGGGCACGTGCAACGGGTCAACGCTCGTTGAGCCACTCCGGAACTCATCATCCCCTCCCTGTTGAAAAGGATTCGTCCTCGAATCATCACCTGCATCAAACAGAGAAAGATCAGCAACATTAAAAGAAGCAGACACGTTATACTCACCTGGAAGATCGAGTTTATATGCATTCTCATTTATCTTTTCAAGGATCTGAAAAGGTCCATCTCCTCTTGGCTGCAACTTAGACTTTCTTTGGATTGGAAATCACTCCTTTCGCAAGTGTACCCACACCCAATCACCGGGCTCGAACGTCACTTGCCTCCTACCTTTGTTGGCATGAGTCGCATAACGCTCATTTTTTTTTTCAATTTGCCCTTTCACCTTCTCATGAAGCTCTCTCACAAGCTTAGCTTTTTTCACCCCGTCCAAACTGCTCCGTTCATCTGCAGGTAAAGGAATTAAATCAAGAGGAGTTAGCGGGTTGAAACCATAAACAACTTCAAAAGATGAACATGAAGTAGTATAATGTACTGATCGATTATAAGCAAATTCCACAAATGGAAAACATTCCTCCCAACTTTTTAAATTCTTATTTATTACAGTGCGCAAAAGTTGGATTAATGTCCTATTAACTACCTCCGTTTGGCCATCAGTTTGCGGGTGACATGTAGTAGAAAATAATAATTTAGTACCCATCTTCCCCCACAAGACTTTCCAAAAGTAGCTTAGGAACTTAACATCCCTATCAGACACAATACTCCTAGGTACCCTATGGAGTCTCACAACCTCCCTAAAGAATAGGTCAGCTATGTTTGTTGCGTCATCAGTTTTATTACAAGGAATAAAATGTGCCATTTTGCTAAACCTGTCTACCACCACAAATATCGAGTCTCTACCTTTTTTTGTCCTAGGCAAACCTAACACAAGATCCATGGATATATCTACCCAAGGTTCATTAGGTACGGGTAAAGGTGTATACAAACCTTGTGGTAAGACTCTAGACTTAGATTGCTTACAAGTTATGCACCGTTCACAAATATGGTGAACATCCTTTTTCATTTTAGGCCAATAAAAGTGCTCTTGTAAAGTTTCTAATGTCTTAGTAACACCAAAGTGTCCCATTAACCCCCCACCATGAGCCTCACGCACTAGCAATTCACGCATAGAACAATTAGGCACACAAAGTTTACTTTCCCTAAACAAATAGCCATCATGCCTATAAAATCTATCAATTGCACCTTTTTCACATGAAGCGTAAATGATAGAAAAATCAGGGTCATTGGCATACATACCTCTTATATATTCAAACCCAAGCAACTTCGCATTTAAAGAGTTTAGAAGTACATACCTGCGAGAAAGGGCATCGGCTACCACATTCTCCTTACCTTGCTTATAGCGAATGACGTATGGAAAAGTCTCAATGAATTCCATCCAACGGGCGTGTCTTTTGTTTAGCTTACCTTGTCCCTTGAGTTGTTTCAGTGACTCGTGGTCAGTGTGTATGACGAATTCCTTTGGCCACAGATAGTGCTGCCATGTCTCCAAGGCACGAACAAGAGCATAAACCTCCTTGTCGTAGGTAGGATAATTCAAAACTGCCCCACTCAGCTTTTCACTGAAAAATGCAAGCGGCCTTTTTTCCTGCATAAGAACGGCTCCAATACCTATGCTTGATGCATCACATTCAATCTCAAAGGTTTGGTTAAAGTTAGGTAAAGCCAAAACCGGTGCAGAACATAACCTATCCTTAAGCATTTTAAAAGCATTTTCTTGTGCTACCCCCCAATAGAATCCTACACTTTTCTTGACTATTTCTGTGAGTGGTGCTGCAAGTGTGCTAAAATCTTTAACAAATCTCCTATAAAACCCAGCCAACCCGTGGAAGCTCCTAACCTCCGTAATAGTTTTGGGAGTTGGCCATTCTTTAATAGCACGAATTTTCTCCTCATCTACCTCAACACCATTTGCACTAACGACAAAACCAAGAAAAATTACCTTTTCCATGCAAAAAGTACACTTTTTAAAATTAGCATATAGTTTTTCAGTTTTCAAAACTTCCAAAACAGATCTTAAATGTTCAATGTGATCACCTAAGTTCTTACTATATACCAAAATGTCATCAAAGTATACCACAACGAATTTACCAATGTAAGCACGCAAGACATGATTCATTAATCTCATAAAAGTGCTAGGTGCATTTGAGAGGCCGAACGACATAACCATCCATTCATATAAACCATTTTTGGTTTTGAAGGCGGTTTTTCATTCATCACCTTCTTTCATACGAATTTGGTGATGACCACTCTTAAGGTCTATTTTGCTAAAAATACAAGCACCATATAGTTCATCAAGCATGTCATCAAGTCTAGGTATGGGATGGCGATACTTTACCGTAATATTGTTGACTGCTCTACAATCCACACACATCCTCCAAGTCCCATCTTTTTTTGGCACCAACAAAACTGGTACTGCACATGGGCTCATGCTTTCCCGAACATAGCCCTTTTTCAACAGCTCTTCAACCTGCTTTTGTAGCTCTTTGGTCTCTTCGGGATTGCTCCTATAAGCTGGCCTGTTTGGAATGATCGCTCCTGGCACGAAGTCAATCTGGTGTTCAATCCCTCGAATTGGCGGTAGCCCACTAGGAATCTCCTCGGGAAATAAATCTGCAAATTCCTGCAAAAGAGACACAGCTAAACTGGGGAGGGAGTGGTTAGCTTCATCAAGTACAAGGAGAGATTCCTTGTACATTAGTAAAATCACTGGCTTATTTGTAGAAATAGCTTTGGTGATATCACTCTATTTTGCGTAGAAGCTCACTTTTGTTTTCTCTCTTTTACTGGCACTCTTCACACCCTCTCCTTTTTCTGGGATCGTGGTCCCAACTCTCGGTTTTTCACACAACTCTCCTTTTTCCGGGATCGTGGTCCCGACCCTCTTCTATTCACTCAACTCTCCTTTTTCCGGGAACGTGGTCCCGACCCTCTTTCTCTCTTCCTCACTTTTTAATTTCAATTGGTCTTCATAGACCTGTTGAGGTGATAAAGGCATTAGTTTGATATTTTTCCCATCCTTAGTGAAGGTATACCTATTTTTAAAGCCATCATGAATAACCTTCCTATCGAATTGCCATGGCCTTCCCAACAAGATGTGCCCCGCATGCATGGGTACCACATCGCAAACCACCCTATCTTCATACTTCCCAATCGCCAAATCAACTACCACCTGTTTATTCACCTTAATCTCACCCGATTCATTTAACCATTGTAGCTTATATGGCCTAGGTGTTTTAGTATAGGTAGGCATAATTTCTCCACTAGAGTAGTGCTAGCAACGTTCGCACAACTACCACCATCTATTATCAAACTACACACCTTGTTATTCACAAAGCACCTAGTATGAAATATGTTTTCTCGCTGCTCACCCGACTCTTCCACCTTAACTTGAGTACTAAGGGCTCTCCTAGTGACAAGTGATTTAGCTACTGCATAGTCCCCATCATCATTTTCACTAACATCCTCTAGAGCTGGTATATCCTTATACTCATCCTCCACTTCTCTCTCTTTCTCATCCTCCGAACTTAATACCCCGTCACGCATAACCAATATTCGTTTATTTGGACATTGTGAAGAAATATGTCCTAAACCTGAACATTTAAAACAACGAATATCTCTAGTCCTAGGAGTTTGAGAATCAGAAGCAATTTTACCTTTGTTGGGTGGCTCTACTTTTCCCTTTGGTGCCTCAAATTTATTTTTCTGCACAACCCCTTCATTTTTAGAAGTCCCGCTCCAGGTAGACTTACCAAAAGAATTAGAAGTTGTAGAAAATTTTGAAGTTCCCTTCCTTTTTAGTTGTCGCTCCACCTTCATGGCCATGTGAAGCATTTCCTCCAAATCGATATAATGCTGCAATTCAATAACATTAGCAATATCTCGATTTAAACCATTTAAAAACCTAGCCATGGTTGCCTCCGAGTCTTCCTCTATATTTGCCCTGATCATGGCAACCTCCATCTCCCTATGGTAATCCTCCACACTCTTACTACCTTGGGAAAAGGTTTGTAGTTTTTGGTAGAGATCCCTATAGTAATGTCCAGGCACAAACCGTTTTCTCATAAGGGCCTTCAACTCATCCCAAGTTTCAATTGGCCTCTCCCCATTTCTCCTTTTACTAGTAACCAATTGATCCCACCATACTATAGCATAATCAGTAAATTCTACGACTGCCAATTTAACCTTTTTAGCTTCAGAATAATTATGACAATCGAAAATTAATTCTACCCTCTTTTCCCATTCAAAATAAACATCCGGATTACTCTTACCCTGAAACGAGGGAATGGACATTTTAATGTTACCAACATGTCCATCGACATCATCCCTACGATCACGCCTATATCCCCTATCACGTCTTTCTCCCCGATCTCGTCTCCTACCAACACTAGTAATAGACAATTCACCACTATCCTCATCACTATCAACAACCTCAACACGTTCATTCCTAGCTCTAAATTGTGGGTTGAAGTCATACCTTAGTGGTCTCCGTAAATTAGGAAAATTGCGTTCTTGATCCTGACGTGGTTGAGCAATTCCCGCACCACGTGTCTCCCCCGGATTATTTACCCTTCCCACATTCTCGCCGGATTGTGGACCAAATTTTGCTTCCAACTTGGCATCCAACCTCGCCTCCCATTTTGCAAACCGTTCCTCCACCATTGCAAGCATTTAAAAATCTTGAAGATCCTTTTCCGTCGACGAAACTTCTTTCTGTGACATGGTTAGTAATAAAGAAAAGAAAAAAAAATTAAATAAAGATCCTCACGTGTTTTATCGCTCGTGCATCACTCAATTTGGCTTTTTCCCTCTATTATTCTCACCACTCTGTCTCTTTCCTCTCTATTCCCTTTTTTCCCACGTTCTCAAAGAACCCACTAAACTAGTCACGAATTTGGTCCTTGTGGAATAAACCCCAAAGTGCAAATAAGGAAAGTTGATGGAAAATATTGGAATTAGGAAATTTAAGAAAGAAATTATGGAAACAAGAATTCTATTGCAAGAAGAAGTTTTATGGAAACAAGAATAAGGAATTTTATGGAAACAAGGATTTGTTGGAAAGATTTGCCCAAGATTATTTTCTTGATTTCTTGTTCAAATCAACAACTATCTCTCTCTCTTTTTTTTTTTTGTAATTTTTGAATTTTTTTTTTTTTAATATCCTATTCAACAAGAATAATCAAGAACAAGAAAACAGAAATTGGCAAATCTTGAATTTTCTGGAGAAATTTCAAGAAACAGGAATTGGAATGGAATTTTTTTTTTTTTGAATGATTAATAACTGGAAATAAAAGAAAAAGAACTGGAATACTAAATAATTGGATTTAGAGACAGGTTATGATACCAGATGATGTGATCCGATACGGGGATCACCAAGAACACGCGAAATTAAACGTCGGAAAGCTCTAAAATCCAAGATAATAGACGGTAACAATGCAACCCCAACCTCATGACGCAAGAACTATTGGTATATTAAACTCAAAACCCGTTACGATGCGGAGATAAGAACCACAAAGGGGGAACGCCACAAAGGTTGTCAAATCCTTTGATAAGTTCAATTTGTTCGACGAGAACACGAAGAAAATATAAGTGAATATCTCACCTTCAATATCATTAATCTCAAGATAAAAAGTTGTATTTTACAATGCTGAATAAAGCCATATATATAGGCAAAGAAAATAAAGCAACTAAAAATAAACTAGAACTCAACCTAAACTAAAAAGCCCAAAATTAGGTTTTAATTACGGCGCAAAGTTACGGCCGTGACTTATACTCTTACGGCCGTAAGCAAGCTACGGATAAAAATTGAAAACATATGTTACGGCCGTGACTATTTATATTACGGCCGTAAGCTACCTTCTGAACAAAAATTAAAAGTTACAAAATTCTGGGTTACGGCCTTGAGACTTTGATTACGGCCGTAAGTCTTCTATTTTACCTTTACGGCCGTAAGAAGATATGTTACGGCCGTGAAGGCCTTTCTGTCAAAAATCCGCCAACATGGTTTTACGGCCGTAAAAGTAGGGTTACGGCCATGAGAATGCTTCTGCCTTAATTTCTTGTTGTTCTTTATTCCAAATGCGTAGTAACAACTTTGGTTCTTCTTCCACTTTGTTATGCAACGTAAATGAAGTCTTTGCACTCGAGCACTCGTCCATCCACGCTTGCATGAATCCTTGCATTGCCTGCTTGATTCTTTTGGCTCTTTGTCTCGTTATTGGTCCTACGGGCACGTGCAACGGGTCAACGCTCGTTGAGCCACTCCGGAACTCATCAAAGGATCTTCATATCTAGAAGGGGTTCTAATTTCCCTTCTAATTCTATCCCTAGTAAGATGATAAGTATTAAGATTAAAATCAGTTTCAGTTTGTTTTTCAGTTTCAAGAACAGTTTCTAAATCATGGACAGAATTGGATTACTCGGGTTCAGAAATATTATTAGAAGAATGTGGGGGTTGCTCCATCTGAAACTAAGTATTGGGATGATCATTTTGTTCATTAAAATGATCAGTATTCGCTTAGATGTGAGGAAATCCTTTTCGCTAAGAAGATCTTCTAAAATTTCATCTTTACACGGGAAAACATTTTCATTAAAAATGACAGACCTACTAATAATATCCCTATAACCACCCTGTTCTTTTACCCACGGTCTATAACCATTGACTCCTTCTCCATAACCCCAAAATACACATTTTAAAGACCTTAAGTCAAGTTTGGTTTCAATTTGGTGTGAGTAGGCTACACACCCAAAAAAATTTAGTTTTGAAAATTCAGGAAGAGCATTGTTCCAAATATGATCAAGTATTTTAAAATACTCAAGTATTTTTCAATTCCAGCTCCTTATTCTTAAGGGAAGTGTGAACTATTGCAGTAGTCAGTTTTTCCCCACCATATTCTAAGGTATTCCAAAGGTCTTTAAATTATCTCCCATATCATTTAAAAGGCAAACAACTTTCTAGTCATCAGGCAATTTTTCATCACAATTCAGTAGGCTTTGTGTGATCTTATTAAACCTACTCATATTTTCATCTACATCTTTAGAAGGATCAAACTTAAAACTGAAGTATTGCTTCCAAAGAAAACATTTGTTAGGCAAAGAAACAGTGTAGTAAACTTCCTCTAATCTATCCTAGAGTTCTATAGTGGTTTTAGTCTCACCTATTTTTCTGATGACATTATCAGATAGGTGAAAAAACAAAGTACTCCAGGCTGTTTCATTCATTTCAGTTTGTCTGTTCTGAGCTAGATTAACAGGTCAAGATTGATCAATAGCTTTAGCATATTTCATTTGAAGTAATAAGGCTTTCATCTTATAGCTCCAGAGATTATAATCTCCTTTGCCATTCCAGATTTCAACATCTACTTTTATAGTAGCCACTGAATTAATAAACAAAAAAATTGGAAAATTTACAAAATCAGAAGCCTTATTTCTTTAAAAGTATTAAGCAAATAAAGTAGAGGAATGCAGGACAGGTTCACAAAGAGTTTCAAATAATCAGAGGCAGTCCATAATGTCAAGAAAAATATAATATGTCACACAATATCAAGATCAGACACTAAGTAGTATAGCAATCAAAGTGATCACAATCCACAAAGAATAGTCACACTAGGGAATAACCACAAAGAATCTAAAGTACTAAAAATTGTTCTTCCAATATATTCCTCAACCTAATTTGGGTCAGCCCAAAGCTCCCTTAGATTCCTAGATTTTCAAGAAATCCTGGACAAAGGTAAATAAAGGGGTCCAAGAAAAGTCTTAAAAAATAGAGAGATTTAGGAGAGAACAAAAAATTTGAAAAAAAGGAATAAGAATGTAAAAGTGTAGAAATTAATAGATGAGTCACCTCTTTGCAAAATTAGGGTTACTATAGATTTTCCACCAAGATTCACTACCACAAAGTTCAATTGCATCCATGAATCTTAGCACCAAGACTATGTCTGATCTTTCAATATATTATAGAGAATATACTGAGTTTTGGGATCGCTTGATCTTGACTAAAAAAATTGATCCAGACTCTACCAAATGAAAAACCCTTTTATAAAAATTAGGGTTACAAGGAACTTTCACAAAGTAAAGTACCACGAAACTTTCAGTAAGAAAATTTGAAAAATACTTTAGATCTGAAATTTTTCTCAAAGATTTTCAAAAATAAAAAACGTTTCAATATGGGTTTTTTTTTTAAAAAAAACTAAAAAAATCAAACAAGTTTCTTAAGAGACCACCAAGAAATAGAAAACCCTAAAATAATTTTTGAGAGAACCACAAAAAACTTCCAGAAATCAAAAGATCCACCCACAAAGACTTTGGATCTACAAGATCTGAGTCGTAATACAGCATATTCACACGAACCCTGAGGCTCTGATACCATTGTTACGAATTTAAGTCTCAGGATCACCACTGTAGCGACCAAGATTTTACGCAATAAATAATTATTTTAATATTTAGAAAATTGTGTCGCTACTATTTCACCTATTATTTTGAAGTTAACGCCGCGACGGATTCGTCTAGCCAAGTCAAGAAATATCGAATTTGTTCGATTTTAAATTAAAATCCGAATTTCTAAAATTATGTTATTTTAATTATTTATTCAAAGTATTATTTTCAAAATCATTTTTAATTCAAAATTTATTAAAATATCTCAATTTTCCTTATTCAAATTATTTCAAGTCCAAATACGTAATTCAATTTTTATCTCAATATTTATTTATTTATTTTAATTTGATTGTATCTAATTAAACCAAATTTTCTCCACATGTTTTCATATCTTTACACCATTTTCTTTATTCCTCTTTCCATCTCATTATACAACACATCTCCTTTTTCTTTTCACAAAATCTAATCATTTTATTCTAAAACCTTACACCTAATCTAATTCCTACCCAACCTAAAACTCCACCACGGTTTCATCATACAACCACACCTCCATTCAACTCACATGGCACAACCCATATTCCCTTTCCATTATTTTTATTTGATGATTCCCCATGTCTCCTCTTTAATCATTTTAATTTCTTTCTCTTTTCCTTTAAAAACACCAACATTCATCACCCGTATCCATCATATTCTCCACCAAATCAACCATCAAAACATAATGATGATATTCTATTTTATTTCACACCAAATTCTCCACTAACCAAAACACAATTTCATTTCCACCTATCTTAATTCCACCACACTAACACAAATCTGTATAAAACCATAAGTACAGATCAAACCACCTTCATCCCCATGAATCATCACGTCTACCATCAATGCCTGCACCCAACTCCATCATCTTCAATAACCACAGCCATTCCAACAAACTGCTGCCTATCACCATACACTACACCATCGACTTGCAACCAAGACAACCATTTCAATAACCATCGCCCCACCAGTTCACTGCCAATCAGATTATCACCGGAAATTCATCACTGCATCAATGCCAATTCAATCAGAACCATCAACAACTAATATTCCCCAAAACAATCATCCTCAGCACTGCTCCATCACACAACAAACTGACCAAATCACTGCCGAATCATAACCAATGCCAATCATCATCATCACCAGTCCGCAGCCACGGCCACACTAAAGAACACCACCGTCTGCATCGACCCACGAACCAACATCAATCCATTTCCACCACTCTGCCTCCTTCCAGGATCGATCACACAATAGCCACCATCACAGTTCATTACCCTCACTCACCATCATCAGATTTTCATCCTCTGCTACAATCACCATAACCACCTACTGCAACCAACCTCCATCAAACACCCCGGCCAAACCACCACGCAGCCAACTCCAAGTTCAGCTCAAACTCAAAATAATAACTCAAATAAAACCCAAAAATCAGAAATAGATCTATTACCTACCTCAACCGCCGTCCTCTTCGCCGGAAAACCATAACTTCCAGTCTTGATTTACTTTCGGTCTCGCACCTAAAACTCACACCCAAATCGTGACCTTCAAGCCTCGGCCTAGCCACTCACCGCACCTGAGCCGGCAGTACCTCCGCCGGATTTCCCCAGCTCTCGCCCTTCCGAGTCGCCGATCGCCTCCCTCTCTCCTTTCGCTCTCTGTCTGTGATTGTATCGAACGAGAGAAAGTGATTTTGAGAGAGAGAAGGTTAAGATCTGAATGATTAATTTGATATTATATTTAACTTTCAGAATTTGCATCATTAGTCCCCATCTTTTAAAGTTATTTCAAATCAGTCCCTATGTTTTAAAAAGGTTTTATTTCAGTCCTTTCAGCTTTTAAAATCATCAATTTCAGCCCTTAAGTTTTAAATGAGTTTTAATCAGCCCTTTCATTTTCAAAATCTGATCACTTCAGTCCCTGCTGATTTACTTTTAAGCTCAAGTTTTAAAAGTATTCATTTTAGTCCCTCAACTATCAAAAGTATTCATTTAATCCCTCAACTTTCAAAGTATCTATTTTAGTCCCTGAACTTTCAAAAGTATTCATTTTAGTCCCTCAACTTTCAAAGTATCTATTTTAGTCCCTGAACTTTCAAAAGTATTCATTTTAGTCCCTCAACTTTCAAAACATCAATTTTAGTCCTCAAATTATAATTTATCATTTTGAACTATATATTCGATAGACTAAAGTGACTTATTGGCTAAGACGAAGCGTACGGAGAATTTAAAGAAATTGAAGTCATTCCCGCTCAACTTTGCACTCGTCGGATTTGAGGTAGACTCGCACTTATTAATTGATTTAAATTATGATTTCATATGAATGTCATGTGACTTGTGAAAGTCAATTTTTAAGAAAAGCAAGTATGTTTTATGAAAGGTAAATATACCTTATGAAAAGTAAGTATGTTTTTATGAAAAGAAAATATACTTTATGTTTTTACGAAAAGTAAGTATACCCTATGCTTCACGAAAATGTTTTTTTGGATCATTGCTATGAAATCAATCTACCAAGATTGTTATGGGTCCCATATGATAAGTTATGATATGTTAAGGGGACCGGAGTTTTAGTAGCGCTACACATAAGAATTCTTACCACGAAGTTCGGTAACATTCTTGTGTCTCCTATGTTTATGAGGATTTGTCACGAAGTTCGGTAAAATTCCTATGTTTCCATATGTTTATGAGGATTTGCCACCTAAGTTCGGTAAAATTTCTGTCGCATATGTTTATGAGGATTTCGATCCTATCTTATGTTATGATGCAATTGATCCCTACGAATTTCAAAAATTATGCTTGGTATACTTACTACATAAGAATTCTTGCCACCGAAGTTCGGTAAAATTCTTATGTTTATGAGGATTTCGATCTTATTTTATGTTATGATGGAAATGATCCCTATGAATTTCAAGAATTATGTTTTGGTATACTTACTGTTATTATGATTTTACTGCATAAGAATTCTTGCCACCTAAGTTCGGTAAAGTTCTTGTGTCTCCCTATGTTTATGAGGATTTCAATCCTATCTTATGTTATGTTATGCTTTCAAAAGAAATTATGCTTGGCATAATTAAAATGTTTTTATAAGTATATGGTTTTCAAAGAGCTGTTTTCAAAGAGCTATTTTCAAAGAGCCTATGATTTGCAAAATATGTCCCGTGCTGTAATGCACAATATGAGTTTTATCAAGAGCCGTTTTATAAAGAAGCTCTATCAATGCCCGTTTTATAAAGAGCCGGGATTTATGTGTTTAATCATCTTATAAATTAAATTAATTTGCGATGAGTCTACTGAGTATTTCCCCCATGAAATGCTCACCCTACTTTTTAACAGTTTTGCAGATTTCGGAGACGGTGGCGAGCGATGAATGATGGTGGCAATAATCGTTAAACGGTAGAAAGTTTGACGTTAATGGTTTCCGTATTTTCCAAACAATCGAATAATTTAGAGAAGTTCATTTATTGAGAAATTATGACATTGGAAATTTCTTTACAATATTAATGGTTCGATTTACTATTTCAAATGGTTTCATAAATGTTTTCAATTTTATCGGCCATTACAGTTTATTTAATGTTGCCAAAAATGAATTTCAATTATTTCTTCCGCAAAAATATTATTCGAAAAATTTAGACAGAAAATGACGTAGTGAATCGGGTATACGGAACTCGGGGCGCTACAACCACAAAGTAAACACAAAAAGTTGTAAACATAAAAACCTCAAAAACTTTATTAATCGAAAAAAAGAATACAAGTATCAATTAGGTTGTTACAGAACAAGAACAAACTCTCAAAATAGGCAAATCTCACACAAAATAACATTAAGAGATCACAAAGATTTGCAGATCAAACACTGTAAATAAACCACGAAGTATAACCTCTGACAAACTACAAATAATCAGAGAAATCACTAAGAAATATGTGCGAGAGATGAGATTTCTCTCCGTAAAACCACAAAGAAGAGGAGACGGAGAGCAAGAGACAGAGAGAGAAAATCAAAGAATAATCTCGAAGCCAAGTGAAGAGTCAGCATCTGAAACGCATCCTTATCATGAAATGGAGGGCTAAGATTGATCCGGTTTGATCCAACAGTTGAAATTTAGCTTGATGGTTAAACCTGGTATTTGGCCATTCAACCGGGTTCCTTCAAGTTGGGCTGATTATTATGAAGATAGATCAGCTTAATTGTTGGACTTAGATATGGGCTTCACTTATGCCCGGCTAGGCTTTTAATATTTGGACTTCTCCAATTTTGGCTTCAGTAATTTGGTATGCTTCATAGGTCCAATTGCATTCACATTTACCAACATATGATGATGATCCTTCCCTGTCAAACATGGTTAGTTATCAAGGAAATAACATAAAATTCGCAAAACCCTAATTTTGGAAAACCAAGCGACCGCTTTGTAATAAACTTGGCAATTGCTTGGTTCAGTTTTGTAGCTCTCGGGTTGTGAAATCCTTCTTCGCGCAATTGCCCCATGAATAAATCTATGCGATCACTTGGAGTTCAATTTAGCTACTTCTTTTACTTTCGTCCTTTAACTTGAATTTTGGCCTCCACCCATTCACATTAGTTTGGGGCCTTCTCTTATCACTCCATGCTTAATCTTTGTGGCCACAGAAGTCGTGCTTAAATATTTGTTCTTTATAGTTTGATCTTTTCTTCATTGTCTTACCTTAAATCACATCAATAAACTTATTTATAAATATAATTACCAAACAAATCTTTAAAAGTAAAGTAAAGAATTTGAGCAAAGGTAAGCAACGGTGTTGATTTTCTTTCTTCTTGTATAGCTTGGGCGAATTCCCATAGTAGTCGCGTTAAATAGATAATTCTACAGTGAAAAAAGATCTCTTCTTCCTAATCGGGACCCCTTAGGACTCTCCTCCCATATGACACAATCAGGAATTTTATATGATGGGAAAAGAAATGTTATGTTCTACACAATCCCCCCAACTTAAAATTTATTCATCACAATAGCCTTCAAATGGTGTAAAAGACATATACACCCTTACTAAAGATAATTGCAAAAATAATATTATGTTTAAAAGTCAATAATACACTTTTACATATAGAAAATAAAATCAAACAACTCACACTTATAATTTTAAAATAAAATCACTTTCTTTATTCATTTTCTCAAACAAAGATAAATACTCTTGTTTTTCCATCTTTTTTCAGCTCTAAAAAATCTAAAAATATATATATAAACGCTCTACAACGGTCACTTCGAATCGGTAAGTATGCTTATGTATATTTCATCTGGTTCTCATTAAATCGTTATACGTACTATTTTTAATTTCGTTTTACATATGTTAACTTATGTATAGATATTTAAGTTTATTTAATGGACCTATAGTTTTATTAGGCAAAAATGAAAAAAAAAAATCAATTATTATTAATTTCGTTTTAGTTAAATTATTTTGATTTGTTAAACATAAACCAAAAAATATATGTTTAAATTTATTCAACATAACTATAAATATATTGAGCAAAAAAAAGAAAAAAATCTACTAAAAATCTGATTTTAATTTTTACCAAACATGGCATATAAAAAACAATGTAAAATTTTTTAAAAAATAATTAACTAAATACCAAAAATATAATTAAAGGAATTGAAAAAAAAAACATAAATAAAAATGAATAAATAACAAAATATAACTAAAATTATATAAACAAACATAAATTAATTTAAAACAAATTACATTAAGTTAAAAATTAAATAAATAACAAATATAGTTACATGAAATAACAGTAAAAAGCAAAAGAATTTAACTTAGAATGAATAAAAATGTAATTAAGCCACTATTTGATAGCTATTGAAATCAGATTTTTAGTAATTTTTTATAAAAGTTGATGAAATGTGTAGTTAAAATATTGTAGTTGCCACAAAATATGTAGTTTAAATTAATTTTTGAATTTCATTTATATTAAAATTCGGATTAAAATCAACACAAAATGGGGGCTAAATGAATTTTTTTTAAAAAAGAAATTAAAAGATAAAGGAAAAAAAGGCGGAGGACAACCCAATCCGTCTGGACCAATAGACGGCCCAGACCAAAAGTTGGAACACTTGTTTTGGTTGGACTAGAGTCCGAGCCTTCTAGCCCAAGAGACGATCTGACGCGATTCAAGAAGAAGACGACTGGCCATGGTGGAGCTATTCATTTCTTATGAGCTTCGTCGTTTATTGACAGAAATTCATCCCAAAACTATTTTTATTCATTCCTAACCCTTGAGAACATTTATTAAGCACATAAATTAAACAATTTCATGTAAAAATATTAGATTAGTTCTACATGGAATCTTTTTTGACATTATTAGGTGACATGTTTAGTTGTCACCTCCTCGATAACAACCAATCTCGAGGTGACAACTAAGCATGTCACCTAATAATGTCAAAAAAACATGTCCACTTAGAATTTTCCAAAATATTAAGGTTTAATTAGCTATATAAATCTTGAAATTTAAAGCTTATTTATGAAACTGACTCAATCAAAAAGTAGAAAATAATGAATTTGAAGATGAGGGACAATGGGATAATCAATCTTGAAATTTTTTGCCCCCAGGGCACATCTCCCAGTGGTGAAAGGGATGGTGGTTTAAAGACCAGCCTCGCTTGGTCAGGGGTTCGAATCCGGCCATTGCCAAGTTAAAATGTAAGCTCTCACCTTGCACTCTGGGAGGCATAACTTGCGATTTACATCATTCACCAAGGCCCAAGGCAGATGGAAACCCTAATCAAATTTCCAAGTTTCTCTTTTTTCATCATTTTCACCAGGAAGGTATATGAAACTTTTGAATATTTAAACCAATTTTTATTTTTTACTATAATTCTGGTCAAAGGGTATTTTAAGAACAACAATTGTATTTTCCTACTATATAATAAGTGTCACTTAGGGTTTACTGTTACTAACGACGAAATCCATATAATTAACGAGGGAATTTTCAAAATGCCCAAGTTAAACATGGGCTAAGTCAAAATATCCTAACTTTTCAAAAACTAACCACAATACCCCTTTTTCTTTAAAAAGACGTGTATACCCTTAATAACCATATTTCTCTTATACCCTTTATTTATTTCATATTTATATTAAAACAAAAATCATACAATTCTTACTTTTCATTATTCTCTCGTTTTTTCATCTGCTTGTACTCAATACACAGATAAATTATTCTCTCATTTTTTTTATCTATTTGTGCTAAAAAAATCCGCAAAAAAAATACAAAACTCAACTGAAAGATTTCATTTGCTACTTCTTATCGGTAAGTTGATTTAGTAATATTAATTATACTGTATTTAATTTCGTTCTCGTTGTGTTAAACTTATTCAACAGATCTATAATTTCAATAACCAAAAATTATCGAAAAATTCATCTATTGTTAATTTTTTAGTTAATAATTATATATTATTATAGATCTATAATTATTTAGACTAAGCAATGGAAAATTAATATGGCGAAGTGTGATTTTTATCAGTTTAGTAATAAAATCGGAAGAATTGAACATTAGACATGACAAAAAGTGCCGGTCATTGGTCCGACCGGACCAATAATGGGTCCAACAGGACCATGTCTCGGTCCGATCGGACCGGTCATGTCTCGATCCGACCGGACCGAAACATGGTCCGTCCAGACCATGTCTCGATCCGGCCTGACCAGTCATGTCCGACTGAACCTCGGCATGGTCCGGCCCAACCGACTATTTTTTTTAAAATTATTTTTTATCAGTTTCTCCGATTTTCCCTAACTTATTGTTTTGAAAATTTATTATTTTTAATTAATGCAAATATGAATTTCATCCCAATTTCTTATTTTGGTGAATTCGTGGTTGATGAAAATCTGCGATGATCATGGAAATATACAAGTGATCAAAACATTTCTGTAATTTTGTTAACGCCAGGTATGTCAATTACAGACTTGTACAGCAAACTACAAGATCAACTCGAAGTTGATCCATCTGAATATGATATGAAATTTGGATTTCTATATAACTCTAATTCTATAGTTGCATTGCCACCCTTGTTTGTTACTTCTGATGTGCAAATTATGTGGTTAATTGAGGCGAATAAAAAGGAAACTATTCCTCTCTATGTAACTTTAGTACGAAAGGATACCCTCGATAATCAGAATGAAGAATTCGATGTGGGGATCAGAATGAGAATGATATTTGGGACACATTAGAAATAGCTCGTGAGGATGACGATGTTATTCCTGATACAATTTCTATACTCCATGATCCTCTTATCAAACACAGAGGTCACGATGTAGTCGGAGACAATCAAGAGGACAATCCATTTACAAACAATGATTTGATTAATTTATCCAGACGTCAACATGAGCACTTCAAGAACTCACAGGTTGGGCTAAGTTCACGATCGACTAATTGTTCACGTGTGGTTCCAGATGATGAAGATTTGGAAGTCCAGCAATTATTTAATACCAAGCAAAATCTCCAAGAAGTGGTGCACAATATTGCACTTAAGCACAATTTTGAGTTTAAAGTGAAGAAGTCAGACAAGAGTACCTACACAATTGTCTGTGTAGATGATAATTGTAGTTGGCGTCTGCGACCAATGAGTATGGACACAAATCAATTCTTCGCAGTTCGCAAGTATGCACGAGAACATATTTGTCAAGTGGGCATTCGTCGAAATGATCACAGACAAGCGTGTTCATGGTTTATAGGACGACAGACAGACCTAGAGACATCATTAACGATGTACAGAGAGATTTTGGGGGTGACCATGAGCTACCAAAAGGCCTGGAAGGCTAGAGAATGTGCGTTAGAGGATTTAATGGGTTCACTCGAGGAAAGTTATGCGAAATTAGCCAGGTATTGTCATAACATGTCGAGAACTAATCCTGGTTCGACATTCTTTATTGAGGCTGACTAGGACAATCGCTTCAAGTATTTTTTCATGGCTCTTGGACAATGCATAAATGGATTTAGAAGATCAATGTGACCTCTAATTCTAGTAGATGCTACAACACTGAAAGCTAGATATGAAGGGAAGTTAATTATTACTACATGTCAAGATGCCAACATTCAAATATACCCGCTTGCATTCGGCATAGTGGATAGTGAAAATGATCTAGCGATGAATTGGTTTTTCTCAAAGCTGAGGGAAGTAATTGGAGATGTCAATGACCTTGCTTTTATAACTGATCGGGAAAATTCTATCATAAATGGTATAGCTGAAGTTTTTCCCGAGGCACACCATGGTTGTTGCATGTACCATATACAAGGCAATTTGAAGACAACGTACCGTGGCACTAGGATCGTTTCCTTGTTTAAGAGAGCGGCATAGGCTTACACTTTTGAAGATTATAATAAGTTAATGCTCGAAATAGATAACAAGAGTAAGGCTGCCTTGGAGTACTTAATAGATAAATTGTGGATTCAACATTGGGCACGGTGTCAATTTCCAGGACGTTGATACAATATGATGACGTCAAATAACGTGGAGTCTTTGAATGCATTATTTAAGAAGGATCGAGAGTTACCAATTCTGGAAATGATTGAGAACATTAGGGAGAAGTTAAAGGTTTTGTTTCATGATAGACACGAAGAATCTCAATCATGCACATCTTATCTCACCCCTGTCATGGAAACCAAACTCTTCAAGACATTAGACTTGGCTAGAAGGTTGGGCGTTGAGCCACTGGATCAATTTAGATTCAACGTCGTATGCGAACATAATGTTGGTTATGTTGTGGACTTGAATGACAACACGTGCACGTGTAGACAGTTTCAGCTTGAGAGCTTTCCATGCGCTCATGCAGTTGCAGTTGCTAGACATAGGGGCTTTTCACCACAGTTACTATCAACTGAGTACTATACCACTGCTTTGTGGTGAGAAGCATATGCTGAAACTATATTTCCTCTACCAAATGAGGCTGAGTGGGAACTTCCCGAACACTTGCTCCCGCTTGATAATTTATTGCCATTGAATGTCCGACGACGTACTCCTGGACGTGTACGTACGTCTAGAATACCATCTACTGAAAAGTTTCCCAGACCGCGAAAGTGAGGCAAGTGCGGCGCAGTCGGTCATACTCACCAAACTTGTACTAGTCAGATTCCCTTGAATAATTAATTTTATCACTATTAAAACTTTTATTGTAATTGTAGTATTGTTGATAATAAATTATCTTATTTTCTCTATGTTAATAAAGTTCGTGAATTGCTTATCATACGATGAAATATGGTAAATGTTTCTTGGGAAAAAAAAAAGATATTTTAGGACATCAGAAACGTGTGATTATTAATTAATTGCGAAACAAAAAAAATTATGCATATCACCTTCGCTGGATTGCTCTCAGAAAAGTGGTCGAGGCACATGCTACACTAATTATCTGAATCCATTTTCATCTTCTTGTAAAGGTGAAGAACCGAAGGAAAATGGAAATGGATTCAAATAATCAGCGTAGCATATGCCTCGACCGCTTTGTGAAAGCAATCCAGCGAAGGTGAAATGCATAAATTTTTTGTTTCGGTATTATTTAGTAATTACACCTTTGTGGTGTCCACAATAACTTTTTTTTCAAGAAACATGCATCATATTCCCTTGTGAGATAAGCAATTCATGAACATTTCACTTTCCCGGGATTACTTTCACACAAGTCCTCAAGACATATGCTGCATATATTATCTGAATCAATTATCAACTTCTTGCGATCTCCACCTATACAACTTTATTTCCATAAAATCAAACACAAAAATAGAAAATTAATATGTTGATGTCATTAGTATATTAGTTTTCTATTTTAGTGTTTGGTTCCGCAAAAGTGAAAGGGTAAATGTGGATAATCGAAAGAAGTTGATAATGGGTTCCGATAATATATGCAGCATATGCCTCGAGAACTTGTGTAAAAGCAATCCTAAGAAGGTGAAATTCACAAATCTTTTTTTTTAGCAATTATTAATTAATATAAAAAAGAAATTTAGCAATTATATATATATATACAATTTTTTTTTTTCAAAAAATATATTGTTATCTATACTTGTGAGGCAATTTATTCAACTTTACTCCCTCCATACCCTAAACCCTAAACCCCACGGACCGGACCACATAACCCTCATGACCGGACCGGTCGGACCTGTCCGGACCACCCGGTTGGTTCGGAGACCACATCGGGCCGGACCACTTCCACGGTCCGGCCAGACAAATTCCCGGTCGGACCACGCATGTTCGGTCCGGCAGGGCATACCAAACGTGGATTTTTTTTTATTTTTTTTATTTTTAATATGTAAATTAATGCACACTTATTGAATGACGGTAATTGAAAATAATGTATGCAGTTGTAATTTCAAAAGTAATAAAGAAATTGAAAAATAAATATATATATATACACACAATTACATATAAAAACTATATTTTTACATTTCTAAATCTTATGAATCACAATTGTACGTAAATAAATCAGTAGCCAACTTTATCCTCCATTTCTGTATATGTTCTTGATTGATCATCTTGACATATCGTCCGATGCTCAAGAACTCAATATATTTTATTGCAAAAATCCCGCAATCGCCACTGTAAGTTAAAAAAAAAAAAACTTTAGTGAAATAAATGAACATAGTTAAGAATTTTATTAAATACTAGAATACAAATATAAGAAAATTTACCTGTCACCTTGTTTGGAAATCCCCATGATCCTCTCAATGGCTAGCTAGTACATTATCGACATCAATTCTAGCACGCTTAGCCATTAAAGGAATAATGACTGCTAAGGATATCAGAGCTTCTTACAGTTAGGTCTTTGTGAAACAACCATGATCGGAGTCTTACACATACATTTTCGATTCAGTTAACACGACCTCAACAGTAATGATGTGCGAGTTCGCGATCACCGGAATATAGAGGTGTATACAACCCGTCCACAACTGGCCACACACGGGCTCTGCCCCTACCACGTAGTCCAACATGTAATCTGGAAACACGTATGAGGTAGGGTGTCTTTCGTACGTTGAGTACTCGATGTCGACATCGTTTTTAAAGCCGCAACACAAGATCACTTGCCCAAGAAAGCCGAACGATTTTGGGTACCTACTAGACCGATCTCGCAGCAACTCCATTGCAAGATCAACATGCTACAACATAAAACATTAGCGAATTAAATATTATAAAATCAACAAATAATATAGTGAGATCACATAACTACGATGATATACTTACATCGTCGACAAGCCAAGCCGCGCTCCGAAGGACTATTCCGAACCAATCTCTGGCATCAAATATGTTTATCTTCCCAATCGCGTAGCGAACCCTGCATCAATAAAGAATTACTACTAACTTATACGTTCCTGTTAACTTTATAAAAATAAATAAACCAAATCATAAGAAGCTTACTGTAGCGCCCCGAGTTCCGTATACCCGATTCACTACTTCATTTTCTGTCTAAATTTTTTCGAATAATATTTTTGCGGAAGAAATAATTGAAATTCATTTTTGGCAACATTAAATAACTGTAATGGCCGATAAAATTTAAACATTTATGAAACCATTTGAAATAGTAAATCGAACCATTAATTTTGTAAAGAAATTGACAATGTCATAATTTCTCAAATAAATGAACTTCTCTAAATTATTCGATTGTTTGGAAAAATACGGAAATCATTAACGTCAAACTTTCAACCGTTTAACGATTATTGCCACCATCATTCATCGCTCGCCACCGTCTCCGAAATCTGCAAAACTGTTAAAAAGTAGGGTGAGTATTTCATGGGGGAAATACTCAGTAGACTCATCGCAAATTAATTTAATTTATAAGATGATTAAACACATAAATCCCGGCTCTTTATAAAACGGGCATTGATAGAGCTTCTTTATAAAACTGCTCTTGATAAAACTCATATTGTGCATTACAGCACGGGACATATTTTGCAAATCATAGGCTCTTTGAAAATAGCTCTTTGAAAACAGCTCTTTGAAAACCATATACTTATAAAAACATTTTAATTATGCCAAGCATAATTTCTTTTGAAAGCATAACATAAGATAGGATTGAAATCCTCATAAACATAAGGAGACACAAGAACTTTACCGAACTTAGGTGGCAAGAATTCTTATGCAGTAAAATCATAATAACAGTAAGTATACCAAAACATAATTCTTGAAATTCATAGGGATCATTTCCATCATAACATAAGATAAGATCGAAATCCTCATAAACATAAGAATTTTACCGAACTTCGGTGGCAAGAATTCTTATGTAGTAAGTATACCAAGCATAATTTTTGAAATTCATAGGGATCAATTGCATCATAACATAAGATAGGATCGAAATCCTCATAAACATATGCGACAGGAATTTTACCGAACTTAGGTGGCAAATCCTCATAAACATATGGAAACATAGGAATTTTACCGAACTTCGTGGCAAATCCTCATAAACATAGGAGACACAAGAATGTTACCGAACTTCGTGGCAAGAATTCTTATGTGTAGTGCTACTAAAACTCCGGTCCCCTTAACATATCATAACTTATCATATGGGACCCATAACAATCTTGGTAGATTGATTTCATAGCAATGATCCAAAAAAACATTTTCGTGAAGCATAGGGTATACTTACTTTTCGTAAAAACATAAAGTATATTTTCTTTTCATAAAAACATACTTACTTTTCATAAAAACATAAGGTATATTTACCTTTCATAAAAACATACTTGCTTTTCTTAAAAATTGACTTTCACAAGTCACATGACATTCATATGAAATCATAATTTAAATCAATTAATAAGTGCGAGTCTACCTCAAATCCGACGAGTGCAAAGTTGAGCGGGAATGACTTCAATTTCTTTAAATTCTCCGTACGCTTCGTCTTAGCCAATAAGTCACTTTAGTCTATCGAATATATAGTTCAAAATGATAAATTATAATTTGAGGACTAAAATTGATGTTTTGAAAGTTGGGGGACTAAAATGAATACTTTTGAAAGTTCAGGGACTAAAATAGATACTTTGAAAACTTGGGCTTAAAATCAAATTAATAAAATCAGCATGGACTGAAATAATAGATTTTGAAAATGAAAGGGCTGATTAAAACTCATTTAAAACTTAAGGGCTGAAATTGATGATTTTAAAAGCTGAAAGGACTGAAATAAAACATTTTTAAAACATAGGGACTGATTTGAAATAACTTTAAAAGTTAGGGACCAACGTGTAAATTCTGGAAAGTTAAAAATATAATATATCAGATCTTTCTCTCTCTCTCTCTAACCATTCTCTCGTTATACTCTCTCTCTCACTTCACCAAGGCGAAAAAAAAAAGAGAAAAGGCAACCGACTGCCCTTAGCGAGAACCGGTGTCCAGCCGGTGGTTTCGCCGGCGAGGGTGCGGCGGGTGGCTCAGCAGAATGGGGATTTAGATTTTGGGGATTAGGTGCGATTTTTGAGTGCGAAAACGTGTGAAACCGAAACAAGAGTTCGAGGCTTGGAGCTGCGAGGTTTTCCGATGGAACTCTGGTCGAAATGGGTCAAGGATGAAGGTTAGTTTCTGGGCTTCATCTATTCCTGAGTTTTGGGTTGTTATAGGAGTTGTTCTGATTTGCTATTGAAGTTGGGCAGTGGCGTCGATGGAGGTTCAGGCGGTGGTTGTGATTAACATTGCAGTGGTGGTGGCTGATTCCGGGTGATGAAGGTGGATGATTAATGAGGTGGAACAAAATGATTATGAATTTGGTACAAAAGCAAAAGACAGAATAACAAAATGTTGGTTGAAATTGCTGGATATAGATTAGGATTAGTGTGGGATAATTAACTAAAAATTTGACTAACTTCGATCAAGAAACGTATTTAAAACAGATATATTTTGGACTGAAAATAATTTTGAAAATAATACTTTGAATAAATAATTAAAATAACATAATTTTAGAAATTCGGATTTTAATTTAAAATCGAACAAATTCGATATTTCTTGACTTGGCTAGATGAATTCGTCGCGGCTTTAACTTCAAAATAATAGGTGAAATAGTAGCGACACAATTTTTTAAATATTAAAATAATTATTTATTGCGTAAAAATTTCTGGGTCGCTATACTTACTTTGGCCCAAGTTTATAGTACTACGTATCAAAATCCTTTTTCTTTGCCGGATCGACTTCGCGGAATATGTTGACATAAGTGCCGTCAACGAATGTCCACTTCTTCGCCTCGACCGTGAAGGGAGAAAGAATATGCTGTGAGGGTTGTCTTGTCCTCTTACTAACAATCTGCTCTTTTACCTCGATAGCACGCTTTTGTCCCCTCTTCTCAACAATCCCCTCCAACACCTGGGGCACATCTGCAGACACCGCCTGAGGCACCTTCTCCTCCTTCGCTGCCGCCTGAGGTACCTCCTCCTCCTCTGCTTGAGGCACCTCCTCGTCCGCCGCCACCTGAGGCACCTCCTCCACCTCCGCCATCTGAGGCACCACCTCGTCCTCCGCCGCCACCTGAGGCACCTCCTCTGCCGCCGCCATCTGAGGCACCACCTCCTCCTCCTCCTCCCGAGGCTCCTCCACCACCTAAGGAACCTCCTCCACCGCCCGAGGCACCTCATCCTCTACCCCCCGAGGCACCTTATCCTCCACCCGAAGCACCTCCTCCGCCACCGGCACCCCCTCAGTCACATCCCCAGCCACCCAAGCCGGTACCCTGTAAAAGTTCTGCTCCATCATGCGAGCTATCATATCATCCAGCTCATCATGCTCTGGCATCATATCTGATACTCCATGCCCACCTCGGAGGTCATCCCTGAGGGAGTCAACCTTCACTTCGAGGGCGTCGACCTTACCTCCAAGCTCATCCCGAAGGGCATGCATCTCATCATGAATGACCCCCACCATACGCTCAAACAAATCATCAATGTGAGGTACTGAGCGTTGAAAACAAAAATGACAATTGATTATTTAACTCAAATATTATAACATGTAAATGTGATAATTAAAATAATATAGTTTATTGAAAATTGAATCCATGAACATACCAATGGAGTGGGGGAGCGTAAAGGTCCGCGAGATGTCCCCGGTGAATGAGATCTCCTGAGCGGCGGGGACATGTCTCGTACTTGACTGCGGTGATCCTAGATAAAACAAAAGTGGAAATTAAATGTTGAATATTGTTTATTTAAGATTCTACAAAATTTTCGACAGAGTCTCCCCTTAAAATTGGACCTAGCCACCCTATAAAGGGACATCAAAATGTCATAATAAAGCAAAAACATTCAAGCACTCAACCACGACAATTCAAAACACCAATCACAACTCAATAATACTCACATATCACCAACTACTCCAAAAATAATTCTCAACTTATAAACATATCAAATTCAAATTAAAAACTCCAACAAATATAATAGGAAATAAACTAACCCCCAGTAAAATATTATAACTTATTGAAAACTGAATTCATGAACATACCGGGGGAGTGGGGGAGCGTAAAGGTCCGCGAGATGTCCCCGGTGAATGAGATCTCATGAGCGGTGGGGACATGTCTCCTACTGGACTGTGTTGATCCTAGATAAATAAATAAAAATAAAAATTAATTATTTAACCCAAAAGGTAAATAACAATCTAAAATTACATTACATACCAGTCCACGCATGTAGTCCTACTCCTCCTCTTTGGTCGAAGTCGTCAACTCATGAAGAACTTCGAGCTAATATATTAACATTCGAACAATTTATAAATCATGTGTCAATTATTATATTACATTAATAATAATTTCTAAACGCTCACCTAAGGATCATCGAGGATAGCCGAAAGCTCCCCAGTGCTTGGTGCCTCCGTTGCTCTCCAATTTAGCATCCGAGGAAATCGCGTCCCCATCCTAACTGCCCACCTGTCACCTAAGGCGGGAATAACCTCATACGCCCATATCTGTGAAACTTACAATTATTATGACGATGAAAAACATAATAAACTAATTCAAAATGTAAAGTTTAAAATTATTACCTGCAGAGCAAAAGGGAAGCCGTACGCATCATGCTTTCCGGGGGCGTTCTCCGCACTGGGTGTAACGACCCGGCTCCCTCACTGGGGTCTTCTCCGAGCCGTACTCATGGTCTTTCCACTCCCCCTTGGCTCCCTCGCTGGGGCCTTCTCCAGAAGTGGATTTTTGCCTTCTGCAGGATTCGAACCATGCACCTAGGGGTTTGGTACAATGATTCTTAGAATCCTGGTTTCTAAGAATCATTGTACCAAACCCCTAGGTGCATGGTTCGGATCCTGCGGAAGGCAAAAATCCACTTCTGGAGAAGGCCCCAGCGAGGGAGCCAGGGGGGAGTGGAAAGACCATGAGTACGACTCAGAAAAGGCCCCAGTGAGGGAGCCGGGTCGTTACACTGTGCATCGAATGCGTTTTCTTAAATATGTTAATGGTATCGACATAAATTATAGACCCCCATGGATAGTTGTTGAAGGCTTCAATTTCATCAATAAGTTCCAAACCATATAAGTCGATACCATTCTTGGCTTGCTTGCCCTTCCCGAAGCTCTCGAGAATATAGACCATGCTTAATTTCAATTTGTCCAACATATCGAGACAAGTCTATAAAGTTTTCCAGAGCTCCCCCCTTAAAATGGTCTTTTGTCCTTCGAAGTATTTGAAATGAAGCCTCGATTTTGAGCGTTTTCCGAGCTTTGGGTCTCTTTGGCCATCACACTTTAATCCCGTGATGAGGAAAAACTCAAAAGTCGAGAATGTGACTATCTTGTCATCCCCAAAACAAAAACTAAATACATCATCGTCTACTGGCTTCAGAAGTCAAAGTACCAGAGAATCTGTAATCTGCAGTGCAAACTGCATTTGGGCCAATTCTTTGAATCGCCATAGGAAAGATCGCTTCAAGATATCTTGATGATACTCATCAAGACTCTTTAGAACCGTGTCGAAGTCACAACTTCTGTACTGGGAAACTTTAGTTGGAAGCCCTCTCAGTTCAAGATCAATCACATACTCCATCCTGCAAAAATTTCAAATGTTAAAATCATAGTTAAAAAAAGTATGCCGCAATATTTAACCATTCTACATTATAGACTATCGCACGTAAATGAACAAGTAGGAAAATTAAACATTACAGGAAAAACTTTATTATTATTATTATTATTATTATTATTATTATTATTATGGTATATATATATAAACATTATTAATTATTATTGTATTATTATTTTTTTTATTAAATTTGTGAAATTATAATTACAATTATTAATTTTATGAAACTATTATATATATTTTTTTTACATTTATGAAATTATAGTTTATATTTATTATTTCTAATTATTATGAAAAATATTAATAATTTCTTATCAACATTATTTAATTATAATTACATTTATTTTTATATTATTAATAAATTTCTTATTTGCATTATGAAATTATAATTACATATCTTATTTCTAATTATTTTGAAATTATTATTAACAAATTATGACATTATAATTACATTTTCCAACATTGTGAAATTATCAAATTTTTGTTCCAATTATGAAATCATAGTTCACATTTGTTAATTCTAATTATATTTATTATCATTAGTAATGAAATTATTTTTGTAATAAATGATAAATAATATTAAGAATCAAAAAATTATTTAGAATTTTATAATTTATTTATAATATAAAAGAGGTAGTCAAAATAATCCGGCCGGACCAAAACATATTGGTTCGGCCGGAAAAACAAACCTGTCGCAAAAAATGGTCTGGTCGGACCAAAGTGGTCCGGTCGGACCATCTTCTTCGCTGGGAACGCCTAGCGAAGAAGACAACAATGGCGGAGCTCGCCATTTTCGGCGAGCTCCGTCATAAAAATGTAGAATATGAACCAAACTCGATTTACATAAGAAAAATTTCAAACTTCAAGTTATAAATCTAGGAATCAAAGCTAAAAATGTAATATAACATTGTCCAATGTTTGAAGATTATGATAAATAGATCTTCTTCTTGAACAACTCGGAGTCTTCTTCTTCTTCTCTTGGACGGACTGAAGGCGAGAATGGTAAGTTCACTTTGTTTTAATCGGACTCAAATATAGTGTTTTTGAATAAGTGTAAGGATATTTTAGGCTTTGTCAATAATAAACCATTTTCACATTTTTTTTTACCTTACAAATGGGTCAAAGGGTATTTTAAAAAATCGGCCGGATGATTCGACTATTGGCCACTAATTCCTCATAAATAACTGAATTTTGACCCGACCCATTCCAATATTGATCTGAATGTTTTCCTCCCCGTTCCCAATTAGGTATATTTCTTTACCAAAAATTCTTTACATTTCCCAGAATTTCCTCCCAGTTCCCTTCGAGAATTATGTACAATTCTTTTCCAAAAAATCTTTGCCTTTCCCATAATCATTCTCGAATCGTCTTCCACCTCCGTTCGCAGCCGATCTCGCCCAACTCCTACTCGATTTCATTCCCAATTCGTCTCCCACATCGTTTTGCAACTGACTCGATCTCCTAGGTTTTTATCTTCTTTATTATTAATTATTTGTGTTTTTCTTCGCTTGTTTTGAGTTTCATTCTTTGTTTTTTGGTTTTGGGCTTCAGCGATTCACGTTTCGGTTTGTGTACCTTGTTCCATTTCTTTCTTTATTTGTTTTGTTCATCCATTTTACTTGCATTTGTGATCGATTGTTAAATTTGAGATCTGTTTTGGCATGGATTCTGCTATCTGTAATTTTTTGGGTTGTGAGAAAATGTAGTGCAACAGATATCTTGTGATTTAATTGATTATTATTTTGCAGTACTAATTGAGGAGCTAAAGGAGAAGTTTGCAGATGTAAAAGCTATTGTTCTTAAAGGTAACTAGTGAATCATCCCGTGCGATGCACGGGAAGAAACGTCTATATAAAATTAAATAAATCCTTAAATAAAATAAATAATATTCACAAATAAGAGATAAGTTCATCATTTATTAGTTTCATGTATAAACATCAACATTTTAGGGAGAAGTCATACATGTGAAAATGATTGTGTCTGACTCTTATTGATAGTCATGGCATATGACACCATCAATGAAAATTATTATTTTTGAAATCTAATAAGTATCCTAAAATTCGAATGACTCAACGATATCCTTGGAATAAAAAACTTGTGTCCTGCATTACTGTCAGATAGAATTTGACCTTATAGAATATGATCGTCAAGTTTTGTAACGATTATTCACTATCTCTTCGAACCAAAAATTTGCCTTGCAAAATGAATACTTAAATGTAGGATCTCCAGTATTCATATACTCTGAATATTCAAACAATAGATGAAAAAGTTAATAATAGAAACCATGTATATAAAAGATAAAATTCAATATTTTGACCATTGACAATGAAAAACATGTATAATAATAATAATAATAATAATAATAATAATAATAATAAAATAAAAAAAAAATTGCGAGGTTGACAAAGATATTGCATCAAATTTATGATATTTTAGGTTTTCAATATTTATACAACGTAATTATTTTCTGATTGAAATTATAATTTAGTATTGATCATCTCAATTTTTAGTTAAGTAAACTGGAAGACAATTTATATATTATTGTGAAAAAATATCATAAAATTTGAATTAAAATATAGCAAAGAATATCTTGGTATGGTTAATTACTTTTTGAAATTTTAAAATTAACAGTTAGGACAAAAACCATTAATAACTATATCATTTCAAACAATATAGATAAGTTTTTTAACCGTTAATGTTAAAAAATGTGATATGAGACTTTTTTGAATAAAAAATTAATTAAAAATTAAATGTAATTGTCATTGAAATAATTTTGATAAATAATGCAATATAGGAAAGAACTTTAATATTTATATGTAATAAATAACTTAAAAATAGGATTTAGTTATAAAAAATTCAATACACTGTGATTTATAAAAATAAGAATATGTATAAATTTTAGATATAATTTTAATTGAGAATTTGACACTGAATTTGTATGACTGAACCAAATATTTATCCATAAAATTAAGACCAATAAAATATCACAATTATTATAAGAAATTAATTACGTATTAAATGTAATTATCTATAAAAATATTTAATAATTTAATAATACGCTATAAAAAAGAGCTTCAATTTTTAGATGTACTAAATAACTAAAAATAAGATTATTTATAAAAAAAACTATATGTATGATGTGATTTATAATTTAGTACTCACTCCGTCCCATAAAGATAGTCCTCTACTCATTTTCACACAGATTAAGGACAAAATGGAATATAAAATATTAATTTCACTTTTAAAAAATAAAATAGACTATCTTTTTGAGACGGACAAAAAAGAAATGGTAGACTATCTTTGTAGGACGGAGAGAATATTATCTATTAATAAAATTTCGACATAATTTTTAATTGAAAATTTTACTTTGGATTTGTATAACTGAACACAGATATTTATTTGTAAGATTGAAAACGTTAGAAGAACAATTTTTTTTTTTTTTTTTTATGAAAAAAGAGGTTTTGACACAAAAAAGTCAAATATAAATAAGTAAAATCAAACAAATTATCGTTCTTATATCATAAAAAATAAAAAACAACTTCTCGGTAAAAGCAAATTTAAAAAAAAAAAAAATTCTAGTTTCTTGTTTTTATTATTTTTTATACAATGTGATATACAATTTCATCAAATATATATTGACTCGTGAATAATATGTTTTTTCTTCACTCAACGGTCGAAACCATTAACATATCTATCCAACCCAAAACTATTCTAAATAGCCCAACATTAGTTAACACATTGCAACCCCAACAGAGAAATCTAGAACATAATATAAATAGATTATTAACAAATCCTCTTATTAGTCCAAAATAATTTTGCACTCTATATTGTTTTCGAAGCTTTCTCTACAATATTATTATTTTAATATTTTTTCTTTTTTGTCAGAAATTCAAATCTATGTTCAACGACTCAAAATATCACATGTCTTGAAAAAAAGAGTAGTGCCAATCCTTTTTACTTTTTCAAAAAATAATTTACGATTTTTTATTTTCAACTGGTTTGTAATATTAATAACTAATAAGCATTACCACCACACCAGAAATTTTGAATCATAATAGAAGGTGGAGTGGAGCAGTCATGTTAAACAGTACACATTTTTTCAAAGAAATAACCCTTTAATTGAATATTTTATTATTGTGTATATCTTCATAATAATTATATATAAAAGAAATGAAAGCGGTTGTATATAGGGAAATGAAAAAAAAAAAAGATATAGAAAACAAAATGAATAAACGGATTTTGAAAAATGGAAAAAAATGAAACAAATTCTGAAAAAGCGAAAAAGGAAAAAAAAAATAATAATAACTGGCTTTCTAGTGTAATTAGGCGGCGGGAAATAGAAGCCATGTAAACACAATAAATATTGAAGACTGTAAGTAGATGTCAGCAATTTTGAAAATAATAAATAAATATTGAAGGCCCAACTATTTTTGAAGTGGGTTTTGAAGTTGATTATTGGAAGGGGGATATGAGTAGTGTGAACATGATAAATATTGAAGTCCCAAAAAATTGAAAATAAATAAATAAATAAATAAAATCTGCACATAATACAAGAGTTTTGGAGGGAAACAGTGAAGTTGACTGGGTTGACTCAGCTACTTTTATATATTATATAGATTTTCCTATATAGATTTATTACTTCATTTATTTTAGTTTATTTTGCCCAGTTACTCCATAACTTTCTGATGTTCGTTTATTATGGAATGTATTAAAAGCTCGAGCACATTAGTTTGGTGTTACTTTCATCAAACTATTGGTGAAAATTTCTGTTATGCAAATAGCGTTTCCATAACTTAGTTAATAAAAATTGAGGAATCAAATTCAAGTGTTAGTTATCTACACTATTGATCTGTCTCGTGTAAATTATTATACAGTACTGATCAAAGTAGAGATCGGATTTTTCCCAAAGAAGAGGTATAATGAAGGAAAATTCTTAGTGGATTATGTAAATACGGAAAGGGGATAGATTATGTCAATTTTTGCTGCTTCAATTTCTGTTAATAAAATTCTCTGATCCTAGATTCTTCTCATTTTATTTGCATCCGAGGGCCGTTGAACGAATTTTGTATCTTTGCTTCCGTGATATGGATTTCTCTTAGTATTTAGTTTGAAAGTGTGGTAATAATGTCATAGGATTCTTTTAGTTTTATTTAACATGATTTCTTAAATTATTTTATGCTTAATTTACATTATGTAATTTCTAATCACGTGAATTTATTAAACTTTGTACAAGTGTATTTATCAAATAATTGGACAATGTAATGCTTTTTCACGTCTTTAATCAAAATCTTAGGACTTAACTGAAGTTTGTTGTGCAATTTTGTCAAATGATTGGATTATGTGGTTTTTTTTTTTTTTAATTAAAATTTTTTGTGTGTTTTTATTTTTATTTTTGTAGAAATTCTTTGCTGGATTTTCTTATTTTTATATATTTTGTTCAATTTTTTACATTTCCCAAACTCAATGAGCATCTCCATATTATAGGAAATCAAGGTTGAGGAGTACATTTCGCAAAACCTTCAAAGAGAAATGAGGCTTTTGATATGAGGTATGATAGGGTTTTCTTATGTGTTGTGCTTAATAGGCATACATAATCCAATCCAACTTTTGTTTGTTATCAATCGTAGATTTTCTTCTTCATGAGTGTTGATTTACTGTTGTTTTCCTTTTCATGACCTAGCAAATAAAAATTCATTATAATGGACATTCTGATGGAATGCTTTATTATTACAAATTAAAAATTGCACTATTTAAATTTAAATTATTATGTCCCCCTCCCCTCCCCTACCCTCCCCTCCCGAACCACTGGTAATTGCATAAAATTTAAAATCACATTGCATGAATTCTAGATTTTGTTTGTTCAATGAAGATCCACAATGATTTTATATTTGTTGACTAAGTCTTGCAAACTCGATTTTCCCACTTGACTCTTCATTCCTTTGAATAGAACTTAAATAAATAAATAAATAAAAGAGAGAGATTCTCCAATAATTTGTTCAAATTAAAAGGAATCTGCTCTAGAACCTTTTTCCTCACACTTTATGCTTTGTATTGCTGTGTACATAAATATATGCAGGAGAATGTGATGTTTTTTGGGGGGTGGGGAACTTTGGACTTTCTGAAATTATACTATGTTCGGATTTGATATATAGCACACTTTTATGATATAATTTTCTTATTTACATTTTCAAAATCAAATTTTGACCATTTATATTGTTTAAAACAACTTTTTAACCACATATTTTACCATCAAAATATCAAAAAATTATTATAACACTCAATTATGTTATAACGACAACTTCATCCTGAATTTGGACTAATTATTCTCATTTTTTTGTTCCTAATTTACTCTCTCTCTCTTTTTAGAATTGTGTGTTTAATTATTAATGAATCCTTCAACGGAGGTTGAGCTAAGAAATGCATGTAACAAAAAGCGTAGAGAAGCTTATGCTGAGCAAAGATGCCTTTGAGTAGAATTAAAATATGTATACTACCATGTCTAGCCAAAATTTTTTCCACCTTTTCGAAACCAATCATTTCATTTTCTTCTTGCAGTAATGTCAAGAAAATGATCTACATAGATCCAAAATGATAGTGAGTGGTGACTGCTGGTGCCAATCAGGTATGCAACTGGGCAGTTGGTCATCAATACATAGGAGGTTTTTAGATTCTGGTTTCTAGACTTCTCTTTGTTTACTGAGGCTATTAATCACAAGTGCCATGTGTATTTTGTGATGAGCTTGCCCCTTTTTTATTTCTCTTCTTTAATATTAATCTCTTTTAGTATGAAAATTTATCCCATCAATTTTTAAGGTCCTTTCGTTTTTTGCTTCTCTATAGTTGCTGCATTTTAACGAAGTCAACAATTATCTTGAAAATAGCTTTTGAACCACTTTGAAGATTCATTTTATAAATTCTGTCCTTGATTTCTATCCTTCCCCTTCCCAACTTTCCCAATGCCTCATTGATATTTCAGAGGTCTAGATTTTTCGAACTAATAAATGGATTTACGCTTGAATCTCAATATAATAATTGCTTGTGTTGTTAAAATGGCGAATGTAATTTCACGGGGGGAGCCAATTAGTTGATGTATAATGTGATTTTATGGATTTTGATATGTAACAAGAACAAAATTATTTATTCCCTTCATTTATCTTCTAAATTTCTAATAAAATGATTCCTTGCAGGTTTTTGTTAATATTGCTCTTACACTGTGGTGCTGGAGATTCTATCGTCACGTTTGCTCCATGCTACTTCAATTCATATATTTCATTCCAGGTGAGTGGAGTCACTGACATTCAGGTCAGTTTTGGTGATCCAAAGACGCTTCATCTGAATACAGGTTAATGATCAAAATATAATCCATTCCGAATTTCAATTAACCTCCCTCTTTTCTGATTCTGCATGCTTTTTCATTTTTCTGAGTCAGATTGAGAAATTGTTCATATAATAAGATAAGTTTGTTACTTTTTCCCCATTAAAAATTGAAGCCATGTTTCCTAATCTATTCCAAGAATATGAAGAGGGTTTTGTACTGTGTTTTATTATTCCATATGGATTTGGTTGTGTAGGGAGCAATTTGATTTCCTCTTTTAAAAGGTAAGTAGTTCATCTCAAATGAATTCATTATGACTCTCTCTGGTTATCTCAAATGCTACTTTTACGCTTAAACTGGAAAGGCAATAACAAATTCTTTATATTTGTGGAGCCTCGTATATTTTTTTGTTCATTATTGCTCAAGGAGTTAGAGATTAATATTTAATCCATATTATCATATAGTGAAGCCCATTATATTATCGAGGCACTTCAGAGTTGGTATAATTGGCATTCAAATGGAGAACAATACTAGAAGATTGGAATTATTGTAAGACGACAAAACAGAGAAGTGCCAGCTATTATATGTAAATAGTCACTTATGTATGGTTTGCTATGACTACTTTTATCAAGTTATTATTAATCTATACTAGTGAATCATCCCGTGCGATGCACGGAAAGAAACTTCTAAATAAAAATAATCCTATTCGAAATTAAATGAATTCTTAAACAAAATAAATAACATTCACAAATAAGAGATAAGTTCATCATTTATTAGTTTCATGTATAAACATCAACTTTTAAGGAGAAGTCATACATGCTAAAATGATTGTGCCTGACTCTTATTGATAGTTATGGCATATGACACCATCAATGAAAATTATTTTTTTTGAAATCTAATAAGTATCCTTAATTTCGAATAACTCAACGATATCCTTGGAATAAAGAACTTATATCCTACATTACTGTCAGATAGAATTTGACCTTACAGAATATGATCTTCAAGTTTTGTAACGATTATTCACTATCACCTCGAACCAAAAATTTGTCTTGCAAAATGAATACTTAAATGTAGGATCTCCAGTATTCATGTACTCTGAACTTTTAAACAATAGATGAAAAAGTTAATAATAGAGATCATGCATATAAAAGATAAAATTCAATATTTTGACCATTGACAATAAAAAACATGTATAATAATAATAATAATAATAATAATAATAATAATAATAATAATAATAATAAAAAAATTGCGAGGTTGACAAAGATATTGCATCAAATTTATGATATTTTAGGTTTTCAACATTTATACAACGTAATTATTTTCTGATTAAAATTATAATTTAATATTGATCATCTCAATTTTTAGTTAAGTAAATTGGAAGACAATTTATATATTATTGTGAAAAAATATCATAAAATTTGAATTAAAATATAGCAAATAATATCTTGGTATGGTTAATTACTTTTTGAAATTTTAAAATTAACAGTTAGGATAAAAACCATTAATAACTATATCATTTCAAACAATATAGATAAATTTGTTAACCGTTAATGTTAAAAAATGTGATATGAGATTTTTTGGAATAAAAAATTAATTTAGAATTAAATGTAATTGTCATTGAAATAATTTTGATAAATAATGCAACATAGGAAAGAACTTTAATATGTATATGTAATAAATAACTTAAAAATAGGATTTAGTTATAAAAATCTCAATACAACGTGATTTATAAAAATACGAATGTGTATAAATTTTAGATATAATTTTAATTGAGAATTTGACATTGGATCTGTATGACTGAACCAAATATTTATCTATAAAATTAAGACCAATAAAATATCACAATTATTATAAGAAATTAATTACGTATTAAATGTAATTATCTATAAAAATATTTAATAATTTAATAATACGCTATAAAAAAGAGATCTAATTTTTAGATGTACTAAATAACTAAAAATAAGATTATTTATAAACAAAAATATATGTATGATGTGATTTATAATTTAGTACTCCCTCCGTCCCATAAAGATAGTCCTTTACTCATTTTCACACAGATTAAGGACAAAATGGAATATAAAATATTAATTTCACTCTTAAAAATTAAAGTAGATTATCTTTTTTAGACGGACAAAAAAGAAATAATGGATTATCTTTGTAGGACAAAGAGAGTATTATCTAGTAATAAAATTTCAACATAATTTTTAACTGAAAATTTTACTTTGAATTTGTATAAATGAACACAAATATTTATTTGTAAGATTGAAAACGTTAGAAGAACAATTTTTTTTTTTTTTATGAAAAAAGAGGTTTTGACACAAAAAAGTCAAATATAAATAAGTAAAATCAAACAAATTATCGTTCTTATATCATAAAAAATAAAAAACAACTTCTCGGTAAAAGCAAATTTAAAAAAAAAAAAAAATTCTAGTTTCTTGTTTTTATTATTTTTTATACAATGTGATATACAATTTCATCAAATATATATTGACTCGTGAATAATATGTTTTTTCTTCACTCAACGGTCGAAACCATTAACATATCTATCAAACCCAAAACTATTCTAAATAGCCCAACATTAGTTAACACATTGCAACCCAAACAGAGAAATCTAGAACATAATATAAATAGATTATTAACAAATTCTCTTATTAGTCTAAAATAATTTTGCATTCTATATTGTTTTCGAAGCTTTCTTTACAATATTATTGTTTTAATATTTTTTCTTTTTTGTTAGAAACCAAAATCTATGTTTAACGACTCAAAATATCACAGGTCTTGAACGAAAGAGTAGTGCCAATCCTTTTTACTTTTTCAAAAAATAATTTACTATTTTTTATTTTCAACTGGTTTGTATTATTAATAACTAATAAGCATTACCACCGCACCAGATATTTTGAATCATAAAACGTGATAAATAGAAGGTGGAACGGTCATATTAAACAGTACACATTTTTTCAAAGAAATAACACTTTAATTGAATCTTTTATTATTGTGTATATCTTCATAATAATTATATATAACAGAAATGAAAGAGGTTGTATATAGGGAAATGGAAAAAAAAATAACATAGAAAACAAAAATGAATCAACAAATTTTGAAAAGGGGAAAAAATGAAACAAATTCTGAAAAAGCGAAAAAGGAAAAAAAGAAGAAGAAAATAACTGGTTTTCCAGTGTAATTAGGCAGCGAAAAATAGAAGTCATGTAAACACAACAAATATTGAAGACTGTAAATAGACGTCAGCGATTTTGAAAATAATAAATACATATTGAAGGTCTAACTATTTTTGAAGTAAGTTTTGAAGTTGATTATTGGATATGGGATATAAGTAGTGTGAACATGATATATATTGAAGTCCCTAAAAATTGGAAAAATAAATAAAATCTGAACATAATACAAGAGTTTTGGAGGGAAACAGTGAAGTTGACTGGGGTTGACTCAGCTACTTTTATATATTATATAGATTATTTTTTATTATATAACATTTATCTTACTATTAAACTACAATATGAAAATCTATGTAATATGTATATGTTCAAATTTTAAACTAACAAAAAAAAAAAAAATTATTTAGCTACAAAAACATTTCACGCTAAATGAATGAACAGCTAACAGCATACGTGCACCGCACGTACCTTCCCTAGTGTACTAATAAAAGCTACTAACTAGTGTACAAACACTACAAAATACCTATTTAAGGAATTACTTATAATAAATCTAAATCTTATATAACACATTATCCTACTCACTTTTATACATAATTAAATTATAAAAAATATTAATAATTGAAATAATAAAAATATAAATTATTTTCACAATAATTAGAAAAATATTATGCCTATTTACGACCCTCATATACTTCAAGAAAAAAGAAAAAAATTAATTAGAAGTTTAAATAGTGAATATTTAGAGTTAGAAAGAACTAGAAGAGGTTTAAGTACAAAAATTATAGAAATAAATGATGAAATTAGAAGATTAGTAAGACAAGTAGACAACATAATAAATATCTTAGATTAATTGAAATTAGACAAGAAGGAAACAGAAGTATGAATGAATAAAGAGAACGAGCCTTAAGAAAAGTTTGAAGAAGACTATAATATAATTCCGCAAAATTCAATTTCACGATCCGGTCCATTGTGGTATCAGAGCATGCACCAGAGTGAGCAATAATACTTAGAAATTTATTAAAAATGTCTAAAAAATTACCAATAATTGAATCTAGAGTATATAATTATAAATCTAAAGATTTACCTAATAATAACCATTGGCCATTAATAACTGAAACATATGAAAATTTTATACAATTTACACTATTAGAAGAATGAGGATTTGGAGAACATAAACAATTAAATTGGACAAATTTATTTTTACTAAATAAATTAAGAATAAGTTTAGATAAAACTACATAACAAAATTTAGAACAAGCTAAAAACCCATAACAAGTTCAAGAAATTATCAATAATTTACTATTAGAAATAAGACAAATGATAAAAATAACTAACGATTATAAAGATGTAAACAAAGCTATACCAACATAAATATTAGAAATAAAACAAAGTGTAAATAACATACCAAAACAATTAATAACCCTAGAAAATCAAATTAAACAAATAATTAATAAAATAAATAAAATAGGAAATATGGTTGGAGTATATAAAAAATCAATAGAAATTATAGAAAAAAAACTATTTTAGAACAAATAAATATGATTAGAACAATTAAAGAAGAAGAAATAGGGAAAAATGATTTACACAAAAGACTAGATAATATGCAACAAAACATTAAAATTATAAATCAAAATATAACGAAAATTTATAACGAAATGCAAAAAAGAAAACTTAAAAGAATAATAGTTGACAAAGAATTTAAAGCTGTCAATAGTTAGGAATAAAAATGATTATTGAACAAATAGAAAAAATTATGGAAAATCCTAAAGAAAATGGTGAAGAAGATTACATAATAGAAGAAGATTATATAGAAAAATTAAAAAATCTTAAAATAGAAGAAATTAATATGAATGAATAACAACAAGTTTTACTACCGGCAGGACAAAATCCACCAGAATATATACAACAATCAGGAACTAATCAAGTTAAAAGAGAAACTACAACTAATACTAATTCACAAAATACATCAGAATTTTTTATGAATCAAAGACAAAACCAAAATTTTAGAATTAATAATTTTATACCACAACAAAAATATTATACTAAGCCAAGTAAAAATTATCCTATAGAATATACCCAATGGAGAAGCATGGAAACACAAATTAGTTCAGAAGGAAGATTCTTAGATTTAGGATATGTACAAGATGTAGATCATGAATTAGAATTATAGATGAAATCTATGGTTATGATAGCCTATACTAGAGAATTAATAGGAAAGCAATTCCAACCAATGCTAGAAAATATATTTATAGGAACCACTGCAAAATGGTGGAGAAATTTAACAGAAACTTATATAGAACAAGTTAGAGGAAATGATAAAGATGAAAAAGGAACTACACTTAGCAGATATGAAGATACATTAAAAAGAGAATATACATTAGTATTAGATAGATGTACTAAAATTAGCTCAAAACTAAGAAATAGATATTTACTAGAAAATTTATCAATATGTGATATGTGTTACATTAAACAATTTGCATGTGAATTTAGAGAATAGTTTGAAGAAACGGAATATAATCAGGAAACATATGGTATGGAAATTATGAACCAAAATTTTTTTAAACTACCAAATCCATGAAATTTAGAATTATTTAGAGAATGAGAAAAATTAGAAATACCATTAAGTAATAATAGTTTAGGAGCAAGAATACAATTTTTAGAAATGCAACAGAAAGAAAAATGTATGCAAGTAAATAATATGATGAAATTTCACAAAGTAAGTAAAAAATCATTATGCTGTGATAAATTACAATATAAACCAACCCAATGAGGATGCCATGTACAAAGAAAATATAAGAAAATAATATTATAGAAAAAATAAATTTAGAGACAAATTTAAAAAATTCAAAAAATATAAAAAAACCATATAATAAAATATTTAAAAGGTATAGAGTACCATATAAAAGGTATCTAAGGGAAAAACAAAACAAATCTAGAACATACCCTAAGAATCCTAAAAAATTAAATGTTATTCATGTCGAAAAGTATGACATATATCACCAGAATATCTTAAAAAGGATAAAAAGAAAAATATGATGTATATTTCATTAATAGAAAAAGAAAATCGCAACTTATTACCTATAGACCAAGAAGAAGAATGGGAAGAAATTCCTGAAGATGAAGAAATTTATGAACTAGAAGAACATGAAGTAATAAATATACCTATATATAATAACAAAATACGTGCCAAAAATAACACGCACATAATTTCTCGCCAAAACTCGCTTTTTAAGATGGAAATCTATGCCAAGAAAATTAAAATAATGTAATAAACTTTTTTTTTGTTATAGTTATTATTCTTTTGATAATTATTGTATTATGTTGTAGTCGAAAAAGATGTAGTATGAGTATCAAATCGAAGATCTCAAAGAGAAATTTAATACAAGCTAACAACTGGAAGCAAACTGTAAACATATTGTCCGTAAAATCGTCTTAAAGATCAAATGTAAATTTTTTTTATATTTTTTACTTTTCATCAATATCTCATTCATTTTAAATTATATATTATTTATTTAAATTTTGTAATACTATTTATTTATTTATAAATTATTTTTTGTATTAATTATTATTCTTTTGATAATTATTATATTATTTTGAAGTAGAAAAAATATATAATATGAGTGTCATCTATCTTCTTTTATCTTCTTATATATATAATAACAAAATACATGCCAAAAATAACACGCACATAGTTGCATCCAAAAATCACTTTTTAAATTTGGAAATCAATGCCAAAAAATAAAATAATGTAATAAACTTTTTTTTTTGGTAATAGTTATTATTCTTTTGATAATTATTGTATTATATTGAAATCGAAAAATATGTAGTATGCGTGTCAAATCGAATATCTCAACGAGAAATTTAATATAAGCTAACAAGTGAAAGCAAACTGTAAATATATTATCCGTGAAATCGTCCTAAAGATCAAATGTAAAAGTTTTTTTTTTTTTTTTATTTTTATATTTTTTACTTTTCTTCAATATCCCATTTATTTTAAATTATATTATTTATTTAGGTTCTGTAATCTATCTATCTATATATAATAACAAAATATATGTCAAAAATAACACGCACATAGTTTTTTTTGCCAAAGTTTACTTTCTAAATTTGGAAATCTATGCCAAAAATAAAATAAAATAATGTAATAAACTCTTTTTTTTTTTTTTTTTTTTTTTTTTTTTTTTGTAATAGTTATTATTTTTTTGATAATTATTGTACTATATTGAAATCGAAAAATATGTAATATAAGTATCAAATCGAAGATCTCAACAAGAAATTTAATACAAGCTTACAAGTGAAAGTAAACTGTAAACATATTGTTCATAAAATCGTCCTAAAGATCAAATGTAGAAGTTTTTAATTTTTTTTACATTTCCTCAATATCCCATTCATTTTAAATTATATTATTTATTTAGGTTTTGTAATACTATTTATTTATAATCTACTTTTTTATTAATTATTATTCCTTGGATAGTTATTGTATTATTTTGAAATAGAAAAAAATGTATTATGAGTGTCAAATTAAAGATCTAAATGAGAAGTTTAATATAAGATAACAAATGAGAGTAAAGTGAAAGTATATTTTTCCAGAAAATCGTCTCAAAGATCAAACGTAAAAAAATTTACTTTATATTTTTTACTTTTCCTCAAAATCTCAATCATTTTAAATTATATCATTTAAATTCTATTATTTATTATTCTATTGAAAATTATTCTATTATTTTAAAGTCAATAAATATGTAATATAGGTGTCAAATTGAATAAGATAAAAAAAATATTTTGATTAGTTTTGTACATGTTGCATGTTGTGTAAAATCGCAATGAAGTAATAAAGTGACTTTTTTAGTCGAGTGATCGTTCCCACGAAGACTGTTTACTAAGTACCGAAATATGTCAGTTCTTAACTTTATTTGAACAAATGAAAGTAGTTTAAGAAAAAAAATTTAGAATTAAGAAATTGAACTAATGAATTAAAAAGAATTGTTAAATTGTTTTGTTTTCAAATAAGATTGTAAAATAGTTGAGATTCACGATTTCACCTAATCAATTAAATCAATTCAAATTCCATGTTCTATTTCCTAAATATATGTTCGATCGAATTCACTAATTCAAATTGAGATTCCTCTCTCGAGTTTAAATCAATCCTACCTAAATAAGTCAACTTTGTATCTCTACAGCTGGTCCGAATATTTTTTATCTAGATGCATTACATACAAAAATTAACACACGATCGCAATAATCACAAGAGTATATCTCCATCTCTCGTTTAATTACCGGATTTATTACCTAGATCTATGTTATTAACTCACCTTTGTAACATCGTCGAAAAGACAGATCTGAGAAGCTGCGATGACTCTTACTCCTTACGACGCAGCTACGATGACGCCTCCTCCTCTACCAAATTCCAATAGAAAATCAACACCTCCTCACGAAGTAGCTGCGATGACGCTGTTTCTCTCCGCTACACCGACGTTTCATTTGCAGCTACACCGATCTGCCTTAATGCACGAAAGGGAGAAGAATGGGAAGGATTGGGTTACAACCGAGTGGAATCAGTGGTGGGTGGGTGTCATGTGAGGTGTTGGGTTATTTTATAATTAGAAAATTTTAATTAGGACCTGATTCTTGAATAAAAAACCTACAAATTTGACTTTTGAATTGTGTTCTTAAAAAGCAAGTTACCATGTAATTTTCACTAGTATAAAACTATTAACCTAAAATTATCACTTTTTAAAACTAACAAACTTAGGATTTTTTTTAAAAAAAATCAGGTATTAATTAGTAATTAATAAATATAATATTATATAATATGAAAATAATAAATTATATATAAAATTAAAACTAATATAATATTTAAATAAAAAAATCCATTAAACAACATGTGTCCTTTCATCACAGCCCGACCCGACTCGACCCGACCCACCCAAAACAATATTTTTTTTCCTTCTATTTTTCCAAAACCACCCACCCAGACCCTGACACCACCCTACCCACCCCACAAAAATGAGTTTTTTTTTTTTGGAGAAAAGTACATAACTATCCAACTAAAACTATCACTTTTTAAACTTAACAAACTTACGATTTTTTTTTGAATCAGGTGTTAATTAATAATTAATAAATATTATATTATGTATAATATAAAAATAGTTATCACTTAATATTAAATAAAAAAAACTTAAACAATACTTCAATAAGTCCTTTCCACTTACCCACCAACGTCCACCACCTATCACACCCACTCCCCCACCCACTCACACCAAGTCACAGTTGGTCACACTAAGTTACATTTCGATGATAATTACAAATTCAGTTACAAATTAAATGCCACCCCACGCCACCCACCATAGTCACAGTTAGTCACACAGTCACAATTCTATCAAATATACAAATTTAATCATAAATTTAACTCTTCAACCCACACTCGCTCCTATCTCACCCCGCAAAGTCATAGTTACATGTAAAATTTAATTGCAAATTTAACCCTCACCCCACCATGCAAAGTCATAGTTGGTCACACAAATTTACAATTCGACCACAATTACAAATTTATCGCAAAATTCACGTCACCCCCACAAAGTCACACATAAAGTCACATTTCTGTCACAATTACAAATTTGGTCGCAAATTTCACCGCAACCTCACCACACACCCACCCCACCTACTCCACCCAACCCACCCACCACATCAGCAAAATTACAGTTGGTCACACAAAGTCAAATTTAATCAAAATTAGTAAATTACAACTTTAGCCTTAAATTTCACAACCACTTGCCCCGCCCACCACGCGGCCCTACAAAGCCACAATTGGTCACGATTACAAATTTAGTTGCAAAATTCATCCCACTGCACCTTACCCTACCCCAAAAGTTATAGTTGGTCATACAAGGTCACAGTTTTGTCACATAAGGTCATAGTTCAATCACACAAGGTCACAGTTCGGACATATAAAGTCACAGTTCAATCACACAATGTCACAGCTTAGTCACACATAGTAATATTTGACACAAATGTGGGTCACATCACGTCCTCATCCAATGGTCACACGAAGTCACAATTGGTCATAATCTCTAATATAATTGATCACAACCAATCATAATTGCTCACATATTATTTATTTATTGATCACGACTTACGCGTTTCTTAGTCACATATGGTCAATACTTTTTATCATGATTACTTAATTATTGGTCACAATCATTCATAATTGATCACTTATTATTTATTGGTCACAACTTACTTATTTTTTGGTTACGGTTAGCCAATTTTTTTTTGTCACAATTACCTAATAATTGGTCACCTTCTGTGTGACAAGTCGCACAAAATTACATTTAGTCGACAATTTGGTCACAATTATCTATAATTTGTCACAATCACTATTCACCCCACCCCACCCCCACCACTAAAAGGAGGCAAGAACCACCACCATCTTATCACTGCCTGCATCACCAACTCCATCACTACCACCACCAAATCGCAGATCACTTCCCCAAACCAATTATGTCATTGATTAATTCTACTGTAAATAATGTGATAAGCAACTCAGGGAAAGTTGTTGTTTAGATTCCAAATTTGCCAGCACGATTTTTCCATTAGGGTTATTGGCACGAAGCGTCCCTACCTTTGACATGTATTGTGCAAAACATCCCAACGTTATGATTTTTTACACTAAACGTCTCAACCTTTACATTTTCTTGTTGGAGACATCATTTCTGTTACATTTAACACCATTTCACCGTTAAATTGATATTGAATAGTAAATATTTAAAACATGCAAGGGCATTTTTGTCAAAATCAAAATGGCCCATTTATATTTTCTCAAACTCAACGCTATATTTACCCGACTTCATCTCTTTCCTCTACACATCATCACCTAATTCAACGCAAAAAACCCACGCCCATCTTCGCCTGTCCCCGACCGTCGCTGCCTATTTACACTACTCGGCGGTCAAACCAGAGAAAAGAAAAATTATTCACATTAAATTCACAAGTGCCATGATTAACGTCGTCCAGCATAACCTCAGCATTTATTGGACAGAAAAGTAATCGAATTAATGGTTGTGATTATATCTTGTCCAATTTCTCAGCTTTGACTAGAGGATTGGCCTTGGCAATGGCCTCCTTCCCCATGGCCTTGAAATCAAAGGTACATCCTTGTTCCGGGTACCAATGGCTCCCACAGAAGGTGGTCCCACACCTACACCTGAAATCCATTAACCTCACTTTCTTCCTGCGCGTAAAGCACCTGCTAGGTTGGTGTTGCACCACTGGTAGACTTTTCGGGTGAGGATGAAATTGGGGTTGTCACCACCACAGATGACGACGGTGTGACCAAAGGCGAGGATGAAAATAAAGGAGAATCGCCACGTTTGGAATTCTTTTGCTTATCTTTCAAGAAAAGATCCGTGTAGCATTTAGAAGATAAATTTTGAGTAGAGGGCTGCCAAGAAATCCGCAATTATTGATACATAAGTGGTGGCCTTCAGGAGCTTGAAATCCATGCTCTTCTACCTCTAGACCAAAGAAAATATCAGAATTAAAATGTATTCAAAAGGGTATCTAAATCAACCAGAATAGAAGATAATACGGCAATTTCTTATCGAAAATTTTGAAGATTCTTTATGGGAGAGGAGGAATCCATAGAAGAGATGGAGAGAGAAGGCGTGGGTTTTTTTTTTTCGTTGAGTTCAGGTTGATGATGTGTAGAGGAATGAGATGAAGCCGGGTGAAATATAGAGTTGAGTTTGGGAAAATATAAATGGGCTCCTTTTGATTTTGACGAAAATACTCTTGCATTTTTAAATGTTTACTGTTTAATATCAATTTAACGGTGAAATAGTGTTAAATGTAACAGAAAGGATGTCTCCAACAAGAAAATATAAAGGTTGGGACATTTAGGGGGGTTTATTCAATTGAGATTTTGAAAGACATTTAAAGACTTTTTTTGATGGACTTTTTTTAATGGATTTCATTGAATTTGATTGACTTTTATGGATTTATATAGACTTTTAAAGGCTTTCGTGGACATTTATTTAAAAAACTTTCATATACTTTCAAAGACTTTTATAGATTGATTTAAAAGATTTTCAAATATTTTTAAAGACTTTTACAGACTTTTATTTTTTAATTGAAAAATATAAACGCTAATAGATTAATTTTCGTATGATGTGAATATGAATCGTTAATAATAATTATATGTAAAGTGAATTAAAAAAAAAAAAGCGTGAGAAATATAAATAGTTTTAAGACAGAGAAACATTTGTGATTAAAAAAATGGGGGGGAAAATAAAATTGCATTTGATATCGACATAAAAATTGTACTATGTTCATAAAAAATTTTTAGAGAAAATTCTTGAATCACTTTACTTATTATTATTTGTTTTGACACAATTTATTTATTATTTTTCTATAAAATCTTATGGAATTTTAGTTAGATTTATTTTCATAAAAAAATCGATAAAAACGATGAAAAAAAAAGAGAATCCAAATATAAAGAAAAAATATTTAAAATAAAAAAATACAAAAAGTTGAAGAGAAGAGAAATAATGATTTGTTTAGTCAAATGTTTAAGGTTTCTAAAAATAATATGAAAGAAGAAAAATATAGAATAAATAAAATTACAATTTAAAAGAATTTTTTTTTTATAAAAGTCTTTCAAAATCTTGGAGGTTAATGAGAGACAAATAAAGAGATTTTGTGGTTGTACTTTATGTTTAGAAGTTAGTACATAGAGGATTTCGTAGGAGTCTTTAAAAGTCATTGATAATTTGAATAATACGGGACTTTTAAAGACTTTTAAAAGTCTTTATACAATACACCATGACTTTAAAAGACATTTTAAGAGTCTATTAAAATCTAGATTGAATAACTCAATATTTTAATGGATTTAAAAAAGTCTAGATTGAATACCCCTAAACTTTTAAATTCCATCAAAGTCTTTAAATTTCCTTCCAAATCCTAATTAAATAAACTCCCCTTAGTGTCAAAAATCGCAAAGTTAGGATGTTTTGCACAATACATGTCAAATGTAGGTACGCTTTGTACCAATAACCCTTTCCGTTATTTGTTAATTTCATAGCCAGATTTAACTTCATCACCAAAGCACCATTAGCAAGCCTACTCAGAGCATTCTCATCAACTTCATAACTACAATACCACTGTCATGCTGATGCTGCTGGCTGTCACCACCGTCCAGCCTCCGCTGCAGTGAACAGCCACAACCGCTGTCTAAACTAACGATTTGCACCAATTCAACAACCAGGAAGGCACCGCCTAAAATCACTACCGACACCGACTTCGAAACCACTCCCTAAAATCACCACCAACCACCACCGACTTCGAAACTGCATCCCACACATCTACCTACCATATCAAAATTTTCAATACATAAAACTGCCACCACCACCATCGTCTCAAAAATTTCAACACATAAAACCGTCATCTACCTGCGGGCTATTAGATCAGCGACAGTTTCGAAGAAGTGGCGAAGATGAAGAACACATTGACTTCCGCGAAGGAAATGCGCAGCAGTCATCAAATCGTCACTGCACCAGTGCGATGCCACCTCCGTGGTTGCCGTGATTTTCACTGGTTTTGGTTAATTAGAATGGGGAATTCATCACTCTACCGCATCGGACTCCACCATATCTGCTATATTGGACTCCTTGGTGCAATCGCCTTTGTGTCGCCAGAGTTGGAGAGAGACGGCCAATACGGAGAGAGAGAGAGAGAGAGAGAGAGAGAGAGAGAGAGAGAGAGAGAGAGAGAGAGAGAGAGAGAGAGAGAGATCTGTTTGTTTGGGTAATTTTGTATTAATATAATTATATTTAATTAGTTAATTAAATGCATTAACTATAGTGACCGAAAATTTTTCGTTACTTTTAAATAAAATATTATAAAGACGTGTCACTACAACTTACTCCATTTACTTCAAAAGAATATTCGTCTAGTCAATTATTAAGTGAAATTAAATTGATTTTAATTGTAGTCAAATTTCAAATTTGATTAAAAATGTTCTAAGATCGTTATTATTATTATTTTTTAAAATCCAAAAATACAAATTTAAAATTCTTAAAACCCAATTTTTATCCAAATTAAATTCCAGCTTAATTTCTTTTCAAAATTCGAATTTATCCAAGTTTATCAGTCTGATTTCACAGTTATCCTGACAATTATTTTTGGTTAGTCCTGAATTCAACTTTATCTTCTCCCTCATCCAAGCTTATCTGATAGGATTACACAATTTCAACCCAAATCAAACACTAAGGCCCCGTTCTTTTACTGTTTTGAGTCCGTTTTGAGTTTTCAATTTTTGGAAATATCGAAAACGCGTTCACTTTGCCTATTTTCAGAAACGTGTTTTCCAAAATACTAAAAAAAATACAAAGGAAACTCAAAACGAGTTTATTTATTTATTTATTTTTTTAAATGTGAGACACTTCTTTCAATTGAAATTCTTATATTATTTTGTCATTATATATAAATTCATGTTAAGATTTTTTTTTTGTAATTTTTTATTATTATTATTATTATTATTATTATTATTATTTTAAATGTGAGACACTTCTTTCACTGGAAGTTCTTATATTATTTTGTCATTATATATAGATCCATGTTAAGATTTATTTATTTATTTTTTATTTATTTATTTTTTTTAATTTTTTTTTTTGTAAAAGTGAGACACTTCTTTTACTTGAAGTTCTTATGTTATTTTGTCATTATATATATAGATCCATGCTAAGTTTTTTTTTTTTTTTTGTAAATTTTTTATTTTTTATTAATTATTTTTTTGGTAAAAGTGAGACACTTCATCATTTACTTGAAATTCTTATATTATTTTGCCATTATATATAGATCAATTTTAAGATTTTTTTTTTTTTGTAAATTATTTATTTATTTATTATTATTATTATTATTATTATTATTTTTGTAAAAGTAAGACACTTCCTTCACTTGAAGTTCTTATGTTATTTTGCCATTATATATAGATTCATGTTAAGATTTTGTTGGCATGAGATTAAATTTTTATTTAGCTGAATCAATATTAATGATGAATTTATTGACATAGAGAACTAACTGATTTATTAACATTAACATTAATGTAATTCAACAAATCAACTATTTTTTATATATAAAATATCACAAAATAAATATATCAAAAAATTACAAAGTAAACGTATTTTTCAGTTTTCTATTTTTGAAAACAGTTTTCCAAAATCACAAAGAGAACATGTTTTCAGCAATCCCAAAACAAACAACCAAAATCCAAAATTCAAAACAAAATCCAAAACTCAAAATCCAAAATCGAAACACGAAGAGAACGGCCCCTAAACTTTTCCACCATTATAACTCAATTCACATCTGAACTCACCCCTCTCAACATCAATTCCAGCTCACGGTAATTCCTCTCTCTGGTTATTGTTTCTACCTAGCAAAATTCTAGTACGTACATCACCAGATTCCACTACCAACCTAAATCAACAGACTGCAACTCCAATAAGCAACTCCACAACCTAGTGGTCACTACCACGACCACAACCAACACCAAACCACAAGCTGCACTCAATGGAAACCAGTCACTACCTTCTGCCGCCAACCCAACCGTACGATTGCCAACCAGAATCTCCCCGGAAGCGGCCACCACTATTACCACCCAAACCATCGGAATCACCATCATTAGCCAAGTAACCAATCCCACTGCCCAAACTCTGATTTTCCACAGACGACATTGCAACCTAAATTCAAACCTAGTATCACCAATCCACGCCATAATCAAGACTACCCTTCTCTCAAACCAAAATCACCGCCACCGCCACCACCTCCTACAACTTCTGCACAACCCCAATCAAGAAAAAAAAACCCAAGAATCAAAATACCCACACACTTACCTTGACCGCCGCATTTTTGGCTAAGCAACCGCCGGAAAAACCAACAAACCCAGCCTCGGTCTACCTTGGTTTAGGACCTACCTCGCACCAAAATCATTAAACCCTAACCCTATGCATGCCCATGCCGCACACCGCCACTTGACGGTGGTGTTTTTCGAGCAAAATTGCCGGTAGCGGACCGGGTGCGAGAGAGAGCGATTCCCGTCGCCAGCTCTTTGTCTCTTCTCCTCTTTGCGTGAATGAATCACACACAGACACACACACACACACAGAGAGAGAGAGAGAGAGAGAGAGAGAGAGAGAGAGAGAGAGAGAGAGAGAGAGAGAGAGAGAGAGTTTTCTTTTAAAAATTGATTTTGTGGAAATTACACCTTATCCCCAACTTTGAAAAAAATATTTAAAATGCAGTCCTTATATTTTAAAAGTTTTAATTGCACTTTCAAAAGTTATTATTTTAGCCCCTGAAGTTTTAAAAAAAATTTGTGGTCAGCCTTTCCATTTCTGAAATAACTATTTCAGCCCTAGACTTTTAAATTTCAATTTTCTATAAAGTTTCAATTTAGTCCTAAAATTTTATTTATCACTTTAGTTTAAAATTTGGAAATACTAATTTTATCAATTTTCTCTTGGCTAGACGAATCATTTGGAGAACTAAAAGATTGACGTGCTTTTTCCCCTCCACTTTTGTGAACTCGTTAAGTTTGAGGTAGGCTCGCCCCCACTTATTAGTTTAGATTATAATTGCATGTCTTTATATGGATTTACGTGATTATATACTTAACTGCATGAAGCGAGACGAGAATATGTCTTATGAGATAAATTGAGAAATTATGTTATGCATGTCATAACTTATATGCTTTATTGCATGAGACAAGAATATGTTCATTTGCATTCCTTATGTGATGCTTATGATGAGAATTTGAGAATGTCTAAGTAATATTTGCATAATTTCATGTTCAATTATTCTGTAAATTAATTATTGGAGATGAGTCCACTGAGTATTTCTTTTTGAAATGCTCGCCCCATTATTTTAACAAATTTTGCAGATTTCGGAGATGGTGGCGAATGAGGGGCAATAATGACAAATCATTAATAGAAATTATTTTAAAATTGTGTTATGAACTACATTATTTCATTGTGTTTGGAATATAGAATTTTACAAATTTCACCAAGTTATTTATTTTATTTGAATTTTCGTCTCATTTTTAAATCAATAAATATGATGTTTTGAGATTTTATTATTTTCCCGCAATAAATTTTATTCAAAAGTTAGTTTTTAAAGAAAGAAGTGGCGTTCATGGTTTCACAAAACTCGGGCCGTCACATTAACACCTGAAATTTAGAAAAAAATGTACTCCATCAAATTTTTAAATTGCATCTTTGAAAGGCATCGTCCATGTAATTTTCCCTATTATAAATCTCTAGTGGTTAGGTAAGGGTTTTCTAAACCTGACCCATACCCTATCTAAAATATTAGCTATATTTGCCGACCCTGAAGTGTGAATTTCCATGATTGATGAATTTAATCCATACCCCCTACCCATTGTCATATCTAAGTGGTGGTTATGAAAATTAATTTGTTTGTTTTTTTAGTTGTTACAGCCACGACAAACGTTATGCCACGTGTAATGAATGAATACTATTAGTCTTCACTATGAACAACATTACCCTTCGTGAAAAATGTGCAATCTCAAGAAAAAAACGAGGTTGATGACTCAAATATATAATTTGAAAGTTCTACATTGTCTAATTTTAATTGTTTTACAAATACCGATAAAATTAAAGGTAATTGGTGCAAATCTCCTTGACTTTTGCCTATATTGTGGAATACCCCTTATCGTTTCATTTTAGTGAAAACCACCTAGATGTTACAAACCTTGCGAAATATCCCCTACCATTCGATTCCGTTATGTTAGGCTTTAAATCCACTTAAAAGGGCTAAAATTGAAAGCAATAATCGCACATGTGGTCACATTTTTTTTCCTTTTTAGTTTATAAACAAATGTTTCATTCGTGTCACCCAAAATCTAAAACACTTAAGAATTAGGTCCCGTTCTCTTTACTGTTTCCGTTTTGATTTTTGGAAATATCGAAAACGCGTTCACTTTACCCATTTTCAGAAACGCGTTTTCCAAAATATTAAAAAAAAAATACAAAGGAAACTTAAAACGAGTTTATAGCGTTTTGAATATTTTGTGTTAAAAAATCCAAAATGACCAAAACGAGCGTTTTGAATTTTTTTTTTTTTTTTTTTTTTTTTTTTTTTTTGTAAATGTGAGACATTTCCTTCACTTGAAGTTCTTTTATTATTTTGTCATTATATATAGATTCATGTTAAGATTTTTTTTTTTGCAATTTATTTATTATTATTTTTTAAATGTGAGACACTTCCTTCACTTGAAATTCTTATATTATTTTATCATTATATATAGATCCATATTAATATTTTTTTTAAATTTTTTTTATTTTTATTTTTTGTAAAAGTGAGACACTTTCTTCACTTGAAAATCTTTTGTTATTTTGTCATTATATATAGATTCATGTTAAGATTTTTTTTTTTTTTTTTTTTTTTGTAAAAATGAGACACTTTATTCACTTGAAATTCTTATATTATTTTGCCATTATATATAGATCCATTTTAAGATTATTTTTTTTTCTGTAATTTTTTTTTTTTTTTTTTTTTGTAAAAGTGAGACACTTCATTCACTTAAAGTTCTTATATTATTTTCCCATTATATAGATCCATGTTAAGATTTTTTTTTTTTTTGTAATTTTTTTATTATTATTATTATTATTATTATTATTATTATTATTATTATTATTATTATTTTTTTTTTTGTAAATGTGAGATACTTCCTTCACTTAAAGTTCTTATGTTATTTTGTCATTATATATAGATCCATGTTAAGATTTTGTTGATATGAGATTAAATTTTTGTTTAGCTGAAACAATATTAATGATGAATTTATTGACATATAGAATTAACTGATTTATTAACATTAAAATTAATGTAATTCAACAAATCAACCATTTTTTACATATAAAATATCACAAAATAAATATATCAAAAAATTAGAAAGTAAACGCATTTTTCAGTATTCTATTTTTGAAAATAGTTTTCCAAAATCATAAGAAGAACATGTTTTCAGCAATCCCAAAACAAACAACCAAAATCCAAAATTCAAAACAAAATCCAAAACTTAAAATCCAAAATCGAAACACAAAGAGAACGGCCCCTTAGTTTTTCATCTTTCTCTTCCTCAAATCATGTCTCCACTCACCTCCAAATCAAATAAAAAAGGGAAGAACTGGGGAATTTTGTGTGAACACGGTCTGATTTGGACGATTTGAGACATATTTTCAAATCAAACTATTTAAAGCAGTTTGACATTTTTCCAAATCAAACTAAACAATTTCATTTTACAAACCAAACCAAACCAAACCAAAATATTTTTTGAGGTTTGGTTCGATTTTAATCCACGGTTTACTTATCGACATAATTTAACATATTTTAGATGTCAAATTAATTCGTATTTTTATTTTAATATATAAAGCTAAATTATAAGTTAATATGAGCTAAAATATGTTAATACGCTACAACAAAGTTAACATTTTATGATGTGCATTGCATGCCGTAAAAGCATTTTTACGATGTGCGGCCTCATGTCGTAAAAGGTCATGCCATAAAAACTTGTATTTTTCTTAGATTTGTATATAAGCATAGATGTCATGTTATAATTCCAAACTAGTTAAACATAAATAGAGACCACTTGCCTCGAGAATTGACCGACTTATTTTCCTCAAACAACAGCCTTACGCCCACCAATTGCAAGAGGAGAAGCCTGAAACATCGATTGATATAGAGTATAAAACTGAAATGATCAAATTTTAGAGCAACTCGTGGAGATTAAGCTTGAGTCAAATTAATATGACACTGCAATTACAACTTCTTAAACATATAAATGCATCAGCTACCAAACTCACTTCTTTAAATAGAAGAAAAAGGAAAAGGAACTCACTTCTTTACAACCTTTGTTGAACAATACTAGCCAGAAATGAGCAGTTTCTGGCAGATTTGGAGCCACAAAAAATAGTCAAAATAAGGGAAAATTGTATAATTTCACAGCAACCTTACTAACCTAACCTCTATGCTCTATCTTCTATCTTCGAGGTTTTGTTCTAAGTTGAGGAATGGACTAAAATCACATTTTTTCTCCAGAAGAAGTCTATCATTACCACTCTAAAGAGTCTTAATCACTTGGAGAAAATTATCACAATATAAACCAACAAGTTTAATGTAATTAAACGGAACCCAGATTGAGGATTTTCATCCTAAACCAACAATATCTCGTAAGTAACAAAATGGTTTACTGAAAAAAGAAATAGTACAGGAAAAAGAACACAACCAAAAATATATACTTTCACTCTGAAGAAGAAGAAGAAAACGATAAGAAGAGAAGATTTTAGGACTTACCTCAAAGTAGCCTTACTCGCCTTTGCTCTCGTTGTTGTGTAAATTAGAAGTCTCAGCCTTAGCCTCCTACCCTATGCTCTCACTGCCGTGGGCAGGGGCGGAGGCAAGGGGTGGCTATACTGGGCCATGGCCCACCCCAAAATCTGAAAAACCTTTAGTGCCAAATAAAAAAAAAAATTCTTCATTGGCCCAGTCCAAAAGTCCTCCAGGCCCACCCCATGTCTTGAGCCTGGCTCCGCCCCTGGCCGTGGGTTTTGGGAAATGGATTTGTCGGCAACTGAAAAGAAGAAACGAGAAGAAGAAGAAGAAGAAGAAGAAGAGGAGGAGGAGGAGGAGGAGGAGGAGAAAAATCGAGACAACGTAGGAGAAGAAGAGGGAAGAAACACGCCCTATTTTTTCTGGCGTGGGATTTTGAGGACTTCGTCTTATTTCTAGCTTATGCCATGTTTGGTGTTAAATTATTACGGCGTGCTTAAGCACATTGTGTTTGGGATAACATATTCAAGGCGTGCTTATGCACTCAGTTAAATTTTTTGTTTTTTTTTTGTTTTGCACGCTGTTAAAAGTCGCGGTTCATTGTAGTAAAATGCCACTTTTGTTGTAATGACATTCTTTGATTCATTCTTTACTTTGCTACCCTTGTATTGGATTGACAATAAAAGCATTATGATGAGTGAATAATTTCATTAAAATGTGGGAGCATATTTTTAGATTTTCAATTGTTGATGTACACTAAACATTATTTGATGATTTGACAACTCTAGTCAATGATTTGAGTTGTTCTTCATTTTCAGCAGTTCATTGTAGTTACGATTTATTATTATATTATATTATTCAATTTTCTTGCTTAGCATAAACTTTTTACCGTGCATACACGGCCTAAATTGCAAGCTAGAAAACTTTTGTACAATCTTTTACAAGGATCATCACAATCCAATGAAATGCAATGAAAATGAATAAAAATATAAACTAGAAAAGATATAAATGAGAATTTAGTTTTAATAGTTAAATTTGACTTTTTTTAGGAGGAAAATAGTAAATTCAAATTAATAAAATTAATTTTTAATTAAAAAACTCAAAGCCGTTTGGTTTTATTTTTTTGCGGTTTTTAGAAATCAAAACCTAAACCAAACCATTTTGAAATGGTTTGGTTCGGTTTGAAAGAAAAAATCACGAGTCCATATGGTCTTAAACCAACGAGTTATGTTCAATTTGCGGTTTTGGAATTTTTTTGTGCAGCCCTAGTTTAAAGCGGTTTGAAATTTTTCGGAATCAAACCAAACAATCTCACATTTGAAATCGAACCAAGTCAAACCTCTTGTTGCAGTTTGATTCGATTTGACGATTTATTTGTTCACTCCTAATAAAATTTCTTACGGGGGTGTCCCCAATATGGATTTTGAAGGAATTTAAAATTCCATAACATTCCACGTATCCTCAATTTGAAATTTTATAGAATCTTTTAAAATCTAAGGTCCTCAATAAGGATTTCAATTGATTCTATAAAATTCTGGTATCCTCAAACATTAATAGATTTCAGTGGATTTCTTAAATTGATGGAATTAAATGGATTCTGATAGATTTGAAAGCATAAATATAAAGGAAAAATTCTTCTACAAATCCAACCATTATCCCTCGGAATTCCAATTCCACCATTTTCTTCCAATAAATAAAAAAAGAAAAAAGAAAATATATCTGACAGATCTCACACATCGCACGTCTCTCTCCCTCAAAGCCCAATACCTCATTTCCTTCCATTTCCCTTCCCACAGCCCAGCCATTCTCCATTCTCCCCCAATATCCCTAATCAATCTCACTATCCCCTGTTCTGCCGAAGCCTACATCCGAAAAAACTCATTCTTCAAGAGAAGGGACACAGTTCTTTTGGTAAGATTTTTGTAAAAAAAATATGCATATATTACAGATTTTTGGAGCTTTGTGAATTAACTATGATTTAGATGGATTCCATTCCTTTGTCCATCAACTACTAATTTTGAAAGATTTGGAGCTTGGGGTGCAACAAATGAAATGTTAAGGTAAAATTTACAAATATTTGAAAGATTTGAGTTTTTTGCTGCAATTATCCCATAAATAAATTAACTCATAAGATCATTTTTGGTCACGAAAGAATAGGAAGGACTAGTCAACCAGAACTATTCTACAAGATCTTCAATTAACGCAAAAGTGTGGAACAGTGGAAGGGAAAGGGAAACAAGTTGGATTGTCATAATGTAGTTCTCGTCGTACTGCGTACATATAAAAATTATATGAATGTCTTGATAATAATAAAAATTAAATTACAACTCAATTATTTATGTTATTAGTTTTCATTTTTTTTCTCAAACAAATATTTATTCTAAAAATTACTGTATAATTATTTACTGCAAAGGACATAAGCTAACTTGTAGGGTTTAACCTGCTTAGTTCGTGAATGGGTAATAAATTGTTCAAAAATTCTCTCAAAATCTATCCTTTTTTTTTTAAACCTTTGAAAATCTTTTTTAAAATAAAAATATAATATAATTCCACAATGTAAACTTATATGTAACCATAAAATGAATAATAAAATCTTATGTTTAATAATTTAGGTTGATCTCGACCAAAATCCTTTTTTCTTTGAGTCCATCTTATGTTATTTAGCCCCTGTTTGAGACCCGATTTTTGAAATTCAATTTTTTTTTTTAAAACTGAATCTCAACCATCCATTATTAGTCAAGTATATAACATATAATTTTTCAAAAAATTTTAAATCACACATTCTTTAAAAATCACAAAAACTCAACAAAACTCTATACCAAACACGGGCTTAATGTGAGCTACAAGATTAGACCAATATCGAAATACTTTAGTCACCTTTAAAATATGTAAATATTCGAATTTGACAAATAGGTTCGTAACCAACGAAAAGATAATTACTTATGATACTTAAAAAAAAGTGTAGCGTGATAAAATATTTCTTACAAACTATACTTTTAAAAATAAATTAGATTGGGCTAAAATAATTAAGTGGTCAATTAATAAATAATTATTAGTCAAGTGTACAAAACATTCTATTTTGTCAAAAATTGACTTGGAACATTAGGAATTGTGGTAGTGAGTGGCAAACTAATTACATTCTTTCGAATCTCAAGATAAAGTTTGTTTTTAAAATTAAAACTTCCTATAGCTACGTATATATTTCTATTTTCTTTTCCCTTATTTCAGCAATCAGAAAATGATATATTCATGGTGCTCTGTTTTATCTCTATTCCCCTGTTTCATCAATCAGAAAATGATACATTCATTGACCATTGTGCTCTGTTTTCTTGAGTGCCATAAAAACAAGGTGGGCTAAAAGCACAATCGGCAATCATCCTCTCAAATATTATATATATGAAGAAGAGCAATACAACAACGACACAAATGGTTCAACAACATAGGATAGGATAATGTGGCATGAAGATTGATGATATCCAACAGAAAGAAAATACAACAGAGCAGAGGAGAAGAATCGGTAGCCGAGTTGATCAAATCATGGACTAATTAAAGCTTTGATGCAGTCAAGCTTCTTTTAACTTTTCAAAGATAGACTTGAAGATTCTGCGCTTGATGGCTCCTCGGATGGGAATGCTCCTCATTTTCACTTCACTATATGCTTTTTCTTTCTGCAATATTGTCTGTGAGTGAGAGAGAGAGAGAGAGAGAGAGAGAGAGAGAGAGGGAGAGAGAGATGGTTAGAGCCTAGAGGATGAAGCTTACTATAAAGCCCTTCAATTTGGTATGGGTATCTGTCCCGGTGACATAGACACCTGGTCGTTTAAAACGTCAAAATGCCTTTTTATCATTTCTATCATGAATTGCTCATATTACAAAAAATAAAAAAATTTAATCTAAGGTGACTTAAAAAATAGATAATGTAAACTACTTCTTCTACATCTAGATGCTCCGTTAAACTTGATGACTCAAGATTTTTTAATTATTTTAATCATTTTGTGAATGAGTTAGTAATTTTAAATTTAAACAATGTCACATAATAAATAAATTTAAGATTAATTTTTTTAAAAAAATATGCACTTTAATAAATTTAATTTATCAAAAAAACTGTCACTAAATAAAATTATATAAAAATATTAGTCATTAAAACGTCTTAACAAAATAACTATAAAAAAAATAATAATTAAGATTCATAAAGAATTTTTTTTAGCAATAATGTAAAAAAAAAAAATATAATAATAAAAAAAAATCTTATAATGAATTTAACTACCGAAATCAAATATTGCCCAAGAAAACAACATTTATAGTTTATGATAACGAAAAGTTTTCGATTATTCTAATTATTTTGTGAATGAATAATTAATTTTAAATTTTTTTAAAAAAAAGTCCCATAATCAACATTTTTTAAATGTAGAACAAATTGATAAGTATATTTTTGTATTTATCTAGGCTTTAAATTTAGACAATTCTAAGTATTTTAGAGTTTGATATCGCTTAATTTTGTATTTATTTGATTGTTTCAGGAAAAATTCGAATTTGGACATATTATGAACACGACAAGATTAAACAAAATGAACACTAAATATTAGTAATAACAACATGATGTGTGTAATCTCTTTGATAATCGTACAATTTAATGCAAAATAATCATTCGCATTCAGACTAAGAATAGATTCAGATAACGTTTATGGTATTTTTTATCTATCTTGAAAAGGAAAATTAAATACCATTATCGAACAGATGTTAAAAGGTAAAGAATCTTTTATGAATTTATATGTAATATTATTTTATTAATAAATATTTAATTGAAAAGATGAGAGAAAAAAGTGTGTTTTGTTTATAATGAGATCAAACATGAGCTTTAACATTTTATACATTGACATTTTACATGTCAAGTTTCTAAGAAAAATACTCAAACACGAGTGGAAAGTAAAATATGAATTTAGCATAATTTTCTTTCATTGTATTATAAAATGAAATGATTATTTGACTTTCCTTTTTCCTCTTTTTACAGTCATAGTTATTTTATTTCTTCTACCATGAAATGCAAAACTTGAGAAAGAGTCCCACCCCCTACTTCCCTTTGGGAAAGAGAGATTGACTTTTTTGACAAATAACTTTGACTTGTATCCAAGACAAATAACATTGAGGAAAATATTATGAGTAATTCTAGTAAGATTTTTTTGATGATATTTTTAAGTGATAATGTGACATGTCACATATTTATTGGGTTGTAAAAATAATTATCTCACCACATACTTTGTCATCCATCACTCAATAAATTTACATCATTTTACATGAATATTATTTAAAAATATCTCCCTATAATTATTGAAATATTATCAATGTTGAGATTGAAGTTGCGGCTATCAACACGTTTACTCCAAGACAAAGGACTTTTGATGCCTCAGATGTTCACGCCATTAAGTTTTATTTTCTGTATTTAATTTATCAATGTATCCCGTATATTTTGTTCCCGTATCACATGCTCTACATAAACCAAAAGGCATGAACTACAAATCAAAATGATAACAAGTGCTTGAGTAGAAGCAAGTCTGATCTTGTACTTTAATTCGAGCAATCGCTTCTTGTCCAACCTACAAAAATTGGGCTATTTTCTTTGCCCAATCTCATTCCTCGTAGGCTTAAGTTGAACGTCTCCCTTGATTTGTAACAAGTTGATGCATTAGATTGCCAAGGTCAGGCATGTCTTACTACAAAATTCTCAATTAAAATTAGTACTAACACCAAACATTAATAGAAATTCTTAAGTACTACTATTGATTTGTACAATGTCGCACAAATTAAATTAGAAACCAAAAATTGCCACAAATATATGTAGACTCACGCTAACTACCCAATCATCAGAATCGGGATCTTAGGTATTTGAATTGAAGTAAGAAATAGTCGTTTTTGAGTTGTCGTAATTAATCAGGCAATGGGTTTCTGTCAAGTTGGCTAAGAAGGTTACCTCCTTCTGCCCCTTTATTTCATAATACGTATAGCTATAAGGGTTTTGGTTATTGGTGGTGAATTATACGATTGAAGAAATATTTTCTTTCGGTTATCTTTTTAGTTATAGAATTTCGTTCTTCTTGACGAATAATAGTGATTCTTGGAAATTTTGTTATGGAAGTCTATGTTCTATAATACTATGTTTGTTTTCTGGAAAATATATGTAGACTGTCATTACACATTGAAAATAAATAAAAGTAAAGGTTTTAGATTGTTGTGACTTGTGAGGTAAGTTTGCTAGTTGTGTTGATGCCAAGGGGCGGCATCATAATTGATTTCACTAAATTCTAATTAATTGAGATGGTAAACCAAATTTTAACCCCTGCACTCGAGGAAATAAGAATTAAATCAATAATTCCTAAAGCTGATTTTATTTTATTTTTACTCACCAATAATAATTTTGTAGATATTCACAATTACCTTTAAAATGTTCTATGCCATGATTTGAAAATTGCAGAATATGTTGTCTCGTATACTAATGTAGAAGAGGAGTGATATATACCGCAACCGTATTCAATGCACTTGACAGTGATTTTTTCATTATTTACTTTTATCATCAAAATATGAAAACATAATGTGATGTTATGTCTGTTTGATGAAGAAATATTTACGTGCCAGGTCTCAATGGAGAATGCATTTTTTTATTTTTATTTTTAACAGTTAAATTATTTCAAATTGAATGGATTGAGGTTATTTTTCAACTTTTTCTTCAAGCAGGAGATGGAGATCTCATTGATAGGGCTTAAAAATGCTAGGAAAACATCATTTGTAAATGTTGTTGTTGTAAGTAAATCTACATGTTCACTACTTATCCTTCCATAAATTTGTGTACTTTTTCCCCCAACTTTTCATTTATCTGGTAAAAAAAATTGTGCATTTACTTTTTTTTTCTTAGACTGGTGGATATAATGAAGACATGATCCCTATGGTAACTTTTCTTCTTAAAATTCCTTCCAGCATCTATTTTTGCTTATTGTGCATAAGTGTTTTGGCTACTCCTCCTAATAAAGTTGACATTTTAAGATGGATCACAAAATGTTAACATGGTGCTCATTTAGCTTCAACGAGCAATTCGATCCGAATAAGACTAAAAAATGAGCATACAAATTTCAAGATTGATTTGCTTTAACAAGTCACCATCTTTTGGAACATGTTAAGGGATAAATATTTCACATCAAATAAAGATGAAAAACATAGACCGGATTATAAGGATTTGTGCCACTCATCTTAATAAGGTTAACCTTTTAAGATGAATCCCAAAATTTTAACAATGGTTGACTATATACTAGGATATTAAGGCATTTAATGATATTTATTATGAATTTGAACCTTCAGGTATGGTTTAATATGCTCAAGGTCACTAAAGGGAATGTCACAATAAAGATGTGGGATCTTGGAGGTCAACCTAGATTCCAGAGTATGTGGGAGCGATATTGTCATGTAGTTTTTGTAGTAGTGTATGCAGCTACGTCTAACTAAAGACAAATTTTCTATTTATACATGTTTTACTCCCAACATTACCATCACGACAAGGTAATTAATGTTTTTAACACGATTTGATGCATTTATGTTATTTATGTTGCCAATCATGATAACATCAGCATGTCCCAAGAGAACTCCACGATCCACTAAGTAAACCAACACTCAGTGATATTCCTTTACTGGTATTAGGAAACAAAATTGACAAGGCTGGAGCCCTATCTAATGAGTAATGAGGGATTGACTCATCAAATGTAAGTAGAGAAAGACACATTTGTGTCCAGTTGCAGGTTTGTTTATTTGGCTTCTGGATTTGAAATCTAAAAGTGATAGATAGGTGTGCTGCTTTATGATTTCGTGCAAGAATTAAACCAACATCAACCAGGTTATCAAACGGCTTCAAGTCAAAGAGTTAAGGCTTGGGCTCTATACTTTAATTTTGTGTTATAGAATTTTAAAAAGATATATTTCTAGATTTTTCTTATTAGACTGACTACATATTAATCTGTGGCTGATTGGGTTTTTGGTGCGTATTCATTTTTTTGTTACTTTATTTTATTTTTGTTATTTAATTAAAGGACATGATTGTTGTTTTCACAAGTTTAATAGCTTTTTGGATGGACACTTTTTTGGTGTATCTCTGATGAGGGGTCTAAAGTTCCTACACCAAATTGGTTGTAATTTTTTATTTTTCATTATGCCCAACGCTTTGTATTAAAAAACATTGTAATTCATTCTATGATGAGGTTCGAAGCGCGGAAGAAATGTCGGAAAGTTCTGAATTCAGGTTGTGGTTGGACGGATCAATCATGACCCAATATTCACGATGCGATGACTCGACGATGCGGAATAAAGAACCACGATTTTCGAAACGCCACAAGGATTTGCCCAATTTCCTTGATAAGTCTCTGATTTGAACGCCACAAATATTTTCAAGAAATATTTGATAAATTCGGTATTTGAACGCCACAAGAAATATTCTTGATAAGTTCGAAAACATAGGAATCCACCTATATCATTTATTGAATCCTCAATAAAAACTGTTTATATCAAAATCAAAGTCTCAAATCTGAATTACAATGAATGGAAATGAATATAAATAAGTAAAATAACCTAGCCGCTAATTGACTCAAAATAGAATTCTAATTAGACTAAAATTCTAAAATAGGCAAACAACTAATTAAAAACAAAATTTAACCTAAAAATACGCAAAAACCTTAATTTTCGTCTGCATAATTGACTTGCTGTTTTGAAGCCCCAAATGATGGAATTTGGCCATAAAATCAGTCGGCTCAAGAGCTTTAGCCCATGAGTTTTGCTTAGTGGCCCATTTCTACTCGAAAAACACATATTATGCATCTAATTTCGACATGGCTGATTTGATTGCACTTTTATTTGGCTTGAATATTTAACTTTTTCCGTCAAGCCTGCTATGACTCCGATTGTCGAGGGTCCGGAACACATCATACCCTCTTTCTTTAGGATGATTCGTCCCGAATCATAGCTTTGTTCCTATTGTTTCACTTCACCTCCTGGATCAAACGGAAAATTTCTCTTACCATTGCACATGATCAACCAAAAATATTCTGCAACGGGGGTCGCGTGAATGACTTAAAGTTGAAACACCTTTGGACATTGATGGTGTTGCCCAAATTTCCACGTACCATTAACCTGGAAGAAAGAATTAAATAGAATGGGGAGAGGTCTTATTATTTTCATGAGGTATAAGGTATGGATCCTTGTATACATGATTAATCACAATCTCCAATTCTTCTTTAAGAACCACGAGGCCCTCCTCTTCACCTCGTTCTTCCTTTGCATCTTCAACCACTTTTTCAAAATTTTTACTTTCAAATTCAATCACATCTTCTACCTCCAAATTTTTATCACTAATTTCATGCACTCTCTCAACGGTATTCAAATGTGGATCTACCAATTCAAAGCTCGAATTTTGAAGTTCTACCTCAACCCCTAATTCATTCCTCTTATCTTCAACAATTTCATTCCTAATCAATTCCTCGCTTCCCAACTCCACCTTTTCCTCATCAAATTTTGGAGTTTGTTTATTTGTTTTTAATTTCAACTCTCCCCCTTCTTATCAATATCCTTATCCCCACGATGCCTCCTATTACACCACTTTTCACTCTCCTTCCTTACCCTTCGTGAATCTTCTAGTGCTTCCTCTAATGTCAACCCATATAGTACGCATGTTTTCCCTTTCTTAAGAAATTGGTATATGTGCATACTCTTATCATAAACAGCCTCCCTCCTATATCTCCAAAGTTTTCCCAATAAAATATGATAAGATTTTAATGGCACTACATCACACCATACATCCTCACTATACCTTCCCTGGGTGATAGGCACTAGAACTTGTTTGGTTACATTGAAATTCCCAAACTCCCTCATCCACGTCATCCTATAAGGTTTATAGTGTGGTTCTAGGGGCAATCCTAATTTCTCAACCACGGTGCTACTAACGAAATTAGTAAAACACTTTCCATCAATCGCCAAACTGCACCCCTTATGATCCACATAACATCCAGTTTGGAATAAAGAGCTCGAATCATAATCCATTCCTTATGTGGCATTTCAAAAATTCAATAACGAAGATGATTTAGACATCAAATAGCAAGAACGACTTTCATTGACTTGGAAGGAAATGAATATCAAGAATTTTAAAGAAACTCAAGAAAGTGGTTCTTGATTTTGGAATAACTCTTTTTTTTTTTTTGAATAATGAATTTTCGGAATTAAATAAAAAATAATTTTTTTTTTAATAAATCCGAAAATTCGACACGAACGCAACAAAACAAACGGAACAGGATTTTTATAAGAATCGAATAAAACAAACACTTTGGAATTTTTGTTGGATTTTTATATGGATCAAAAACTGAAAAATTTTACTGACACGAAGAACAAGAAATCTCAAAAAATTGAAAACAAAACACTCAACAAGATATGGATAATTCTTATGAAATAATCGATGATAAACATAAGAATTAAACTTGATAGAAAAACCTGAATTCAGAGTCCAGCTCTGATACCAGATGATGAGGTTCGAAGCGCGGAAGAAACGTTGGAAAGTTCTGAATTCAGGTTGTGGTTGGACGGATGAATCATGACCCGATATTCACAACACGATGTCTCGACGATGCGGAATAAAGAACCACGATTTTCGAAACGCCATAAGGATTTGCCCAATTTCCTTGATAAGTCTCTGATTTGAACGCCACAAATATTTTCAAGAAATATTTGATAAATTCGGTATTTGAACGCCACAAGAAATATTCTTGATAAGTTCGAAAACATAGGAATCCACCTATATCATTTATTGAATCCTCAATAAAAATTGTTTATATCAAAATCAAAGTCTCAAGTCTGAATTACAATGAATGGAAAGGAATATAAATAAGTAAAATAACCTAGCCGCTAATTGACTCAAAATAGATCTAATTAGACTAAAATTCTAAAATAGGCAAACAACTAATTAAAAACAAAATTTAACCTAAAAATACGCAAAAACCTTAATTTTCGTCTGCATAATTGACTTGCTGTTTTGAAGCCCCAAATGATGGAATTTGGCCATAAAATCAGTCGGCTCAAGAGCTTTAGCCCATGAGTTTTGCTTAGTGGCCCATTTCTACTCGAAAAACACATATTATGCATCTAATTTCGACATGGCTGATTTGATTGCACTTTTATTTGGCTTGAATATTTAACTTTTTCCGTCAAGCCTGCTATGACTCCGATTGTCGAGGGTCCAGAACACATCATTCTATATCATTTTTTTTTTCAAGTCTGCTAGTAGCCTAGTACTCACTGGTGTACTAACCAGTGTACAAACACAGGAGATATCTTGAGATTTCATGAATTTTTTATGAAGCAAAATATTGTGATATTTTGAATAAAGCAAAACAAAAAAATCTCAGATCTTGCAAAACCACTACCATACTTCTCTAACTACCCGTTTCCATTCTCATATCTTGTAAAACCACTTCTCTACCTAGCTGCTTCCATCACCATTCCGCCACACCAGACTTCACCCACATTATCCGTCGACCATAACCAAGGTAAAGATCTAAGCTTCTGACTTTCCAATCGGTTAATTACAGGTACACTTTCTCCAATTTTTCAGCCACTATCCCGAATTCTAACAATGGCCTCGTTTGTGACAACATCCTCCTTTTCTGTCTACCTGTGGTTACTGTCAACGTTGTAGGTCACCTGCAACTTCATCCATTTTTTCCGACGAAGGTAAGCAAAATTGTTAGCTCAAATGGATACAAAAGTTCTGTGTCTTATCATTAATCTGTGAACCAGAATGAGTGTGTACATTGTGCTTAAATAATGGTTATGCATCTGTGAACTAGAATGAGAGTGTGCATTGTGCTTAAATAATGGTTGTGCATTTGTGAACTAAGACCATTGTGCATTGTGCATCTACGAACTGAAATCAGTATCTGGGCATTAATCTATGATTGAAATGCATATTATAATTTTTCTAAGTAATGCCTTATCTAATGAGTGGAAATTGCAGTGTGTGTGTTGATTCAATATCCTCTCGATTATATATGTCCAAAATTTTTTGTAGGTATGTTAATATTGTTTTCGGACGACGATGAGACTTTGAATGTAAATTGCTTAGTTCGTTGATGATGGCGCACTTGAAAAATTGATGTAGTAGTGGAAGTTGGTGATGAGGTGGATGAAGATATGTCATTTGACGAATGTGATGATATTGTTCCAAAAGTTGGGATGAAGTTTAGTGTGGTTTTCCTGTTAGGAAAAGAAGTTCGATAAAAGGTGAATATGGATTGATAAGATATGCGACGTATACATGTGCTCGAGAAGGTCAAAGATCTAGTTTGACAAGCGGTCCTTAAAGCTTGAACCAACCATTCAATCTGCTTGTCACGCTGTTTGTCTGCTATGGTTGAGATATCTGGAATGTGGGTAGTGACGAAAGTTATTCTAGAGCATAACCATTGTTCTAGTCCTTCAAAATCTAGGTTATATCGTTGTAATTGACAAATCAGTGAACAAGCAAAGCAGAGGCTTGAACTCAATGATATTGCTAGAATTCCAATGAACAAAATTTTTAACTCATCTGTGGTTGAGGATGGAGGATATTAAGAAATGTCATTTATAGAGAAGGATTGCATAAATTACGTTGATAAGGTAAGGTGTCTAAGGCTGGGGAAGGGGATGTTGTTGTTATCCAAGCGTACTTTTCAAAAATGCAAGCAAATTGTCCTGAATTTTATTTCAGTGTGGATTTGGATGAAGAATGTCGATTGAGGAATGTGTTCTAGTGTGACAATAGGTGCAAGGTGCAGAGGGGCATATAAGGAATTCGAGGATGTAGTAAACATTCGATACCACGTACTTGACAAATAAGTATGACATGCCATTTGCTCCTTTCTAGGAGTGAATCGTCATGGACAATCGATGTTACTTGGATGTGGTTTTCTATCTAATGAAGATACAAAAACATTTGTGTGTGTTTTTAGGAGTTGGGTCGAATGTATGGAGGGTCAAGCCCCGATGGGCATCACCAATGATCAGGACAAAGCCATGCAGAATGCTATAGAGATAATATTCCCAAGACAAGGAACATGTAGTGTTTTTGGCGTATACTTAACAAATTACTTGAGATATTTGGGTTTCATAGTCAAAAGGCCTCCATATTATCATATATGCACAATGCAGTTTATGATTCTCAAGATCCAGAGCAATTTGATGAATGTTGGACATCAATGATTAATATGTACATCCTCCAAGATAATGTATGGCTTGCTGGACTGTACATGGAACGATATCATTGGGTACCTTGTTTCTTGAGGACTAACTTCTGGGTGGGCATATCCACAACGCATCGCGGTGAAAGTATTAATGCATTATTCGATGGATATGTTCATTCCAAGAAATCGTTGAAGTAAGTGGTATTAGATAATTAGGGGGTTTGCAGATTTTTTTTGGAGCAAAAGAAAATATGTGTGTCAAGTACGACGTGGACAAATTTGATGAAAAATTAATTTTGGCTTGTGGCAAGTACAAATTGAGGATGTTTTAATTCAAGAAGATCTGTACAAAGCTTTGAAGGGAAAACCAACCGAGGGTTTTGATAAAGAAAAAGAAAAAGAAACTAGATCCAGTAAGAATGATGAAGATTTAAAAGATTTGGATTTGAAGTGTAACACCCCAAGTTTCAAAACCAAAAACCTAGGCATGTTAACTTCCATTCACATTAAATGCGGAATTAAATCATTTACACATCAAAATATTCATTTATCTATTATAAAATTCTTAAAAATTTCGGCAAAGTCTCCCCTATAAATTGGACTTAACCAACCTGTAGAGGGACATCAAAACCATTTTACAAATTCAAAGCATCAATCACATCACAATCACATTCACCATCTCCAAAAACAATCCATTCATTTCCCGAACTCCTCAAGTATAAGATTTTCCAAAACATCATCAAACATTGACAATTGAAATAAAAGGTAATTTAACCTCTAATACGTTCCATACTTAATCAAAATAACTTCAACCAAACCATTATCAATAATAATGAATGAAGAAATAAATTTAAATGATAACTCGAATGAATTTAACTTTGTTAATTAAGGCGACAACGGGTACTGTCGGAGTCAGCCGCTAAGTGCTCTCCTCTGATCATCTAACTTTCATCACCTAAAAAAAAGTGGGGAGGGATTGGGGTGAGCTAAAGCTCAGTAAGTAAACTTTATGCATGAATGCATGCTTATGACATGAATGCTTTAAAAATTCCATATATGTATCCCCTTTTCTTTACTTTCCAGAACATTCAACATTTCAAAACTTTCACCTTACATTTCAAAACTTCCACTTCATTTCCATCGTGAGCTCACTTGATGTAACTTCTAGTCAATCAGAATACAGTGTGCAATTACTTATTTGGAACCAGATTAACATGCGCATTTCCACCGCAAAGCGGTTTAACATTCACTTTCCCACCGCGAAGCGGTGTAACATTCACTTTCCCACCGCAAAGCGGTGTAACATTACATTCGGGTACGCCGGTCCCCCGCGCCCCATTTCCCACTCGCATCTTTCATGACATAGAAGTACACCCATTCTTTCAAAAACTTGAGATACATAATTTTTGACAAAAATTTCACTTTGACACATTCCTTTCATTAAAACATTTGACTTTCCCATTTCGATGCCAGTGCATGCTTAATGATGCAATGACATAATAACGTGCATGCTTTAACATTCTTCTCAATAACATATGCTTTCATAAAGTAAATGCAATTCATCAAGGCAAGTAATTTGCACGACAGTCATTTACACATAACTTTCACATTTACATTCGACTTTGATGAAAATAGGGGGGAGTTTACTTACCTGTAGTCCTCATATAGCGACCCAGAATTTTTACGCAATAAATAATTATTTTAATATTTAGAAAATTGTGTCGCTACTATTTCACTCATTGTTTTGAAATTAACGCCGCGACGGATTCGTCTAGCCAAGTCAAGAAATATCGAATTTGTTCGATTTTAAATTAAAATTCGAATTTCTAAAATTTTGTTATTTTAATTATTTATTCAAAGTATTATTTTCAAAATCATTTTGAATTCCAAATTTATTAAAATATCTCAATTTTCCTTATTCAAATTATTTCAGTCCAAAATATATCAGTTTTAAATACAATTTCAAATCAAAGTTAGTCAAATTTTTAGTTAAATTAATTCTATTTAACTAAACCAAATTTTCCCCACATGTTTTCTTCTTTACACCAAAACATCATCATTTTATAAAGAATCTTACACAATTGTCCATTTCATATTCCACCTAATTCTACACTATCCTATTCTATAATACCTAATCAATACATATATTTCTCTTATCCCCCATCACAACTCACGTTGCCCACATTTTGTTTCCTTCTTAATTATTCTTTCTATCTCATTGTGTACAATCAACAAGCATCTCCACACATGGACAATTGGAACACCTCAAAGCATCATCATTATCATCACCAATTCCACTCAACGATTCCCTCCACTTTCCACCCCATCTCATACCTAACTCTCCACTATACTTTCTTCAATTTAAGTCACTTTCTCCAGCTTTCCTCCATCAACATCATCACACACACGTATTATTTTCAATACCATCACTGCCATTGTTCCACTTTCACAATTCAAACCACCAAGCTTTATCTAATTCAAGCCACAACCAATTCCATTTTATCAATATGCACAACCCAATATCATCACCACAATTCAGCCACCACTAGAATTCACATCTCGATCCATTTCAGCCTCCTCCCTACACCACTGCAGTATACCTCCGCCCCAAAGCAGCCACTGATCAACCATAGCCCAATTATCCACAACCAAGAACCACCACCCAACCAGCCTGATCAAGAACAGCCCTCACCATCACTCTGTTAAACACTCAATTCACCAAAGCTGTCGATCCACCATCATCGTATTGGCATCAACCTGCAGCTCCATCACCCAAGAAATCTGTATCATCACCTTCACTGCCATTCTTGCTCACTGCACAAAACCAAGAACCTCATGAATGCCAAATTTAATACCCAAATCACCACCACCCCGGCCAAGATCAAACACCCTGCATCATCTTCATCAATCAACCACAATGCCATTTCTTTCAACATCCACCACTGCCTCATTCAAATTTAATTCACCACCTCCTCAATCCAGCCACCACCGTACCTAGCTACAATCATCAGACGACATCACCACCTCCGACCACCACTACTCAACTCTAAATCACCAAATGAACACCACCACAGCCCACAATCGCCAACCACCGGAGCCACTTCCACTGCCAATCTCAAAATCCCCATCAATCGAACCTCAAATCAAACCAAAAACCAAGAAATAAACCAAGCCCAAGACTTACCTTCGAACGCCGTTTTTCCGACCGGAGTATCATCGCGAACCCAGTATCGTTTTTTACCACGGTTTTGCACCCAACCTCGCATATGAACCCCAAATCAGAACTCCCACACTTTGCCCGTCCTTCGCCTCACCTAGCGCCGGCGAATCGCCGATTAGAAACCGGATTTCCCTCTCTTTGTCGCCTCCGTCTCTCGCCTCTTTCGCCTGTCTCTCTCTCTGTTTAAAATCTACAGACGAAATAATAGAGAGATAAAAGAAATCTGATTTAATAACTTTTCGAAGTTTCAGCTTAGTCCCTGAAGTTTTAATTTGTTTCAATTCAGTCCCTTTTAGTTTCAAAGGTTTTCAAATCAGTCCCCAAGTTTTAAAAAGGTTTTATATCAGCCCTTTCATTTTAAAAATCTGATCAATTCAGTCCCTGCTGATTTACTTTATTTGATTTTAAGCCCAAGTTTCAAAGTATTCATTTTAATCCCTCAACTTTTCAAAGATATTCATTTTAGTCCTCAACTTTCAAAACATCAATTTTAGTCCTCAAATTATAATTTATCATTTTGAACTATATATTCGATATACTAAAGTGACTTATTGGCTAAGACGAAGCGTACGGAGAATTTAAAGAAATTGAAGTCATTCCCGCTCAACTTTGCACTCGTCGGATTTGAGGTAGACTTGCACTTATTAATTGATTTAAATTATGATTTCATATAAATGTCATGTGACTTGTGAAAGTCAATTTTCAAGAAAATTAAGTATGTTTTATGAAAGGTAAACATACCTTATGTTTTTATGAAAAGTAAGTATACCCTATGTTTTTACGATAATGTTTTATATGTTTTGGATCATTGCTATGCACATAAGAATTCTTACCACCTAAGTTCGGTAAAATTCTTGTGTCTCCATAAGTTTATGAGGATTTACCACCTAAGTTCGGTAAAATTCCTGTCTTTCCATATGTTTATGAGGATTTACCACCTAAGTTCGGTAAAATTCCTGTCGCATATGTTTATGAGGATTTCGATCCTATCTTATGTTATGATGGAAATGATCCCTATGAATTTCATGAATTATGTTTTGGTATACTTACTGTTATTATGATCTTACTGTTATTATGATCTTACTGTTATTATGATCTTACTGTTATTATGAACTTACTGTGATTTTACTGTTATTATGATTTTACTGCATAAGAATTCTTGCCACCTAAGTTCGGTAAAGTTCTTGTATGTTTATGAGGATTTAAATCCTATCTTATGTTATGCTTTCAAAAGAAATTATGCTTGGCATAATTAAAATGTTTTTATAAGTATATGGTTTTCAAAGAGATGTTTTCAAAGAGATGTTTTCAAAGAGTTGTTTTCAAAGAGCTGTTTTCAAAGAGCTGTTTTCAAAGAGATGTTTTCAAAGAGCTGTTTTCAAAGAGCTATTTTCAAAGAGCTGTTTTCAAAGAGCTGTTTTCAAAGAACTATTTTCAAAGAGATGTTTTCAAAGAGCCTATTATTTTCACAATATGTCTCGTGCTGTAATGCACAATATGAGTTTTATCAAGAGCAGTTTTATAAAGAAGCTCTATCAATGCCCGTTTTATAAAGAGCCGGGATTTGTGTGTTTAATCATCTTATAAATTAAATTAATTTGCGATGAGTCTACTGAGTATTTCCCCCATGAAATACTCACCCTACTTTTTAACAGTTTCGCAGATTTCGGAGACGGTGGCCAGCGATGAATGATGGTGGCAATAATCGTTAAACAGTTGAAAGTTTGACGTTAATGGTTTCCGTATTTTTTCCAAACAATCGAATAATTTAGAGAAGTTCATTTATTTGAGAAATTATGACATTGTCAATTTCTTTACAAAATTAATGGTTCGATTTACTATTTCAAATGGTTTCATAAATGTTTTCAATTTTATCGGCCATTACAGTTTATTTAATGTTGCCAAAAATGAATTTCAATTATTTCTTCCGCAAAAATATTATTCGAAAAATTTAGACAGAAAATGACGTAGTGAATCGGGTATACGGAACTCGGGGCGCTACACCTCAGTAGTTACTTTGCTAAATGTGCAGGTGGAGGTCTTGGTTGCCCGCAACGTCAATGTACCGTTTCTCCTAATTAATTTCCATTCATTAACAAAATATGACTCTTAGTGAAAAACCACATTTAACACTCTTAAATAAGGTCGAGACTTGCATGTGACTCATAATACAATAAACACATTTAACACTACATATAATATCATACTCGAAGTAATACCTTAAGTTCAAGGAAAATTTTTGGAAATCTTACTTATCAATTTCACAATTCAAGTCAAGCATCCTTATTCAAACAATTGATCTTGAACTAAGATTTATAACTTTGAACATAACTTATGTTAGGGTTAGGTTTAATGTTTAACTTTTGGTAAAATTGCAATTTAGTCCCTCAACTCTCATAAATTGGTAATTTAGGTTCATAACTTTCAAATAAAATTCCAAAGTGTCACCAAACTTTTCCCAACTTCAATTTAACACAATAAAAATAGAAATTAGCATGCCTAGGCAATAAATTTAATTAATCACATAAAATTGCACGTAAACTGTTAAAATAACAATTTATAAACTTTTAATTGGTACATTGATCGAGACGGCATCCAGTCCTTCCACTGCAAAATAATTCAAATAAAACCATAATAACCATAATATTAGTTAAATCATTTATAATGATATTAATATAAACTTTACGTGACAATCAAGAAATTCTAGAAAATATTCATGTTATATCTACTGCGAAGGAACTACGGTAAAATTGGATGATTTGTATCAAATGAAATGCTTGTCAAATTGCTTGTATTTGAAGGAGCGGTTTCATTCTTTGAAAATGAATGCAGGTTCAAAATTTTTTTGTCATCTTAGTGTTTTTAATGAGATTGTTTCTGAATTGGAATCTATTGGAGTCAAAATTGAAGATGAGGATAAAGCACTAAGTCTCATCTAGTCCCTTCTATCCACGTTTGAGCACATCAAACCAATTTTTATGTACGGGAAGGAAACAATGGACTTTGCAGAAATTACAAGTAAGTTGATCTCTAAAGAACGAAGATTAGGTGGAGGCGATAATCCATATGATAATAATTTGCTTGTTACTGAAAATTGGTAGAGGGGTAATTCCATGAAAAAGAAGGGTGTATGTTGAAATTGTGGACAATCCAGTCGCATAAGAAGAAATTGTCCAAAAAGTGGAGCGGACTCGGCTGACTGCTCGAAGGTGGACAATGCGACTCTCCTGGTGGAGGGTAATGATTATGTACTCTGACTAAGATGGGACATCCTCATGGTATGAAGCCAATTACGATGATAGATGATGTTTTCTTACTGGCGGGTGCATGTGTTCTCACACAAGCATTGGTTTGATTTGAATGCAAGGTGTATGGTTGAATTGATGTCGATGACTGATGAACTCCCATGGAAAATCAAACAATGGGAGTTGCACCATAATTTTTTAGCAATTTTGTTTCGACATGAGCCGATGAAAAGTTTGGAGTTCGTTGATAATTCTGAGTGGTTATATTCATACGATGGAGTATGGTATCGTCAAAGTGGAAAAAGCTTGCTTGTTTACCCAATGGTTAATTTTTGAATGCTTTGGCTCAGATGAATTTGTGTCAATGTGGAGATTGTTGACTATTTGACCTAATTAATTGCAAATTGAGAATGTACTTGACATTGGGTGATTAAAAGGCCTATTATTTACGTCTCTCCTTCTACTGTGTGCCGTATGTTTCTATTTATGGAAAGAAAATACATGGTAGCCAACAAGAGATGGGAATTGGGCCATAATTGGGTGATCAATAGGCCCAATAGGGCATTGTCTTAGTTTGTTGTTTATGTTGTGCGCTGAAAGACAGAAACAATGAAAAAGGGAGCAGCCCCACCAAACGTGGATTGTGAAAGGAAAAGGAGTCCTTTTTGTTATCACTTCTACATACTAAGGTTGGTTTTTACCTATAAATATATGTGTTAGGGAGCCATAATAATATGCATCTTATGTGAGACTAAATAGAGAGAAAATTGTGAGTTTTGTCTTTGTAATTTCTTGGGAACTCTTTGTGGGATAATTCAAGGGATAGAAACTTGTAATAGATAATAGCTTGTTATTAGTATTTTCTCCGTAGTCTGTGTGATTGAGTTTGTGAGTGAAATGCTTTGGCGATAAAATTTTTTTGCGTCGTTACATTATTTTCTTCTTTCTCGATTAATTCTTTGAACATCAAAAAGATCATGTGGGTTAAAGAAGAGGGAATCTGCGATTAATTTCCATTAGGTGGATCAGACAGTTTTAAGAAAGATGAAGAGAAGCTAAATGTAGTTAATTGTTATGTCCAGTCCTATTAAGGCATCTCAAACAAATACTAGAATTCTTGACAGCATGATGTGAGTAATGAATGACTGCCTTGGCTAAAAGTTTAAAGACTTTAAGTTGCTAGATATTGGAGTAGTTTTATTTAATTTTTCTTTGTATTTTGGGCAATGCCTGATTATTATTTTGTTGGATGAGAGGCTGATACTTGCTGATACTTTTTAATTAGGGCAGTTTTTCCCCACACAAAAATCCCTTTTCCTAATTTTTTTAGTGCCTTGCATATGGTACCGAAGGGGTCATTCGTTGGTTATGGCAAGATAGAGTACAACTCGAATAGTAGTAGTAGCCTTGATGATAAGACTAAAGGTGTTAATGTAATCAAGACCAGATACCTATGTTTAACCCTTAGCAGCCAGGCATGCTTTGAGATACTTGATAGAGCCATCTGGTAGATATTTGGTCCGAAATTCCCATTTAGAACCCACAATATTTGATTGTAGTTCATCTTTGAGTTGAATTTCTCATGCCTTTGAACGGTGGCTGAAGATGTTTTCAAGGGCAACCTATACTTCACGAGAGGTGGAAAGGCCGACCACTTCAGCTATAACCTCTTCGGTGAGAGAGGACAGTAGAAGGCTGAGAAGCCTTTGGTCTGTGTTCTTCCACGCCACATGCTTGACGTTTGATGTCTGAGAGTTTGCTGGGGCAAAACGGGGTGGAGGATCAATGGTGCCATCCACATATCCGATCAATTCTTGGCTTTCTAGGAGAGGAAGTAATTGGCTCTTCCATAGAAGGTAGTTGGAAGAGGAGAGTTTAATTGTGATCATATGAATAAGGGTGTTGAAGGGGGAGAAGAGTGGATTTGGTAGTCATGGAAGAAAAAAGGATCGGTGGAGGTTAATCCGTAAAGGGCTCTGATACCATGAGAATGTATAAAGTTCACCACACTTTGTGCATTGGTGAGTATTTCATTATATAGAAGTAATTACACATGTGCTGATTACATATAAAGGAAAGAATTAATAAAATGAATTACAATCAATTAGACTACACTAGATATGGAAAGGCAAGCCTTGACTAAGGCAAGAGATCTTCATCCTTAACAGAATACGTATTAGATTTATGTTATCTCCTGTTGACATAACATTCAGTTTCTTTTCCTTTTAGTGATTATCATTTAGTTACTCCTTTGCTTTCTGATACGTTATCAGGAGGGAAGCACATACTAATATTCATCTTTAGGCCTGCTTTGAAGTTAAAAAATGGAAAAAAATTATGAGTTAAAAAATGGAAAAAAGTTACAAGAGTAGAGGAGTTCAAACCAGGTGTTTCTTTTTTCTTTTTAAATTATGATATCTGCTTAGATATAATAACTAATATTCGTCTTCAAGCTTTCTTTGAAGCACTCATTGGAATATGTATTCTTTGATTGATATTTGAAAACCATAAGATATATATTTCGCTTGTGTCTTTATCATTTCTTTGCATTTTAGTTGCTGCTTTGAGACAAAAAATACCAATTTTTATGTTTTTATTGCTACTTCTTCCATCAGTCATGCCTAATAATTTTTATTTAGTATTATTCATCAGCTAGCTGGAGGTAATATGAACTTGGATGCTTCTATCTATGATACATATGTGCAAGCTATGAACATATGTGATGTAAATGGACCTAAAAGTGATAATACTTGATGCTATTTTTCAGAAATTGATAAGGTTGATTTGACAATGAATGTTGTTTAACGTAAAAGAGGAGGAGGAATATCTGGCGGTGAAGAAATTTCAAGTGGGTATGTGATTTTTCTTGACTATACGTTGTTGGTTTCTTTAAGGTATATATTTATTGTTTCAATTATTTCATGCCTGTTAACTTATTGACTTATTGTGTGTGTGTGTGTGATTATACTATACCTTTTAATCAATTGATAAGTTCATAGCCATCGCTAATTATTTCATGTTTTCTACGTGTAGGATTCAGTGTTCCCAGATGTTGAAATTTTCTTGCAAAATCCTATTGAAATTATAGGCATCTTTTAATAATGGTTTGGTTTTCCATTGTCTAATTTCCCCTAAGGCAGACAATCTTCTTTCCCTTTGCATTTGGTTAAGTTACACTGCTATTTAGTTTTCTTATTATAAACAAGAACATAATTTTGTTTTCATTTTCTTATAATATGGGTCTACCTTCAATTGCAAGAAACCTTTGAATTCCTCAACATATTACAAAGTCATGGTTTCCCTAAATTAATGGGTGTTCATATATACGTGGACAAGTTTAAGGATGTTAAAAAACTAAAGAAACAAAGTAACGACTCAACCATCATTTCTGGACTGAGATATAAGACAATACTAAACTATTTTATATATCTAGTTCGTGGAAAGTATGTGACTGTTTCCTTCAGCTCGATTGTTGATAATTAATGGGTTAGTTATGTGCATTTACATAGTTTAATTGGTCTTCCAATGAACATGTATACTAAATGTGAACTATATAATCCTTCAAGTTTTATTTCAGTTATGAAGCTTCCTTCTTTATCTTGGAGAGTTTTTGTGCATATATGGGATTTTTTTGGGAGTTTCTCATGTCATTTTCTTTGGTTGTTCGTTTGGATCTTTCATCTTTAGTGCCTTGATTTTTCTTTCTTGTGTTTCACTTCTAAATTTCTAAGTTTTCCATGTCTGTTTGAGGGGTTTTTCGTACTAAGGTTTCTGTGTTTAGGGTGGTTTTGTTTTTTTTTTTGGGTGGGGTGGGGTGGGGTGGGGGAGGGGGAGGGGGTTTCAAAGCTTATTTTGTTTGCTTTATTGGGTTTTAACCATTGAACCCGTTCCTTGTTGATTTCGTGTTCTTAGTATGTTGTATTTTGTTATTTGAGGTTATTACGATTTGTGTACTTTCTAAATTTTAGTTTTTGGGTGTCTGCCTAGGAATTTTCTAATAGAGGTAGAAATACTCACATATATGAGTTGAAATTTTATAAATCATGTACATGTTCGTTGATTTTGTTTTCTTGTATATTTCCTTTTTATTTTGCGATCATGTTATAATCTCGTATTTGCGTCGTTTGTTCTTTAGGAATGCATAAAATGCTGTCAAGTTACGAATATTTGCTCGAGTGAGATGTGCTGTTTTGTGATTTGTTAGCAGGTAATTATGTGGTGTTAAATGTTTTGGGAGGTTTGTCGTTGTAAACAATATTTTTTATTCTTTTTCTCTTCTTACCAACAAGAAGTAATGCTATATGTTTAACAACACTTCAGGCCTAGAGGCTACTTGAAACAGTTTGAAGTTTGGAGATACCTTTGGAGACTTATTACAGCTCGTATACTGATAGAGAAAGTATTTCAATTAAATGTGTATTGTTCCCTTTATTTACAGACTGTTTGGTAAAAAATAATTGTTTATAAAAAAAATGTAGTGTTATGTAGCGATCAAGAATTTTTATGCATTTAATAATTATTTTAAAATTATGAAAACGTGCCACTGCTGTCTCACCCATTTTTAAGTTAACGTTGTAACGTATTCGTCTAGCCAAGTCGAGAAATGTAAAGTCCATTCGATTTTAATTAAATTCCGAAATTCAAAAATTTTATTATTCTATTTATTTATTTAAATTATTATTTTCAAAATCGTTTTAAATTTCGAATTACGTCAAGCTCATTTTATCAGATTCATTTCCAACCCAGTTAAATTCTCGTATTATTTTTCTCGAATTCCGTGTATTATTTGTTTAGGTTTCCATAACATCCTATATCAACCTATACTACCACCAACTTCCACATATCACATCAATACCATACCATCCCCTAGCTCTACATCACCAACCCACTCTATTCTCTCTCTCTCTCTCTCACGACAATCCAACCCTTAGCATCACCATCACCAGCCTCACTCTGATTTCCAGCATTCATGACATTGGAGACTCAGCAAGTCTCAGCCTCATTCCCTCAACTCCATTGTAGTCACCTCCCGCAGCCAGGTAACCACCTCTCCACCACCACCTCCTTCATCATCACCACCACCTTGACCAACCACTGTCAGTACCGGAGCCTACTGCAAATCACAACTCCATCGCCACCCACACTGCTACACGCAGGCACCAACCACCCAAAATGCACCAATACACCACCCGGCCAAAACCGTCACCACCGCCACCTCCAACTCACCTCCATCATCACCATCCATTTTCGAACCAACCACCATCCCATTGCCAAGACTCCAACGTCACGGCCAGCCTCCACTGCTCGCACTACCGGAGCCAATATCACACCTCCCAACCTAGCACCACCTATAGCATCATCATCATCATCATCATCATCATCATCATCACCTACCACCCTTCATTCCCATCAAACAGCCACCACACCTCCACAAATCACCCCACCAACACAACCGCAGCCGCCACTTCCATCAAGCCACAACCGGCCAACCCAACTCCAATCTCAGCCAAAATCAAACCAAAAACCCAAGAATCAAATAAGCCCAAATACCTACCTCATCCTTAGACCGGATTTACCGTCGGATTTCGCAGCCAAGATCGAACTCCAAGCCTCGTTTCACCTCGGTTTTTCTCACCAATCTCGCACCTAAACTCCACAACCGGAACCCCCTCCTTGGCTGCCTCACGCCGCCACCCTACGGCGGCGTTTCGCCGGCGAAATCGTCGGCAGGAGACCGATTTTTCCTCCAGTTGTGCCGCACCTCCGCTATCTCTTCCTCTCTGTTCGTGTAATGAGGGAGAGAGAAATGAGATTTTTTTTAATAAATTTTGATTTTCGAAAATTGCAGCTTAGTCCCCAAGTTCCAAAGTTATTTAAATCAGTCCCTCTAGTTTTAAACTTATCATTTCAGCCCTTAAGTTTTAAATAATTTTAATCAGTCCTTTCATTTTAAAGAATCAGTCATTTAAATCCCTACAATTTAATACCCATTTTGAGCTTCAACCCAAGTTTTGAAAATTTACATTTTAGTCCCTCAAGTTTGAAAAGTATTCATTTTAGTCCCCCAACTTTCAAAGCATCAATTTCAGTCCCCAAATTGTATTTTATCATTTTAAAACTATAATTTTCAAAAGACTAATTCAACTTATTTTTCTAATTGGCTAGACGAGGCGTACGGAGATTTGAAGGATTGAAGTCATTTCTTGCTCGACTTTGCACTCGTTGAATTTAAGGTAGACTCGCCCCTATTAATTGATTTAAATTATGATTGCATGTGAATGTGTATGTTACGTGATTTATGTGAAATTTATTTCATGAAATGAGAGAGAATATATTTCTTATGAAATTTATATGCTTTTATGCATGAGAAAGAAAGAAGAGAATATCTTGCAAGATAAATGATGATGTTATGCATAACATACGTGCCTTAAGTGCACGAGACGAGACTACCCACACCCTATGATTTTAAAGATCCTATTATTTTTCAAAGAGAAGTCATGTGCTTTAGTGCACGAGAAGAGATTACCCACACCCTATGATTTCTAAAGAGCCTGCATTTACGTGTTCAATTATATTGTAGATTAATTAATTGGCGATGGGTCTACTGAATATTTCTATGAAATGCTCAGTCTATTTTAACAATATTTGCAGATTCGGAGAGGGTGGCAAGTGATGGATGATTGTGGCAATAGTCGTTAAATAATTGAGAATCTTATTTTGATGATCCATATTTCTAAACTTTGGCTATTTTTGAAATTTTCAATTATTTGAGAAATTATGGTATTGCCTAATGTTTTGTATTATTAATGGCTCGATTCGTTATTTTGAATTGTTTCGTAAATGTTTTCGAATTTTATCGACCATTACAGTTTATTTAACGTTGCCAAAAATGAATTCCAGTTATTTCTTCTGTTAGAATATTATTTTAAAGTTTAGACCAGAAAATGACGTGGTGAACCGGGTAATTAGAACTCGGGGCGCTACATGTTCGTGGTTGAAAAGTGATTTGAAAAAATATGTATGGTCAAAAAGTGATTTGTGAAAATGTAATCATAAATATTTACTAAACGGATATTTAATCAAAAATAAGAATAAGAACAAAGAAAAATGGGAGTTAATTACTAGGTGGATCACTAAACTTTGCTTAAAGTTTTTAAAAGATAGCTGAACTTCAAAAGATTTCTCATTAGTTACTGAACTTTTCAAAAATCTCCCCGATAATCAATGAGTGATGGATGAGATTACATTTTGTAAACTTTAGCGACCAATAAGAAATATTTTGGAATTCGGTGATTTTATGTAAATTTTTCGTAAAGTTCACTAACCAAGATAATTAATTGAAAAAAAAAAAGAGAGAGAAAAAGAAGAAGAATCTAATGCATAAGACGAAGGGCAAAACTTTTATGAAATGCAAGCATTGCTTATAGTTAAAGAAAAAAAATGATCACAAGTTTTTTAAGTAATGTTCAATTAAAATTTTAAAATATATGTTATTTCGTGCAAGAAAAAAAAATGGGTAAGCGCCAAGGGGATTTGAGAAAAACTTGTTCGTTTCGAAAATAATTAACAAATAAACAAAAATATATATGTTCAATAATTCTTAATTCTGGTCAATTTAATTTATTTAAAATCTTATAATAAGATGCAATGAATTAAGTTAGTTTTACGTTGTTCCTCTTTTAAGCCTATGTTTGGTAAAAGTTTTTTTGTCTATATAAAAAAAATTGTTTTCGAGGTAAAATATGTGGTTAAAAAGTGATTTGAAAAAATTTCAAGCTAAGAAATATACAAGTTTGTTTTTGAAAAACATTATGGAAGTATAATTATTAGGGTTAGCAATTAGTCGCGTCCGGGACGCGTGTACACCAACCCTTGCCCAGTGAAGTCGTAGATCGGAATGAGGCGAACCTCGCACTACTATTGCCTCGTTAATGATTTTTTATTTTTTATTTTACTTGCCCCACCACTCTCTATGGGGGCGAAAAACCTGCCTCAAACTAGCCCCACGAATCATAACACTCGGGACAAGTTATCTCTAATGGGATCGGGTACCGCTGATATTGAGTTCGCAGAATGTTTTTGTCATGCTTAAGAATTATTTATGCAAAAACAGAAAAAGACAAAAACTTGCTAAAACAATGTTCTAAATAAAAAACAAAGAAAAATGAGGGAAAAATATAAAAAAAAATAAAATAAATAAAAGAGGATAAAGGGTTAACCTTTTGTTTGAAGGCAAGACTTACTTTTAGTTAAAGAAATAAAATAAAATAAAATTATCATAAGTGTTTGTAGTAGTATTCAAATGAATTAATGAAATATATGTTATTTCGTAAAAAATATATTAAGTTTTACAAATTTGATTGGGAACAACATGTTTGTTTAGCAAATATTAAAAAATAAACAAAAATAAATGTTAAATAATTTAATTCTGATTACTCTAGTTAATTTGCAGTCTTATAATAAGATATTATTAATTTCAAGAGTAACCATAAAAGATGATTATTTCTACTATGTGAACTATGCTTTTATTCTTTACTTTTGTAAATTTTTAAATTTAACCCTTGTTTGGTTTAGAAAAATAGATTTCAAGTACTTTTACATAAAGTGTTGATGATAAAATTAGTTAAATTCTTATTTTTTAGCTTAAACAAACAGGGGCTAAAAATATATGGAATTATTCATAATTTGCGTCGAATTGAGTCAATTGTTTCCTTTTCCTGTTCTTGTTAGTTGTTACCATATCTCGTCAAATTGAGAAGTGATTGATAATCAGCCTCGAACTGGGAGTCTTTTGTCCATCTATATATTGTACTTCCCAACCCACCTTCACAAATCCACACCTGAAAATCTAATTCTTGGTCTTTAATTAATCTCTTTTTCTTGTGGAGTTCCGATTCGCCACCGATATTCTTCAAGCCGATTCGGTACTCTGACTGACATGGGTGACATCCAGAATTACAGGGAGAAAGATCCGTTCCCACAGGGATACAGCGCCGAAGATCTTCCAATTGCTTCCGAGTTCTTGTCCAATTGGCTGCCGTTTCTCTCCCGTGGACTCTGCAAGAGCTGTTCTGAAACTCTTTCAGATCGCGTCCGATATCTCAACCCAGGTACAAAAACCGTCCTTTCTTAAATGCTGCATATATCTACGAAAGTATAATTATATTCTATATATCTATCGCTGTACTTGCGGACTATAATAATATGAAGAATTTTCAATTTCGCATTAGATTTTTCCCTTTCGAAATCTTGATGTCTTATTGAAAATCTCTTCTTGTATTTGTGTCTAAATTTAATTGGAGTACTTGAATACCCTGATTTAGGGAAATTAGTCTAAGCAATAAATTAAATAAGTACATAAAACCAAGAGAGAATCAAGGAAAAATTAGATAGGATCTTGATTCTCAACAAATTTTCTTTACCGTGGTTTATGAAAAAGTGTAATCTTTTCAAAAGTACGAATTTACAGTAACTGAATTTGGAAAGTAGATTGGTTTTTTATCTGGTATATTATGCTGCCTTTAAGGATTTAGGTTTTCTGAAATTCTTACGTGTTATTCATTCGGGATTTTATTTGGCTTTTGTAGAAACCGATGGTGCAGTAGGACCTGGTAAAAAGGAAGGGAAACTTGCGGCTATCATGGATCTCAGTAGACGTAAAGAAGATTGTGATTGTTCAGTTGGGAGTTGGAAAGATGGTGTAGATCATAATGATAACACAGATACATATTCATTGGGCAGCTGGAAAGATGAGGCAGATGGTTCGTCTGAGCCAGCTGCTGATGCCTCGTCAAATAGTGAAACATCTACCTTTTTAACACCCTCTGCAATCTCGAACGTTAAAATGTCTTGGGCTGATATGGCTCAAGAGGACGAGCTTGACATGGGGGAAGATAATGGGAGTAGCACGTCTCTTGGTGTGCAAGAGGGAACAAAATTGGAGGATGTTAAGCCAAAGCCAAGGTTGTCAAGGGAGCAAAGAGAACACTTTCGTTTCTGTAAAGTGCAGAGAGAGAAGGATTTTATATCTTTGGAAAGAGTTAATGGGAAATTCGTGAACATTCTAGAAGGCCTGGAGTTACATGCAGGTGTTTTCAGTGCTGCTGAGCAAAACAGGATTGTTAAGTATGTTGAGGAGCTTCAAGAGATGGGGAGCAAGGGGAAGCTGAAAGGTGAGTTAATGATAAAACTTCCTTTTTCTTAATCTCCATGAGTTTTCGATATAACTTTCCATCTAGTTATCACCATATGAATAATGACTACTGCATATCTCTGTTAATCTGATTTTGTCATTTATGAAAATTTGTCTATGTGGGAGAATGGGGAGCAATGCCACTTAGATCTTGAACAGAAAATTTTGCAAGTCTCAATACTTAAGTCATCTAGACCCTAAGAAAGTCATGGTTAGCTTCTGAGTCAGGGCCATTTGTCCTTTTCTGTTTTTTCACGAGGATCAACAGTTTTTGAGTTTTGGATTTCTGGATATCTATGATTAATGAGTTGGATTATTTTCCCTTCTGGATACTGTCAAACTGTTTGATGTCATTCTCCGCTTTATTGATGTCTGGTCAATCTCACATGTGATCAACCTTTGGTTTTAGGGAGGCTTTCTAGTTCACAGGAATGCACAGTTAGGAAGTTTTTTGATATATATATATATTTTTTAATATCAGAAAGTAAATGAGCTCTTAAACTTAATTACTTCATAGAGCAAGAACAATATTTAAAATTTTTTTATGGGTAAGGAGCTTAAATTGCATTCTAGTGGTCTCAAGATACATCTTAATCACCGTGACTAGTTTGCAAATAGGCATCTTTCCTTCTTGTGGTTCTTAAAACTCGTCTAGTTGCCACTTTAATTAATTTAGTTCTATGACGTCAATATATTTTTCACTCTCATTCCTTATAGTTTCATGCTGGTCTTTACAACATTAAGAATATAATGGTTATATGATGGCAATTTGTACAAGATATGGATGGCCCTGATCATCATACTTATCTTCATTGCTTTAGTTGAAGGTTGTGACATGATTAAGAATATTCAAATGCTCATCTGTCTTAAGTTTAATTTCAGAGCGTACCTACTCTGCGCCGCAGAAATGGATGAGGGGGAAGGGACGCATCACTCTTCAGTTTGGTTGCTGTTACAATTATGCAATAGTAAGTTTCTCTTTGCATTATAGTTCGGACATAGAACTTTCACTTACTCGCTGTTCACAATATCACTATTATAGTAGTCGAAATGTGAAGATATTCATTTTTTTTCTTAATGGCAGGATAAAAAAGGCAATCCACCAGGCATCCTCAAGAATGAAATGGTTGATCCTTTGCCTCAACTTTTTAAAGTTATGATCAAAAGGCTCGTTGCGTGGCATGTTCTCCCTCCATCGTGTGTTCCCGATAGCTGTATCGTCAACATTTATGAAGAGGGAGACTGTATACCGCCTCACATTGATAATCATGATTTCGTTAGACCCTTTTGTACCGTCTCGTTCCTGAGCGAATGTGAAATACTTTTTGGATCCAACTTGAGAATATTGGGTCCTGGTGATTTTGCTGGTTCTTTTGCAATTCCTCTGCCAGTTGGGTGAGTATTCAGTACTTAAAGACTCTTATTAGATAAACCTGAACATTCAAGTTTTTTGAGAAATCATCCATTCTTCCTCTTATAAATTATTAACTTGTTGCCAAATCTTCTTCCAGATCTGTTCTTGTCTTGAAGGGAAATGGAGCTGACGTGGCTAAGCACTGTGTCCCAGCTGTTCCTACGAGAAGGTAAATAAGTTATGTTCTTCAGTTGCATTTTCGCATAATATGCTGATTCTTGAATATTTTTACGGCCAGGATATCAATCACCTTTAGGAAAATGGACGAATCTAAACAGCCGATTGGATATGTCCCTGAATCTGATCTACAAGGGCTTCGGCCATTGCCTTACGAAGTGGACACGTCAAAGAATTACAATCCTTCAAAACAGAGGCATATTTCAAGAAACCAAGCATATGGAAGAGAGGAGAAAACAGAGAGAGGAAGGGGATCAACAGGAAGGTACTCAAATGGCCCCCATTATTCAGGTCGAAGCAGACAAGGTCAGATGGGACGGGTTCATATGGAAAAGTGAATTTATTTAGTGTGATAATAATAAGCTCAGGAAAATTGTAGACCGATACATATTCTTCTAAATTAGGATATTTTGTAAGCACATTATAATTGTGTGCCATTTTGGGATATTCATCGTGTTTTGAGAGAGAGAATTCTACGCGAAAAGAAAATTGAGTAGTACTTACTAGTGGGGTTTATGCTTTTTCCTTCTTTGACAACCGGCGTGTTCATGTTCAAATTGGTTTGTAATTGAGTTTCACTTAAATTTTGTTTCTATGAAATATGCTCTATTTCTTGTTTATCCACTTTATTCCAATATTCTGCTATAATAACTACTATACTATATATATATATATATATGCAGTAGAAAAACGGGAGATTTATGAGATGATTTTTTTTTTTTTTTAGCAAGTGTTGGATGGATGAAATAGAAGGTGTTTTGTGTTGTTAATTTCAAATGCCTGGCAGCCTGGCAGAATGGATTTGTACATTACAACTCTTCAGTTCTGGCTCTCTGAATTTTATAAGTAACCAGATGATTCACAATTTGATATCAACCTAGTTCTAATTAATTATTAGTGAAGTTAACTTTCAATAGTGAAACTGGTTAATTTAGTTGACCCTCGACGATCAACCACTGCTATTATTTTTAATGTTTTAAGTAAGTCCTCGTTTAATTTAGCTAAAAATTAAATTTTTACTAGATTTTGATTTTGATGAAAGATTATAATATTTGTCATCGAAAATAAGTTTGAGAAATAATGGAGATCAAAAGGGATTAAATATATGATCAAAAGCCGGATCATTTGATATGATCTATCACTTTTCATAAGCTTTTATAATGATTTATTAACCTTGATCGAAAAAAAAAAAAAAAACGGTCTCATTGAAATATATTTACCCCGCAGAATGCAGAGTTTGACACTTTAACATCTATGCAACGCGCTCACCTCCCCAGCTGTATTCAAGTTGAATATAATTTTTAAAATAAAATAAATTATTTTACATGATACAAATATTAAGGTGCAAGCTACACAAGTTTCAATTCTTAGTGGTGGATCGTGATTTTGAGTTGGATTTTGTCAATTTATATCCACTCACTAATTATAATATCTAACTAGTTTCACGCTCATGTAATGTACAGATATATAATATTTACAAAAGTTAATATACTGAAGCACAAGTATTGGGAAAAATTCAAAAAGAAATAACAAAAATCAGTGTCAATCAAGGATATCTTTTTTGTCCTCCTAATAAGCCTTTTCAAATTTCACCTTTGCAATTGCTTTGACACCCTCAGCCGTCTTTGAAACTACATTAAATGCATTCAAAACCCACGAAGCACCAGTGGAAACATACGGATTGGTCATGATGGCGGATCCGGCGCTGCAGGCCTTCTGCTCAGCAGCTGCCGAGGCTGATTTTGTCATTTCAAATACTTGATACCGCTTATTAACTTCCTTCACCTTTTCATTCACTACAAATTTCCCTGCACTTGACTTCTCACTCAAGCCTATCTTACTATCGATGGAAGCAATAGTGACCGAGGCATTTGATATTAAGTGGTGCCTTTCATCAAAAGACTTTGCCTTGGTGAGGGCATCCTTTCCCAAGATGGAGCCCTTATCTAGCATGGTGCTGAAAACATCCTCTTCCTTCTTCACAGCTGAATCTGTAGCAGTTGGCTTTGGCTCCTTCAAAGGCCGTTAAGGGAAAGATGAGTTTTATCGATAGAAGTATAGAAATATGTTTAGGATAAAAAAAAAATTAGCACATTATTCTACCAATTCTACCATTGCCACATCTTTTTAGTAAACTCTGTTTCGTTCATCTTCTTGATGTGTATCAATGTAGGCATTCTTCCTCAACTTGGGAAGTTGTGAATTAGAAACCGGCTATAACATTCATGTATCCGAAATAACAACCCGCACGCTTCCAATTTTTTATGTTATTTCCCTTTTTTCTACTTGAAATTTCAACATAAATGATCTCATTGATAGATTTTCAACTTTCCAGTTTACGAAAGAAAAAAAGTTATGCAATGTGAAGCTAAGTCACTACTATTATAAAATGTTCTTATTAAAGCTGTGGATATCAGTTTGGCAAATAATCAAATATAATCAAATTGAGTACTGGATGAACCAATTTGAGACTATGCATAACTGTTGAAGGCAAAACATTCTAGGTTTTCAAAAAAAGGAGGGAGGGAGGGAGGGAGTAGAATAGCAAATGACTGCAAAGATCGCATACTAAGAATGAATAATGTTATCTCCAAAATAAAATAGGAACAGTTTTAAAACATATGAACAACATGGTAAAGCTTTTTCAAGCTTATAAGTTTGACAATCATAAATTTTATCTAACACATTCTGTTGTGCCCACAACTTTTATCCACTTTTCATTGATAATTTTTGAAGGACCCACGGCTTATAATCTACAAAATAGCTTTACTAAACATACGCGAGTCATTATATCAAGCTATGAAAACGTTAAGCTCTCTCTCTCTCTCTCTCTCTCTCTCTCTCTCTCTCTCTCTCTCTCTCTCTCTCTCTCTCTCTCTCTCTCTCTCTCTCTCTCGTTCACAAGCTCGTGAATAAGCATTCGCAACCTACAAAAGTGTGTATAATCGGCATTAATTTTTTTTTTTGGTTCATGGAGGCACATTTTATGAAAACGTTAAGCTCTCTCTCTCTCTCTCTCTCTCTCTCAAGCTCGTGAATAAGCACTAGCAACCTACAAAAGTGTGTATAATCGGCATTGATTTTTTTTTTTGGTCATGGAGGCACATTTTCGTATATTTGTTAAAATAATAAGTTCGCTTGTGCAATTCAACTTCATTTGACTCCAGAAGCTACACCTCAAGGGAGTTCCAACTTACAGATGATTATGGAAAGGTCAAAAACTAGAAAGGATTATGGAAAGGTCAAAAACTAGAAAGAAAGAAATTATATTTAAAAAGTCATGGCAATCACGTGAACTCAGCAAGTTCAATGGAGGAGCATTTGGAGGAATCTGATAGTTATCAACAGGAGTTACAGACACGGGAAGACTATTTATTGTAGCTCCCTGAAAATCAAAATTGATCAATTATAGATAATTCTAAATATATAATAAGATTGGTTGAAAAATCATCAGAAATAGTCATAAAATAATTGAATTCAAAGTACTCGTAGTAGTGGCTGCTCATCATAATTGTTCAATAAGTAGGAAAATCATCCATTATGTCAGCATTGGTTGATTGCATAGATATTGAAAGAGATTCTTCACGTATATTATATGATATTCAAAATTATTCCTAATTTATCACTATACTATTTCTATTTTCATTTTTGCTCTCAAGAGTAATGATTATTTGCAAATCAACTAGCCTTGCTGAGAAAAATCATTTTCCAGGCCAGGTTTGAATTAATGAAAGTTGGAAGTGGAAAGTTTGACAAAATATTTGCTTTCTAAATTATCATAAATCAATGTGGAAGACAAAAAATATCATTAATGATCTACATAAAACTGGAACAGTAAATAATTTAAAAAATATCGCAGTGTCTGCTCCCTATGAGTATGAATCTCATTGAAGGTAACTTATGCTATCAGAGTGTTTTCAGTTCCACTGTAGATGAACCATCAACTCTTTTAAGCTCAATTACTCAATTAGACATCACCAGAAGCTATCTTAGCGCCGTTATCCTATAGTGTTCCTGATAACTGATTCATGAGCACCTAATGGTAAGCTTCCTTTTGAATCTACATGAGAATAAAAATAAAATTAGTTGGTACATAATACTATGACTTTATGGTTGGTCCAGAAATCCTAAAGTGTCCTAAAGAATAAAATGACATTTAAAGTAAGGTAATCGGTTATCTGATAGTAAGGTTTAAATAAGAACATTTAAGAAAGCAAAGTTATGTGAAGATTAAAAGAAATTTTAAACTATTTGACTTAAAACTAAGATTTATTCAGTCTGCACATGGCAAGATTGGAAAGTTTACTGTGATTATTAATTAGCTACCTAAAGAGTAAATGGAAGTTTATAAGAAAATAAGGAACAAAATGATGTCTGCTATTAGGATCTGCCCCCAAAATCCGAGGAATTAGTGGCCAATAGCCGGATCCTCCGACCCATTTCTCAAAATACCATTTAACCCATTTGTAAGTTAAAAAGAAAAAGCGAAATAGATTTATTATTTACAAAGTCCAAAATATCCTTATAACTTATTCAAAAGAGTCCGGCTTCTCACCATTTGTATTGTTCGGTCCGGCGAAATTTCTCCTCTCCATAGAATAGTTCGGTCGTTGCAAAGAAGAAGAACTTCACTCCGGATTGTTCAAGATTCAAACTTTAGATAAGGTTAGATTACATTTTTAGCTTTGATTCCTAGATTTATAACTTGAAGTTTGAAATTTTTCTTATGAAAATCGAGTTTTTTTGGGTTCATAGAAGAATTTTTCTTGATCCACCATTGTTGGAGCTTGTGATTTGTGAAGAAGATGAAGTAGTCCGGCCGTCATTTCCGTTAACAAAAAGGTCCGGCCAGACCTTTTGTGAATCTGGTCCTGCCGGACCATTTTCAAAAATGGTCCGGCCATTTTTGAAAATTAAATTTTAAATCTGAAAATAATTATTTTATTTTTAATATTATTCATTTATTACAAAAATAATTTCATTACTAAATATAATTAGAATTAACAAATGACTAACTATGATTTCATAATTGTAACAAAAATTTAATGATTTCATAATAATTAGAAGTAAGATATCTAATTATAATTTCATATCATAATGCAAATAAGAAATTTATTAATAATATCAAAATAAATGTAATTATAATAATTAAATAATGTTGATAAAAAATTATTAATATTTTTCATAATAATTAGAAATAATAAATATGGACTATAATTTCATAAATGTAAAAATATATATAATAGTTTCATAACATTAAAATTATAATTACACAACTTTAATAAAAAAAAATAATAAAATAATAATTAATATTGTTTATATATAAACCATAATAATAAAAATAATAATAATAAAGTTTTTGACGACAACTTTTTTTTCATTATAAATAAATTATAAAATTCTAAATAATTTTTTTATTCTTAATATTATTTATCATTTATTACAAAAATAATTTCATTACTAAATATAATTAGAATTAACAAATGGCTAACTATGATTTCATAATTGTAACAAAAATTTAATAATTTCACAATGTTGGAAAATGTAATTATAATGTCATAATTTGTTAATAATAATTACAAATAAGATATGTAATTACAATTTCATAATTTCTTAATAAAAATGAATTAATAATTTCACAATAATTAGAAATAAGATATGTAATTATAATTTCATCATGCAAATAAGAAATTTATTAATAATATCAAAATAAATATAATTATAATAATTAAATATTGTTGATAAAAAATTATTAATATTTTTCATAATAATTAGAAATAATAAATATGAACTATAATTTCATAAATGTAAAAATATATACAATAGTTTCATAACATTAATAATTATAATTATAATTACACAACTTTAATAAAAAAATAATAATACAATAATAAATAATAATGTTTATATATAAACCATAATAATAATAAAAAATAATAATAAAGTTTTTCCTGTAATGCTTAATTTTCCTATTTGTTCATTTACGTGCGGTAGTTTACAATGTAGAAAGGTTAAATATTGCGGCATACTTTTTTGAACTTTGATTTTAACATTTGAAATTATTGCAGAATGGAGTATGCTATTGGTCTTGAACTGAAAGGGCTTCCGGCTAAAGTTTCCCAGTACAGGGAATATAACTTCGGCGCAGTTCTAAAAACTCTTGATGATTATCATCAAGATATCTTGAAGCGATCATTCCTATGGCGATTCAAAGAATTGGTAAAGATGCAATTTGCGCCTCAGATTATAGATTCTCTGGTATTTCGATTTCTGAAGCCAGTAGACGGTGGTGCATATAGTTTTTGCTTCGGGGATGACAAGATAGTCACATTCTCGAGGTTTGAGTTTTCCCTCATCACGGGATTAAAGTGTGATGACCATACGGAAAAAACGCCCGAATTACAGTCAAAATCGAGGCTTCATCTGAAATACTTCGAAGAACAAAAGACCATTTACTGGGAGGAGCTCTGGAATACTTTAAAGACTTGTCCCGATATGTTGGACATATTGAAATTATGCATGGTCTACATTCTGGAGAGCTTCGTGAAGGGCAAGCAAGCAAAGAATGGTATCGACTTATATGGTTTGGAACTTGTTGATGATATTGAAGCCTTCAACAACTATCCATGGGGGTCTATAATTTATGTCGATACCGTTAAAATATTTAAGAAAACTCATTCGATGCCCAAGGCGGAGAAGGGCCCCCGGAAGTATGATGCGTACGGTTTCCCTTTTGCTCTGCAGGTATTAATTTTAAACTTTTCATTTTGAATTAGTTTATTATGTTTTTCATCGTCATAATAATTGTAAGTTTCACAGATATGGGCGTATGAGGTTATTCCCGCCTTAGGTGATAGGTGGGCAGTTAAGAGGGGGACGCGATTTCCTCGGATGTTAAACTTGAGAGCAACGGAGGCGCCAAGTTCTAGGAAGCTTTCGGCTATCCTCGATGATCCTGAGGTGAGCGTTTAGAAATTATTATTAATGTAATATAATATTTGACACATGATTTATAAATTGTTTTAATCTTAATATATTAGCTCGAAGTCCTTCATGCGTTGACGGCTTCGACCGTAGAGGAGGAGCAGGACTACATGCGTGGACTGGTATGTAATGTAATTTTAGATTGTTATTTACCTTTTGGGTTAAATAATTAATCTTCACTTTTGTTATATCTAGGATCAACGCAGTCCAGTACGAGACATGTCCCCGCCGCTCATGAGATCTCATTCACCGGGGGCATCTCGCGGACCTTTACGCTCCTCCACTCCTCCGGTATGTTCGTGGATTCAATAAACTATAATATTTTACTAGGGGTTAGTTTATTTCCTATTATATTATTTGGAGTTTATAATTTGAATTTGATATGTTTTTGAGTTGAGAATTATTTTTGGAGTAGTCGGTGATATGGGAGTATTATTGAGTTGTGGTTGGTGTTTTGAATTGTCGTGGTTGAGTGGTTGAATGTTTTTGCTTTATTATGACATTTTGATGTCCCTTTATAGGGTGGCTAAGTCCAATTTTAAGGGGAGACCTTGTCAAATTTTTTTGTAGAATCTTAAATAAACAATATTCGACATTTAATTTTCACTTTTGTTATATCTAGGATCAACGCAGTCCAGTACGAGACATGTCCCCGCCGCTCATGAGATCAAATTCACCGGGGGCATCTCGCGGACCTTTACACTCCTCCACTCTTCCGGTATGTTCATGGATTCAATAAACTATAATATTTTACTAGGGGTTAGTTTATTTCCTATTATATTATATGAAGTTTATAATTTGAATTTGATATGTTTTTGAGTTGAGAATTATTTTTGGAGTAGTCGGTGATATGGGAGTATTATTGAGTTGCGTTTGGTGTTTTGAATTGTCGTGGTTGAATGTTAAGCTTTATTATGACATTTTGATGTCCCTTTATAGAGTGGCTAAGTCCAATTTTAAGGGGAGACTCTGTCAAAATTTTTGTAGAATCTTAAATAAACAATATTCGACATTTAATTTCCACTTTTGTTATATCTAGGATCAACGCAGTCCAGTACGAGACATGTCCCCGCTGCTCATGAGATCTCATTCACCGGGGGCATCTCGCGGACCTTTACGCTCCTCCACTCCTCCGGTATGTTCATGGATTCAATAAACTATAATATTTTACTAGGGGTTAGTTTATTTCCTATTATATTATTTGGAGTTTATAATTTGAATTTGATATGTTTTTGAGTTGAGAATTATTTTTGGAGTAGTCGGTGATATGGGAGTATTATTGAGTTGCGTTTGGTGTTTTGAATTGTCGTGGTTGAGTGGTTGAATGTTTTTGCTTTATTATGACATTTTGATGTCCCTTTATAGGGTGGTTAAGTCCAATTTTAAGGGGAGACTCTGTCAAAATTTTTGTAGAATCTTAAATAAACAATATTCGACATTTAATTTCCACTTTTGTTATATCTAGGATCAACGTAGTCCAGTACGAGATATGTCCCCGCCGCTCATGAGATCTCATTCACCGGGGGCATCTCGCAGACCTTTACGCACCCCCACTCCCCCGATATGTTAATGGATTCAGTTTTCAATAAACAATAGTATTTTAATGATCACATTTACATGTTATAATATTTGAGTTAAATAATCAATTGTCATTTTTGTTTTTAGCGCCCAGTACCTCAGTTTGATGATTTGTTTGAGCGTCTGGTGGGGGTCATTCGTGATGAGATGCATGCCCTTAGGGATGAGCTCCAAGGTAAGGTCGACGCCCTCGAAGTGAAGGTCGACGCCCTCGGAGGTAAGGTCGACGCCCTTGAAGGTAAGGTCGACACCCTCGGAGGTAAGGTCGACACCCTTAGGGATGAGCTCCGAGGTGGGCATGGAGCCTCATATATGATGCCAGAGCATGATGAGCTGGATGATATGATAGCTTGGATGACAGAGCAAGATTTTTGCGGGGTGCCAACTGAGGGGGTGCCTCGGATGGAGGAGGAGGTGCCTCGGGGGGTGACGGAGGAGGAGGTGCCTCGGGAGGCGGAGGAGGAGGGGCTTCGGGTGGAGGAGGTGGTGCCTCGGGGGGTGGAGGAGGAGGTGACTCGGGGGGCAGAGGAGGTGATGCCTCGGGGGGCGGAGGAGGAGGTGCCTCGAGAGGCGGAGGAGGAGGTGCATCGGGAGGCAGAGGAGGAGGAGGTGCCTCAGGTGTCGGAGGTTCCGGAGGATGATTCGACTGAGCGGCTGACGGATATGGTCGAGAAGAGGGGACGGAAACGTACTGTCGAGGTGAAGGAGCATATTATAAGTAAGAGGACAAGACAACCCTCACAGCATGTTCTTTCTCCCTTCACGGCCGAGGCGAAGAAGAGGACATTCGTGGACGGCACTTATGTAAACTTATTCCGCGAAGTCGATCCAGCGAAGCAAAAGGTGTTCGATATGTGGTACTCTCAACTTAAGTCGAAGTAAGTTTGTTATGTTTTTGTTTATTTATTTCTTAACTGTTAAAATGATTATATATGAATCTCTAATTATTTATTCATTCAGGTTTCGCTTCGCCATTGGGAAGACAACAATATCGAATGCCAAAGATTGGTTCGCAATAGTCCTCAGAAGCGGAGCTTGGCTTGCCGACTATGTGAGTGCTTATCGTAATTATGTGAACTCACTTTATTATTTGTTGATTAAATAATATTTAATTTGCTTATATTTTATGTTGTAGCATGTTGATCTTGCGATGGAGTTGCTGCGCGATCGGGCTAGTAGGTACCTGAAATCGTTCGGCTTTCCTGGGCGAGTGATCTTGTGTTGCGGCTTTAAAAACGCTGTCGACATTGAGTACTCAATGTTCGAAAGCAACCCTACCTCGTACGAGTTGCCAGCTTACATGTTGGACTACTTGGTAGGGGCAGAGCCCGTGTGTGGCCAGTCGTGGACGGGTTGTACACATATCTATATTCCGGTGATCGGGAACTCGCACATCATTGCTGTTGAGGTCGTGTTCGCCGAATCGAAAATGTATGTGTACGACTCCGAACATGGTTGTTTCACAGAGACCCAGCTCCAAGAAACTCTGATGCCCTTGGCATTCATTGTTCCTCTAATGGCTAAGCGTGCTGGAATTCGTGTCGATGATGTACTAGCCATTGAGAGGATCAAGGGGATTTCCAAACAAGGTGTCAGGTAAATTTTCTTATACTCGTATTCAAGTATTTAATTAAATTCTTAACTATATTCATTTATTTCACTAAAGTTTTTTTCTTAACTTACAGTGGAGATTGCGGGATTTTTGCAATAAAATATATTGAGTTCTTGAGTATCGGACGAGATGTCAAGATGATCAATCCAGAACATATACAGAAGTGGAGAATAAAGTTGGCTACTGATTTATTTACCTACAATTGTGATCCATAAGATTTAGAAATGTAAAAATATAGTTTTTATATGTAATTGTGTATATATATTTATTTTTCAATTTCTTTATTACTGTCAATTTATTTATTATAGTTTTTATTTATCAATTTCTTTAGTTGAATAAATTGCCTTACAAGTAAAGATAACAATATATTTTTTGGAATAAAAAATAGTATATATATATAAACCCTAAATCCTAAACCTCAAACCCCAAAATAGAAAACTATACCCTAAACCCTAAAATATCTTTTTTTTTCCCAAGAAACATTTATCATCTTTCATCGTATAATAAGCAATTCACGAACTTTATTAACATAGACAAAATAAGATAATTTATTATCAACAACACTACAATTACAGTAAAAGTTTTAATAGTGATAAAATTAATTATTCAAGGGAATCTGACTAGTACAAGTTTGGCGAGTATGACCGACTACGCCGCACCTGCTGCACTTTCGCGGTCTGGGAAACTCTCCAGTAGATGGTATTCTAGACGTACGTACACATCCAGGAGTATGTCTTCGGACATTCGGTAGCAGTAAATTATCAAGCGGGAGCAAGTGTTCGGGAAGTTCCCACTCACCCTCATTTGGTAGAGGAAATATAGTTTCAGCATATGCTTCTCTCCACAAAGCGGTGGTATAGTACTCAGTTGATAATGACTGTGGTGAAAAGCCCATATGTCTAGCAACTGCAACTGCATGAGCGCATGGAAAGCGCTCAAGCTGAAACTGTCTACACGTGCACGTGTTGTCATTCAAGTCCACAACATAACCAACATTACGTCCGCATACAACGTTGAATCTAAACTGATCCAGTGGCTCCACGCCCAACCTTCTAGCCAGGTCTAATGTGAGTTTGGTTTCCATGGCAGGAGTGAGATAAGATGTGCATGATTGAGATTCCTCGCGTCTATCGTGAAACCAAACCTGTAACTTCTCCCTAATGTTCTCAATCATTGCCAGAATTGGTAACTCTCGATCCTTCTTAAATAATGCATTCAAAGACTCCACATTATTTGACGTCATCATATTGTATCGACGTCCTGAAAATTGACACCGTGCCCAATGTTGAATCCCCAGTTTATCTATTAAGTACTCCGAGGCTTTCTCACTCTTGTTATCTATTTCGGTCATGAACTTATTATAATCTTCAAAAGTGTAAGCCTCTGCCGCTCTCTTAAACAAGGAAACGATCCCAGTACCACGGTACGTCGTCTTCAGATTTCCTTGTATATGGTACATACAATAACCGTGGTGTGCCTCGGGAAAAACCTCAGCTATACCATTTATGATAGAATTTCCGCGATCAGTTATAAAAGCAAGCTCATGGACATCTCCAATTACTTCCCTCAACTTTGAGAAAAACCAATTCATCACTAGATCATTTTCGCTATCCACTATGCCGAACGCAAGAGGGTATATTTGAATGTTGGCATCTTGACATGTAGCAATAATTAGCTTCCCTTCATATCTAGATTTCAATGTTGTACCATCTACTAGAATTAGAGGTCGCATCGATCTTCTAAATCCATTTATACATTGTCCAAGAGTCATGAAAAAATACTTGAAGCGATTGTCATCGTCAGCCTCAATAAAGAATGTCGAACCAGGATTAGTTCTCGACATGTTATGACAATATCTGGCTAATTTCGCATAACTTTCCTCGGGTGAACCCATTAAATCCTCTAAGGCACATTCTCTAGCTTTCCAGGCCTTCTGGTAGCTCATGGTCACCCCAAAATCTCTCTGCACATCGTTAATGATGTCTCTGGGTCTGTAAATAGTCCTTGGGTCATCAAACTTATGCATTATCTGTCGTCCTATAAACCATGAACGAGCTTGTCTGTGATCATTTCGATGAATGCCCACTTGACAAGTATGCTCTCGTGCATACTTGCGAACTACGAAGAATTGATTTGTGTCCATCCTCGTTGCTCGCAGACGCCAACTACAATTATCATCTACACAGACAATTGTGTAGGTACTCCTGTCTGACTTCACTTTAAACTCGAAATTGTGCTTAAGTGTAATACTGTGCACCGCTTCTTGGAGATCTTGCTTGGTATTAAATAATTGCTGGACTTCCAAATCTTCATCATCTGGAACCACACGTGAACAATTATTCGATCGTGAACTTGGCCCAGCCTGTGAGTTCTCGAAGTGCTCATGTTGACGTGTGGATAAATTAATCAAATCATTGTTTGTAAATGGAATGTCCTCCTGATTGTCTCCGACTACATCGTGACCTCTATGGGTGATAAGAGGATCATGGAGTATAGCAATTGTATCAGGGATAACATCATCATCCTCACGAACTATTTCTAATGTGTCCCAAATATCATTCACCTTCTGATCCCCACCATCGAATTCTTCATTCTGATTATCGAGGGTATCCTTTCGTACTAAAGTTACACAGAGAGGAATAGTTTCCTTTTTATTCGCCTCAATTAACCACGTAATTTGCACATCAGAAGTAACAAACAAGGGTGGCAATGCAATAGTAGAATTAGAATTATATAGAAATCCAAATTTCATATCATATTCAGATGGATTAACTTCGAGTTGATCTTGTAGTTTGCTGTACATGTCGGTAAATGACATACCTGGAGTTAACAAAATTACAGAAATGTTTTGATCATTTGTATATTTCCATGACCATCGCAGATTTTCATCAACCACGAATTCACCAAAATAAGAAACTGGTATGAAAGCCATATCTGCATTAATTAAAAATAATAAAATTTCAAAACAACAAGTTAAGGAAAATCAAAGTAACTGATTGTAAAAAAAAAATAGTTGTCGGGCCGGAGCCTCGGTCCGACCGGACCATGCTTCCGCAATATTTAACTATTCTACATTGTAGACTACCGCACGTAAATGAACAAGTAGGAAAATTAAACATTATTTAATTATTATAATTATATTTTTTTTGAAATTATAATTACACATCTTATTTCTAATTATTATGAAATTATTAATTCATTTTTATTATGAAATTATGAAATTATAATTACATATCTTATTTTGTAATTATTATTAACAAATTATGACATTATTTAGTAATGAAATTATTTTTGTAACATATGATAAATAATATTAAGAATAAAAATATTATTTAGAATTTTATAATTTATTTATAATGTAAAAAAATAAGTTAAAATAATTATTTTTGAAATTGGTCCGGTCGGACCATTTTTTTCCGCTCTAATGTTCAATTTTTCCGATTTTGTTAATAAACTGATAAAAATCACACTTCACCATATTAATTTTCATTGTTTAGTCTACATAATTATAGATCTATAATTATTATTAACTAAAAAATTAACAATTTATGAATTTTTTCGTTAATTTTTGGTTACTGAAATTATAGATCTGTTGAATAAGTTTAACACAACGAGAACAAAATTAAATACAGTATAATAAATATTGCTAAATCAACTTACCGATAATTGTTTAGTCTACATAATTATAGATCTATAATTATTATTAACTAAAAAATTAACAATTTATGAATTTCTCGTTAATTTTTGGTTACTGAAATTATAGATCCGTTGAATAAGTTTAACACAACGAGAACAAAATTAAATACAATATAATAAATATAGCTAAATCAACTTACCGATAAGAAGTAGCGAATGAAATCTTTTAGTTGAGATTTGTATATTTTTTGCGGATTTTTTTTAGCACAAGCAGATAAAAAATGAGAGAATAATTTATCTGCGTATTGAGAACAAACAGATGAAAAAAAGAGAGAATAATGAAAAGTGAGAATTGTATTATTTTCGTCTTAATATAAATATGAAATATGAGATAAATGAAGGGTATAAGAGAAATATGGTTATTAAGGTATACACGTCATTTTCAAAAAAAAGGGATATTGTGGTTAGTTTTTGAAAAGTTAGGGTATTTTGACTTAGCCAAGGTTTGACTTGGGTATTTTTAAAATTCTCTCCCCCAAAATCCAGTAAAAGAAGCACACAGTTGTCTTTTCCTTTTGATGCTGCTATATGCTGATAGATTTGAGAAGACAATGGAAATGAGAGAAATAAATGTAGAGTAACTTATCCTTACTAAGGAATAATATGCACGCATCAGAGCTGTCCTTCAATTATTGTCTGATTCATTTGGATCTAGACCCCTCTTCAACAACTGATGCAACAGCAAGTCATCTCCTCTATGTGCTGCGAAACATAGGGTGAGAGCCTGAGAGGTAGATCCATTCTACCTCTAGCGAGTATCTTCTCTATCTCTAGATAATTCCCTCCATTATTGGCTACTTTAGCTCTTTTAAATGCTGACCAAAGTAAAGGAAAACCAACCAGCCGTTATTTACTTTCAAATCCACATATTTTGCAGTTGTTATTTAGAGAGAGAGAGAGAGAGTGAGAGGACTGCCACTGCTACTTCTTCAACTTCGGGTTCTTCTTCTTGTGTTGGTGGGTTTTCTTCCGGATCTGGCTGTTCGATTTTGAGTTCCGGTTGAACAGGTTCAGGTTGTGGAGCATCCCAAATCGGACCATTTCATTTTATAAATCAAATCAAATCAAACTTTTTTTTAGGATTTCAAAACGCGAATTACAAGCGAAATAAATTGACTTAAGTGTTAATATAAATCAAAATAATATATTATATCACTAATAAATAACAAAAAATTGCAAGCTGGAATACTTTCCACTTCTAATTATTAGAAATAATGAAGTGACATTCAAGTAAGCAAGAAGCAAGTTCGAAAATAATGGCAAATAAGCACAGAAACATTAAACCATTTTTTTTAATGTTTACAAAAAATAATGGCAAATGACCAATATTTCATTCGAATTCAAGTGCTCTTGTGATTTAAAAGGAGAAAGATCATAAAAACTTTGTATCAACAGTATTTTAGCATTTTAGTTTACCTGTAAAAGTTGAATGTAATCCAAGTAGAAAAACATCTATTCTGATCAACTTAACTTCCAAATACGCACAAACAAGTTTGACTCAAACTGAATTGAACATTGAGTTTAATGTTGTTTACAATTTTTTTGCTATTTCTACATTTTTTTTTTTTGCGGGTTGGCGGTTTTAAATGGATTTGAAAAATAAAAACCTAAACAAACCATTTCAAAGCGATTTGGTTTGGGTCAAAACCAACCATTGACGGGTTCATGGACCCAAACCAACGGCTTTGAAATTGCGGTTTCGATTCGGTTTGACGGTTTCGTTGATCACCCCTAATTATGCCCCCGTAGAGTAAAGAATTTAGCAGATTAGAATAAATTGTTGGCGAAATTTGGGATGGCAACGGGCTGGGAATACCTGAATCCGATAAAAATTATTCTCGAATGGGACGGGAAATCTCGATAAAGACGGAGATGGAGCGGGAATGGGGATAAAAAAAAATCTCTGAATTGGGGACGGGAATGACCGTCTTATCTTCATCCCTGCCCCGTCCCCATCTCCAATTAATAAATTTCATTAAAATTAAAAAAGTCCAAAAAAAAGTTATATATTATCTGTACAAAGTCCTATGATGTCAAAATTTCTTAAATCAAAAATTTATTACTTATCAAGTCATAAACTTTAAATATTTATTTTGAAAAAGTTACTGATTATTAGTTATTAAACTTATCGAGTTGTATTTTCTCATCTAATCAAATATAAAATAAAGACACAAACAAAGATGAATATATATATTCAATTAATGTCCAAATAATGTGTAAAGATTATTAGATTTAGAAAATGTTAGGATTATTCCTGCATATATCCTTATATTATCTGCATAAAATTATTAAAAAAAAAATGGAGATTTAAATGGGGATTTTTCCATCCCCGCGTCCCGTCCCATTCCCGATTAAATGGGTACAGGGCGGGGATGTAATGGGGCGGGGATGGGGAAAGGCATCCCCGCCCCATACCTGCCCTATTGCCATTCCTAAGCGAAAATAAAAATGTTTGGGTCTTTTTTGACTGGGTGACAGTAACTTCCCACTTTTAAAACCAACTCCATGACCATGTTTTTGGTAGGGATCACAATTGGTCGAGTATAGGTCGAGTTTGTAAAATTCATACCCAGCCCATTAAAGATTTACGACCTTCATACCCTACACATATACTTATTTAAGAATGGCGGGTCAGGAGCGCAAGCACACAAATTACACTAAGAGTTTGATGATAAAAGTAAAGATAAAGGAAATTACATATTCTCTTGTTGAGATTTGATTGATTGGTTTTTCTAAATGACTAATTTTTTACAATATATACAAATGCACGAACTTCCTTCAACCGCTACCAATATTTGAATATTCGGTTTGCGGCCTTAATTTGTAACACTTGCATGGATTAATTTGCTTCCTCCACATTGCATAACCGTCGCCCATATCCTTGTAACATCCGCTTGCCACGCCGCTCTAAGTCACCTGATCGAATAAATTTGACTCTTACCGCAAGTGTACGGTATCGAACAAGTAATAAAATGGATTTGAGTCCGAATGTCGTTCCCACAAGGATTGGTTAGATTTATTTTCTTAAATTATCAACCTTAACCGAAACGAATGAATTTTCAGTGATTTATAAGAGATTCTAAATGAGTAGACCAAGTTACCAAAGAAATCTAAAATTAATAATCAAATAAATAAGCAAATGGAATTTTCAAGATTTGTTTAACAAATGTATGTAAATGAAGTGCTAGGATTTAGAATCCATCTTAGTATTGATATTTCACACTTTGATTCAAATAACCCAAGACAAGGTATATTATTGATGATCAATGTTTCTATAATGCCTAAAACTCTCTTTCGAACAAGAATTAAGCCTTTTCCTAATTACGATCCACCTATATTTCTATGATGAATGCTAATATTTAGGAAAGCATTAAATAAGCAAAACATGAAAAGATCACATAGGGCATAGTGGTATATTTCTATCCCTATCGAACCCTATGGCTATTGATTCAAGTCTAGTGAAATTCCACTCTTTCGATCATAAAATTCCACCACATACATCATATAATTCATGCATCAAAATTATAGATGAAAATAAATACGAATCAATAACTCAGAATACCAATTGTCATAAGATTAAGTAAACCAAAGCATGAAATAATTGTCTAAGAATTCATCATAATCCTAGCACAATGGAAAATTAGCCTAGATACATAGTTAATAGCAAATCACAAATATAAAAGAACTTCATCACCTATAATATGAAATTCCCAGGAAAATGTGGATAAATCTTCACAACTCCGCTCTTCAAAGCTTTGATGTGCTTCTTGGTGTATTAGGTTAAGAATGACTCTCAAATTTCGTGTGTCATGTTCTATATATATGTCCCCCCTCTGACCTAGGCGAAAAGGGGTGAATTAAATCAGAATTCGCGTGAAAAGCCCATCAGTGGCCCAGCCGGAAAGCTGCGCGATCGCGTGGTAGAAACCATAGCGATCGTGTGGCTGATGTTAAAACTCTCGGGTTAAGAATTTGCCTCATCTCGCGATCGCTTGGTATGTGATCAGCGATCGCGACTTCGCGATTTTCTCGGCTGTACAAGTTAGTCCCTGACTTTTAATTGCACCTTCAGTCCTCAGCTTTCAGTTGTTACAATTTAGTCCTCAAACTTTATCTTCTTCTCGGTTTGACCATTTAAGCTCTTAATTCAATCAATTGGGTCCTCCAGCCTCTGATTTAGTCACTTTGGCACCAAGCATGTTTCCCGGTTGACGTCACCAACTCCTCACTTGTCCGATTTAGCTCCAATTAACATCCAATCGTGTCATTTTTCCGTTCATTACTTCATTCTTCTTCAATTGGGACATTTTCTGTAAAGTAAACAAATAAACATAAATTAAATAGCAAATATTCCCAAACGACAATAATTAATCCTAATTTAGACATACAAATAAGTGTATAAAATACGCTTATCATCACCTACACAATTCGTCATTTCAACAGCCACCTTCATCAACAACAGGCTACGTGATCATAAGACAATTGTCAAAACTGCTTCTACTTGCTTTAGTTGCCCAACTGCTTCATCGCTCGCCCTGTCGCCCAAATATCCTAGTTGCCGCACAATCGCCCAATCGTCCAACTTCTTACCTATAATGAGTCTTTAACGTTGGGCCTCTTTTGGTTTGGGGCAATATTTAGGCCTCTTGTATTTTGGGTATTTTTTGGGCGTCAACAATTACCCCCCAATATGGCGGAAGTAATGTTTATCCATTAATTTTATGCCATATTAATCATTTCGATGTGTTCCTTTTTCTAGAAACTCTCAGCATTCCAATCTTCTTCCATCTTTTCCAACATAGACCGTTCAGATTCTACCTTTCTGCCTTCTTTTTCTCACATAAAGAGGTGGATCTTTTCCCTATAAAAGAGGATTTGGTTGCAGATACGTCTTCCTATCCTTTCTTCCAGTCTTGTACGACACTGCTATTATGTATATTCCCCCATATTTGACAGGTCTTTTGTTCCTATTTCTCCCGGATATGAACCATCTAACTTTCCTTTCGCACGATCTGCTCTAAACATACCTTTGGTATGGGAGATATAGGAAATTGTTTCTTTGCCGCGAAGGCTCCTTTCGGCATCTCTCTCCCTTGTGATCCCTTTACAGGGTCATCAGATGTAGAGGAACTGCCCGTAGGGAGGGCTCGCTGGCTATCTCTCACTCCATGATCGGCCAATGGCTTACTAAGAGTGCTTCTCAGGCCGTTCACCTGTTGTGATTACTTCCAGCGGATGCATCCGAGAAGACGAGGATGGAAGCTTCACAAAGGTTGAGATGGAGGAAGGGGGAAGACCTACCAGGCGGGTCATCCTTGTTCACAAGCATGTCTCCATTGTTGGGGTGACGAAGATCGGTCTGTAATAGGGACGTCCTCTGTAATAATCGATAGGCAGTCTTCATTATGTAGTAGTTGGTAGGCAGTATTCGTTTCCCTATTATTGCTGAGTGAGGTCCTGCTGGCTCCTCTTGTATTGTAAAATGTATACAACTTTTTGAATAAAAGAAACATTTTTTGTTATAGGCGCATCTCATTTTCATTTCTCCATTTTCTTGCTTGTGCGATAATAGCGCGCCTTTCCCGGCGAAATACAATGTACTTATATTTGTTCGTCCCCCCATATGGAAGGGACATATTTTTTCAAGTATTTACCGTTGATGGATCTTATGTGTTTCGGGTTATTTAGATCCTCCAAATGATAAGCTCCATTGGATAACACACTGCTTACCCTAAACGGTCCCTCCCAATTAGGCGATCATTTCCCATATTTGGGATTTTTACTTTCTAATGGGAGTATGGTTTTCTAGACCAAATCGACCGCACTAAATAATTTGGCTATCACTCTGTTGTTGTAATATTTAACCACTTTTTGCTTCTGAATTTGCAATCTATCAAGGACGTCCAACTTCAATTCGTCCAGTTCTAAAAGATTCTGAACCATCAGCTCTGCATAATCGCTTTCGCATAGGTGGTTCTGTAAACTTGTTCGAATTGATTGTACATTGATCTCCATAGGTTGTACTGCTTCTTGTCCATAAGTTAGCTGAAACGGAGTTACACCCGTACTCGTTCGTGGAGACGTCTTGTAAGCCCACAAGGCATTGTTCAAACATTCGTGCCAATTCCTAGCATTTTCGCCCAACATTTTTCGTACAATGCTCTTTAGGGTTTTGTTGGACGACTCTGCTTTCCCGTTAGACTGAGCATAATAAGGCGTAGAGTTAACTAACTTGATGCCAAATTCGTCCAAGAATTCCTTTACTAGATTTCCATTCAACGAGGTTCCATGGTCTACCATTATGGTTTGTGACACCTCGAACCTATAAATAATGTGGTTGCGAATGAATTTTATGACGTTCTTTTGGGAAATCTCTTTAAAAGGGATAGCCTCTACCCATTTAGTAAAGAAGTCCATTGCTACAATGATGAACGTGTGTTGTTTGGACGACGGGGAATAAATCTTCCCTATTAAATCAATAGCCCAACCTTTAAACGACCAAGGTTTAATAATAGGTGCCATTTCCCTGGCTGGCGCTCTTTGGGTTGGTCCGAGCCTCTGACACGCTAAGCAACTTTTTGCATATTGTATGCACGATTCCCCCATTTTGGGCCAAAAGTATCCACTCCTGATAATCAGCCATCTCATTTTTTGACCGGCTTGATGGGCCCTACATAGCCCTTCATGGACTTCTGCCATAATGGTCGTAGCTTCGCTCAAACTTATGCATTTTAATAACAACCCATTTGAGCGCTTCTTGTGTACTTGTTCGTCTATGATGACATAATTCAATGCACACAGTTTCATTTTTCTGTTGTTTCTTCCACCAGGTTCTTCCAAAAATTTCTTTAGTTCTTCTCTCCAATCCATCGCATCCCCGGTTTGTATACAATGAATACTGCTTCCCTTTATCCTCCTTTGTATGACGGGCAGGATTATTCCGTACTTACAAGTTGTTGTTGCATTTACGACCTTTGAATAACCCGAGGCGACTTGGGCTAATTCGTTCGCTACATCATTGTAAATTCTGCTTATGTACTGAAACTCCACTTAATCAAATTCCTCCAAAAGCTCTTGGGCGAGCTCATGTCGCTTTACCACAGAATCGCTCTGGCACTTGAAATCGCCCGTTAATTGGTATATTACCAACTAAGAATCTCCTCGGATAATCACATTCTTCACTTTCAGTTCTACTAACGGTTCTAGCCCCGTGATCAATGCTTCATACTCGGTTTGATTGTTAGTACATGCTCTTTCCAAGGTGAGAGCATACTTGTAACAGACTCCCAGAGTATTTATTAAAACTATACCAACCCCCGCGCCCTGGTAAGTTTTTGATCTATCAAAATATAAAACCCAAGGCTTTGTTTCAAGCGAATCCACTTCTAAATTAACCTCGTTAGGCATGTCCAAACATGGATGATCAGCCAAGAAGTTGGCTAAAGCTTGATTTTTAACTGCCTTTTGAGGTATGTGTTGTATTTCAAATTCAGAAAGGGCGAATGTCCAAAGGCCAATTCTTTGATGTAAAACAGGGCGAGAAAACAAGTACCTGACTATATTTACTTTGGATATCAAATACACGGTTACAGGTCGTAATTAGGCTCTTAGTTTAGTACATGTGAAATATAGAGCTAGACAAAGTTTTTCTATAGCTGAATAATTACATTCACACTTAATCAACTGTCTGCTTAAGTAGTAAATTGCTCTCTCCTCGCCCAGTTGGTCTTCTTGGGTGACCATTCCGGCTATAGATCCTTGCTCCGCCGATATATAGACTTTCATTGGCTTCCCATGAATTGGTGACACCAGTACAGGCGGATTTGATAAGTACATGTTTAGGCTGTTGAAAGCCTTTTGGTGTTCCTCTCGCCAGACAAATTCGTCTTGAATTTTCAACTTTAAAAGAGGCGAAAAAACTTTCGTTCGCCCTGCACAATTAGAAATAAAACTCCTTAAGAAATTTACTTGACTTAAGAACCTTTGCAATTCCTTTTTATTGGCAGGCGGTTTTGCTTCTAGAATGGCCCTCGCTTTATTTTTGTCAAGTTCAATCCCCCTTTGGTGTACCAAAAAACCAAGAAAGTTTTCTGAATGAACACCAAACGCACATTTCAAAGGGTTTAGCTTCAACTTGTACTGCCTTATTCATTCAAATGAACGTCTTAGTTGTTGAAAATGGTCTTTTTCTTTCATTGACTTTACTACGATATCATCTACATATACTTCAATAAATTCTCCAATCATGTCATGAAAGATTAAATTCATTGCCCTTTGATAAGTGGCCCCAGCATTTTTTAGGCCGAAGGGCATGACTACCCACTCAAAACATCCCAAGGCACTTGGGCATCTAAAGGTCGTTTTATGCACGTCTTCGTTAGCTATGTAAATTTGGTTGTATCCAGAATACCCATCCAGGAAAGAATACATGACATGCCCCATAGTTGAGTCTACCAAGGAATCCACCGTTGGCATAGGATACTCATCTTTAGGCATGGCTAAATTTAGATTCCTGAAATCTATGCACACCCTAATGCTACCGTTCTTTTTAGAGACGAGCACAATATTAGATAACCATTCTACATACCTGGCCGTCCTAATAAAACCGGCCTTTAAAAGACGTTCTATTTCCTTTTTTACTTCAGGTAATACATTAGGGGCAAAACGCCTAGGTTGCTGCTTATGTGGCTTAAAATTATGCTTAGTTGGCAATCTGTGTTCCACCAAATTCCTATCTAAACCAGGCATGTGTTCATATTCCCAATCAAAACAATCTCTGTATTCTTTTAATAAAGCAATCAATTCATCACTTACCTCTCTACAGAGCGTTCGACTGATGAATGTTGGGCGTTCTTCCCCTTTGTCGCCAATGTTCACTTTTACGAGAGGGTTTTGCGCTTGAGCGTGCCCCTATTTAGATATCCCTATTGCTCCATCGTCCAGGCTTTTTGTGAGCAACTCTTCCTTCAGACAATCCACCTTGAAAATCTTTCCATCAACATTCTGCTCCAACTAAAAAACGGCCAACTTGCACCTGAACGTTGTCAATGTTGCTGCCTCTTTCATATTTTTTGCATTTTCTTCAGACTTATTATTGAAAGCCATTGGTCTGGCTTTTGAGGCCCGAATATCGGCCACATTCCCTTTTTATTGATTGCTTGTCATGATTCCTCGATCACTTTTATGACAATGATTGGCTTCTCACTATATTTGGCCTCATCTGGTTGAACATCTCTGTTAGAGAGTCAATCAAGAATGGTTCTTCACTTAGCGTGACGACTTGAGTTTTATCCCCCTCTTGCACTATTCTGACATGCCCATAATTTCCCTCGTACATGAATCTTTCTATAGAGTTCGATTCCGCCATGAACGGTTTATGATCTGCCTGTATCACTTCTGCTTCTCATTTATCATTCCAGAATACTAAACACTGGTGGAGCGATGAAGGTATGCACCGGCTCCCATGGATCCAATCTCTTCCTAAAAGTACGTTAAAGCTGGTAGGACCATCTATCAAGAAGAAAATTGTGGTCCTAGTGGTAGTCCCCACAGTGACGTCCAGCGGCATCACTCCTTTGGCCGACGTCACCCCCCCGTTGAAGCTTTTGAGGATAACTTCTGTAGGGATCATATCATTCTCCTTTTTCGCAAGTCTTCTCATCATTCTGGACGGGATGGTATTTATAGCAGCCTCGTTGTCTATGAGAACCTTTTGTTGGGAACCCGAGTTGTTCTACTCACAAAAATTGATTTCTTGTAATAGATCATCCTGTTACAGGATTTTCTGTTCTATGTATTCAACTTGGAATAAATAATTTTGTCAACACAAAAAGATAGAGATATTACCCTTATAGCGTGCTTTACAATAATCTCTTTTCGCTGCTTCTTGATTTCACCGAAGCTTCAGACCCTCAAGCTTTCCTCGGTGTTCTCCAATGGCAGCTGTGCAGGTGCGTGGTCACCTTTCTCAAGACCTATGTTAAACTAGGTTTAGGGTTTCTTTGTAAAGAGGAAACACACACTACACACTTTAGTGTGTGTTTCGTCACTTTGCCAATTAGGTTAAAAAAAATAGTCTTGAGAGACTATTTGTAACCTCTTTACACTCCAAAACCCTACCAGGCCTAGTACCATAACCCAGACACATTTCTGCACAACCCAATACAGGTAATAAGCCTGTAAAACCCATTATAGTGAAGCCACCGAGGGAACCTGATCGGACCCAATTAAACTAAGCTCCAATAAATTAATTATGACCCGATCAACTCTTGATCAGTCAAAATTAATTTATTAATCACGTTCTATTCCACTAAAAGAACGAGATTGCACTCTTAGTAAAATTGAAATTACTGAAACAATTAATCAATAATTATATCCTCTGACTTATCGTTCTTACATGTTACCCCCGTTGATCAACTCGAATATTCGGAGCAAGTTACAATGACCAAAATGCCCTTCTCTGAATATTCATAAATTCTCAACTCTCATCTTCTATCTGACAGTTCGATGTGATCCCATCACATCATAGAATTCAACAGTCACTGTCGAATTACTGAGCTCAGATTCAACTGTCCACTAGAAGAACCAGTGAGATTATGATCATACCTAAAAGGTGACGGATTCCATAATACGAATATATGTTCCTCGTTAGTTCACTTTAATTCCCAAAGTACCGAGATATTGATCAGCAATTTGATCTCACCCATTGATACCTCAAAGAACTTCAAGTTAGTAATCGAAGTCCATTATCCGATTAGGATTATGGTCCCACGTACGATAATCAAGTGAAATTAAATTTGTATGGTCAATGTCACAAATTAATTTCACGTGGTCCCGTCCAATACGTTCCAAACGTACTCTCGATTTTATTACCAAAGTCAAAGATAGACTTTAATAAAATTGAGACGATCTTATCAAAATAAATTGTCCATATTTATTTACTGATCCTGAACGTTAATTTTAGATCGAATCACAAATTGAATCTTTCTGTATTTAACAACTTAAACACTCAATTTGTAATATCATATCGACCCATGGACAAACGCAACTTTATATTAATACAATCAATAGACATTTTATTTCGAATGTCGTGAATTATACTCTATGGGCATATATAATTCCAACAATCTCCCACTTGCCCTTAGAGTATACATGAAACATCGAATCATCCATCTTGTCAACATCATCATTACATTAATGATTATGTTCTCAACCAAGATGATAACTCATTTCGATGTGAGTCACGGTTGTATAACAAACAATCCAAGATTGTGTTATACCCAACCAATTAACCACATTATCTCCCAGTTATATTCCAATTTTGACGACTCTCGAGAGTCCTAGTCAAATCAGATCTTAATTAGTTTTAATCCATCAGATCACAAACTAAATAGATAAGGAAATATTTACTCGTTTTTCGAAAATGATTCAGTATTTGCTTTACCTCTATTCAATGATTTGATCCTGGATCAAACTAATAATCACCAACAATATCCCCAGCATAAGATATGACCTATCTAGTGCAAAGTAAGGCTTCCTATACCCGGAGCATAAGGAACCTTCTCTATCTTACCATGAGTCTTAGGAGAATACTCATAAGATAGATAAAATCCACAAAGAACATTATTCCTTTCAAGACTTCAATATTGCAAATATAGATAGTATCTTATTATTACATGAAATTTGAGACTATTCTATTTCATTTTTCTCCCACTCCGAAAAGTACGGATGTCTAGAAAAAAATAGACAGTCATCTACAAGTCCTTCAAGTCTAATTGCTGGTACCAACTATTATTTAATGAAAATACTCTCACACATAAGTAGAGTGTCATTTAAATAAATAGTCATGAAAACTGTCTCATCTTTCTGATACATGAGTATACTTAAGATATATCAAGATTTTGATCAAGAACATGTATCACAATCGTTCGATCAAATTCTATGTTCTGTATCTTGAACAAATACCCAAATCCAAAGTTGGAAACTTGTAAGTCGTGATCTTTACTTTCATGGTCTTTAATATGAACTCATCAGATTACACTTTGTAAATGATTTCCTCAAGATGCATTCAAGAAACAACATCTTGACATCCGTACCTCATTTTCACAATGAACGACAATGGATAAAAGATCCAGGTAAACTTTTGCATGGCTATTGGCGAGAAGGGTTTCACAAACCCACAGCCATAAGCCTTGCGCTGAAGGCATCAACCTTCTCATCTACCATTCTCCTATCATCTTAAAAATCATCACACCGTATAGGTTTGACCCCATTAGGTGTGTCTACAAATATCCAAACTTGTTGGATTACTAGGAATCTAATTCCGAGTTCACATTCACCTTCCATGATTTCAAGTCTATAACTTCTACCACTTCCCTAAATGAGGAGTTCTTCTCTTATTTCAGTAGAGATTGTCTAAAAAGACTCTCCGTAGAATAAGAGTCAAGAAGGTGGTCTTACAACCCTCCCACTCCAATTACTCGCTGGAAGTGTATTTCCATTTTGTCCAAACAGAGTCCCTTTCTCTCCTCCCACTACTTGCTATATCCCTAATTGGGATCAACCTCTTCACTGCCTCTTTATGAACATAAAGAAGAGACAGAACAGTGAGAACAACTTCGACTACAACCTTTGATTTTTCCCTGTCCATTGGGATCACCAGGCAAGAATAGTGATTAAACCACTTGCCCATCCTCCCACTAGGATCAGCAACCATCGGTTCCGTAGGAAGTTCCAAATCATCAAGATTAATTCTATGCGGAAATCTGGAATCAAGTTGTTTGAACCACGTTCTAACATCTCATCCAATAGGATTTTACTTGTTGATTTGTATTCTTCTATATGCCTTATCCTCTAAGAAAGCTACATTTGTACTCAACAAATACTTTCTTAACCAGAGGATTATAGAAGAAATAATTTCTAGTTTCGTTGCATGCCTTATAATCAAACCTTCATTATTGCCTACATCTCGTCAATCCTTTCTTTCAGCTAGTGTGCCAAAATTCCCCAAATCTGAATGTGGTGTAGACTGGGCTTGCACCCATGCCACAACTCTAGGGGTATTTCAGGAAACGAATCAATGGTACTAGGCTATGAAGGAACCTGACTATCTCCGGTATACATTCCCAAATGAAACTAGTAACGAGGATAACTCATCATTGATTTGGTATTACCTTGTTCTCCTTTTCCGATAAATGGTTCCTAAACTCATATGAGAGATACACAAACCTCGATCAAATCGAAGTATTTGGATTCTCTTAATTACTTCTCAACTTCTATCCAAAATTCTAGAATTTCTTCAACATTTCGGATTAATGAGATATTAAGTATATAATCGAGATCTGGAGTGATCATCAATAAAAGTGATGAATTACTCGTACTCTCTCGTATCTTGATCACAAAAGAATCCATACATATCGAAGTGTATTAACCCCCAAACTCTTAAGTCCATTTAATATATAAGGACTCTTGGTTATCTAATCCTCTAAACAAGATTCAGAAAAACAGTATAGATTCCACCTCAGATCCTTTTGAGGTCCATCCCTTATTAGTATTAGAATCGAGTTTTGGATAAGTGTAACCAAGCCTAAGATCTTAATCATTTTACCCTCTAAATAAAATTCAAAAGCCCACATAGATTCCACCTCCAAAATACTTAGAGGCTATCTTTACTAGTCTTTCAATCTTATTTAGATAAATATGATTATCTTAAGATCTTATTAAAGAGTTCATTAATGCAAGGAATCATCTATCCCTTATCATTTGTAGTAATATTACACTTAGGACCATTTACAAGGCTTTGAGATTGTTAATCATTTGTCTCGCAATAATAAGAGCATTATTTAACTTAATTCCAACTAATAACTGGAGATTAAGTGCTAAATAATTCCGCTCAAATAATAAAGAGACGAAATAACAATCAAATTGTTTCGCAAACATAAAAGCCTAACGGCTCTTTCCATATTACCGTACCCGTGCTTATCCTTATAGTATACTCTATCTCATTGTGTCATTTGGTCACCTAGGACCATATTGCAACAACTTGTAATAGTGATTAGTTACTCTAGACTCTATAATCAATATAGACTCAATTACTAACCATAACATAATGGATAGAGTCTTACTCCATTATAGAGTTTCCAGGAAAGGCTACTTCCTCATTAATTCTATCTTTGCTCAAAAGCAAAAAGGTTAGAGGGCCTACCATACTATCCGTTGCTTTAAAATAATCTCTTCTCTATGAATAGCTTACATCGAACCTTTCAGGGACACGTTCATCCTGGTGAATATAGTCCACACTGAACCGCAAGAGATCATCTTAAAAGATTTCTCAAGTATTATGTCACATGAATCAATGTTTGCAAGTGGAACCTCCACCACGTTAAAGTGACCAATCATGTTTTACGAAATGGTCTCTTGTAAAAAACGTGATCGGTTCATAAGTAGAGATATATTATAGCTTGATAGTATATTTTGTATAACTCCATAATTAAAATGTTCAAATTATCATAAATACCCTTCCATCGAAAAAATAAATATGGTATCCCACTTTGATGTTTTTATTGCGAAGTATTTGACGTGAGAATCAAAACTATGCAATAAACCATCTCATCAAAATAAAACCATTTTCATTGGAAGATTTATAATTATTTTTGAACAAGGATCTTCTAACACGAACAAATGTCATAAGTGGAAAGAATTATAAAGAGACATGTTACAGTTTTCGTAAATTAGTTGGTGATGTCTAAACATATAACTAGTTGTGGAAATACGACATTCAAATAAAATAAATGTATTAAACACAAGTTGCATAAATGAAGAATACTTTCATATATGATGCATGAAGAAAAATTATGCACAAGTAGACCCAAAACTACTATAATATGACGACAACCTAAAACCCCAAAATCTTAAACACATTTCTCTATAGGAGAAATAAATGAGATTTATGGCTAGGCTGAGACCCTCCCACTAAAATTAATATATCTAGCATCTCATGCAATACTAATTCTATTGTCGTAAAAATTTGGCCATCATTGACATCGTTTGGATATTCTATAGGAAGTCCCCACGATGTCTTTGATTTAAGTGTTCAACCCTTATATTGATGATTTTTCAAGTACCAAATTAATTACGTTACCTATAGGGTAATCATGATTAATTCAAACTTAAAAAAAAAATCATCACCTAATTGGGTCCAAACCAGTAACCAAAACAGTGCAGCCCTCCTATAGGGAGACTAAATAAATTAGCACGAGGCATGCACAAATTTTTACTAATGGGCTAACAAGGGAGGCCGTGGGTTCAAGAATTTGCACCCTCACTCACTTAATATTTTTAAACTATTGGGTTTTCATTTAATAATTAAATAATCAATTTTAACTTTTAAAATCAATTTAATAATTATCAAAATTATTTTCTAATCTAACATTTAGAAAAGAAAATAAAATATAATACCATGCATGACAGTATAGTTCCTAAAGCGGTGTTTATGCGATCTACATGACATGTTATTTAATGACATTCATCCACAATTTAATTAATGCAATAATAAAATAAACTAGAACATGATTTCTAGCCAAAACCTAGACACAAAATTACAAATTAATTAAAGATTACATTGAGCCACAGCCCGGCCCAATTCTTCAATTTCTATTTGCAAGTGTCCAGCCCATTACTTGAACTCTTCAAATAATATTTCTCAGCCCATTACCAAACTGGTCAAATCTGTAAAGTTTCAAACTTCAGCCCAAATGCCAAATACCAACATGAAGTGATCCAATTAAATATTCCATCCAATTGTAAAATTTATTCAACATTGCATTGGCCCGGCTAAACGATTTAGCCCACATTGCAATTAATTAAAATAGACTAATCTTACAATTCTGGGCCATATTTAATTTCACCAAAAAATGGCCCAATAAATTAATTCTCCAAGTTCGGCCCATTTAAAATAGGAGACCCAATACTGAATTCATCTCTTTCTCCTCTCTGCCTGGTTACATTTGTGACCAAAGAATTTTATCAGGAGCCATCTTTCTACCTTGCCATCACCGGAGTCGAAACCTGAAAGAGGCATCGTCGTCCAGTTGTTTCATCTCCATCACCGTTGCCAAGATAGCGCATCTGTAGTGCTCAAAACACCGCTGCGCCACGCACAAGCTGAAGCGGCACCAACGGTAGTCGATCCATGGCTCCAATCGCGGCGGTACCTGTTGTACCGTTGCCACCGCAATCAAGACGGGATCGTGGCAGCCAGAGGTGCTGCCATCAATCGTCAATCCCAGGCGGCAGCACCTACTGGTGCTGCGAAAACTCACCTCCGAAAATCACAGCGGCACTCAGCGCGTCCGCTACCTCCGCGGTTAAAGCGAGATAGCGTCATCAACGTGTCGTCATCAATCGCCAACAGCAACGACAGCACGCATAGGCGCTGCTGGGCTCTTACCTACCTCCAACCCATTTTCGCATATTTTTTTTTTTGTGAAATTGCAATGAAGTCCTTCGGCTTATGAAGAAGATGAAGTGAAGACCTTATTCTAAAACAATGGTCCTCCGAATTTGGAACTGCACATCTGGTGCTCTGATTTTTCAAAAATCTAGAAACTGCATAATCTGGTCCTCTAATTTTACAATTACAATAGAAAGAACATAAACCCTAATTCTATTGCAAAAATAAAAAATCAAAAGGGAAAACATGGAATCGTAATCCACCCCTTTTGTTACAAGACTCGATAATACAAATACAAGAATTTACAACAAAAATTCTATGGCCAAAAATCTGTTCAAACATGAATATCATTCATCCAATAACAATCAAATCACATAAAACCTAACACCGCTCATCTAACACATGCATTACAAAATTATTTAATCCTAAATACATGAAACAGTATCAAAAACCTGACGCTCTGATACCAATTGTTGGGAACCCGGGTTGTTCTACTCACAAAAATTGATTTCTGTAATAGATCATCCCGTTACAGGATTTTCTGTTCTATATATTCAACTTGGAATAAATAATTTCGTCAACACAAAAAGATAGAGATATTACCCTTATAGCGTGCTTTACAATAATCTCTTTTCGCTACTTCTTGATTTCACCGAAGCTTCAGACTCTCAAGCTTTCCTCGGTGTTCTCCAATGGCAGCTGTGCAGGTGCGTGGTCACCTTTCTCAAGACCTATGTTAAACTAGGTTTAGGGTTTCTTTGTAAAGAGGAAACACACACTACACACTTTAGTGTGTGTTTCGTCACTTTGCCAATTAAGTTAAGAAAAATAGTCTTTGGAGACTATTTGTAACCTCTTTACACTCCAAAACCCTACCAGGCCTAGTACCATAACCCAGGCACATTTCTGCACAACCCAATACAGGTAATAAGCCTGTAAAACCCATTATAGTGAAGCCACCGAGGGAACCTGATCGGACCCAATTAAACTAAGCTCCAATAAATTAATTATGACCCGATCAACTCTTGATCAGTCAAAATTAATTTATTAATCACGTTCTATTCCACTAAAAGAACGAGATTGCACTCTTAGTAAAATTGAAATTACTGAAACAATTAATCAATAATTATATCCTCTGACTTATCGTTCTTACATGTTACCCCCGTTGATCAACTCGAATATTCGGAGCAAGTTACAATGACCAAAATGCCCTTCTCTGAATATTCATAAATTCTCAACTCTCATCTTCTATCTGACAGTTCGATGTGACCCCATCACATCATAGAATTCAACAGTCACTGTCGAATTACTGAGCTCAGATTCAACTGTCCACTAGAAGAACCAGTGAGATTATGATCATACCTAAAAGGTGACGGATTCCATAATACGAATATATGTTCCTCGTTAGTTCACTTTAATTCCCAAAGTACCGAGATATTGACCATTAATTTGATCTCACCCATTGATACCTCAAAGAACTTCAAGTTAGTAATCGAAGTCCATTATCCGATTAGGATTAAGGTCCCACGTACAATAATCAAGTGAAATTAAATTTGTATGGTCAATGTCACAAATTAATTTCACGTGGTCCCGTCCAATACGTTCCAAACGTACTCTCGATTTTATTACCAAAGTCAAAGATAGACTTAAATAAAATTGAGACGATCTTATCAAAATAAATAGTCCATATTTGTTTACTGATCGTGAACGTTAATTTTAGATCGAATCACAAATTGAATCTTTCTGTGTTTAACAACTTAAACACTCAATTTGTAATATCATATCGACCCATGGACAAACGCAACTTTATATTAATACAATCAATAGACATTTTATTTCGAATGTCGTGAATTATACTCTATGGGCATATATAATTCCAACACATTTGACACTAGAACTCCATTAATATGGGCTTTCACATACAGTGGCCTAAGATGCTGGGTTAGTTTGGTGGAGGGTTTCCTAAAGATAACTTTTTCCGCTGCATCGATCTCTACCTCCTGGCCGTCTTCCTTTATTTTGACCCTTTTCGTTGCTTCGCCTTGCAATACTTCTTGCCTCCAACTCTGATCTCTCAACTCTCCATGTGTGAACCATCCAGTAGGAGGAGGAAGTATCCTAGGAGGGGAGCCATACTTCTCAACCTGTGGCACTCTCGTTTTCCTTTTGGGCGTTCCGTACAGTACATAAAAATCAAACGCTGGCCCAGAGGGCTCGTCCAATAGATCCACTTCGCACACACCTTCTTGATACAACTGCTTTAGCAACACATTGCGCGACACCCCTCTTTTCCTACCTTCCAACTCCAAATCGATTTCTTCCTCGATGTCTGTTATGCCATCATCTTCTTCTTCATAATCTACCTCTTGGGACGTTTGGACCTCTTCACATATCAACTCGCAGGCTGCTCCTTCATTTTCTCCACCTTCTTCTCCTATATCCTCTTTGTTCCTAAACTCATTGGCCAATATATAGTTGTTGGCCATAACTGGGGGTAATGTCCAAAACTGAATGGTGGTGGCTTGCCCTGGTTCTTCTTCGTCTCTTTCTTCTTTGCTATGCTCGAACTTCGACTTCCCGGTGGGACTTTCAGACGCTTTCTTCACCGATCCCTCTGTGCTGTTTCCTTTATCACTATCAAATTCAATTTGGTCAGCTTCCCGAGTTAGCCTTGGCGCGTCTAGAGGCAACATTCCCTGTCGTCGTCTCATCATTCTACCGTAGTTCCTCTGAAAATGTCTTTGCTGTGTCCTTGTCATCTCATTGAAGGGCACGACTCGTCTCGCGCTGTGCTGGAATGAATGCCAAACATTTGATTGTCGTGGCTGCGGCCTAAATGTTTTCCTGTAATTTGTTGGCCATAGTTGCCTCTCTTGATGCGGTTTTCCATGTGTATCCGGGCCTCGCCCCCTATCGGGTTGGAAACTTGGCGCTGCTCTGGGATAAGTGTAAAAACTTTGCATTTTGTTTCCTTCCACAAACTTACTCACTTCTTCCTTGCACCTATCAGATAAAACACCCCTGTCTCCTTGGTGTTCTTTTCCCTTGAGTCGTTCAAACACCATAGGACGTTTTTGTTCATCTTCTATTCCATCATCAATCACCAGTTTGAACTTTGGCAATTTTTGGGCAAAATCAGTTGCCATTATGTTCACTCCAAGCGGTTGTGGGAAGGGGTTCTCGTCCACCTCCATCTTTTTCTTAGGCTCAAGCGTAATCCTTCTCGACTCAATGGCTTCCTGTAACACATACCGGAAAACCAAACAGTTGTTAGTCGTTCATACCATGCATTATGCCATTTACAGTATTTTTTTTCCCTTAGTTTGTTCGGGGTTTGGCACCTTATGTTTATCACTTAACTTGATTTGCTTGTCCTTATATAACTTGTCGAATATAAGGTCCGCCTTACTAACGTCGAACAAAAATATTTTAGCCTTCTTATTTTTCTCTTCTACAGGCTCGTCTTTTATTATCGTGCCAGATCTTGCTTCCAGGGGACAGGCATATGGGTCCCCTTTGACTAGCTCGGCCAAGCATACTTCGGCCTGGTCAACATATCCGTCACCCACCGTGTGTATGTCAAAATTTGGGTCCCTATAAAAAGTGCCTTTACTAGAATTTTTCATTTGTTCTTCTTCTCTCAGCAGATACTCATATCTTATTACATTAGCACTCAATTGAAATAGGTCAAAGAACTCACTATCCTGGAATTTTTTCTTGAGGTCAAAAATCAGGCAACTCTGAGCGATTCTAACTAATTCTTTTTCTGGTAGGGGTACAAAGCATTTACTCCTGACCGTTTTGAATCGTTGGAGAAATCTTTCTGCCCATTCAGCGGGCATTTGCCTTAGATTGGCCAGATCGGCTAGGATTCCATTTTATAGAACTGGGCGTGGAACAGTTCTAATTGTTGCCACGTTTGCACAGAATTCGCTGGCAAATTAATGAACCAAGAGAAAGCCATCCCTGTTAAAGAACTCGGGAAAAGCCTCATTTTATGATAATCGGTCACCTCACCACACTGCAACGTGAATCGCCCTATGTGTTCTAATGTGGAAACCTCCCCCAAACCAGTGAATAAAGAGAATTATGGCACCTTGTAACCCCTAGGCCACGGATAAGCTTGATCCACCCAATCTGGGTATGACTTAGTGTAAGTCGGCCTAACATAAGGACGCATCCCCACTGCCATTTGATCTCGCACCATCTCAGAGACTTGATCCCTTAACAAGGCGTTGGGATCATAAGGGAATCCTATAGGTTGATTTCCCCCTGGTGGTGCTTGTGGCCTGGCGTTTGGCACGGGATTTGGTAAAGGAGTTGGAGCGCAATTACCATTGGTAAAGTTGTTGTTATTGTTCCCTCCATCGTTAAAATGTGGAACATTTTGTCCATTATTTTGGACATTATTCCGAGGTACTGGCTATTCCCCAAGTTCGGAACTGGGTCATCCCCCAAGTTCGAAGTTGGGTTCCCCCCAAGTTCGGCACTGGGTTACCCCCCCAAATTCGAAGTTGGGTTATCCCCCAAGCTTGGCACTGGATTATTCCCCAAGTTTGAAGTTGGGTTGCTCCCCAAGTTTGGCACTGGATTATTCCCCAAGTTTGAAGTTGGGTTACCCCCCAGGTTTGGCACTGGATTCCCCCCCAAGTTTGAAGTTGGGTTGCTCCCCAAGTTTGGCACTGGATTCCCCCCCCCCAAGTTTGAAGTGGACGGCCCAAAAGGCCATTCTATCCCCTGATTTGGACTTGAGGTGGGGAACTATGTCATGCAATCGTCCTGGATTGAAAACGATGTCCTATATTTGGGAAGGTTGATTGAACAACTTGGCCTGTCAACTTATTCATATTATCATACAATATTTTTAGTTGTTTGGCCATATTATCAAATCGTTCCTTCTCTCTTTGAATAAATTTTTTCATATTATGGACATATTGTAGATTTACCTGTTCAACCACGTCTTGAGCGAGTTCACTGAACAGCGCGCGCATGGTTCGAGGATTCAAATCCGTCATGGGTTCATAACGGCTATGACTTTCTCCCTCTGTTCTTGGAGGACTTTGTTCCTCCTCATATCTTTCAATTATAGACGGGAGATGATGGCTTGCTGCTTCCTTGTCGAAATTCTTGTGAGGAATGATGGTTCACTTCGTATCTTCAAAAACACACCAAATTGTCCTACCGGGAGTGCCAAACTGTTCCGCGCGGAAGTCACCTCGCTAACAATTACCAAAAGGGGGATCAGACGAATGTGTAAGGAACAAACCTCTCGAGACAAAGTCCCAACGAGGGGTGCCATATTGATGAAGATTACGGTAAAGACAAAACACCTCCAAGGGGCGCAAGCACACAAATTACACTAAGAGTTTGACGATAAAAGTAAAGATAAAGGAAATTACATATTCTCTTGTTGAGATTTGATTGATTGGTCTTTCTAAATGACTAATTTTTTACAATATATACAAATGCACGAACTTCCTTCAACCGCTACCAATATTTGAATCTTCGGTTTGCCGCCTTAATTTGTAACACTTGCATGAATTAATTTGCTTCCTCCATGTTGCATAACCGTCGCCCATATCCTTGTAACATCCGCTTGCCACGCCACTCTAAGTAACCTTCACAATTCGTCATTTCAACTTCAACCTTCATCAACAACTGGTTGCGTGATCATAAGACAAGTGTCAAAACTGCTTCTACTTGCTTTAGTCGCCCAACTACTTCATTGCTCGCCCTGTCACCCAAATATCCTAGTTGCCGCACAATCGCCCAATCGTCCAACTTCTTGCCATAATGAGTCTTTAACGTTGGGCCTCTTTTAGGTTTAGGCCTCTTGTATTTTGGATATTTTTTGGGCGTCAACAGTATTACTGTCATCCCTAGTTGGTGAACTTATAAAAATGGGGAAAAAAACCTACTAAAATAAAACATGAGCTTAAATGCAAAATCTGTTTACAAACTTGTAGATTTTGTTATGGTCAAAATTAATTTTCCACAATATCAGTTACTTTTCTTAGTGGTAATGTGATATGTGTCAACTGGGTTTTGATGTTTTTGTTCGATTTGATTGGCAGGTTAAGAGTTCCATACCCCATTCCAATAGGGAGCACCTTCATTTGATGCTGGTAATTGCCATGATTATGGATGCATTTGTAGCTCTTTGCGAAGGTTTGTTTTCATTTAATCATTTATTAGAATTATTAGAATTTCATTGTATATATTATTTCGACGAACATTGATAATGGATCACATAATGGAATTGTTGATTAGAGGTCTGTCGTTAAATTTCTTGTGTAAGTATTACTAATGATCAATCAAACTTCGCAATGACCGGATGAGAGTGCTCCAATCTCATATGCGCTGAAGTGTTGTCGTTACCTAACAATATAGTGAAGAATATCATTTTATTAGATACTTCAAAGGGAAAAAATTGCTATAGAAAGTATATATTCAATTTGTAGTTACTAAAAACATGGTTCAAGTACATATTTAATTTGCAGTAGTAGAAAACATGGTTCAAGTGGAAAGGAAAAGCATTTAATTGTAAAAAATAAGTGTATGAAAGAGATCCAAGGACCAAGTCCATCCGGAAAACATTTTCCAACTATAATAATTAAATGTTACCGACAAATTTAGTTTGGGATACATTGTGCTTTTAAAAATTGAGGATTTTATTCGTACGCAGGAGAATAATATGATGGGGACATGTCATTTAGCTTAAGTTTAAATTTAGTTGTGGGGTAGAAACTATTTTAGTGGTGGATGCTGAAGAGGTTCGTCAGTGCAATGAATATATTATGCTTGACAAGGAACTAATATACATTTCCCTGGTATGTTACTAAATCTACGACAGTCGAAGAATCAGTGAGAAAAGGAAAAAAGAATGTAAAGCCTAATTATACTTGAAGTAGCAAAAAAAAAAAAAAAAAAAGAGATGGATGAATGTTATAACCTATAGTTTAGGTGCTTACAAGAATAATTGATCATTTTATAATTACTTCTTTAGATAATTAACTTTTTCTTTTGATTATTAGATACTTATTTTATAGGATTATCTTGATTCTTTTGGTAGACTGAAACTTTGATGTTGGTAGAAGAGAATGGAAAATATTAGAATTTGTGTTCTTTGTATTGGAAGATTTAGAACTCTTGTAACCATGATCTACCCACTTTATCTTTTAAATTTTACTCTCGAAATGACCCAGTATGGTGTTTAAATGCAATTGCAAAGCACCATAATTTGCAAGTCCCAATTGCAGTTTCTTTGTTACTAATTATTATTACACAAAGAGAAAAGACATGATCTTGAAAACAAAAGGAAAAAAAGAAGTTGTTTTTGCCTTATAATTCTTGACTCTTTATAATTGTATTTATATTTTCATGCTTGTCTCTTTTGTTTCTTTTACTCTATTTTGCTTAAAACAATTACCAAATGTTACTTTTTTCTAATATTTGAACTCTCACGATATATAGAAACCTATTATTTTTTGAATCCAATACATGTTGCCTAGCTTAGCCAAAATTTACATTAAATACGGGTTGAATGATGTTAACTTATTTAAGTTGGCATTTTCTATTTTTCTACAAGTTTGTAATTTAAGTAAATTTAATTTAATTATTAAATACGTGTATTTAGTAATTTATTAAGTTTAATTAAATTACTTAATTATTTCTTGGACGTAATATTGTTTTTATCTCCTATATCTTTGTGATAATCATTTAATATTTGAGATAATGTTTTAAGGTAAGGATCAAGAAATATTGTGATAATATTTTACTTGGCCTAGAATTTGATCTCTTATCACGTTTGATAAAGATTCAAGATTTAAGAATATTTTGATTGGCCGAGTATCTTGATGGCCAAAAATCATGATCCTATTCTTGGTATCCAAGTTTGATTCTATGGTAAGATTCTGGAATTTATAATTATGTTACCTTATCGTCACTTAAGGTAAGATTTTTGAATTTATGATTATCTTACCTTATCTTCACTTATGATAAGATTTGCAAACAACCTTGATTATCTTACCTTATCGTCATTTATGGTAAGATTTTGTCATTTATAGTTATCTTACATTATCTCTGATTATTCTTGATTTAATTGCAGGTAATAGAGATCTTGTGCAGCGAGGATTCTTGATGAACAAGTAATCCGAGTGCATTTAAATAAGAGAAACATGGACTTTTTCTCTTAAGTCATTGAAGCCAAAAATTGAGATTATGCTGAATACATATCTTCATATTTATGACTTCAGAAGTCTTGAAGCTAATATTTTCGTGTGGTGCTAATTAAACACGGCTTCTTTAACATCTTGACTTTATTTCTCAAGGAGGGGATTTTCAATCACTAGGAGAAGAAAAGACTTTCATCCAGAAGATCAAACGGGAGGTTTGGATCGAGATCGAACGGGAGTTCGTGTTGCTGAAGATCGTTCCAGTATCAAAGAAAGCTACTGAAGTGTGGTCGGACGTCAGCTCATACTACACGCTATAGAAGGATCAGGGAGTGATTTATTTCTTGAGTATTTGATAAGTTTATGCGTAGATTTATCCTGTAACTTAGATTGATCTGTAAAAAAAATTTTTATAAAATAATGATTGATTTTTGTCCGTAGGGTGCGGGCACGTGAATTTTCCCTGTTAGGATTTTTTCCACGTTAAACTCAAATATCGTGTTCTTATCTCTTTACAGTTCTGCATCATTTATACTGTCTGTTTACGCTTTATAATCCAGAAGAATCTACGTCAGTAAGATTCATCTAGTCTTGCGCTAAAACAAAACTTCACGTTTCACTAACAATTCGTAACTGTCTAGACAAATCTGTGATAGTCTGTTCGTTTAAACATAAAATTTAGACAACTTTAAATTTTCAATTGGTATCAGAGCGGGTTCACTTCTAGAAAGTGAGACCCGGTTGTCTAAAATGAAATATTCTGCATCTCTTATGCCACCTTTGTTGACTGATAATAATTATGCATATTAAAAAATTTGTATGGAAATTTTTATTCAATCTATTGATGAACTTTGTTTGACATTTGTCCTTGATAGTTATACAACACCCACTGTCACTGTTGGAGGTGTTGTCACTGTTGTATCTAGAAGTGCTTATACTACTGATGAATTAGCAAGCGCAAATTGGAATTCAAAAGCACTTAACGCTATTGTTTCTTTGGTTGATCCAGGTCAATTTAGGTTGATTTCGTCCTTAAGAACCGCCAAGGAAACATGGGATGCTTTGAGGGTAGCAAATGAAGGAACCAATCCTGTCAAAACCTCCAAGCTACAAATGATCACTCTTGAGTTTGAAAAACTATCTATGGATGAGCAAAAAGACTTCAAAAGTTTCTACGCCAGATTGAGTGATCTCACAAACTCAGCTGAAGCCCTTGGTAAAACATACTCCAATGAACATATTGTACAAAAGATTCTCATATCTTTACCAGATAGATTTCATGCAAAAGTAACAGCCATTGAAGAAAGCAAGAATCTTTCAACCATGCAAGTTGAGGAACTTGTAGGCTCATTAATGACCTATGATTTAAATCTGGCCCGAAGAAAGAAAGATAAGAAACCAGGGATTGCATTCAAAGTAAGTAACGAAGAGCTAGACGAATCTGGAGAGACAGATGAGGATGAAAGCTTTGTACTTCTCACTAGGAAATTCAAGAAATTCCTCAAACGCAAACAGAAAGAAAGATCTTCCAACCTTTAAGGCCAGAATCAAAATCAACAAAAACAAAGGAAGAAAACTAATTTCTATCACATGAACAATGCTAATCCATCTGAAGGAAAGCCTAAGAACCACATTCAGTGCAGGGAATGTGAAGAATATGGACACATAGCAACATAATGTCCCAACACTCTAAAGAAGACCAAAGGAAGGAAAGCCATGAATGATACATGGAGTGATGGAGACACAGATGAATCTGAATCAGATTAAGATAAAAGCAATTCTAAAGAACAGGTAATTACCTTTATTGCTTTACATTTATCTGGTACTAAATCTGGAAATTCATCACATGTAGGTACCGGCTCAGATGAATCTGAATCATACGCTGAAAATTTGAAGAAGGAACTTCAAAAGGCAGAAGAGAGGATACAACTGTTGCAAGCTGTGGCTGAACACAACAGGGAAAGTAATCCAGATGTATCTTTATTCCTAGATGACAAAAATGATGAGGTAAATAGGTTGAATGCTGAACTTGCTAAAGCACAAGATATGATCAAGAAATTGGTACTTGGATCTGTTCAGCTTGATGGAAATCTGAGTCATGGGAGACCTGTTAGCATAAAAAGTAGACTTAGATATGAAGATAAAGGTAAAACTCATGAAAACAAGATGATCTTTGTGAAAGAAACAGGATACGGGAAGAAGGAGCAAAGAAGAAACTACTCAAATGCATCTACCTCCTACCATCATTAATTCAATGTTGCTGGAACACAAAACTCACATCTAGCCAGGAACCATACAGGTAGACAATTTCAACCGAATCTGTACAAACAAGATGATCTGTCCATCAGGCTGGCAGAAAATTTCAACATCGTCAGAGTCAGCAGGATACATCTGTCTTACATGTACTCTGTAATTTTTGTGCTAAATTTGGCCATGATGTATTTAGGTTTCATGAGTACTTGAAATTAATCAACTCACACAAAAGAAGACTTGTTTCTACGTAAGAAAAGAAAATTAGAACTAACGCTTATGTAGTTCAATTATCTTTCAGTACTCTGATTCCTAACACTTGTTATTTTGATAGTGGATGTTCTAGACACATGACAGGTGATCTCTCTTTGTTGTCACACTTTGAAAAAGGTGAGACATGTGTTGTTACCTTTGGTATGGCCAAAAGGGTAAGATAGATGGATCTATCATCAATATCAAAGGATTGCCTATATTAACAAATATTTTGTATGTTATTGGGCTTAAAGCAAACTTGATTAGTGTAGGTCAATTATGTGATGATAACCTGCTTGTCCAATTTTCTAAAGATTATTACAAGGTAGTTGTGACAGGAACTTAAATCTATTGGAAAATGTCCTGTTTAAGGGAATTAGATCCAAGGATAAATGTTATACACTTGAAAGTCACATAACTTGCAATTTTGTAAGGGCCAAAACCGAGGAGTTATGGCACAACCAGTTAAGACATCTAAACTACCATGATCCTATAAAGATGGCTAAACTACAAGCCATGAGAGGCATACCCAATATCAAGAACATTCCAGATGGAATTTGTACTGATTTTCAAAAGGGTAAGCAAATCAAGCATCAACATAGGTCAGGTATATCTCTCAACACCTCTTGTAGTCTTGAACTTACTCACATGGATCTAATGGGTTCTATTCAAAAGGAAAGTATTGGTAGTAAGAGATACATCTACGTATGTGGTGAAGATTTCTCCAGATATACCAGGGTTATGTTTATTCGTGATAAATCTGATGCCTTTGAAAAATTTCTGATCTTGTTCAGAAATTAAGTAAGGAAAAGGCTGACAAACATGAAGTAGAGGTTGATCAGTTGGAGATTCAACCAAAACAGCAAGCTCAAACTGGAGAGAAACCACACCTAGCAGAAAGTCAGAATGATACTGAAGAATACGAAAAGGATGAATCTGGGCATACAGACACATCTACATATCCATACCTATCTGACTACCCAGATATACCTGATATTGCAGAACTAGAAGTATCGAAAAAACCACATGCTAGGATTTAAAAGAGTCATCCACTTGACAACATTCTCACTGATTTGTCTAAAAGGAATGTAACCAGAATAAAACTTCCTGTTGATATGGGAAACATCTGTCATATGTCACAAATTGAACCAAAAAATGTCAAGGAAGCTTTGATGAATGAAAACTGGGTACATGCTATGCAGGAGGAACTCAACCAATTTGAAAGAAACAGCATCTGGGAACTTGTACCACATCCTAAGAAGGAAATGTAATTGGAACCAAATGGATCTTCAAGAACAAATCAGATGAACAAGTAAATGTTGTTAAAAATAAAGCCAGACTTGTTGCTCAAGGCTATACCCAGATTGAAGGGATAAACTTTAAAGAAACATTTGCTCCAGTAGCCAGACTGGAATCCATCAGACTGTTGCTAGCTGTGTCCTGTTACATCAATTTCAGACTATACCAAATGGATGTCAAAAGTACTTTCCTAAACGGTGTACTAAATGAGGAAGCTTATGTGGAGCAGCCCCAAGGATTCACAAATCCATATCACCCAAACTATGTCTTTAGACTCAAAAAGGCTTTGCATGGGTTGAAACAAGCCCCCAAAGCTTGGCATGAAAGGCTCACATCATTCTTGCTAAGCAAATGATACAAAATGGGAGGAACTGTTAAAACTTTTTTCATTAAGCATCTAAATCCTAGACTAACTGTAGCTCAAATATATGTTGTTGAAATTGTATTTGGGTCTACCTCAAAGTCCAAAATTGATGAATTTATAAATACAATGAAAAGAGAATTTGAAATGAGTATGGTCGGTGAACTAACGTTTTTTCTTGGCTTGCAGGTACAACAGGATGAATCTAGCATATTCATATATCAAGCAAAGTATGCTAAAAATTTGGTGAAGAAATTTTGACTTGAAGATGCAAAGGCTATGAGAACTCCCATGGCAACTACATTGAAACTTTCAAAGGATGACAGGTAAGGATGTAGATCCATCCCTCTACAGAAGCATAATTGGAAGTCTTCTATACCTTATTGCCAGTAGGCCAGACATATCCTTCAGTGTTGGGATGTGTGCAAGATATCAGGCCAAACCTAAGGAGTCTCATGTTGCCGCTGTGAAAAGAATCATCAGATATGTAAGTGGTACATTAAGTTATGGAATTTCGTTTACAAGAGATACCACTGCCCATCTTGTAGGATATTCAGACGCAGATTGGGTTGGGAATGTTGATGATCAGAAGATTACATCTGGAGGCTGTTTTTACATTGGAAACAACCTGGTGGCATGGCTAAGCAGAAAACAAAATTCAGTATCCCTTTCCACAGTTAAAGTAGAGTATATTGCAGCCGGTAGTTGCTGTACACAGCTTCTTTTGATAAAACAAATGTTGGAAGATTATGAGATATCTACAGAACAAGCCACTATGTACTGTAATAACACCAGTGTGATCAACATCTCAAAAAACTCAGTCCAGCAATCTAGAACAAAACAGATTGACAGCAGACACCACTTCATCAGAGAATTGGTGGAACAAAAGATTATCAATTTGGAGCACATACAGACTGATCTACAGCTTGCAGATTTGTTCACTAAGGCCCTCGATACTGTTAAATTTGAAAACCTTAGGAAACAAATTGGAGTATCACCTCCTCTTGAATAGGAACATGCATTTATATATATATATATATATATATATATATATATATATATATATATATATATATATATACCATTTTTTTATTGCATGCATTTTGGTTGACTTATTCTTTTTTTATACCAAGTGTAGTTCATGTTTTTGCTTGCAGATATATCTGGGTGCTTGAGGCTGATAACGAGACAAATACGTCTGGCTTAACATGTCTCCAGATGAATCTAACTGGAACTCAAATCTGGATGTGATCCAAACTTATGTTTTCTAGAATGGGCATGATCATGAACCTGGAAAAGTAAATAAATTGTAATAAGAATTTTTTCTGATTTTTTTTTTGTCGAACCTCTGTTTGGCAAGTACACTCTATTTATAAACAGAGAATTTGTTGTTTCGAGGTAAAATATTTAGTTGAAAAATAGTTTAAAAAAATTATTTCAAAAAATGGTTTGAGAAATTGTAAAGAAAGACTTTTTCACTAACAAGTTTGCCAAACAGGCACTGAAATTTCATATTTGTTTTAGTATTATAATAATATTGAAGAGAGGTACACCTTAGTGAAGTTTATTAAATTGATACATCAAGCAGGTCATCTTTATGTTCATCTGAGAATTGATCCCTATACTTGTGCTGAATTGAACTTTGGGTAATTTTACAAAATGCAAAGGGAAATTTCTATCTAGAGGAGAATAATAATATATATATTTTTGGAAAATGGTTTTATAATAAGCACTTTTCCTGTCTCAATTTCAGGGGTTATCCAGTTTTGTTGAAGTTTGTTCCTGGGATTAGTCTCAGAAACTATAATGGACCTTTCAAGGTTAGTTGAATAATAACTCCACATCTGAGTTTCCATTTTTAGTCGGATTCTTTTCTCTGTATTTATTCCATTGATTTCTAATTATGTACTTTGAATTTCTTGTGTCTACAATCTTTCACATATGTTGCAATGAAAAAATTCACAACCGAAAACAGTGAACATGATGAGCAAAAAAGTGGTATGAATCATAGGGTGTTCCAATTATTCTATCGTTGGTAGTCTTTGTGCTCCATTTAATTCCCTTTTCCCATGTTCCGATTTTCAATGCTAAGTCAGTGAGTATATACTTAATCTTAACATTAATTGTTTATATTCAAATAACATCTTTTTCAATTTCAATACCATGCGAATTATCACAAATATAAGTCGTCACGTACAACGCACGTATCCGTATACTAGTGTGTGTGTGTTTATATATATATATATAGATGTGAAGAATAATAACATGATGTTTTAATACCTGCAAACTATCACATCCACCAGAAAACTCTCCATCATGAGATATCCTAACAATTGTCCACTAATGAGACACTCCACAGGAAATCGACAACCTTGGCTCTATAATTTTATAATCAATTATTAAGTAGCATTTTATAATTAATATAATTTAGCGGTTGGGTTGACCTTAAAAAGTTAATGAAAGGTAATTTGCTTTTACAATTTATAGTTTTTCATTGGTGAGTGAAAATAAGTAATTTATTTATTTTGACAGTAAGGTAAGAGTTACATTCAAAACATGAGAATTACACCTACACCTAATTTTTAACTTATTAATTCAAAAATCACATTTTGAAAATTTTATTCAAAAATTAGGTGTTAACTCTTTTTTAGCATTTTATAATTATAATAATAATACAATAAAATTAAATTAACACACCCCGACTCCAAACTCACCCAACACAATCTCATTTCTATCCTAACCAAAAACCATCTTTCACTCTCCTCTCTCTTATCATATGATGTGATTCAAAGTGGGAAATCAAAGAAGATATCAAGTTACAAAGGATGCAACAACAATCTCAATGACAAAATGAGCAAGTTCTGTATTGAGCTTGAGTAAGGACTCGAAATGGATAAATCCAAGTCAAAAGGACAAAGATGGGTCTAAAACGGGAAGCATGCGATCGCGTGCTTCAAATGGATATGCGATTCGCGCGAAGGACAATGCAATGGTCAGAATGTTCTAGTAATCAACCATGCGATCGTGAGCAACATACCTGAGTGATCGCGTGGTTTCCTAAACTAGGGTTTTGGGCGAATGTTAGTTGATCTGAGAAATCCCGATCCGCGGATCAGGGTAGGGTAGGACAGATCACGAGAAAGTTTCAGATTGACCCAGAACCGTTCTATTTTCTCTAAAAAAGTTAATATAAAGTCAATTTTTTTTTTTTTTTTCCCATAGATTTAGCTTAAGCCTCCGTTTGACAAATTATAAAAAAAAATATTTTAAACAATTCAATTTTTCATATTACTTTTTAACCACATATTTTCTCTTTCCATTTATCATATTTATATTTAAAAGAACATGTTCAAAAAGTAGGTGTGTATGTATTTTCTTCTAATAACAATTGTAGTGTTTTAACAGCCTTGTTGCCCCGTGTTTTTCCCACTATATGTACACAACTTCTACAGTGTCTCAGTGGGAGAGATTATTGACTGTAAAACCAAGCTCAAAGATAGAATAAAATCAATCTGCAAAAATAGAATCCGATCGGAAGAGAAAGAACACTTCGGTCTCTTCTATAGATCGAAGCCACGATAGCCATAGCCACAACCGTAAGCACAGTAACAAGAAAAGGACCAAAATGTCCTCATCTTCTTCATCTGAAAAAGTTAGGGCTTCCCATATACTCATAAAGCATCAGGGCTCCCGCCGTAAGGCCTCCTGGAAGGATCCTGAAGGCCGTGTTATCAACGCCACCACTCGTGACGATGCCGTTTCGCAGCTCCAGGACCTACGCGTTGACATCGTCTCCAGCAAGGCCTCGTTCTCAGACGTCGCATCTCGTTACTCCGATTGTAGCTCCGCCAAGCGCGGCGGAGATCTCGGTTTGTAGAACTATACCTCTTTTAAACCGTCACTATTGCTGTTTTATGTTGTTTTGTTATTTATGAGTAGCAGAGTAGGGATATATATTAATTGTTACTTTTGTTTTACCATATCTGAAATCTGACGCTTCCACTTTTCCATTTACAATTGATGAGCAAATAAAGGAATGAAGAAAGAGAGTAATTTCATTCGCACTTATCATTCCTGAATCGATGGTTTTATTGCGAAATTTGCTGCTTTTGTTTATACGAGACATTTAAGGAGAGGGCAGTGTATTGATGCAGATGCACGTGATAGACCCTCAATATTCGCAAAGCCAAAACAGTGGAGAACCAAAATACACAAACCAAAAAGGGAAACAAAGAAAAGATTACAAAGTAAATTTGTATTGGGCACTTTGTTGTAAGAATTACCCCCTCCATGAAATCAGGCTTAGTCTAAGCAGACTATGAGTATGCTACTTCAGAAGTCTAATGGCTATGTACCTTAACCTTCTAAATTTTAGGAACTTGGGTCCTTGATCCTTGTTCAACAAAAGCTAATGTGACGTTCTTGATGTCAATGGAGAAATGCAGTTTTTCCTTGTTTGTCTATGCATGAGCAAGTGTATGTGCCTAGGGCATTTTGGGTAGTTAAAATTGCCTGATAATGGAATAGTGTATGTCTATCCATGTGCATGTCTGTGTGCTTAGACCATTGATGGTACCTAAAATTTCCTAGGATCGAATTGCCATTCTCAGAAGGATTCCACATAGAAAGTGGTTGGGATGTTCATTCCCTTGCATTTGTGATGGTAATTTTAATGATGTTACTGGACTTTGACATAAATCAGAAATTTATTTTGAGTCTCCTGTGCATTATTTTGTTTGATTACAGGCATAAACACAGCAGCAGAAAATGGTTATGTTTTAAATAAATAAAAATACTCTTACCAAAACCCAGTTTCCTTAGTCACCCTACATTATTTTATGTAAAACATCAAAATCAACTTGTAAGCAATCCAAAATTAAAGATTGTTAATGTTTCGCAAATTCTTCAACAGAGGATCAATGTGAGACCTAAAGTTTTGCAAAATAACTACTTTCTTAAACATCTAAAAATCCTCTTCTGTCTAAACCACAATCGTGGTAATCAAAATCATACCATTGGCCGGCCCACTGGAAAGTCAGTTGAACTGGACTGCACAGTGGTCAGGTTATTCTGTTTCGATCTTTTCACCGAACCATTCATAATCCATCAAATCCATTAGGAAAATTGGATGCCCAGTTCAATAAAACTGGTTGGTTGTTGGGAAAAGAGACAAGGACAGATTTTGCAAGTTTTGATCACAAAAACTTTTGGGCATATGTCGAGCAAGTTACCAGTAGACTAGTCCATCTTATTGTTTAATGTTCCCACAACAATATCTGTACAATTTGTCAGTATTATTTAATGAAAAAAGAAAATAATGCAAATCTTTGTTATTATCTTTATGATGGATAATAATGCATAAAACTTGGTATTTAATCGATCGAGTACAAAAAGAGAATGCTGGTTTTTAATTATTTTGTTTGTTATAGACAAAGTAGCGAATTGTAAACCTAATAAAAGAAAATGTTCATTACATAAGTATAATGAATAAGCATTGTAAGCAATTCATTGAATACAAAATCCTAAAACGAAAATGTAAAAAACCATGTGTAATTCAAAAACCAAATATTTCCTTCACCTTCTATTAGAATGATGTATCATAGTAAGAAATTGTGTATAACCTCAAAAAAGAGTATTAACCTACCCTGTGAGTTAGTCGGGTTAGTGCCGGGCTAGATGTAGAGAGGGTTCAGATGGAGAATTTGGCTGCACCAGGTGATTATAGACGGCATTGGATGCTGGAAGAGTTGGCCAAGGCTTGTTGAGAGAGGGGCAGAGATGAGATGGAATAAGAGACGTGGAGATGGAGATAGTGGTGGTAAATGGTGAATGGTAATCTGGTTAGGGACTGGTAGTGAAGGAGATTGTTTAATATAAGTATCGACATTCCATCGGCCAGAAGTACAAACGGTTGCAACTGTACATTAATTGCTTTAGTATTAACATTTTCAAATCTATGGTAGAAGATTTACCCTCAGAATGTGTTCTGATACATCGAATATAACAATCATGATGCTTTCTTTGAACATATGGACATTGCAACCCAAATTGCTAACAACTTTAAACACTTTGTGTCCTAGTAATATGTAGAAAGGATCTGAACTTGTCATTTTTACATATTTTTTGTGACTTCGGTGGTGAAATTTTGCCTCACATAACCCCACCCCCTCCACCCCTGAAAAACCTCATAAAATACGAAAGTAAAAATTAAAAGCAAGAGATAATATATTCGTTCCTGTACTTAGTTATTCTCTTATAAGCGACAAAAAAACTTTTCGAACTGAGTAAGTCATACGACTTTGGTCCCCTAACCATGTGGTCCATAATTTCATCAAATTGATCAATGCATGATACGTCAATTTAGATGACAACCTTACCATTTGTTTTATCTTTTAACCTAAGCATCCATCCATCATGCTACGAATAAAATAGCCCAATGACTCGTACAAATTATAAACAAAATTTTGCCAAACGTAATATAAATGAGATGGTGGCTGCTTTTTATATGTATTTATGGGAATAATATGCCGCAAAGCCCAATTCATTTGAATTATATACCTCCATTGTAGAAGGTTGGCATGCAGACTGAGATACTCCGGCATGAGATTAATTAATCCACCGGATTATGAAGGTCGATTAGGTGGCAATGGGTTGAAATTTTACTTGGGTTTGAGAACCTTGGCACAGACTGACTTTCCTGACAGATATAATAGAGAATGTCTGCTACACCTAGAAGTCATAGATACATGTCAATACGGTTGCATTTTGGAAATGTATCCCCCTGCTCATTGTACCTCTGTTAATTGTGATTTTAGAAGTCATAGATACATGTCAATACGGTTGCATTTTGGAAATGTATCCCCCTGCTCATTGTACCTCTGTTAATTGTGATTTTAGAAGTCATAGATACATGTCAATACGGTTGCATTTTCGAAATGTATCCCCCTGCTCATCGTACCTCTGTTAATTGTGATTTTTTTCAAAATCTTTCTTTATGTGTCATTACAAAAGATTCACAAAATATGTTCCTATCCTGTGTATGCAACACTTTAAGATGCCATTATTTGTATTTATGGACACACATGTACAGTCTGTTTGCTGACGTGCATGTTTCACAGAGAATTGAAACTATTTTTAAACACCTCGTGAGAGATGAATTTTTCTTATCCAACTTCTGAGAAATCTATAATGCCTGCAGGTTCCTTTGGCAGGGGTCAGATGCAGAAGCCTTTTGAAGAAGCAACATATACACTTAAGGTTGGGGAGATAAGTGACATTGTGGACACTGATAGTGGAGTTCACATCATCATGAGAACTGGTTGATTTACGGTATACTAAAAATTGCGACTTCAACAATGATTAATTTGACATACCGATTGATGGTTAATCAATGTTTAATCTGGAAATTATGCTGGGTTAGATATGCTATCTAATTTCAATATCATCTTCATTCCTTAAGTGTGCTTATCTGGTTTGTTTGGCTTAATACTATGCAACAATTGGAAATGAATAAACATTCAGCTTTGTAATGGTAAAAGGAGTTCTGAATGTGTCACAGTTACATATACCGAATAACTTGTAGTTTCACGAAAGTGAGCCTTGCATGTGACACGTACTGGTATACAGTCGAAGAGGTTTTTTTTTTTTTTTTTTTTAAAAAAGCTTTTGACGGGTGCATGCTAATCTTGTCAGGAATGAACAACAAACCTGGACAGATGGAAACTTATTTTAGAATGTAGAAGTTGAATAAATATGTTGCACAAATGACCAAAACATAGAAGATGACAAAATACCGATGTTGAGAAAATCGGAAATTAGTTTGACCCGGAGAACGTAACAGGGGGATTGAATTGGTTTCAATTAAAAAAAAATCAAGTAATTATTATAAAAATTCACAAAATTTCGTAAAAACAATATATTTTACAAATAAATTAATATTCACTCACTTAAAGACAAGTCATAAAAAAAAGTTAATTTAAATTGTTAACAAACAAAATATATTACAATTAAATCCATGATAAAAACAACATGTTCAAATTTTGAAAAAGTATCTTAGTAGAATGGTATAACCAAAGAAAAAATACAACAGACAAATACACAAAGTGAAAGTAACAAATCATGATCAATTATCATCTGAATCAATTTCATCTATAAGCCTAAATCTTTGTGGCGTCTCAACATCACTTGAACCACTAAAATGACGAATGACATCTCGGGAATCTAAGACTGCGTTCTCTTTGGCGTTTTCCAGTCGTTTTCCGTTTTCACCATTTTCGGGAAAAAATTTAAAAAATGTTTTTCAAATTTTGTAAAGGAAATGGAAAATGCGGAATTCACGTTTTCCGCGTTTTCCATTCATTTGAACTAAAAAAAGGAAAACGCGCGTTATCCTATTTTCCGCGTTTTCGTTTTAAAAAGAAAAAAAATCCTAAAAAATTTGAAATTGGTCAAAATTTGTCATTTTAATTACATTATTGGTCCCCGATTTTCAAAATTTGTCATTTTAATCCTCAAATTTTGAAATTTCTTTCGAAAATACCATAATTTATTTGCAACTTAGGTCCTTCAACTTTAGATTTTCTTACACATTAGTCTGCAAATTTTACTTTTCTTTCAATTTAGTCATTCCCGTATTTCTTTTATAGGTCATTGTCTTCAAACATATATAACTTTTGATCTACAATTTCGAATTGCACTCCGTTTTTTGCGTCGAACTCCAAATTCAACAATCTTTCTTATGATGTATCATCATGTGCTCAATTATTAAACTTTTCTTTTTTACTTTTGTATTGTAGAAAATTAGGGCATCATTGATGAACGTATGGAGTTTTGAACTTTTTTGACATAACCAAATATGACATATCTATTTCATTTATATTGTGTATATCATATATGTATGAATGTTGAATATGTGTGTGTGTGTGTGTGTCTATATATATATAATCACATGTAATATAATTACAAGTGCACAAAGTGCGTGTTTGATATTATTTAAAAAGAAAATTTTTCAAGTGAATAGTAATATTTAGGGGAATGGATGATTGATATTTAGTTGAAAAGTCAAATATTGTGGACCTCACTTTTAATGAGAATCAAATAAGGGCAAAATAGTTTTCTGGAAAAAAAAATCCAAACAAAACGTATTTTTCAGCATTTCATTTTCGAGAACAGTTTTCAGAAATAACAAACCAAACGCTTTTTCAGCAATTTTGAAAACATTCAGAGAAAACGGTAATCAGAAAACATTTTCGGAAATGAAAATAGAAAACTGAAACATAAAGAGAACGTAGCCTAAATCATCCACGCCGTGAGTATGGGTGTGTTCTTTTGCAATTTAATTTGTCATCATTACAAAAATCTAAATTAACATTTTCTCTCTCCAATTTTTAACCCTTCATCTTACCTAGAAAATACAAATAAATCAACAAATAATTTCAATTCCTTGATTTGACACAAAACATTCCAAATTAAATCTAAAAGAATACACCCTAAATTTGTTGTTTTTTTTTTTTTGTCTATTAATAGGACAAATTAATACTAAACCGAACAGAGGCTATGAAGTTCCTCAATATTTTCATTGTCATCTAACAAAAAACACAATAAAAATCAATAAATTACTAAATTAGTTGAATGCATCACTTGCATATGAATTAGTAAAATCAAATGAAGAAGATAATTATGGATACAAACTTTGAGTTGAAGTCTTGTTGACACGATTATCAACATTGGGCATTGCATTATCTTTATAAATTGCATCATCCAACTCTTCATAATCAAGTTCTTTAGGCGGTGTTTCTTCAATCCAATAGTCCATCTTGTCAATGCACTCATAATCAATTGGATCATAACTTCTCTTCTTATAATGAATTCTGTAAGGTTAGAAAAATAATACTTTAACTAGAGCATTTTCAATTAATGAAGCATTAAATTTTATTTCAAAGATAGAGATAGTTTACCTATTTTGCAATCGCAAATTATAAGCCATGTAGACAAGATCATTTAGCCTTTGATGTTCCAATCTATTTCTTTTTTTGGTGTGAATGAGCTCAAATGCACTCCAATTTCTTTCACATCCCGAAGCAGAAGATGTTTGACTAAGGATTCAAATGACTATCTTTTGCAAATTGGGAGGCTTGACCAAAATAATTTCCACCATTTATCTATGCATTACATTAATCTTGAATCAATAGAAACTAAAGAAATTTTAAAAATTACATGAGCAAAAATTTCATTGCTTACCAGGTTGCAAATTTTTGCAAGCCTTTACGACAGATGGTTTACTGAAGCTCTCTAGACGTTCTTGATATATCCTTGTTTCTCTCATTGCTTATTGCTCCTTAGAACAAATACATTTAATTTCAAGTAGATTGAGGAAACCATTCATAACTTCTACTTTTTGACAAAAATCTTCTTCGTAAATGAAAGCAGGATTAAGAAAGTATGCAGCTACATGTATATCATGCATGAGATGCTTATCCTATCTATCCTCAATTATGTCAACATAAGGCTTGTACAATATTTTCCTTATTAAAAATAGGCTCTTAATTGTCTTTTCTGCCCTATCCATTCCATCATAAACCTATCCTATGGAAGGTTTTTCATCTGCATCTACAATGCGTAGCAATCTGATAAGCGGTGCCACAATTTTCACAACAATCAAGCAATTCTCCCAAAACTTGTTATCTAAGATGATAGAGCTTACAAGTTTTCCTTTTGCAGTTTTTGAAAGTCTGTGACTTGTGAATTACAAGTTTCCCTTTTGCAGTTTTTGGAAATCTGTAACTTGTGAAATGTCTACTTGTCACCAAACATTGAAGTATCTGCTTGTGTTCATAGATATTTTTCAACGTAATGAAGGTAGTGGTAAAACGAGTGGTTGCTGGACATACAATTTCCTTCCATTTGGGTATTTTTCTCAACCATGAAAAGAAAATGGTATAATTGTACACAAATATTGTAATCTTTGATGCATGTAATGTAGAGAATTCACATGATGCATGCTACCAATATCTTTCTATACAAGATTTAAACAGTGTGAAGCACAAGGGGACCAAAAATTTTATCATACTTCTGATGCAGTAATTTCCCTGTAGCTACGTAGTTAGTTGCATTATCAGTAACCATATGTACTACATTTTGTGGCCCAACCCACTTCAAAATCTCACTGAATAAATCACACAATGTTTAAGCATTTTTCACAACAACTATGGTTATCAGTAACCGTAGTTCGTTGCATTATCAGTAACCATATGCATCAATGTTCTTTGCCTTTGATCACTCCAACCATCTGCCATGAGTGTACAACCACTAGTTGCCCATTTTTTTCAATAACCATCAACAAGTAATTGGCATTATCTCTTACAATCTCGTAATAAATTAATACGAACATTATAATATGATGGGCCTTTATACCCAGGACTAATTGCAGAAGTAGCATCTAATGCTTGTTGAAAGTATGGTGAGTGCAAAGCATTGAATGGAATACAAGCATCATAAAACCACCTACCCCATGCCATATGTGCTTTTTTGACCGCTTCTTTACCGGCTAAAACACTCTTAATACTAGGTTGAGAACCCGGGGTAGTTCTTGGTGCAAAGTTGATGTGATCCGATACGGGGATCACCAAGAACACGCGGAATTAAACGCCGGAAAGCTCTAAAATCCAAGATAGTAGACGGTAACAATGCAACCCCGACCTTACGACTCAAGAACTATGGGTATATTAAACCCAAAACCCGTTACGATGTGGAGATAAGAACCACAAAGGGGGAATGCCACAAAGGTTGTCAAATCCTTTGATAAGTTTAATTTGTTCGACGAGAACACGAAGAAAATATAAGGGAATATCTCACCTTCAATATCATTAATCTCAAGATAAAAAGTTGTATTTTACAATGCTGAATAAAGCCATATATATAGGCAAAGAAAATAAAGCAACTAAAAATAAACTAGAATTCAACCTAAACTAAAAAGCCCAAAACGCCTAACATTATCTTAAACACGAAACCTAAGTTACGGCCGTGACTTATGAGTTTACAGCCGTAAGCAAGCTACGGACTAAAAATTAAAAACATTTGTTACGGCCGTGACAATGACCTTTACGGTCGTAATCAACCTTCTGAAAAAATATAAGTTACCAAATCCTGGGTTACGGCCGTGAGACTTTGATTACGGCCGTAAGTCTTCTATTTCAGTTTACGGCCGTGAGAAGATATGTTACGGCCGTGAGAATGCTTCTGCCTTAATTTCTTGTTGTTCTTTATTCCAAACGCGTAGTAACAACTTTGGTTCTTCTTCCACTTTGTTATGCAACGTAAATGAAGTCTTTGCACTCGAGCACTCGTCCATCCACGCTTGCATGAATCCTTGCATTGCCTGCTTTATTCTTTTGGCTCTTTGTCTCGTTATTGGTCCTACGGGCACGTGCAATGGGTCAACGCTCGTTGAGCCACTCCGGAACTCATCATCCCCTCCCTGTTGAAAAGGATTCGTCCTCGAATCATCACCTGCATCAAACAAAGAAAGATCAGCAACATTAAAAGAAGCAGACACGTTATACTCACCTGGAAGATCGAGTTTATATGCATTCTCATTTATCTTTTCAAGGATCTGAAAAGGTCCATCGCCTCTTGGCTGCAACTTAGACTTTCTTTGGATTGGAAATCGCTCCTTTCGAAAGTGCACCCACACCCAATCACCGGGCTCGAACGTCACTTGCCTCCTACCTTTGTTGGCATGAGTCGCATAACGCTCATTTTTCTTTTCAATTTGCCCTTTCACCTTCTCATGAAGTTCTCTCACAAGCTTAGCTTTTTTCGCCCCGTCCAAACTGCTCCGTTCATCTGCAGGTAAAGGAATTAAATCAAGAGGAGTTAGCGGGTTGAAACCATAAACAACTTCAAAAGGTGAACATGAAGTAGTAGAATGTACTGATCGAATATAAGCAAATTCCACAAATGGCAAACATTCCTCCCAACTTTTTAAATTCTTATTTATTACAGTGCGCAAAAGTTGGATTAATGTCCTATTAACTACCTCCGTTTGGCCATCAGTTTGCGGGTGACATGTAGTAGAAAATAATAATTTAGTACCCATCTTCCCCCACAAGACTTTCCAGAAGGAGCTTAGGAACTTAACATCCCTATCAGACACAATACTCCTAGGTACCCCATGGAGTCTCACAACCTCCCTAAAGAATAGGTCAGCTATGTTTGTTGCGTCATCAGTTTTATTACAAGGAATAAAATGCGCCATTTTGCTAAACCTGTCTACCACCACAAATATCGAGTCTCTACCTTTTTTTGTCCTAGGCAGACTTAACACAAAATCCATGGATATATCTACCCAAGGTTCATTAGGTACGGGCAAAGGTGTATACAAACCTTGTGGTAAGACTCTAGACTTAGATTGCTTACAAGTTATGCACCATTCACAAATATGGTGAACATCCTTTTTCATTTTAGGCCAATAAAAGTGCTCTTGTAAAGTTTGTAATGTCTTAGTAACACCAAAGTGTCCCATTAACCCCCCACCATGAGCCTCACGTACTAGCAATTCACGCATAGAACAATTAGGCACACAAAGTTTACTTTCCCTAAACAAATAGCCATCATGCCTATAAAATTTATCAATTGCACCTTTTTCACATGAAGCGTAAATAATAGAAAAATCAGGGTCATTGGCATACATACCTCTTATATATTCAAACCCAAGCAACTTCGCATTTAAAGAGTTTAGAAGTACGTACCTGCGAGAAAGGGCATCTGCTACCACATTCTCCTTACCTTGCTTATAGCGAATGACGTATGGAAAAGTCTCAATGAATTCCATCCAACGGGCCTGTCTTTTGTTTAGCTTACCTTGACCCTTGAGGTGTTTCAGTGACTCGTGGTCAGTGTGTATGACAAATTCCTTTGGCCACAGATAGTGCTGCCATGTCTCCGAGGTACGAACAAGAGCATAAAGCTCCTTGTCGTAGGTAGGATAATTCAAAACTGCCCCACTCAGCTTTTCACTGAAAAATGCAAGCGGCCTTTTTTCCTGCATAAGAACGGCTCTAATACCTATTCCTGATGCATCACATTCAATCTCAAAGGTTTGGTTAAAGTTAGGTAAAGCCAAAACCGGTGCGGAACATAACCTATCCTCAAGCATTTTAAAAGCATTTTCTTGTGCTACCCCCCAATGGAATCCTACACTTTTCTTGACTATTTCTGTGAGTGGTGCTGCAAGTGTGCTAAAATCTTTAACAAATCTCCTATAAAACCCAGCCAACCGGTGGAAGCTCCTAACCTCCGTAATAGTTTTGGGAGTTGGCCATTCTTTAATAGCACGAATTTTCTCCTCATCTACCTCAACACCATTTGCACTAATGACAAAACCAAGAAAAATTACCTTTTCCATGCAAAAAGTACACTTTTTAAAATTAGCATATAGTTTTTCAGTTTTTAAAACTTCCAAAACAGATCTTAAATGTTCAATGTGATCACCTAAGTTCTTACTATATACCAAAATGTCATCAAAGTATACCACAACGAATTTACCAATGTAAGCACGCAAGACATGATTCATTAATCTCATAAAAGTGCTAGGTGCATTTGAGAGGCCGAACGGCATAACCATCCATTCATATAAACCATATTTGGTTTTGAAGGCGGTTTTCCATTCATCACCTTTTTTCATACGAATTTGGTGATAACCACTTTTAAGGTCTATTTTGCTAAAAATACAAGCACCATATAGTTCATCAAGCATGTTATCAAGTCTAGGTATGGGATGGCGATACTTTACCGTAATATTGTTGACTGCTCTACAATCCACGCACATCCTCCAAGTCCCATCTTTTTTTGGCACCAACAAAACTGGTACTGCACATGGGCTCATGCTTTCCCGAACATAGCCCTTTTTCAACAGCTCTTCAACCTGCTTTTGTAGCTCTTTGGTCTCTTCGGGATTGCTCCTATAAGCTGGCCTGTTTGGAATGACTGCTCCTGGCACGAAGTCAATTTGGTGTTCAATCCCTCAAATTGGCGGCAGCCCACTAGGAATTTCCTCGGGAAATAAATCTGCAAATTCCTGCAAAAGAGACATAGCTAAACTGGGGAGGGAGTGGTTAGCTTCATCAAGTACAAGGAGAGATTCCTTGTACATTAATAAAATCACTGGCCTATTTGTAGAAATAGCTTTGGTGATATCACTCTGTTTTGCGTAGAAGCTCACTTTTGTTTTCTCTCTTTTACTGGCACTCTTCACACCCTCTCCTTTTTCTGGGATCGTGGTCTCAACTCTCGATTTTTCACACAACTCTCCTTTTTCCGGGATCGTGGTCCCGACCCTCTTCTGTTCACTCAACTCTCCTTTTTCCGGGAACGTGGTCCCGACCCTCTTTCTCTCTTCCTCACTTTTTAATTTCAATTGGTCTTCATAGACCTGTTGAGGTGATAAAGGCATTAGTTTGATATTTTTCCCATCCTTAGTGAAGGTATACCTATTTTTAAAGCCATCATGAATAACCTTCCTATCGAATTTCCATGGCCTTCCCAACAAGATGTGCCCCGCATGCATGGGTACCACATCGCAAACCACCCTATCTTCATACTTCCCAATCGCCAAATCAACCACCACCTGTTTATTCACCTTAATCTCACCCGATTCATTTAACCATTGTAGCTTATATGGCCTAGGGTGTTTTAGTATAGGTAGGCATAATTTCTCCACTAGAGTAGTGCTAGCAACGTTCGCACAACTACCACCATCTATTATCAAACTACACACCTTGTTATTCACAAAGCACCTAGTATAAAATATATTTTCTCGCTGCTCACCCGACTCTTCCACCTTAACTTGAGTACTAAGGGCTCTCCTAGTGACAAGTGATTTAGCTACTGCATAGTCCCCATCATCATTTTCACTAACATCCACTAGAGCTGGCATATCCTTATACTCATCCTCCACTTCTCTCTCTTTCTCATCCTCCGAACTTAATACCCCGTCACGCATAACCAATATTCGTTTATTTGGACATTGTGAAGAAATATGTCCTAAACCTGAACATTTAAAACAACGAATATCTCTAGTCCTAGGAGTTTGAGAATCAGAAGCAATTTTACCTTTGTTGGGTGGCTCTACTTTTCCCTTTGGTGCCTCAAATTTATTTTTCTGCACAACCCCTTCATTTTTAGAAGTCCCGCTCCATGTAGACTTACCAAAAGAATTAGAAGTTGTAGAGAATTTTGAAGTTCCCTTCCTTTTTAGTTGTCGCTCCACCTTCATGGCCATGTGAAGCATTTCCTCCAAATCGATATAATGCTGCAATTCAATAACATTAGCAATATCTCGATTTAAACCATTTAAAAACCTAGCCATGGTTGCCTCCGGGTCTTCCTCTATATTTGCCCTAATCATGGTAACCTCCATCTCCCTATGGTAATCCTCCACACTCTTACTACCTTGGGAAAGGGTTTGTAGTTTTTGGTAGAGATCCCTATAGTAATGTCCAGGCACAAACCGTTTTCTCATAAGGGCCTTCAACTCATCCCAAGTTTTAATTGGCCTCTCCCCATTTCTCCTTTACTAGTAACCAATTGATCCCACCATACTATAGCATAATCAGTAAATTCTACGACTGCCAATTTAACTTTTTTAGCTTCAGAATAATTATGACAATCAAAAATTAATTCTACCCTCTTTTCCCATTCAAAATAAACGTCCGGATTACTCTTACCCTGAAACGAGGGAATGGACATTTTAATGTTACCAACATGTCCATCGACACCATCCCTACGATCACGCCTATATCCCCTATCACGTCTTTCTCCCCGATCTCGTCTCCTACCAACACTAGTAATAGACAATTCACCACTATCCTCATCACTATCAACAACCTCAACACGTTCATTCCTAGCTCTAAATTGTAGGTTGAAGTCATACCTTAGTGGTCTCCGTAAATTAGGGAAATTGCGTTGTTGATCCTGACGTGGTTGAGCAACTCCCGCACCACGTGTCTCCCCCGGATTATTTACCCTTCCTACATTCTCGCCGGATTGTGGACCAAATTTTGCTTCCAACTTGGCATCCAACCTCGCCTCCCATTTTGCAAACCGTTCCTCCACCATTGCAAGCATTTTTAAATCTTGAAGATCCTTTTCCGTCGACCAAACTTCTTTCTGTGACATGGTTAGTAATAAAGAAAAGAAAAAAAATTAAATAAAGATCCTCACGTGTTTTATCGCTCGTGTATCACTCAATTTGGCTTTTTCCCTCTATTATTCTCACCACTCTGCCTTTTTCCTCTCTATTCCCTTTTTTCCCATGTTCTCAAAGAACCCACTAAACTAGTCACGAATTTGGTCCTTGTGGAATAAACCCAAAGTGCAAATAAGGAAAGTTGATGGAAAATATTGGAATTAGGAAATTTAAGAAAGAAATTATGGAAACAAGAATTCTATTGCAAGAAGAAGTTTTATGGAAACAAGGATTTGTTGGAAAGATTTGCCCAAGATTATTTTCTTGTTCAAATCAACAACTATCTCTTTTCTTTTTTTTTTTTTTTTTTTTTTTTTTTTTTTTTTTGTAATTTTCGGATTTTTTTTTTTTTTTATCCAACAAGAATAATCAATAACAAGAAAATAGAAATTGGTAAATCTTGAATTTTCTGGAGAAATTTCAAGAAACAGGAATTGGAATGAATTTTTTTTTGAATGATTAATAACTGGAAATAAAAGAAAAAGAACTGGAATACTAAATAATTGGATTTAGTGACAGTCTCTGATACCAGATGATGTGATCCGATACGGGGATCACCAAGAACACGCGGAATTAAACGCCGGAAAGCTCTAAAATCCAAGATAGTAGACGGTAACAATGCAACCCCGACCTCACGACGCAAGAACTATGGGTATATTAAACCCAAAACCCGTTACGATGTGGAGATAAGAACCACAAAGGGGGAACACCACAAAGGTTGTCAAATCCTTTGATAAGTTTAATTTGTTCGACGAGAACACGAAGAAAATATAAGGGAATATCTCACCTTCAATATCATTAATCTCAAGATAAAAAGTTGTATTTTACAATGCTGAATAAAGCCATATATATAGGCAAAGAAAATAAAGCAACTAAAAATAAACTAGAATTCAACCTAAACTAAAAAGCCCAAAACGCCTAACATTATCTTAAACACGGAACCTAAGTTACGGCCGTGACTTATGAGTTTGCGGCCGTAAGCAAGCTACGGACTAAAAATTAAAAACATTTGTTACGGCCGTGACAATGACCTTTACGGCCGTAATCAACCTTCTGAAAAAATATAAGTTACCAAATCCTGGGTTACGGCCGTGAGACTTTGATTACGGCCGTAAGTCTTCTATTTCAGTTTACGGCCGTGAGAAGATATGTTACGGCCGTGAAGACCTTTCTGTCCAAAATCCGCCAACATGGTTTTACGACCGCAAAAGTAGGGTTACGGCCGTGAGAATGCTTCTGCCTTAATTTCTTGTTGTTCTTTATTCCAAACGCGTAGTAACAACTTTGGTTCTTCTTCCACTTTGTTATGCAACGTAAATGAAGTATTTGCACTCGAGCACTCGTCCATCCAGGCTTGCATGAATCCTTGCATTGCCTGCTTGATTCTTTTGGATCTTTGTCTCGTTATTGGTCCTACGGGCACGTGCAACGGGTCAACGCTCGTTGAGCCACTCCGGAACTCATCAAAAGTAGTTCTCAAGTCCTTCCACTACTTTCCTTTTAGTTATTTTGTTCTCATTTCTTTGTTATGTTACTCTAATCTCTTCCACATCCACATCCACATCCATATTCTCTCCAATTTCTATTGGTTCATCACCAAATGCATATTCATGTGCCTCTTTTGCTCATTTTTTCTTTTTCAGATATTTGACCAAGTAAATTTTGTATTTGAGCCTTAACATCGAAAGGAACTCTTACATTGACTAATTTGGCCTTTAATTCTAGCTAGGTGATATTTCATTCTATTAATACCCTCACCCTTAAAGGTATTTTGGCAATAAAGACATGTGTAGCAAGTTTTACCATCATTACCACGAGTAGAAGTGAAGTGCTCCCATGCCGGATCACTCTTCCCATGAACAAAAGGAGTTGAGCCAGTTGATTGTCCATCTAAGGCTGGTGGTGTGCTCATCCTACGTAATCAATGTTGGCTAAATCAAATGCATATGATAAAAGACCATAAAAAATTGAATAAGCAGAAACATATTTTTATTTTTTAGATCATCCTCCATAATCAAATTTTGATCACATGAGCCAGAAACATATTTTTGGTGGTGCTCATCCTACATAATCGGTTTTTTGCAAAACATTTGAAGCCTAGATGTACAAATCTCCAGGAATTCATAAATTAGATCACAAATTAACTTAATACAAGCAACAAATCCAAATTTGTTACCACGAACACATCACCGTACTCTGTTGAAAATTAAAATTCAAAAAAAATTGAAAACATTACCTGAAATGTTGAAATGCAGCCGCGAAATGGTGGAACGATGAAAATTGGAGCGAGATTCAGTAGCATGGTTCACTAAATGCAAGGTATTGAAGAAGAAATTTATGAAATCACAACAATAGAAGCCGATTTGAGTAGAGGATTTGATTGGGTGTGCGAGATGTGAGTGAGAAAGTTGAGCGAGAGATTCTATCAAAAAACCTAGGTTCTAACTTATTTTTAAGGCAACTGGTTTTCTTATAAAACCGGCCCGGGTCTCCGGTTCATGGTTTAACTGATAAAAAACCCAGTTCTTGGACCGGTTTTTTAATTGGTGGTTTTCTGTACGACCCGGACCGATTTTCTGACCGGTTCCCGATTTTTCCGATCTAACCGACCAGTCCGATCCAATTTTCTAAACATTGCAAAATACAGTTAGCTTAATAGAGCGATCAATCAATCTACAATGCCACCATTCTCCTTGCCAATTATTTGAGCACTGGTTTCATTTTTTGGTTTGAAAGAGAAAAAAAGCATAAGCATTAACAAACTACAAATATTACAATGTTAGGTCAAGAATGTCATTTATAGATTAGATATATCCATTTGAAAATGTACATGAAATCTATATTTTAGCGTTCAGAAAATGGCTTTGAATTACAATAATGTATTTTAAGAAAACATGTTACAGATAATCAGCTATAAGGGATATTGCTATGGACCATAAATTTTTGTACCACTGTTGAGTGAAAAAACGTTAGTGATGCTGTAATTTTTTTTTAACTTTGACGTGGCAAGATCTGGAGCTGTTTGAACACTGGAAAAGATGAATGGCTTCGCCTTCAATAACCTGCAAAATGGCGAGAAGGACTCTCCCTGTCGCCCCTCCGATATGAGAATTAGTTTTCTGGAGAGAGAGAAAAGTAGGGTCAGAAATATAAAGCTAGTAATTGTGTTGATGAAAATTTTTATGTTCAACAAGGAAGGAGTTGTGTTTATAGGCCTCAAAGCCCATCACCTTCTCCTACTAGGAGAAGTAGTCCTTATCAAAGAAATTTACCTTTTAGAGAATGAATCCTTATATGAATTGGACTTTCCTTTCTAAGATTATATGATCATGCATGTGTTATTGGGTTTAGGACTAGGCCCACTTACGAAGCCCATAGCCCAAGGAAGATCCGTGACGGGCCTCTTGTACGATGAATCCGAGATAGGCCGATCTAAACATTCGTAGTTAAGGATAATGGCAGCAAGGCCTGTATATACCCGACCTCAGTTGGAATGAAGCTCGAGCATGTGGCTCGTCCTATAAACTTACGACAGAGAGTGTCCAAGATGAGGTCAGGCACGTGGGCCGACCTGTAGGCCAAAGTTGGGCCGACCATAGGCCTTGGTTGGTCCGACCTATAGGCCTTTTAGCCCATAATGTGATCGAGAAATCATACTGATCGTTGGCCCTCGTGCACCAAAGATCGGGAATATGTCTCTAGGTGCATTTATACTTGACAATTGTTACGTATTTTTGATAGCTAATATTATTTTATTCTATGTGAGGCAATGAACAATCCTAGCTTGGATGCATGACACGTGGTAGGAGGAAAGGTGGAGATTTGGGAGATTTTCCCACCATTTTTGTCTATATATATGTGGTCCCTGTCATCACTTTCATTTACTTTGCGAGTTTTTGAGAGACAAGAGAATTCCTCGAGCAACTAGCACGATCTATTACCTCAACAAAAAGTATACCATTTTAGGTAAGCTCGACCTTACCCGACCTCCTTATTTTCATAACTTATTTACAGGAAACATGGTAAGGCACCTGACCATAGATGACCTTAGGGAAGTAGAAAATTTGGACAAGCCATTGCCACCTACCCAGGATGATAAGTTGGGCAGTGAGGAAGGGGTTGAGGACCATCCTGACCTAGGTAGAAGACTAGGTGAAGCCAACCTTGAGTTCCCTGCCTTCAATAGCAAGATGAAGGAGCATATGGTCGAGGCGGACATGAGGAGATTTAGGTTATTTGATAGGTACATAGCCCAGGTCCTAGAAAAGGACGATATGTCATATTATTGTAGGGAAGCGCAGATGGTAGTGTTTTACAAGGCTCTTGAAGCCGGGCTTAAGCTTCCCCTATACCATTTTTTTATTGACTTTCTACTTATCGCGAGCATATCATCGGGACAACTCGCCACCAATGGGAGGAGGATCCTTGTTTATTTTTTCATTCTGTTTAGGAGTTTAGGGATCGAGCCCATCGTGGATTTGTGTAAGTGCCTCCTAGATTTGAAGTATTTACCTTGGTGCAACAGTTTTTTTTATTTAAGTGGGAAGGGACGTTTTGAGGTGCCGTGAGTTCCTTCCTCTTTAAAGTATTGGAAGGAAATATTTTTTATGTGAAACCCCGGGATGGTGAAACCATCTTTTGGTCGAACTTTAGGAGACCAAATGTAGATAGTTTCAATAGGATGGAGAATATTGGTGAGGAGGCGATGGCCGACCTTTTGGCTAATGCCATTAGGGTATGTGATTTTGGCCTTTTGGCCGAGGAGGAGTTTGATTCGACGACCAATGAGATTTTGAGTTAGGTCGGCCTTGACCTGTAGCCCGGTAGGACAGGGCCTTGTAAATTAAGTAATTTGTACTTAGCCTTTTGTTACATTCTCTGTCTTCCTCTACATTTTCCTTATTTGTGTCTTTATTCTCTATCCTGTTGTATTTTGCAGGAATTACGTTTGATGGTGATAGGTTGATAAAGGCGGCCGAGGAGAGGGCTCGGGCTGCTGGCTAGAAGAGGAAGGAAGATGGCATTGTATGACATTGAGCTTAGAAGAGGCCGCGTCAAAATCAATCTGGTCCAAATTTTTATCCGACCTATAGTTGATCAGTATTGGCAGGGGCCTCATTGTTCAAAGCATCAAGCGTGGCGAAGCATCAAGCCAGCTTGTGCACTCTGTGTAGTATCAGGCCACCCGAGCTAACAATGCTGAGGAAAAGCTTGCCAAGGTCGATGCTAGCCTGGTGTTGACTGTTCAGGAGCGAGACCTTGCTCGAGATGAGAACTCCATGCTTTCTGATGATCTTCGTCGTGCTTGCGAGGATATCATCAATGCTAAGGTCGAGGCTATCGAGGCCTTTAAGAGATCGGAGGAGTACGATCTTGCATTGGGAAATTATGCCTAGAGTCCTACGCCCAGGGAATGAAACAAGCCTGAGCATGGGTCTAACTCCATGCTCCTGATCTGGACACCAGCCCGCTGTCCTAGTTTCCTTTGGGAGTGGAAGGGCTCGACCTGACCCCATTTTAAGAAGAGGATGATGGAGATGCTGCTTCTAATGAGGTGGCTGGGGACCTCGACTCCCAGAAGTGATGCATATTCCCAACTCTTTTTGTAATTTTTGAAGTTCTTTTCCTAGGGTATGCTTCGAGGACATCTTGTACTTTTTGAATGATGTTTATAGAATCTCAATTTCTTGTTAAGTATGTGCCTTTTACTTCTATATCGCGAATTTTTGGGTACTTATTGTAAGGTCATGCTTGTATTGATACAAGAAGGAGGTCTTGCTCTTGACTTTGTATATTTAGAGAAATAATTTGTAAGGTCGTGCTTGTTTGCCGACCATGTAAATTATTTGCACAAATAAGGGGTCTTGCCCTTGACTTTGTAAATTTGGGAAAATAATTTGTAAGGTCGTACTTGTAGGCCAACCTTATAAATTATTTGCACAAAGAAGGGATCTTACCCTTGACTTTGTAATTTTTGGGAAATAATTTGTAAGATCATGCTTCATAGGCCGACCTTGTAAATTATTTGCACAAAGAAGGTGTCTTGCCCTTGAATTTGTAAATTTTGGGAAAGAATTTGTAAGGTCGTGTTTTGTAGGCCGGCCTTATAAATTATTTGCACAAAGAATGAGTCTTGCCATTGACTTTGTAGATTTAGGGAAATAATTTGTAAGGTCGTGCTTGCAGGACAACCTTGTAAATTATCCCCTAATGTAACTGAATGTTATCTGAATAAGGAAAAAGAGTACCCGTCCCTGACTCTTAATATAAATAGATTGGGTGCGCAGACCCGACTTATACGAAAAAGGAAATTGATGGGCATGCAAGCCCAAATTTAAGTAAAAGAATGGGCACACATGCCCGACTCTACGATAATGAAAAGCTACGAACGCTAGACAAAAAAAAATGAGATTGTAAAAGAAAAGCGCCTACTTGTAGTAGGACTTTAGATTTTCAACGTTCCATGGTTGAGGAAGAGGTTTGGAGTCCTTAGTTCTGAGACTGTATGACCCCTTCCCAAATAATTCGAATGGTCCTTCCCATGTAGGCCTGAGCTTCCCTGGTTGATGACTGGCGGCTTCACTTCGACGAAGGACGAGATCTCCTACTCTGAAGTCTCTCTTCTTGACCCTAGTTTGTGACTTCTGTCAACCCATTACTTTGTGGTGTGAAAATGTAGTTAACATGTGTTATATTCCCAAATTCTTCCAGAATTGCTTGAAATCTTGACATTCGAACTGTGTTCCATTGTCAGTGATTAACGTTTTGGGAAGACCGAAATGACAAATAATTGATTTCCATACAAACAACTCCAGTTTTTGTTTGAAAATCATGGCGAGAGGTTCTGCTTCTACCCATTTCGTGAAATATTCCACAACCACTACTAAGAATTTGAATTGACCACTAGCTACCAGAAAGGGCCCAAGAATGTCGATTCCCCATTGAACAAAAGGGTATGGGCACATGATAGGAGAGATTTCTTCTTCTGGATGATGTAATCTGTCTGCAAACCTTTGACACTTGTCACAAGTCTTCACATAATTTAGGGAATCCTTCTTCATGTTTGGCCAGTAGTAACCGTATCTTACCAATTTTGTTACTAGTGTCCTTGTCCCCTAGTGGCCTCCAAAAAGTCCTTCTTGAACCTCGACCATAGCAAGTGCAGCTTCTTTCGGGGTCAAACATTGAAGGTAGGGAAGTGTGAAATTTCGGTGAAACAAAGTTTTCTGCAAGATAGTTACCTTGGGGCTCTTACTGAAATTCTTCTTGCCTCTACTTCGTCGCTTGGCAATCTTCCCGATGTCAAGTACTCAATAATTGAGTCTACCCAGCAAGGTTCATGCTCCGAGATGTCCATTATATCAGGTCAAGGTGCGATGGTGGGCTCTTGAAGTGTTCGCACAAACGCAGTTCGTTCCAAGTTATCCAAATTCGAAAAAGTAAGTGATACGAACCCCTTTGGTGTTTGGACCAAACATTCCCAGAACAATTTTGTATCAACCCAAGAAAGTAAAAATGGTAAAATAAACCTAAACTCAACTTTAATCTAACAAAAACTCTAAGGAATAAACCTTAACCCAATGGAGAGAAATAAACAAGTTCATAGATTTCTTCCAACAATACAAGAATAATAATATTCCAATGAAGTGAGAACATTACCTCAAAGAGGCACAAGATTGAAGAAGAGGATTTGACCTCCAAATTTGCTCACAATGGAGACTTCAAAGTTCATACATTCCAAAACTATTTAGGGTTTGAAAGAAAATGAGTATTTACAGTACAAAACTTGGGGAAAATATAGAAAATGGGAAATTGCACAAAAATCCCGAAAATTTGAGTTTCAGACTGTTTCGGTCCACCAAAATGGTCAATCGAACTCCATTTAGGTCGATCGAAATGGTCCACCGAAATCGACTGCAAGGGCCTTCTTCAGTATTCAGGTCATAACTTTTGTTTCTGATGTCTAATTGAGGTGATTCAAAATGATTTGGAAACTAGACAAGAAGGGCTACAATTCTTCAAAAAATAGTGAACCTTAGATTCGGACTTTATCTCTGTCAAAACTTTAATTGAGTCCCGAACTTGATCTTCATTTCTTTCACCTCGACTCGTTTCTGTAGCTTATAAGTGAGTCCCACCTTCAATTCGACCTTCTTGGCCTCAGATACTATTCTTTTATGCCTTGAGAGTCCTTCAAAATGTACTTAAAATTTGTTTGTCTCACGTGATTGATTTTTCCTTGTCGAGCCTCCTATGATTCTCATCAGTAAGTTTTGATAGGGCGTCGACCTTGTGTTTGGCCGACCTTGATATTTTGTCTATGCTGCAAGATCTAAACTTCCTTTGTAAGTCAAGAACTATCATTTTGTAAGATGACATCTTCTCATCCTTTGCTTCAAAAGCCCCATTAACCTACTCTACCACCAACTACGAGTCACTTATTACCTTCACATGGTCGACCCATAGATGATGTGTGGCCAGGAGCCTGGCGATTACAGCCTCATATTCTACATCATTTTTAGTGGTCAGGAAGTTGAATCTACTACACATTGAATTTTCATTGTGCCATCATCCTTTCTTAATATGATTCTGGCCCCTGAGCCTGCGGCATTTGACGCTCCCTCTACTTGCAAAGTTCAAGTATTGTCTTTCTTGTCATAACCGATTGGCCCCCGAGGTTTTGGGGCGAGTTCGACGATGAAATCTGCTAAGGCCCGTGCTTTTTATGTAGGGTTGAAGTTTTAATTCAATGTCATATTTCCTGAACTTAATTGACCACTTGAGTACGAGACTAGAGACGTCTGGTTTTTGTAAGATTTGTTTCACTGGCCGATTAGTGAGAACTATTATGGCATGAGCTTGAAGGTAAGGCCTCAACTTTCTGGCGGCTGTGACTAGGGAAAGTGAGAGTTGTTATGCCAAAGTGTATCAAGTTTCTATGTCTAGTAACATCTTGCTGACATAGTATACTTGTTTTTGGACTTTCCCTTCCTCTTTGACTAGTACAGCGCTTACTGCATGTTCTGATACTGCTAGATATAGAAGGAGATCATCCCCCGAATTTTGCTTTACCAGTATTGGTGGTGACCCCAAGTTGTAGCGCCCCGAGTTCCGTATACCCGATTCACTACGTCATTTTCTGTCTAAATTTTTCGAATAATATTTTTGCGGAAGAAATAGTTGAAATTCATTTTTGGCAACATTAAATAAACTGTAATGGCCGATAAAATTGAAAACATTTATGAAACCATTTGAAATAGTAAATCGAACCATTAATTTTTGTAAAGAAATTGACAATGTCATAATTTCTCAAATAAATGAACTTCTCTAAATTATTCGATTGTTTGGAAAAAATACGGAAATCATTAACGTCAAACTTTCAACCGTTTAACGATTATTGCCACCATCATTCATCGCTCGCCACCGTCTCCGAAATCTGCAAAACTGTTAAAAAGTAGGGTGAGTATTTCATGGGGGAAATACTCAGTAGACTCATCGCAAATTAATTTAATTTATAAGATGATTAAACACACAAATCCCGGCTCTTTATAAAACGGGCATTGATAGAGCTTCTTTATAAAACTGCTCTTGATAAAACTCATATTGTGCATTACAGCACGGGACATATTTTACAAATCATAAGCTCTTTGAAAATAGCTCTTTGAAAACAGCTCTTTGAAAACCATATACTTATAAAAACATTTTAATTATGCCAAGCATAATTTCTTTTGAAAGCATAACATAAGATAGGATTTAAATCCTCATAAACATACAAGAACTTTACCGAACTTAGGTGGCAAGAATTCTTATGCAGTAAAATCATAATAACAGTAAAATCACAGTAACATAGGATAAGATCGAAATCCTCATAAATATAAGAATTTTACCGAACTTAGGTGGCAAGAATTCTTATGTAGTAAAATCATAATAACAGTAAGTATACCAAAACATAATTCATGAAATTCATAGGGATCATTTCCATCATAACATAAGATAGGATCGAAATCCTCATAAACATACGCGACAGGAATTTTACCGAACTTAGGTGGTAAATCCTCATAAACATATGGAAAGACAGGAATTTTACCGAACTTAGGTGGTAAATCCTCATAAACTTATGGAGACACAAGAATTTTACCGAACTTAGGTGGTAAGAGTTCTTATGTGCATAGCAATGATCCAAAACATATAAAACATTATCATAAAAACATAGGGTATACTTACTTTTCATAAAAACATAAGGTATATTTACCTTTCATAAAACATACTTAATTTTCTTGAAAATTGACTTTCACAAGTCACATGACATTCATATGAAATCATAATTTAAATCAATTAATAAGTGCGAGTCTACGCATTGTTCTTTCCATGAAAATACATTTTCATTTCCTTTCATAAAAATAACTCTTCACAAGTCACATGACATTTATATGAAATCATAATTTAAATCAATTAATAAGTGAGAGTCTACGCATTGTTCTTTCCATGAAAATACATTTTCATTTCCTTTCATAAAAATAACTCTTCACAAGTCACATGACATTTATATGAAATCATAATTTAAATCAATTAATAAGTGAGAGTCTACCTCAAATCCGACGAGTGCAAAGTTGAGCGGGAATGACTTCAATTTCTTTAAATTCTCCGTACGCTTCGTCTTAGCCAATAAGTCACTTTAGTCTATCGAATATATAGTTCAAAATGATAAATTATAATTTGAGGACTAAAATTGATGTTTTGAAAGTTGAGGGACTAAAATGAATACTTTTGAAAGTTGAAGGAACCAAATTGGATATTTTGAAAGTTGAGGGACTAAAATAAATACTTTTAAAACTTGGGCTTAAAATCAAATGATTTAAATCGGCAGGGACTGAATTAAAATGATTTCGATACTTAGGGACTGAAATAATAACTTTTCAAACTTGGGGACTTAATTGCAATTTCCGGAAAGTTACAATTAATTCTTAAAATCAGATTTCACTCTCATTTCTCTCTCGTACTCGCACTCTCTCTCTCTAACCTCACTCATACCGGAGGCTGCGAAAGAGAGCAACCGGTGGTTTGGCCGGCGAACTCGCCGGCGCAAGGTGCGGCGGAGAGCGAGGGTTGAAATAGACTAAGTTTCTCTGTGGATTTGGTGTAGTTTTGGTGCGAGAAATGGGTGTGAGACCGAGGCGAAGTCGCGGCTAAGATCGCGATTGAGGTGGCTTCCCAGCGACGATCCGGCTAAGAAAAACGGCGATTGAGGTAGGTAAGTGTCTGGGTAATTTGTTTCTTGGGTTTTTCTTGGTTTTTGGGTTGATTTTTTGGGTATGATTTGAGAGGGCAGTGTTGTGGCGATTTGGAGTTGAAGATTGATTTGGGATTGAGTCTTGGTGGTGCTTTGGGCCGGTGATTGAGGTGGAAGAGGTTTGGTTTGTGAAATTGGTTTGATTGGTGTTGTGCAATAGTGGTGGTTCGATGGTGAAGTCACAGTGAGGTGGATTGTGGTGATGTCCGGGGTGCTGCAGGTGGATATGGTGGTTCGATTGAGTTGTTTTGATGGCTGTCAGCAGGGTACGATGGAGATGATGATGATAATGGGTTGGTCTGGTAGTGATGGAGTTAATTGCAGGCTATCAGAATTTGTTGATTGATGAAGGTTCTGCAGGTGATGATACCGATGATGGTTGGTTGGGTGGTGGCTCTTAGTTGATACATACAGTGGTTGCAATTAGGGGTGAATTGATGATAATGGCTGAGATTGTTGATCTTGCAAATTGGAATTCTGAAGATGGAAATTGAATTGGATGTAGTTGAATGGAGGAAAACTGGGAGGAAGTTGAACTGAAATTGTACTGAATTGGTGGTTTTAATTGATGATAGTGGGAAGAGGATGGTGATGATAATGATAGTGTTTTGTGGAGGTGGGAAACATCATAATTTGGGGAATAATTTAGTGGAATCATTGAGTGGATTTTGATGATGAAATTGGGTCCAAATGGGTTGGGAATAATTTGTATGATTGAAGAAATTGCTGTATTATTGAAGTTGAACGTGGAGGTGGGGGAAAATTTGGTTTAGTTAAATAGGATTAATTTAACTAAAAATTTGACTAACTTCGATTTGAAAATGTATTTAAAACTGATATATTTTGAACTGAAAATACATTTGAGAATAAATAAATTTTGAGATAAAATCGAATTACGTATTTGGACTTGAAATAATTTGAATAAGGAAAATTGAGATATTTTAATAAATTTGGAATTCAAAATGATTTTGAAAATAATACTTTGAATAAATAATTAAATAACATATTTTTAGAAATTCGGATTTTAATTTAAAATCGAACAAATTCGATATTTCTTGACTTGGCTAGACGAATTCGTCGCGGCGTTAACTTCAAAATAATAAATGAAATAGTAGCGACACAATTTTCTAAATATTAAAATAATTATTTATTGCATAAAAATTCTGGGTCGCTATAATCTTACCTCCTTAAAATAATTTCGTCTTCGAAATTAAACTTACTTAATCTTATAATTTCTGAATACTTAATCAGAATCTCTTCTTCTTATCATCGAATATTCTCAAAATAATCAAAACAATTCCCAATCGTATGTAAAAATTTCATCATATCTTGTAGTATTCATGTAACTTGTCACTTATCATCGTATCATGTGACCTCAAATATTCGTATATATCTCTAAAATTTCAACAAATCTTTACTGACATATCGTATCATAATAATTTTTCCTTTCTTATCATCGAAAATTCCCAAAATAATCAAAGAATTACCTGAATATTTTCTCTACGTAATATACCCAAACATATCAACATAATATCATCAACTTATCTTTCCAATATTTGTAACCCAAAATTCAGTAAACAAATATCTCCCAAAACTAAGATTCTATACTTAAATGTCACCACATTTCCTGCAAAGTATTTCTTTCACTTGTATATACGTATGAATTCTGATTCAATACGGTACTCATTTTACTTTCCACGTATCATCACACTATACCAAGATTATCATTATTAAAACAAAATATCAGTACCCATAATCCAAGAAAATATTCCAAATCTCCAATCAAATCTCCTTTATCGATAAAATTTAACAGCGCATTACTTCTTGTCTCCTCTTTTCATTAAAATAATCCTGCGCTTTCTTGCTGGTCACAACATCACGCGGATTCACTCAGATCCTTTGCGCTTTTAAATAGTTCATGCTGAGAAGAGGTTGAATCATCAAACAATGGATATCATTCTTTCTAACATTCGCAAGTATTATTCCAGTCTTCCTATGAATGATCTGAGAAAGATCTATAAAATAAGGCTCGAAAGATTGAGGTTGCTGATGGCTCATGGTGTTCCAGAAGATGTTCGCTGGTTGATAGAAGCAAAGGTTCGACTATCTGGTGAATTACCATCAACATTTCCAAAGCACATGCCTGGTTTAGGCAAAAGCACTTTTGCAAAGAAACGAAGAGCAAAAAGACTGGGTGGTTGCTACAAATGTGCTCGTTGGAACTGTAATACTCGTTGCAAATCAGTAGGATATTCTTCTACTAATCGGGATGATAAAATCGAATTCATAAAGGGTGGACTGAGTAAGGAGTCTTTGGATGATATTCGACTGACTCTTGAGACGCACCCAAGTGGTTATGTGCAACGTGAACTTCTCTCCTTATACGCTCAATTTAACGAGGACAAAAATCGTTATAGTCTCCAAAATATAATAGCAAAAGATCCTGTTTGCCAGTCTGTTTTACAAAATGAGGCTTCTGGCAGTTCAGCAATGTTATAAGGTAAATCTTTTAAAATATTTTGCTGCTTTCTTTCACGCGTTTTGAAAATAAAATATATTTTCCTTTTCTCGAGTTTTGATAAAGCTGGAAATAAAATATTAAATCGCCGAAAGGTGACAGCCTCAATACGATAAAAATATTCAAAAGTGGGCTGATTTTGTCAAAAGTAAATCTTTACTTTTTCAAAATCAATCAAAAACAGTAAATTTTTCCGGCTTTAAATAGCCAAACATATTTCATAGTTCAGGCATCCCAAAATCACATCTTCTTCGTAAGTTTTCCTTTCTTTACTATCAAAGATGGAAGCACCAAAACTTCGACAGATCAAAACTATTTGTGTATTTTGTGGATCAAAAGTGGGGAAAGGCTTCGGTTATCTAGAAGCGGCTGTATATCTTGGAAAGAAACTGGGGGAAAAAGGTATCACTCTTGTATATGGGGGTGGTAGCAGTGGTCTAATGGGTTGTGTTTCCCAATCTGCTCTTGCAGAGAAATCAAAAGTAATCGGTGTCATACCTGTCCCTTTGGTAGATGTTGCAGGCAAAACACGAGGGCATGAAGTTCAAACCTTATCCATCCATGAACGCATAACTTGTATGCTATATGGTTCTGATGCCTTTATAGCCCTGCCCGGAGGTTTTGGTACCTTAGAAGAAATTTTTAACATTACCTCGTGGGCTCAACTAGATCTCCATACTAAGCCTATTGGGCTTCTGAATGTTAACAATTTTTTTGATGGTTTGTTAACCTTTCTTGATTATGCTGTGGAACAGGGATTCATCTCTCCATTTTCCAGAAGGCTTCTTATTTCCGCTCCTACTATTGATGAACTACTGGATAAGCTGCAGTCATATATCTCAATACAAGATCCAGCAGGAGTTAAGATAGATTGGTCGTAAGGAAGGGGAATCAAGCGAAAATGGAGTCCGGTTAATGTAAATTTAACTCTGTGAATCTTAGAATAGGTGGGGGTAGAGTACGGAGTATTCTCACTCTCGAGACACCCCTCCATTTACTAGGATTTCCTTAATGTTTAAATCTTGTGTGTACCTCAAAGGTTCCAGGTGGTAGATTACGGAGTATTCTTACTCTCGAAACACACCTCTTTGAAGGTTTCTTTATTTCCTCAAAAGATCAGAGGTGGTAGGATACGGCTACTCCGGAAACACATCTCTCATTTTGAGGATTATCCCATGCTTCTCTCGTTTGCTTTTGTGTGTTTCATGTATTTCCTTTCCAGTGTGACTCTTGTGTGTTCTCCTTATGAGAAAATAATAAAATCTCTGCTATCATCTACTAAATCTCGTTTGTGATGTAAATGAACTTGCATGTCTAACCTTAATTCCTTTAGTAGATGCTTATCATATCATGCTCTTAATTCCAAACGATAAAAATTCTAGGCAGAGTTTCCCTTGTAATTTGGACTTATCCAAACCATAAGCATACTTCATAACTCACAATAATAAATAACTCCACATTTAATCACAACGATAAAAAAATATTGAAAACGATTCCAACACTTCAATATCATCAAAATATCTCATAATTCAATTCATAATTCCTCAACATAACAATTTCAAATCATATTTTTCAATATCACAATATCACTTCCTTCCATACCTTAATTGGCTCAAAAGACTACTCATAATTATAAATATATACCATAAATCATATTCCCTTATGCTCAACACTCGTTTTCTTTCTTAAAAAAAATTTCTCATAATCATACATTAAAGCATATAAGTTATGACAAAGCATAACAACATCATTATTTTCGAAAGATACATTCTTATTTCTCATAAATCATAAGTATCCGAAATACTCTTCATTCTTTCTCATAAATCAATAAAATGAGTATTCGAAATACTGAAATAACTTTAAACATCATAAACTTCTTTACCTCGGAGTTGGTGGAACGAAATGATGGCAGTGGCAATCTTCATCAATAATATTTTATAATGGAAAATATTTCTTGAAAATTCTTTTTGAAAATTTTTCCAGTCTACAGAAACGCAGACTAGCTCTGATAACATTGTTCTTTCCATGAAAATACATTTTCATTTCCTTTCATAAAAATAACTCTTCACAAGTCACATGACATTTATATGAAATCATAATTTAAATCAATTAATAAGTGAGAGTCTACCTCAAATCCGACGAGTGCAAAGTTGAGCGGGAATGACTTCAATTTCTTTAAATTCTCCGTACGCTTCGTCTTAGCCAATAAGTCACTTTAGTCTATCGAATATATAGTTCAAAATGATAAATTATAATTTGAGGACTAAAATTGATGTTTTGAAAGTTGAGGGACTAAAATGAATACTTTTGAAAGTTGAAGGAACCAAATTGGATATTTTGAAAGTTGAGGGACTAAAATAAATACTTTTAAAACTTGGGCTTAAAATCAAATGATTTAAATCGGCAGGGACTGAATTAAAATGATTTCGATACTTAGGGACTGAAATAATAACTTTTCAAACTTGGGGACTTAATTGCAATTTCCGGAAAGTTACAATTAATTCTTAAAATCAGATTTCACTCTCATTTCTCTCTCGTACTCGCACTCTCTCTCTCTAACCTCACTCATACCGGAGGCTGCGAAAGAGAGCAACCGGTGGTTTGGCCGGCGAACTCGCCGGCGCAAGGTGCGGCGGAGAGCGAGGGTTGAAATAGACTAAGTTTCTCTGTGGATTTGGTGTAGTTTTGGTGCGAGAAATGGGTGTGAGACCGAGGCGAAGTCGCGGCTAAGATCGCGATTGAGGTGGCTTCCCAGCGACGATCCGGCTAAGAAAAACGGCGATTGAGGTAGGTAAGTGTCTGGGTAATTTGTTTCTTGGGTTTTTCTTGGTTTTTGGGTTGATTTTTTGGGTATGATTTGAGAGGGCAGTGTTGTGGCGATTTGGAGTTGAAGATTGATTTGGGATTGAGTCTTGGTGGTGCTTTGGGCCGGTGATTGAGGTGGAAGAGGTTTGGTTTGTGAAATTGGTTTGATTGGTGTTGTGCAATAGTGGTGGTTCGATGGTGTGAAGTCACAGTGAGGTGGATTGTGGTGATGTCCGGGGTGCTGCAGGTGGATATGGTGGTTCGATTGAGTTGTTTTGATGGCTGTCAGCAGGGTACGATGGAGATGATGATGATAATGGGTTGGTCTGGTAGTGATGGAGTTAATTGCAGGCTATCAGAATTTTTTGATTGATGAAGGTTCTGCAGGTGATGATACCGATGATGGTTGGTTGGGTGGTGGCTCTTAGTTGATACATACAGTGGTTGCAATTAGGGGTGAATTGATGATAATGGCTGAGATTGTTGATCTTGCAAATTGGAATTCTGAAGATGGAAATTGAATTGGATGTAGTTGAATGGAGGAAGACTGGGAGGAAGCTGAACTGAAATTGTACTGAATTGGTGGTTTTAATTGATGATAGTGGGAAGAGGATGGTGATGATAATGATAGTGTTTTGTGGAGGTGGGAAACATCATAATTTGGGGAATAATTTAGTGGAATCATTGAGTGGATTTTGAAGATGAAATTGGGTCCAAATGGGTTGGGAATAATTTGTATGATTGAAGAAATTGCTGTATTATTGAAGTTGAACGTGGAGGTGGGGGAAAATTTGGTTTAGTTAAATAGGATTAATTTAACTAAAAATTTGACTAACTTCGATTTGAAAATGTATTTAAAACTGATATATTTTGGACTGAAAATACATTTGAGAATAAATAAATTTTGAGATAAAATCGAATTACGTATTTGGACTTGAAATAATTTGAATAAGGAAAATTGAGATATTTTAATAAATTTGGAATTCAAAATGATTTTGAAAATAATACTTTGAATAAATAATTAAATAACATATTTTTAGAAATTCGGATTTTAATTTAAAATCGAACAAATTCGATATTTCTTGACTTGGCTAGACGAATTCGTCGCGGCGTTAACTTCAAAATAATAAATGAAATAGTAGCGACACAATTTTCTAAATATTAAAATAATTATTTATTGCATAAAAATTCTGGGTCGCTATACAAGTATTCTTTGAGGTTTCTGAAGGAGACTTCTCATTCTTCATCCCATTTGAATTCCTTATTTCCTCTTATAGATTTGAAGAAAGGGAAGCATTTATCTGCAGCCCTTGACATGAGATGGTCCAGTGCTGCTACTCTTCCCATAAGTTTTTGGACTTCCCTTATGCTTTTGGGAGGTTCCAGAGATGTGAGAGCCATGATTTTGTCGGGATTAACTTCAATGCCCTGTCGAGTGATCATGAATCCTAAAAATTTTCTCGAGCTTACCCCAAAAGTGCACTTTGTAGGGTGCTTCATACGGTGTTGGTGGAGTGTAGAGAATATGTCTTCTAGATCAGCCACATGATCTTTCTTTCTAGGCTCTTCACCACCATGTCATCAACATAGACTTCGATGTTCTGTCCTATGTGTTTAGAGAAGACCATGTTCACAAGTCTTTGATAGGTAGCCCCTGCATTTATAGAGAGATATGTTTTTAGATCTCGTATTGAAAACCCTCCTTTTATTTATTGTAATACCGAAAGGGATGACCTTGTAGCAGTATATACCTTCGTCAGCCATGAAGGATTTTTTCTTGGTCTTTTTCAGCCATTCCGGTCTGATGATATCCTGAAAATGCATTAAGGAAGTTGTACAGTTTGGAGCCTGACGTAGAATCAACCAATCTATCTATTCGGGGAAGAGGATAGCTATCTTTCGGGCATGCTTTGTTTAGATCTGTGAAATCAATGCAAACTCGCCATTTACCATTTTTGTAACACCCCAAGTTTCAAAACCTTAAACCTAGGCGTGTTAACTTCCATTCGTATTAAATGCGGAATTTAAAACGTTTAAACATTAAAATGCGGAAAACAAATCATTTAAAAACTTCAACATTTTCATTTTCTATTTTAAAATCTTATAGAAATTTCGACAGAGTCTCCTCTATAAATTGGACTTAACCAACCTGTAGAGGGACATCAAAACCATTTTACAACATAAACTCAACTCAAATAGAAATTCAATATTCAACATACAACCCCAATTCTACTTCAAACTCCAACATCACCACATTATTTCAAACTCAATCCCCAAACTCCTCAACACAACATTTTGTATCAATAAGCTTCAATTAAATGCCATAAGTGATAATATAACCAATGTTAGAAATTCCATAACTAATTTAAAACTAATCTCAACCAAACAATTATCAACATAAAATGAATGAATTAAGAAATAATTAATTATAAACTTAATTAACTTCAAAATTTAACTTTATTTTCTTTAAAAACTTGAAGCGGTGTAGCCTGAGTCTGTCACCAAGTGCTCTCCTCGGATCACCTAACTTTCATCACCTGAAATGTTGGGGAGGGATTGGGGTGAGCTAAAGCTCAGTAAGTAAACTTTATGCATGAATGCATGCTTATGACATGAAATGCTTTAAACTTTGAAATATGTATCCCCATTCACTTTAACCTTTCAAAACTTTCAAACTTTTCAAGCTTTCACTTGACATTTCAAAACTTTCACTTCATTCCATCGTGAGCTCACTTGGTGTAACTCCTAGTCAATCAGAATACAGTGGGCAATGACTTATTTGGAACCAGATTACATGCGCATTTCCACCGCAAAGCGGTTTAACATTCACTTTCCCACCGCAAAGCGGTTTAACATTCACTTTCCCACCGCAAAAGCGGTTTAACAGTCCACCGTAAACGGTTGAACATTCCGTCGCAAAGCGACTTAATTCGGGTACGCCGGTCCCCCGCGCCCCATTTCCCACTCGCAACTTTCATGAACTAGAAGTACACCCATTCATTCTTTCAAAAACTTGGGATACATAACTTTTGAACAAACTTTCACCTTGATACATTTCTTTCATTTAAAACATTTGACTTCCCAATTTCGATGTCAATGCACGCTTTATGATGCAATGACATGATAATGTGCATGCTTGAACATTCTTCTCAATAACACATACTTTCATAACGTAAATGAAATTCATCAAGGCAAGTAAGTTGCACGACAATCATTTACACATAACTTTCACATTTACATTCAACTTTGATGAAAATAGGGGGAAGTTTACTTACCTGACGTCCTTAGCATTTACCGTTATCTGGATTTGCAAGTGGAGGAACCTCGACTGCCCGTGTCGTCAATGTACCAAAATCCTAATTGTATATTCATTTAATAAAATATACTTTTAGTTGACAATTAAATGCGTTATACATTTTAAGGCTCAATCAAACATTAACTGAAATTAAAACTTCAATTTAACTCACATGTGATCTTGAGCCATGACTAATGCACATAATATTATATTCAAAACGAGGGATCCAATTACATGCACTTACGAGTTCTTTATCATTCATTTATTCAAATTCAAGTTGAAATATTTAACTCTAGAATCAAACAAAACCTCATAACCTTAATTTCAAATGTTGAAAATAAACATTTATAATTTGAAGTTTAAAGTAAAATTTCAAACAAAGTATCATAATCTTAAAATCCCAAATTCTGAAATCCAATACACAATCACATAATTTTCTACAATTTCAAAAAGTAAAATTATAACTCAATTTCACACAGTTTAACCTAAAGCTATAAAATCACTCCCTTAAAGTCCCAACAAATTCACAAATCTTAAAATCAACATATATCATTCACTTTCCCAACTACTTCAATTTAACAATTATAATAATTCGAAAATACAGTCAACTTAAATTTGAAAATATGCACATTATAACTCAAACTTTTCTTAGACATTTAATTAAGCCACTAATTCAAAATTTCGAAACCTGAAATTAATTTTCATAAATTTGAAAAATCTGGAATTAACTCTATATTTTTTTTAAAATCAGAATTTCAGCATGTAAGTCAATACATTAGATCCATCTATAAACATATTTATATATATATATATATATATATATATATATATATATATATTGCCCCAATCTGAGTTTAAAAATTTTGAAATTAGAAATTAAACCAAAAATCTGAATTTATACACCTTCACAAAAAATCTCTCAATTTTCGAAAATCACCATTCCTAAATCAAGAACGAAACTAAACATTCCAATTACACTAATTAGTTCATAAATTTCGAATCTGAAAAATGATCTACAGACTAAAATTCTGAAATTATACATGGGTTCATATATATACACCAATATATACTTAAAACTTCATATATACATACAACAATATATATACATGCTTGTGTGTGGGTGAAAGGGTGCGAAAGTGTGTGCGTGTGTTCGGGTTCCGTGTGTGCAGCGCGCTCGAGGGGAAAGGGGGAGGAGAAAAGGTAGAGAGGGCTTTTACCGTTGGCGGGGTGGTGATCGGCGTCGCCGGCGCCACGAACGGGAGTGAGGCGAGAGAGGGACAGGTGAGCGAGAGAGCGAGAGTGAGGCCGAGCGGGTGAGAGAGTCGTGAGTGAGGGAGAGGTATAATGAGGGTTTAGGTTTAATTTTAATCTTTTGAAATTTGCAATTTGGTCCCTCAAGTCCCCTCCTTTGCAATTCAGTCCCTTAGCTCCTATAAATTGGTAATTTTAGTCCACGACCCTCAAATAAATTTTCAAAGTGTCACCAAACTTTTCTCAACTTCAATTTAATGCAATAAAATAGAAAATAGCATGTTTATGGAGTAAAACAATTAATCACATAAATTACACGTAAACTATTAAAATAAACAATTTAGAAACTTTTAATTGGTACATTGATCGAGACGGCATCCAAGTCCTTCCACTGCAAAATAATTCAAATTATCGACATTAAAAAATATCATTAAATTTAGAATTTATAACATTAACATAATTATTACGTGAAATTTAAGGATACACGAAAAATGAAAAGCGGTCTTACAATTCCTTACCCCCTTAAAGAAATTTCGTCCTCAAAATTAAAACTTACCAAAAATGTGGATCATTGGTACTCATTTTATCATCGCGTTCCCAAGTAGCCTTTTCTAAAGTTCTCGCATGTGACTATTCATATATCAATTTCTCACGAAAATCTAATGACTCATAAATGAGGCTATGCGTGGAATCCGAAATATACTTCCTCAAAATAAGACGTAAAACACCATTTGCATCCCAGATGGTTTTGGTAGCAATGCAATCAAATAAATTAGGTCACTCATCATTTCTAGCCTCTCAAAGGGCCAACAAAAATGCTCAACCTTCTTCTCGAATCTCATGACCCTTTCATAGGAGCTACCTTCAAAAAGATCATATCTCCTTCAACGAATTCTAAGGTTTCCTTCTTTTGTCAGCATAGTTCTTCTGTCTACTCTGTGCAATTTTCATTTGTTGACGAATCTTTTCAACAACTTTAGTTGTCTGCTGTACTATTTCTGGACCCGATAATCTTCTTTCTCCTAACTCACCCTCGTAAATGACAATCCACACTTTCTATCGTATAGTACTCAATACGGATCGAAGTTTGATAGTTATTGTTGTAGGAGACCATCAACCGACCTTATCCCACTTCTGAATTCATTCACCAACTTTCTATTTCCAGCCTTTCATAGGATCTATTCTAACATCTAAACCTTAATATATATATATTGATTGATCACATTCTTAAAACTAAAATCAAGAAGATTGACCAAAAGGAGGCTTTATAATCCAGAATTATTGAAACTTGGCGTCCATATCAAATTATACAGTAGAAATATTAAAACTTTGACAGAATCTTTCTGAAAAGGTTTACAAACGAAATCCTTTCTAAACATGCTGACATTTCTTTTAAAATCCGAGGATCAAACTTAAATCATGTAACCCATACTTATATATTGTAATCAAGTATTCAGCATCATACACTCATCTTAAAACTAAAGCCAAGGTACTAATTTAAGAATCCATACTTTCAAAATCATCATAACAACAATACTCTAACCAAGTATTTTATAAATAAATCATTGACCTATCACCAATGAATAAAACTTTTGTGATTCATATAGAATTCCTCATCAAGTTTACTTAACCCAAAGATACAACTCCACAATAAGTAAAAGTTACACTAATGATCATCTTAGATTTCAACCAATCCAAATTTATGTATATTCCATGGAGATCTCAAAATGAATAATATGCTCTACTCACATCTAATGCACAACCGACAATGAGTAACCACAACTACATCACCAAAATTTTAAATAAATTCATCTATCTTGTCATAAACCAACCATTGATTAGTTCAAACATATCATCACACTATTCTTCCATAGGACAATCGTGACCTTCATTAACTATCTATTCACCATAACTTGTGATAATCATGTGACATGCCACTTGTCACCATACCCTATGACCTCAACATTTAATCATATCAATCTCCTTAAGATCACAGTATAATAACCATCATATATATCACATGAACATTTATACATCAATAAATCACGAAAATCTTATATATACCAATCTCTCAATCTCTATAAATCTTAAATTCTGCCATTGTCACTCTTTCTGCACACTACTCCATAATAAATAATCATTGTGAAGTCTTATCCTCATTCTACACAAATCCTATCCACAAGGACAATTGTCTAAAATTCCATTTCTTATTTTTGAATCAAGATATCATCAATAATAATCTCCACAATTTCATGATATGTACTATCATAAACTTCCCTCCGATCAGATGCATTACTTCTGCAATACTTGTATAAATCTAGGACCTGGTAAAGTTTCTTTCATCAATTTCATCCAACAATCTCTCATATAATATTTTAGTATCATCAATGAAAGCTTAACGTACCTCAGTGAATCATTCAAATTACGATGAAACCTGATTTATTTTCCATGACTGAGATTCATCTTTCTTCGAATTCCACTTAAAACCAAATATAGCATAACTTATTCATGGAAAGTCAACTTATTTCATAATTTCAATACATCGTTACCTTCAGTTCTCACCATAAGAGCAATCGCATTATTCCTTATAATTATCTCTTGTACCTTTATATTCAAATGACCTTATGACAATCATTATTATCTCACATAATCCCAAACCTTCAATCATATGCCCCTAAATTCTCATTTCGAATAAAATAGTTACTCCTTTAAGGCATCTCACCATAAAATATTTTCAATATCTCCCATTCGTGATAGCTGACTAATCCCAATAATCATATTACATGTAAATTCAACAGACGGTAAATGGTTTTCCTAACCATCACAAGGGTCTAAAATGCAAGCTCTCAGCATAGCATCTAAACTCTGTATAAAGAAATATTTGCTGATTACTTAAGTCATTATTCAATAACCCAAATGACATCATGTCTCTTCACTAATCTCTGTAAGCCCATGGAAAATTCTCTCCAAATCAATAAATCTTGACTATTTCTTTAAAAACATATCAAACCATAATTCCTCAACATAACAATTTCAAATCATAATTTCCAATATCAATATCTCACTTCCTTCAATACATTAGTTGGCTCAAAAGACTACTCATACTTATAAATATACGCTACAAATCATATTCCCAAAATTTAATCACAAGACCAAACTACGTAATAAATTTCTCTCAAAATAGAGGAATAATTCACTTACTCAACACAATATCCATTACTTAATTCCCAATAACTAAGAACCAAATCTTTAAACCTCTAATTTCATAGTTCTTCTCATAAAAGTCTCAATAAAATCATCTTTCTTCTTCATGTATAGCTCCTAAGCACCTCATGGCAAAAAGCTAGGTCGAATAAAACCTTTGTCCATGGGATTCCATAGTTGCACTTTGAGCTCTTTTAAGTTACGAAGGAGTCATCCGATATTATACCTTGGATACTAGGGTTGCTCACTTAATCAATGACGAATTCAATTTCTCTTTTAGGTGGTAAATCACAAAGATCTTCTGATAACATCTTTAGTCATTCTCGAATAACAGAAATTTGTTCGAGAGAAGTATTCACCTTAGACACTTCAATTATTGCAACCAGGTAGGCTTAATAACTCTTATTCATCAATTGACGAGCCTTCATCACTGATAATATCGATATGAAAAGTTCTACCTTTACCTCAACAAGGCGAAAAAAGGGTTTCATTTGAAGGTTCAAATACCACCTTAACGTAGCCAGTGATTGAAACCTTATATCATAATAATCATTCCATTCCTAGTATGACATCAAGTTTGTGGGTATTCAGTGTTATGAAATCCATCATCTACTCCTTCTCATTCACCATGATTGGGACATTTCTCAACACATAACTTTAGTTCAACAATTCTGCAAGTGGCGTTGACAATATAAACTTGGTCTCCAGCTACTAAAATGGGTAAATCAATTTTCCTATAACTGTTGGACTATCAAATGAGTGGGTAGTCCCGAGATCAAATACGATCAGTGCTTAATACTAAGTTCGATGACTTCTCAACTTCTCGTTTGGACATTGTATACCCTCATGCCGATATACCATTCATATCCATTTCTTATTCCAAAAAAAAGAACTAATAAACAACACCCAAATTTTAATAACCATTCCCTGTTCACTTCCTCATTAATATAACCAAGATATACTAGTCATATTCACTAATAACATTCTTAACCTTTCACTTTACAACATTACACATTAACATGCAAGAATTTGCAATAATTGTCATATCAATTAACATTTCATAATTTAAACAAAAATTAACTTACCAGATGATCGAGGGAGAAGCACTTGAGGCGTGACTCAGTACCCGAACCATTTTCAAATAAATTTTAAAAGTCTACAGAATCGCTTTTAAAACTCTTAGCTCTGATACCAAAAATGTAACACCCCAAGTTTCAAAACCTTAAACCTAGGCGTGTTAACTTCCATTCGTATTAAATGCGGAATTTAAAACGTTTAAACATTAAAATGCGGAAAACAAATCATTTAAAAACTTCAACATTTTCATTTTCTATTTTAAAATCTTATAGAAATTTCGACAGAGTCTCCTCTATAAATTGGACTTAACCAACCTGTAGAGGGACATCAAAACCATTTTACAACATAAACTCAACTCAAATAGAAATTCAATATTCAACATACAACCCCAATTCTACTTCAAACTCCAACATCACCACATTATTTCAAACTCAATCCCCAAACTCCTCAACACAACATTTTGTATCAATAAGCTTCAATTAAATGCCATAAGTGATAATATAACCAATGTTAGAAATTCCATAACTAATTTAAAACTAATCTCAACCAAACAATTATCAACATAAAATGAATGAATTAAGAAATAATTAATTATAAACTTAATTAACTTCAAAATTTAACTTTATTTTCTTTAAAAACTTGAAGCGGTGTAGCCTGAGTCTGTCACCAAGTGCTCTCCTCGGATCACCTAACTTTCATCACCTGAAATGTTGGGGAGGGATTGGGGTGAGCTAAAGCTCAGTAAGTAAACTTTATGCATGAATGCATGCTTATGACATGAAATGCTTTAAACTTTGAAATATGTATCCCCATTCACTTTAACCTTTCAAAACTTTCAAACTTTTCAAGCTTTCACTTGACATTTCAAAACTTTCACTTCATTCCATCGTGAGCTCACTTGGTGTAACTCCTAGTCAATCAGAATACAGTGGGCAATGACTTATTTGGAACCAGATTACATGCGCATTTCCACCGCAAAGCGGTTTAACATTCACTTTCCCACCGCAAAGCGGTTTAACATTCACTTTCCCACCGCAAAAGCGGTTTAACAGTCCACCGTAAACGGTTGAACATTCCGTCGCAAAGCGACTTAATTCGGGTACGCCGGTCCCCCGCGCCCCATTTCCCACTCGCAACTTTCATGAACTAGAAGTACACCCATTCATTCTTTCAAAAACTTGGGATACATAACTTTTGAACAAACTTTCACCTTGATACATTTCTTTCATTTAAAACATTTGACTTCCCAATTTCGATGTCAATGCACGCTTTATGATGCAATGACATGATAATGTGCATGCTTGAACATTCTTCTCAATAACACATACTTTCATAACGTAAATGAAATTCATCAAGGCAAGTAAGTTGCACGACAATCATTTACACATAACTTTCACATTTACATTCAACTTTGATGAAAATAGGGGGAAGTTTACTTACCTGACGTCCTTAGCATTTACCGTTATCTGGATTTGCAAGTGGAGGAACCTCGACTGCCCGTGTCGTCAATGTACCAAAATCCTAATTGTATATTCATTTAATAAAATATACTTTTAGTTGACAATTAAATGCGTTATACATTTTAAGGCTCAATCAAACATTAACTGAAATTAAAACTTCAATTTAACTCACATGTGATCTTGAGCCATGACTAATGCACATAATATTATATTCAAAACGAGGGATCCAATTACATGCACTTACGAGTTCTTTATCATTCATTTATTCAAATTCAAGTTGAAATATTTAACTCTAGAATCAAACAAAACCTCATAACCTTAATTTCAAATGTTGAAAATAAACATTTATAATTTGAAGTTTAAAGTAAAATTTCAAACAAAGTATCATAATCTTAAAATCCCAAATTCTGAAATCCAATACACAATCACATAATTTTCTACAATTTCAAAAAGTAAAATTATAACTCAATTTCACACAGTTTAACCTAAAGCTATAAAATCACTCCCTTAAAGTCCCAACAAATTCACAAATCTTAAAATCAACATATATCATTCACTTTCCCAACTACTTCAATTTAACAATTATAATAATTCGAAAATACAGTCAACTTAAATTTGAAAATATGCACATTATAACTCAAACTTTTCTTAGACATTTAATTAAGCCACTAATTCAAAATTTCGAAACCTGAAATTAATTTTCATAAATTTGAAAAATCTGGAATTAACTCTATATTTTTTTTAAAATCAGAATTTCAGCATGTAAGTCAATACATTAGATCCATCTATAAACATATTTATATATATATATATATATATATATATATATATATATATATATATATATATATATATATATATTGCCCCAATCTGAGTTTAAAAATTTTGAAATTAGAAATTAAACCAAAAATCTGAATTTATACACCTTCACAAAAAATCTCTCAATTTTCGAAAATCACCATTCCTAAATCAAGAACGAAACTAAACATTCCAATTACACTAATTAGTTCATAAATTTCGAATCTGAAAAATGATCTACAGACTAAAATTCTGAAATTATACATGGGTTCATATATATACACCAATATATACTTAAAACTTCATATATACATACAACAATATATATACATGCTTGTGTGTGGGTGAAAGGGTGCGAAAGTGTGTGCGTGTGTTCGGGTTCCGTGTGTGCAGCGCGCTCGAGGGGAAAGGGGGAGGAGAAAAGGTAGAGAGGGCTTTTACCGTTGGCGGGGTGGTGATCGGCGTCGCCGGCGCCACGAACGGGAGTGAGGCGAGAGAGGGACAGGTGAGCGAGAGAGCGAGAGTGAGGCCGAGCGGGTGAGAGAGTCGTGAGTGAGGGAGAGGTATAATGAGGGTTTAGGTTTAATTTTAATCTTTTGAAATTTGCAATTTGGTCCCTCAAGTCCCCTCCTTTGCAATTCAGTCCCTTAGCTCCTATAAATTGGTAATTTTAGTCCACGACCCTCAAATAAATTTTCAAAGTGTCACCAAACTTTTCTCAACTTCAATTTAATGCAATAAAATAGAAAATAGCATGTTTATGGAGTAAAACAATTAATCACATAAATTACACGTAAACTATTAAAATAAACAATTTAGAAACTTTTAATTGGTACATTGATCGAGACGGCATCCAAGTCCTTCCACTGCAAAATAATTCAAATTATCGACATTAAAAAATATCATTAAATTTAGAATTTATAACATTAACATAATTATTACGTGAAATTTAAGGATACACGAAAAATGAAAAGCGGTCTTACAATTTTCCTTCTTTACCTAGACTACGTTGGCTAACCATTCTGGATATTTCACTTCCTTGATGAATTCTACTTTCAAAAGTTTATCTACTTCTTCCTTAATTACTTGCCTTCTTTCGGTACCAAACTATCTTCTTTGTTGCTTTACAGGCTTCTTACTAGGCTGGACGTTAAGTCTGTGTACAACAAGTGCCAGATCAATCCCGGGCATGTCTTTTACACTCCATGCAAAAACATCGAGATTCCTTCTCAAGCATTGTGAAAGCTCTTACTTCGTAACTTTTGGATGTTCTTTTCCAATAGCGAAAGTTTTTCCTTCTAAGATTAGAACGTCTTCCAATTTTTCCATTGATGACATTCATTCTTCTGTTGAAGGCTCTATTGTCATTAGTTATGTCTTTCCAATGCAACTGATGTAGCAACTTCTAGCCATTGCTTGATTGCCCTGTATTGTTGCAATACCTGTAAGAGTTAGGGACTTGACTGCGAAGTGATACATTGATACAATTATTCTCTGTTCAGAAAAGGTCTTCCCAAGAAAGCATTGTAAGACATCGAGTCTTCACAACCTAAAAGGGAGTCATCCTTGTAACCCGCTTCTCTCTCGATCCCAAAGAAGTGGGTAGATCTATCAAACCTTCAGGTTTTACTATTCCTCCATCAAAACCTATTAATGGAGTAATGACTTATTGAAGTCGATCCTTCGAAAGCTGCATCTTATCAAAGGCTTCCAAGGAAGAACTTTGGTTGCACTCCCATTATCCACAAGTATTCTTCTGACATCGAAGTTTGCAATCATGGCATTGATCATGACTGTGTCATCATGGAGGTAGGAGACTCCTTCCATATCTATACTGTTGAATTTGATGTTTTTTTGAGAGATCGGGTCGTGACTGATAGACCCAACCTCCTGGTTTCCCAATGCTCGGACATTGTTTTTTCCTGGAATTATTTGAATCACCCCCTGAAGTGGCAGTCTTCTTTATCCTTTTGCTACTTACAAAAAATGCTGTGAACTTTTTGGTAAGGTTAGCGAAAGATGAAATTGACCCCAGTGGTATGGTGAAGAACCAATCTTGAGAAGCATTGGTTAAGGTCTAAGGAAAGGCCTTGCATTATATCTGATCGGGAGCATTCTGCAGGTCTATGACATCGGTGTATGTATTAAGGTGGTTGTTGGGATCTTTGGTTTCATCGTATTCCCCGAGGGTATTTAAATCTTTTTGGAAAGGGGAAAGCTGTTATCTCTAGGGTGAAAGGGATTCTTCTCATAAAAGAGGTCCGAGCTTTCGTATTCTGTCTTATATCATCAGCAATCCCTTCCTTAATTATTCTGGAAATTTCTCGTTGAGTCATGTTTGCTGATCTTTCTGTGACAGGATTAATTCCCCTAATTCCCGGGGAATCAGTATCCATGGGATAGGATGGCCCTTGATCAATCCTAGGAATGACCTCGGGGGTGTTCATTCCCGGCATCGGCTGATGTTGGACTTGCTATTGAAAAATATGACGAAGGCAGTAGAGTTGTCGCTGGAGTTCATTGAAGGCTTCTCGACTAACATGCTTGTTATTTGGAACGACTTCTGGATGTTGTTCTTCCTGAACATCTTCAAGAGGTGTCATCTCCTTCAACGGATGTATTGGCTAGAAGAGATAGCCCCGTGGGAGTGGAGGGGCGAATTTGACGTCTATTGACCATGGCTGATTGTATCTTTCCCATAGATGGCATCAATTGATACTGTAAAAATTTCTAACTTTGACGTGGTAAGATCTGGAGCTATTTGATCTCTAGAAAGGATGAATGAATTTTCCTTCAATAACCTATGAAAAGGCGAGGAGGATTCTCCCCGTTGCCCCTCCGGATTGAGAATTAGTTTTTCGGAGGGAGAGAGAGATAAAAGTAGGGACAGAAATATAAAGCTGGTATTTACATTTAATAGAGAATGAGCTGTATTTATAGGCCTCAAAGCCCATCACCTTCTCCTTCTCCTACTAGGAGAAGGAGTCCTTGTAGAAGAAATTTACCTTTTAGAGAAAGAATCATTATATGAATTGGACTTTTCTTTTTAAGACATGATTTATATGATTATGCATGTGTTATTGGGTTCAGAGCTAGGCCCACTGACGAATCCTATAGCCCAAGGAAGATCCGTGACGGGCCTCTAGTACGATAAGTCCGAGATGGGCCGATCTAAACATTCGTAGTTAAGGATAATGGTAGCAAGGTCGGTATATACCCAACCTCATAGTTGGAATGAAGCTTAAGTATATGGCCCGACATATAAACTTACGACAGAGAGTGTCCAAGATGAGGTCTGGCACGTGGACCGAGTAGTAGAGTGTAGACCTAAGTTGGTTCGACCTACAGGCCTTGGTTGGGCCAACCAATAGGCCTTTTAGCCCATAACTAGTATATACCCGTGCGATGCACAGATGATTTGCAATGAGAAGTATTAATGAATAAAGTGACATAATCAAATAATGAACACGCATAAATAACATTGGATATAGATAATTAATATTCAAATTAGATAGATTGACAAAATCAAACTAAGTTCTGGAAAACTTCTTTAAAAACAACATTTGTAGTGGAATTTATTGGATGCCCGTCCTTATTAGAAATTAGTATCTTCAATCCAGCACAATTCGTAACCCGAGACACTGCTACGTATAGTTGACCATAATTGAATACTAGTATTTTCAAATAAAGTCCAACTTGCAAGAGAGATTGGCCTTGACTCTTGTTAATAGTCATAGCATATAAGACTATCAAAAGAAATTGCCTTCGTTAAAGGAAAAATGTAGAATTCCATCTTAGTGTTGTTTCCTTCAAAACTACATGCTTATATTGTGCACTTGAAATACAATTCGAGTATTTTTTTTAACTATTGCATTGCAAGATTCACAGTGTTAATGTTCCTAATGAGAGAAAAAAATTTAGTGCTAAAGTAGTAAATATCTATAGCATATCTTTACACAATCTTAAAGAAAGAATAGAAAAGGACAAATTATCAAAGAGCAGAATAAATTTCACATCAAATTTCTAGTTTCACTAGTGGCAACACTTGCAGCAAATACAATACACTTCTTCACTTGTAGCAAATATAAGTGTGATCAAGAAAAACCTAGTAGTACAATGATCTTGGCTTCCATATTTGAACAATTTAAATTTGATAGATTAAGATGCCTTCGCTTCTAGTTGTTTGAGTCCCTACTCTTACACAAAAAACGACGATTATAAAGAATTAAAATAAAAATCACGAAAAAAAATTAAAATTTTATGAAAATCAATATTCAAATTATTAAAATTTAAAGAACTATTAATATTCCACCGTCCTCATGACTCCTCTAACCATAGGAAAATTCCACAGACTCAATATGAGATTTGATTGAGTTTCCTTCTTAATTACAAAACAATGACCAATTTGTAAACCAATTGCAAACATGTTTATAAGTACAATATAACGATTCAAATTCATTTAAGGAAAACAGACATGAATGAGATGACTGTAGTGAACTGTTTACCTCTAAGGTACCCAGATATAGAAATTCACATTGAAAGTTGTTTTCTTCTTCTATTCTTCTAATCTGAGTTGAACGTACTTCACATTGGCGAGAAGGTATTCTCAAATAGTTTCAGGTCCCTAGGTTCCCTTCTGAAGTGCCCATTAGTAATCTCGGAGTAGACCTCATTTTTCTAGAATGAATTAAGCTTCTCTTCTAATTGTTTCAAATATTGCAAGATATACTATTTTTCGTCTTCAACTTCCACAGAGGTATTATAGTCCATATTCCCAAACAATTTCAATGCTTCAGCAACTTTATTAATAATATCAAATTTATCATCATTTGAAATGTGAACATGAAATGGTATTAAATTCTTCTGGTTTGAATCTAATTGTGCTACCATCAATTCACCTGCACCAAATTCAGGACTTGGCATTATAAAGCGAACTGATGAAGACACGTCTCCAAGTATGTTCTTGTGCAGTTCAAGTTTAGCCTTTAAAATCTTGAATCTCCTTCTCCTTCTCCTTCTCCTTCTCCTTCTCCTTCTGTGCAAGTAGGTTGTTTGCTTTCTGTAGTGCTTCGCCCTCGTCCTCAGCTTGCTCTTCCGTCATTCTTAGGCATTGCAACGCCTCTGTATAGAGGGCTTCCCTTTCTTCCTGGAATCTAGTAATCATCACCATTGCTTGATTAACAGCAACTGCAAAAGCATTTCTCTCTGCCTCCAATTCTTTATATAAAGCACTAATTACTTATTTATCATGCTCAACCTATCGTGTTAATCGATATATCATAGTTTTACCTTCAATTTCAATGACAGTTAAACAATTATACATTCCAGACCAATATAGATTTTGAATCCACCTATTATCACCTGGTATTCGAAAATGTTAGCAGATCCAACAGAAAAGAACAGATACTTTGAGACAAAGAAAAATGCAATAACTTATCACTCACCAGTCTCCTTTGATTCATATCTTTGATTACCAGAAACCTTTGGCAGCTAAAGTACCTCATCAAAAGTTATGAGCTCAGATGGTACTGAATCATCATTTTTTGTGTCATAAAAAGTTGGAGCTTTTGATTCAATATCAGATTTAACATTGATCTTCGCATATTTCAAATGTGCTAAAGGATTAGAATCATCATTATCAACACAATAAATAACCTGAGGTTCTGGTTGTACATAGCAACCAAATAGTTAGAAAGTAGACTTTTTCATAACCTTAAAAAAGAAAGTGAAAATATGCTCTCCTCTAAGGTGGCACTCTTTACCACTTCAGTAGTAGCATCACCAGCTGCTTTTATGGCTTCTGCTGGATTATTGGTGTCTCTAGCTTCATCTTCAGCGGATCTGACAGCTTTTAAAGAAGATTAAATTTTTTTGAAGCATATAAGAAAGTAAATATTCATACAACCATATGAAATTGAACAGGAAATTTGGTTCTTGTGATGAACTGATTAACAAAGCTTTTGATTATTAAAACGAATAAGAATTTGCAAAGAGAGATAAAGGCATAATAAAGGGTGTGAAAAGGGAGATTTCTAGCAGAAGAAGAAGACGGAGAAAAGAAATAACAAATTATGTATCTCCACCGAATGTGAAACCCCTTTCCAAATAGCAAATAGGGTTCTATATATATTTTGACTTTTAATCGTAATAAAAAAAAACCCCTTTCCCACGTAGGGAAGAAAACATATACATTGCACAAACTTTTTGACAACCATAACCGTACCATGTTCATGTCAAAACCACAAACACAAAATTTACAAATATACTCAAAAGTTTGATTATTATTCCAGTGCCAAGTAGGAACAAATAATGATTCTGTAAGATAGGTATACGTTAATAGATGTAGTTTTGGTATTAGGATTCTTGAATGTATAGGGATAAATCCTGGTTTTGTGAAGTTAGTAAAGGCAGTGTACTGTCAAATGGTTGCTAAATTAGTGGGTAATCAACTTGCCCAGAACCTGAGCTTGTGACGCGATCCCGCTCGGGAAACGCAACGAAGAACGCAAAAATTTAAACATAATGATAGGAAAGATCTAAATTCAGCGAGAAAACACAATAACAAAACCCAAGAAACATAGAACAATAATAAAAGATAGATTGACGATAAAGTCTTGACCCAATATTCATGACGCAAGATTGGTGAATGCCACAAGGGATGTCACTTCCTTGATAAGTTCTGATTGGAACACCACAAATATTCAAGAATATTTGATAAGTTCAATTGGTTGTTCTTGAAGATCAAAAGAAAGGAAAATACCACTTTTAAGAGAAAACTCTTAATAATCAATTCAATATCAAAGTTGTCTTACAATAATGAGAATATGAATAATATAATGAAAAAAAGACCTAGCACTAACCCTAGCCACATTAGGGTTCAAAAAAAGAATTAATAATTAATAAAATGAAAATTAACTAAAAAATTGCGAAAATTTGCTTATGTCACAACCGCGCGATCGCATGGGCATCAGTGTCGCGATAGCGTGGTTGACCCTTAAACTCTTGGGTGAAATTTTGATGTCATCGCGCGATCGAGCCTATTTTTCACCACACGGTCACATGAGCGACCATGCTGCAACAATTTTCGTCCCTTTGAAACAACTTGATCCGATTTGACTCTCGATTCGGTTCCCAACCCGAAACTTGTTCGTTTTCCCATGTAGATTGTTATGGAATCGCCCGTAGCCTGATTTCTCCTTTGATCTCCTACCTTGGATCACATCATTCTCCCTCTCCTGAAAATGATTGGATCTCGAATCTCGAATTTGTCCAATCCTCCTGCAACTCCTTGGTTTTTGGCTTTTGGACCATGCTTATACTTGTTTTTGCTGGGTTGACATTTATGTTGGGACTTTGTGCATCCTTTGGACCTCTTGAACTGTTTCTTCTTCATATTACTTACAATTCCAACTTTAATTTTGGAATTTGATTTGGGTACCTGCAAAACTGAATTAGCCAAACTGGGGAGGGGTTTGTTAGATTGGTTAAGTGCAATGCAAGAATCCTTGTACATCAACCTTTGTACAAAAAAATTCATTTTGGGGGTGGACTCTTTTTTTTTCTTCTTTTTGCACTCAAGCTCTTATTTTTCTGAGGTCGTGGCCTCAACCCTCTTATTTTCAATTTTCACTTCCTCTTTTTTTTCTGGGGTCGTGACATCAACTCTCTTATTTTTTTCCCCCTTAAAGTCACTTTTTATTTTCATTTGATCCTCTTGGACCTCTTTAGGTGATAGATGAGCAAGAGTAATCATTTTTCACATTTCACAAAAGAATATTGGTTTTTAAATCCATCATGCACCACCCTTCTATCATGTTGCCAAGGCCTTCCCAATAAAATATGCCCAACATGCCAACATGTATAGGAACCACATCACAAACCACCTCATCCTTGTAACCCCCACTGGTAAAATTAACCATAACCTGCTTATTCACCTTAATTTCTACCAACTCGGTCGACCATTGCAATTTATAAGGGCTAGGATTTTTCAATTTAGGTAATTCAAAATTTTCAACCAACAATCTACTAACCACATTAGTACAACTCCCCCCATCAATCACCAAACAACAAACCTTTTCACCCACTAAGCATCTAGTGTGAAATAGATTGTCCCTTTGCTCACCGATTTCATCCACCCTAACTCTAAAACTAAGGACACGTCGATTAACAAGCGAACCTTTAATCGAATAAGTCAATCCTTCGTCATCACTACTACTAGCCCCAACATCTACTAACTTAGTCATTCCCTTAATTTCATCATCCGAACTAATTTCAGCATTATCACGCAAAATCATCACCTGTTTGGACATTGAGATGCAATATGGCCGGAACTCAAACACTTAAAACATTTAATATTCCTATCCCTATTAGGTTTAAAACATTTAATATTCCTATCCCTATTAGGTTGAGGATCAAAAATATTTTTACCGTTTGTTGTAGGTTCCCTTCCTTTCAGAACATGATCATCATTGTATTCCCGCTTTGGTTGATATGTAGGATAAGACCCCAGTGATTGTCTTGCTGCCCCCTTTCGCCTTAGTTGCCTTTCCACCTTCATTCTCATATGCACCATGTCCTCTAGTTCCATATAATGTTGTAGCTCAATGATGTTGGCAATATCTCTGTTCAACCCACTTAAAAACCTAGCCATTGTGGTTTCCCGATCCTCCACCACATTGGCCCGAATCATCGCCACCTCCATATCCTTATGATAATCCTCTACAATCCTCGACCCCTGAGTCAGACCCTGCAACAGATAAATATCTCTATAATAATGAGTTAGCAGAAACCACTTCCTCATTATAGCCTTTAATTCACCCTAAGTCTCCACTGGCCTCTCACGGTTCCTCCTCCTACCCATCACCAGTTGATCCCACCAAATAATTGCATAATCCGTGAACTCAATCACTACTAATTTCATCTTCTTCTTTTCAGAATAATTATGACAATCAAAAATCCATTCAATCTTTGTTTCCCAATCCAGGTATGCCTCGAGATCACTCCTACATTGGAACGAAGGTATTTTCATTTTAATGTTCCCAAGGTCTCCATCCACAACATCTCACCTCCATGATGCCTCCTAACATCGTGATGTTCCCTATCATATTTCCTTTCATATCTGTCTCCTCTATCCCTCCTTGGAACACTTGCCACCGAAAATACACTACCACTGTCACTATCAATGCCCTCATATCCATACTAACCTCACGTCGATGGGGCTCTTCTGACCCTAGAACCACTATGAGATTATTTATGGTGTCGTTGATCACGTTCTGCACCCTGTTTCTCCATCTGAGCCATCAGCCTCTCAAATTGTACCCGCATCGCTACAATCTCATCATTACCCTGGTCAACTTTCATATTAACACCCTTGAATTGTTTTTTGTCACTCACAGAAGATGACGATGCGGATTCCTCTTCGTAAGATTTTTTTTTTTTGTACTAGAAATTTTGACTACGAGTATGACAAAAAAAAGGGGGGAATTGGATTTGGATGAGAAACGAACTCGAAAAACACTTTTGAAATTTTTTGAATGATTTTTATGGATCAAAACTAAGGAAAACTTGACTGGCACGAAGGACAAGATGAAACAAAAACTCAAGAAAAACAAGAGAAGTCAAGAAATATCAAGATCTGAATCTAGATCCAAGCTATGATACCACCTGATGCGATCTTGCTCAAGAAACGCGACGAAGAACATGAAAATTACAACAAAACGATAGGGAAGATGTAAATTCAACGAGAAAACACAATAACAAGACCCAAGAAACATAAGAACAATAATAATAATAAAAGATAGATTGACGATAAAACATCAGCTTGAGCTTCCATACTGAATGTTTGAGCCTAAACTATCATTTCTTCGTGTTTTCTTGAAAATTCGATTGCTTGAGCTTCCTTGAGACGTTTTGCAGCCCCCCCTCCAATTGTAAGAGTGTTAAGAATGGTCTTCATGTCATAACGATTCATGTCAAAGTTTTTAACTGCACTAAGGCCTCTGAACTTTATTGCAGCAATGTCATATACTTCTGCAGCTTCCTTCTCAGTACCTTCAAAAATGTGCAATTTCTTAAGGATCGACTTAATTAACTTTCCTCATAGGGTTGAATTGCTTACTGAAAGTTCCCAAGTAAAGATCTTTGTTTCCAGCTACCCTTTCTATTCTTGCTTCCCATCTTCCATGCTAATGGTACCTGTGAGAGAGAGACAAAGAAAATACAAAAATAGATACACATGTATGGAGATATCAAAAAGAAGAGAAATGAGGAGGAGGAAGCAAAGGAGAATCTATCCATAGAAATAAATAGAAGGGATGTTAAGAATTTTTAATACCTTGCTGCCCCGCAATACATTGATGCTCCCTTGGAAAATCCACTACTTTTCTTGGATTTAATGACAAAATAGAACAGGTAATTATAAAATAATAACTTGCTAAGATGCAAAACCAGCAGCTGTAAGAAACAGTCAGTGGAAAGATTAAAAAAGGACCAGCCTGACAAAATCTTACTCGTCATTTTATTCTTATCTTGTTAAAAAGAAATTATTCTTCAATCCAATAGTAATTTAAACAAATAATACGTGTTCTTACCTTCGGATAGAGGCTACAAACTCTTGTCTAGTCATATGTTTCATCTCCTCAGCTTCTTTCTCATAATTGCTTATCTGCAATTATATATGCAACGTTCATTACTATTCTTAATAGAACTGCATATTAACATAAATCTGTATGCTAGTTTTTATCCTTAAAATTTCAAGAATTTCTGTATTCACCAGCAGTTGATTATATGCTCAATTATAACTTGTATAAGATTGGAGTGGTGAAAAATGTTCTGATATTCAATCCCAAATTTTCGATAAGCTTACTGGAAAGTTTGTAGTGGTAGATGTTCCCCAGTATTTTAGTGTAGCTAGATCATATCATATGCCCTAGCTGCTTTGTCTTCTTTGTCATACCCACGTATTGAAGGCAAAAGAGAAGAAAAAGTATGTATTATTATATAAGAAAATCAAACCCTATTATTTTAATTTCTTCTATCTAACTTACAAAACGTTATTAACTCACCCAAATACATTGTAGATGATGAACAGTGACAAGTCCACCAAGGAAAAAGGAAAAATAATTAGCAACTAACTGAGATAATTAATTAGCGAATAAGTCATATATGTAGCTACAGGTTCATTATACCCTGACGACCTTTCATCATTCAAACATAATATGAAAAATCAACTGCAGTGCTTGTGTCTTACCAATATTGAATTGTAAGCTTATCATAACTATTAAAATTCTACTCTGATGGTCCGTGGGAATAACAAATCACTTGATCTTGGAGGCACGATTAACCTAAGTAGAATATATTAAATTCCAAGCCATGAAATATTATAAATTTAGTAAAGCTACAACCTTAAATAAAAGAAATCGAACATTTGACCAGTTGATTAAACAGCAAGAACTTAAACATGAAATGGGAGAATCTACATATTCCACGAAAATCCACTTTCTCATATCAAAAGAAAAAAAAATCAAGAATCAAAATTAACCTTTTTTTTCCTCTAATGATTAAACACAATAATTTCACAATCAAGAAACAAAAAGAAATTACTCACATTGTTTCCTCTCCAGACTTGATAAAGCCTCTTTCATTTGGGTTTTCTTGTTGCTGGAGCATTGGCTTCTCTAGCTTCAGCTTCAACAAATATGAAACAATGCAATGATAAATCAAATATAAAAAAACATAAGTTTATTCATTAACAGTATAGCAAATTGCATAAATTCCAAGAGCGTTGAGGTAAGATCAACTCTTGAAAATGAATGAGTGATGAAACCAGACCGAATCAGAACACAAATTCTTTTCCTATAAATCTCCACCCACGATTTCATGACGACGAACCGAGTGCAAAAATTTAAAAGGAACGTCGAATTGGGTGTAGTCTACTCACCTTTATTGCCTCGTCCCATTGATGGATCCATTTTCCGGAGTTGCAGAAGGGTCAGGCGAAAAAAAAAATTCTGGCGAGTATCCAGACGCGTTGCCGGTTTCATTAGATGAGGGTGGGAGAGGCCAAAGTTTTAGAAATATGAATAATGATTTTGGTTTGTTCAAACAGTGCTCATATCAGTCTTTGTGAGGAGGGAGAGGGAACCTGACATTCTGCATAATAAATTCTTGTCCTTGATGTAGACTTTCACGTGAGGGAGAGAGAATCTAACATGCAGCCATACAATTCAAAAATTTGTTCCAATTTTTTTTCTCCTCTTCCCTCTTCTTGGGCAGGAAGAATTGGGAGGGAGATTTTTCCCCACTTTCTTCCTTTTCTATAATAGATAGAAGATAGATTCTATTATTGAATGGCGTGATCAAGAAATCATACCGATCAATTAGGTTTCACATGAATTTCTTGAGATGTCTTATTTCCTCTTAACTGGCAGAAACCATTGCAGATGACAAAGTCAGGTAATCACAAAATTGCCACCTAGGAAATTTTATTTTATAGATTACAAAACATCTGACCTTGACGAAGAAACATAAAATTTTCACTCTGCTATAAGTAATGATTTATATTTCTTTGGTAAACTTGTTTGAATACTACAAGTCTTCCATGTCAAGATCTTAAGATCAGGCATATTACCGAACATCACTGGATCATCCCCTTCACATATCCAGAGGTGGGCCCACATGCCCAGGCATATTCCAACATTAAGGTCAGGCGTTTCCCAACCATATTCTTATTTGGCCAAGTCATAGGTTTACTGGTCAGCCCATCCCGGTCTTGACACGCTAAAAGCCCATACAAGCAGGCCTCAAATTATCCTTTGTTTATGGGCTTTAGAAATGGGCTAATTCCTTGAGTCCCAAGATAGGAGGCTCTCCATAAGGAAAGGACTACAAAAAAGGGAAGTTCAATCCTTATAAGGAATCTTCTCCTAAATGTAAGTTTAAGCAAAAAAGGACTCCTTCTCATAATAGAAGAAGGTTATGGGCTTTTGAGCCCTATAAATACAGCTCCTCTGATCGAATTAGATTCATCCATCATTAATACAAATTTTCAATTATATATATTTCTCTGCCTACTTTTCTCTCTCCAGAAAACTAATTCTCACATCGGATGGGTGACGGGGAGAATCCTCCTCGCCATTTTTCAGGTTATCCAAGGAGAATTCATTCATCTTTTCCGGTGATCAAGCAGCTCTAGATCTTGCCACGTCAATGTTAGGGGTTTTTACAGCATCAATTGACATCGTCTGTGAGAAAAGATTCAATTAGCCATGGTCAATAGACGTCAAAATAGCCCTTCCTCGTCCACGGGACAACCTCTTCTAGCCTCTACATTGGCCGAAGGAGATAATCCCCCACCTCTTGAGGATGTAGAGGAAGAGCAACGTCAAGAAGTTGCACCAGACAATGAACCAGTTAGTTGAGAAGCTTTCAATGAGCTCTAGCAACAATTCCATGACCTCCGTTAAATTCTTCAAAGGCAAGCTAGTCGTCAAGCAGTACCCGACATAAACACTCTTGGAGCGATTCCTAGGGAAGATCACAAGCCAGTTAATCATGTGGATATCAATTCCCCGAGAATCGGGGGAGCCCATCCCATAACCGAAGGTTCCGCTAACCTGACATAGCAAGAAATTTCCAGAATTATTCAGGAGGAAATAGTGGACGGGATAAGATAGAACACGCAAAATCGGGCCTCTTTCACGAGAAGAACCCCATCACCCCTGAAATAACATCATTCTCGTTGCTAGAAAGATTCAAGTATCATTGGATAAAGGAATATGAAGGAACCACAAATCCCAAAAAACCACTTGAACACTTACACAGATGTCATGGACATGCAGAATGCTACCGATCAAATATTATTCAAGGCCTTTCCACAGACCTTAACAAATGTGGCTCGAGATTTTTTTTCCACAATACCATCTAGATCAATTTCTTCCTTCGCCGATCTTATTGAGAAATTCGCAGCCTTCTTTGCAAGCAGTAAATGGATAAAGAAGACAACCGCTTCCCTCATGTAGTTGAGACAAAGACCCAGCGAGACACTACGAGAGTTCATGATCCGCTTCAACAGTGAGAGGCTTTTGATTCCCGATCTTCACATCTCATCGGAAACTTTAGCTCCAACCCTAGCAATATGTGGCCAGGAATTCAGAATGTCCTTGTCTAAGAATTCACCCTCAAACGTGATTAAACTCCTTAAAAGACTAGAAGAATACATAAATATGGAAGAAACCTTGTTGTCAGTAAGAGCACAGGATCAGATCCATGGATCAACAACACCGAAATCTTCAGAACCCGTCAAGCAAGGAAACAAAAGGCCAAGACAAGAAGATGGACGAAACTCTTCCTGATCTAGCTCAAAGGGGAACAGTTATGGGTATCATAATTCCACTCCATTGAATGCACCTTGGTCTCACATTCTCATGGAAATCAAAGGCCGAGAAGACTTACGCTGGACAAGACCAATCAAGGGAAAATCGATGAGTGAAATCGCAACAGTTATTACAATTTTCACCGGAACTCGGATCATACCACAGATGAATGCAGAATACTCCAACAGAAAATAGAAGCCCTCATCAAAAGAGGCTTCCTAGGGTATTACGTAAATCTTCAGAACCCGTCAAGCAAGGAAACAAAAGGCCAAGACAAGAAGATGGACGAAACTCTTCCTGATCTAGCTCAAAGGGGAACAGTTATGGGTATCAGAATTCCACTCCATTGAATGCACCTTGGTCTCACATTCTCATGGAAATCAAAGACCGAGAAGACTTACGCTGGACAAGACCAATCAAGGGAAAATCGATGAGTGAAATCGCAACAGTTATTGCAATTTTCACCGGAACTCGGATCATACCACAGATGAATGCAGAATACTCCAACAGAAAATAGAAGCCCTCATCAAAAGAGGCTTCCTAGGGTATTACGTAAATCTTCAGAACCCGTCAAGCAAGGAAACAAAAGGCCAAGACAAGAAGATGGACGAAACTCTTCCTGATCTAGCTCAAAGGGGAACAGTTATGGGTATCAGAATTCCACTCCATTGAATGCACCTTGGTCTCACATTCTCATGGAAATCAAAGGCCGAGAAGACTTACGCTGGACAAGACCAATCAAGGGAAAATCGATGAGTGAAATCGCAACAGTTATTGCAATTTTCACCGGAACTCGGATCATACCACAGATGAATGCAGAATACTCCAACAGAAAATAGAAGCCCTCATCAAAAGAGGCTTCCTAGGGTATTACGTAAATCTTCAGAACCCGTCAAGCAAGGAAACAAAAGGCCAAGACAAGAAGATGGACGAAACTCTTCCTGATCTAGCTCAAAGGGGAACAGTTATGGGTATCAGAATTCCACTCCATTGAATGCACCTTGGTCTCACATTCTCATGGAAATCAAAGGCCGAGAAGACTTACGCTGGACAAGACCAATCAAGGGAAAATCGATGAGTGAAATCGCAACAGTTATTGCAATTTTCACCGGAACTCGGATCATACCACAGATGAATGCAGAATACTCCAACAGAAAATAGAAGCCCTCATCAAAAGAGGCTTCCTAGGGTATTACGTAAAGAAATAAGATAAGGGTTCTCAAGATCATAAGAAAAGGGAAGAGAAGAATAGACCCACGACACCATAAATTTTATCGTCGGAGGTATAGCTTCTGAGGTGGTTTCAAATAACGTCAGGAAAATTATTCTCGAGCATTGGGAAGTTAGGAGGTCGGGTCATCCAATCATGATCTCGAACTTTCAGTCAGCATAAGTGTAACGAACGGGTCCCACTTAATGGGCTGTCCCGATAGTAAGATGACAACGTACTGTCCCCACTGTACAAACATGAATCTTTTCAGTATCCTTTGTCCTCACTCGAACGCTCCCCAAGAAAACTTCCCAGGAGGTCACCCATCACAGAATTGCTCCAAGCTAGGTACGCTTAACTGTGGAGTTTCTAATGATGAACTTTCGAAAAAGAAGGTTCACCTTGTTAGTATGAGTAGTACGTATCAAATTTATTAAGCTTTCCTGGCCTGGGTGTTACAATCACCCCCTGTTAGACTCGCGACGTCCTCGTCGCGCTTAAAGAATCTGAGGATCTGCTGCCAGACGTTGGGATTCTAGAGGTGGCTCCTACGGGTTCAAGAGGTGGCTCCCGTCCTATGGCGTAGTACTTTGTCCCGCATAGCACTTAGTTTCCAATTTTTGGCTGACGACCGTCTCTGATACCATTTGTAACAACCCAGGTCCCACTTAACGGACTATCCCGACAGTTAGATGATGACTACTGTCCCCACTATATCAACATGAGTCTTTTCAACATACTTTGTCCTCACTCGCATGCTTCCCGAGAAAACTTCCCAGAAGATCACCCATCATAGAATTGCTCCAAGTCAGCATGCTTAACCGTGGAGTTTCTAATGATGGACTTCCTGAAAAGAAGGTGCACCTTATTAGTATGAGTAGTACCCATCAAATCTTTTAAGCTTTCCTGGCCTGAGTGTTACAATAAGTTTTAGCAGCCTTGACATGGAAGGAATTTCATACCCTCACAATGATGCAGGCTTTATCAATGCCATGATTGAAAATTTTGACGTAAGAAGAGTGCTTATAGACAACGGAAGCGTAGCTAATGTTCTCTCTTCCGAAGCTTTCGACAAGATGCAACTTCCAAAAGATCGGCTTCAGCAGGTCATTACTCCGTTAACTGATTTTGGTGGTGGAACAGTAGACTAGAAGGTTTAATAGAACTTCCTACTTCTTTAGGATCAGTAGAAAAATAGGTGATCAGGATGACCACATTTCAAGTCGTGAAGACCCTGAAATGTTTTACGACGCTATCTCGGGAAGACCTTTCTTGAACAGCTTAAGAGTATTAGTATCAACATATCACTTGGCACTCAAGTTTCTGACTCCCGCAGACATAACAACAGTACGAGGTAACCAAGCAATGGCGAGAAGCTGTTACACCAGCTGCATTGAAAAGGGGAAAATGGAGTTAACGTCAATTGAAGTTTCCATGGAAGAACATATGTCACCAGTGAAAGAGTTGGAAGAAGTTCTCATTCCAGAAGGTAAAAGTTTCACAATTGGAAAAGAGCTTCCTAAATTTATGAAGGAAGAATTGTTGCAGTTCTTGAAAAGAAACCACGACTTTATTTCATGGAGCACAGAGGACATGCCCGGGATTGACCCTACACTTGTTGTACATAGGCTTAACGTCCAACCGGACAAAAAGCCTGTAAAACGGTGAAGAAGGCAGCTACCAAAAGAAGGCAAATAATCAAGGAGGAAGTCAATAAACTCTTGAAAGCGGGGTTCATCAAGGAAGTGAAGTATCCAAAATGGTTAGCTAATGTGGTCATGGTGAATAAGGCTAATGGTAAATGGAAAGTTTTCATAGATTTCACAGATCTAAACAAAGCATGTCCCAAAGGTAGATATCTTCTTCCCCGAATTGACAGATTGGTGGACTCTCCCTTGACACTTTCTCAAGGTATCATTAGATAAAAATAGCGCAGGAAGACCAAGAGAAAACTTTCTTAAAGGCTGACGAAGGAATATACTGCTACAAGCTCATGCCGTTCGGGTTAAAAAATGCTGGGGCTACCTAGGAAAGACTTGTGAACATGGTCTTCTCCAAACACATAAGACTAAGCATCAAAGTTTATGTTGATTATATGGTCATGAAGAGCTCGACAAAGAAAGATCACATAGCTGACTTAGAAGACATCTTCTCTACACTCCGACAGCATCGGATGAAGCTAAATCCCCGTAAAGTGCACTTTCGGGGTAAGCTCGTGCAAATTCTTGGGGTTCATGATCACCCAACAGGGTATTGAAGTTAATCCTGATAAAATCATAGCCCTTACATCTATGGAGCCTCCGAGGAACATAAGGGAGTTCCAGAAACTTACAGGATTAGTAGCAACATTAGACCATTTCATGTCAAGACAGCAGATAAATGCTTCCCTTTCTTCAAGTCTCTCAGAGGAAATAAAGCATTCAAGTGGTAGACCATTTCATGTCAAGACAGCACATAAATGCTTCCCTTTCTTCAAGTCTCTCAGAGGAAATAAAGCATTCAAGTGGGACGAAGAATGTGAAACTTCCTTCAGAAAGCTCAAGGAATATCTGTGGTCGCCACCAATTCTGGTAAAGTCAAATCCTAGGGATGATCTTTTCCTATACTTAACAGTATTACAGCACGCGGTTAACACCGTTCTTGTCAAGGAAGAAGGGAAAGTTCAGAAACCAGTCTGCTACATCAACAAAATGGAACTGGATGCTAAAACCTGATACACTCTAACAGAGCAACTCTCGCTTTCCTTTGTCACAGCAGACAGAAAATTAAGACCATATTTTCAAGCTCATGCCATAATAGTCCTCACCAATCAACCTCTGAAACAGATACTGAAAAAATCGGACGTCTCTGGTCACCTACTCAAATAGTCAATTGAACTTGGAGAGTATGACATTGAATTCAAACCTCGAACTTCCATAAAAGCACAGGTCTTGGCAGACTTCGTTTCCGAACTCAGTTCAAGACCTCAGGGGCCCATGGGTCAGAGTAAGGAGGATACATGGACTTTGCAAGTTGATGGAGCATCAAATGCTATAGGCTCGGGGGCCGAAATCATACTGAAAAAGGATTATGGCACAATGGAGATTCAGTGCATAGTTAAATTCGACTTCCTGACCACTAATAATGATGCAGAATATGAGGTTGTCATAGCCGGGCTCAAGGCTGCGCAACATCTCGGGGTTGAGCATGCCAGGGTCATGAGTGATACATAGTTGGTGGTAGAACAATTTAATGGAACTTTTGAGATGAGAACATGTCATCTTACAGGACGATGGTTTTAGACTTGCAAGGGAAGTTCAAATATTGCAACATAGATAAAATACCAAGGTCCGCCAATCACAAAGCTAATGCTGGTCAAGACTAAATTTTTCCAACTTGGATAACTTAGAATGAATAGTGTTCGTGCAAACACTCCACAAACCCATAACAACCCGATATTATGGACATCTCTGAACATAAGCCCTATTGGATAGATCCTATCATTGAGTACTTGACATCGGGAAAATTTCCAAATGATAAAGCAGAATCCAAAATGATCAAATCAAGAGCTCCAATGTACACTATCTTTCAGAACACTTTGTTCCGTCGAAGTTTTACGCTTCCCTATCTTTGATGTCTGACCTCGAGAGAAGTAGCCCTTACTATGGCCGAGGTTCATGAAGGAGTTTGTGGAGGACACCAAGGAGCAAGAGGTCTAATAACAAAACTTGTAAGATACGGGTATTACTGGCTAAGCATGTGGAAAGACACCCTCAACTATGTGAAGACTTGTGATAAGTGGCAAAGGTTTGTAGCACGACTACATCAACCAGCGGAAGAGCTCTCTTCGATTATGTACCCATACACGTTTGCACAATGGGGAATTGACATACTTAGGCCTTTTCCAATAGCTTGTGGCCAAGTTAAATTCTTAGTAGTGGCTATAGAATACTTCACAAAATGGGTAGAAGTAGAACCTCTCGCCGTAATCTCAAAACAGAATTTGGAATCCTTCGTTTGGAAGTCAATCGTCTGTCGTTTTAGTCTTCCCAAGACATTGATCACTTATAATGGATGACTGTTCAAGTATTAAGCCTTGAAGCAATTCTGGGGGAATTTGGGGATTCAACATAGATTAACTTTAGTTTCACACCAGCAAAGTAATGGATTGACAGAGGTAATAAATAGACTTATCTTACAAGACCCGAGGCCTTACCTTGACAGCGCCAAAGGTTATTGGCCAGATCTTCTTCTTGAAATTCTATGGACGAATCGAACAACATTCAAGACAACAATCAGGAAAACTCCATTCATGCTATCCTTTGGAATGGAAGCAGCTATTCCAGTAGAAGGGACGGTTCCCAGCTTCTGGGCATTGGCTACAGAATCACCCGATCATATTGAGGGACAAAGAGAAAGTCTAGATCTCTTGGACGAAGTCAGGGAGAATGCCGCCCCTAAGAATAGATGCTTATCAATAGGCCATGTTCAAGAAGTTTAACCTCCGAGAGAGGGACTTCAGAATGGAGGGTCTTGTCTTACGCAGAAGCGAAGCTGCCAGTCATCAACTTGGGAAGCTCGGACCGATTTGGGAAGAACCATACGAAGTCATTAGAAAGGTCAGGAAGGGCTCATACATTTTGAGAACCAAAGACTCCAAGCCTATTCCTCGAACATGGAACACTGAAAATTTGAAGCCCTACTACAAATAAGCACTGTTCTTCCACAAGTTCTTATTAGTCACAAAGTTGCCTAGTTACAAAAGAGTTGGATATGTGAACCCGTTGCTTTAATTTTAATTACGGACTTGCACGTCCATTATTAATTTTGTGAGTAAGGTCGGGCCTGCGAGCCTAATTTATCTGCTTTCAGAGTCAAGGACGAGTACTCTTTTTCCTTATCCAGATTGTTTCCGAAAAGGTTTTTCTGGGTAATGTTTTAACGAGGCCCACAGTCCAGTCCCCCTTCAATAAAAGTGTTTATTCCAAAGAATGAGCACAAAGAAGATCAAGCACTAGGAATAACTTACAAAGTTGGTCACGCAACACGACCTTACAAGTAACACCTTACGAGTAATTTACAATGCCTGTTACATGGCACGACATTATAAATTATTTTCTCACAAATAATTTACAATATCTGTCACCTAGCACGCTGTTACAAATTATTTCCTTACAAATAATTTACAATGTCTATCATATGACATGACGTTATAAATTATTTAGTCACAAATAATTTACAATGTCTGTCACATGGCACGACGTTACAAATTATTTCCTCACAATAATTTACAATGTCTGCCACCTGGCATGACGTTACAAATTATTTCCCTGAACAACAGTTTACAAGGTCGACCACGCCTGATATGTTTAAACTTTTCCCTTAAACAACACAAAGTCAAGGGTTTGACCCATCATTCGTAAAAACATTTACCAGGTCCAACATGCTCTACCAATTTAACTTTTTCTCAAATTACACGAAGGCTAGACCCCCGCTTTGGACAAGAAGTTTACAAATTGGATAAACCCAACCTTTTCAAATTGTTCATGAAGTTTCAAGACCGGTTTAAACGCCCGTCTTGTGTAATCGATTTACAAATAAAACATGAGTATCACCTACTTAGCCAAAACTTGTAAATTCATTCACACAAAAAAAAAAAATTACAAGCAGTCTGCGAGGCATACCCCAGGTAAAAGACAAGTTGACAAAATGTTTTGAACTAAAAACAAGTTCAAGCCTCTGGCTCGCTGCCTTCTTGAGCATCCCCGACCACTTCGCAGTCCTCTTCCTCCTCCTCCTCCTGAAACAGAGTGAGTTCGAGTTCTTCAGCACCCAAGGGAAATTCCACCATTAGGCTTATATCAAGCTCGGGTGATTTCAAAAGGCACCAAGCTCGCGACTTCTTGATTGCTTGAGTATAGGACTCCAGTGCATAGTTTTCGAAGGCAAGCTTGTACTCTCTGGAACCCTTGAAATTTCCACTATAGGGGACTGGACTTTGAGTTTCATTTCTCGAGCCTTCACAAGCTCTTCAAATACTTATTTTCTTCTTGGGCTGCCTTGCGCTCTTTAATTGCAGCCTCAAGGTCAACCCGGGTCTTCCCCAGGTCCTCCTTAATCGCATTAGCTCGAGTAGACTCATACTGCATTGAATGAACAAACTGATTGGCAGTTTCACCCCCATTGAATACTTTGCAGAGCGACTCCTCGAGTAATACTGAGCATCTATAGAACGAGAGTATAAGTTAGAAAAATCCTGCACCAAAAAGATAGAATTAAAAACTCATCAATATACAGAACCCACCTGAAGGGCCATGCTCATGATGTGCTCAAACCCCTGCTCTAGATCGACCTCGTGCTGATACTTTTTTTCAAGGTCGGGGTGCAGGGAGTCTTACATCTTCCTCAGGAAGGAGTCAGGTTTTCTGCCTCCAACTTGAAATCAGAAGGTGGGGGAACCCGGCTTCTTTGTTGCCTTTCCACTCTATAGCGTGGGGCTTCCTCTTTAGTATGAGAAGACTGGCCCTGGCCTGATGAAATAGCTCTTACCCCATTTTGAGGAAGTTTCCAAGCTATCCCATCCTCAGGATGCTTTACTCGGGCACCCTGAGCCTTGGTCAAGGCAGCTTCCTTCAGAGTTTCCGAATCAAAGGCCATCCCGAATAACAAATGAAGTCAAGAAGGATAGACCACTTAGAGAAGTCACGCGCTAAGAAGGAAAATGAGGAAAATAAAGATGATTTTTATTTACGTAATTTAAGAGGCCGAATCCTACTGGGCTTAAGGTCAAGGTCATTGGCTTCCTTAGCCAATAATCCAAAGTCACACACCCTCACTGCATTCTCCATCAGGATTATGGCTTCCTTACTCAAATTTCCCATCCTATTAGAACTCTCCACATCAGACCTTCTAAAGGTTGGGAAAAATATATTCTCTTCATTTCTCGGTTTGATAAAGAAGAATTTCTCCTTCCAATACTTAATTGATGAAGGAACCCAGGGGACCTCGAACCTACCCTTCCTGCATAAGTACACAGAGCAATTACATCAGGGTAGATACTTAAGCTCTAAAAGACATTTATAAAGGTTGACCATGGGCTCTATTCCAAAACTCCTACACAAAAATAAAATAAAATATATATATATATACAAGGATCCTCCACCCAATTGGAGCGAGTTGGCTTGGCAGCAAGCTCGCAATCAACAAGAAATCCATAAAGAAATGGTGCAAAGAGAACCTAAGCTTGGCCACAAAAGCTTCATGGTATACTACCATTTCCCCTTCCTGGCAATGGTAGAAGAGCTCGTCTTTGTCCAGAACCCTAGCAGAATACCTCTCTGATAACCTATATCTCCTCATGTCAACCTCGATCATGTGCTCTTTCATTTTGTTATAATAGGTTGGAAGCTCAAGGTCGGCCTATCTCGGCTCCATACCTACCCTAGGAACATCCTCAACCTCTTCCCCACCATCAGACTCATTACCCTAAGGACTAGGCGGGGGTAGAAACTTAAAGGCTCGACCTCTAAGGGTTCATCTAAGTTCTCCACCTCCCTAAGGTCGCCCACAGTAACCTGTCTCACCATGTCTTCAGATAATAAATAATAAAATTAATAAATGACGGGGTAGGTCAAGCTTACCTAACTGCTAAGAAATTTTTGTTGAGAAGGAGGTCATGCAATTTGCTCGGGGATATCTATAATCTCACAAATTCATTAAGCAAGCAGAATGAGGAAATAGGGACCACACACACACACACACACATATAGAATAAAATGGCGGGAAATGATTCAAAATATCCATCCTCCCCCCAGCCACATGTCGTGCATCCAAAAAAGGATCAGTTCATTGTCTCAAAGCATTGAAGTCCAATTATTGGAAAAAAACACATGATAATTTTCGATAAGCATACGCCCAGAGATCTTGTACCGATCTCTGGCTCACGGGGCCCAATGATCAATATAAACTCCCAATCACATCATTAAGAATAGGGCTATGGGCCATGGGTTTGAACACTATAGGTCTTCCCTGTCAAGATCTTAAGACCGAGAATATTGCCCGACCTCACTCGATCATCCCCTTCACATATCCAGAGGTCGGTACATATTCTAACATTAAGGTCTGGCATCTCCCGACCATATTCTTATCTGGCCAAGTCATGGGTTTATTGGTAGGCCCATCTCGGCCTCGACATGCCAAAAGACCATACAAGCAAACCTCGAATTATCCTTTGTTTATGGGCTTTACAAATGGGAGACATCCTTGAGCCCCATGATAGGAGGCTCTCTATAAGGAAAGGACTACAAAAAAGGGAAATTCAATCCTTATAAGGAATCTTCTCTTAAAAGGTAAGTTTACGCAAAAAAAGACTCCTTCTCATAATAGAAGAAGATAACGGGCTTTTGAGCCCTATAAATACATCTCCTCTGATTGAATTCGATTCATTTAATACAGCTTTCTAGTTATATATATTTCTCTCCCTACTTTTCTCTCTCCAGAACTAATTCTCACACCGGAGGGACAACGGGGAGAATTCTCCTCGCCTTTTTTGTAGGTCATCCAAGGAGAATTCATTCATCTTTTCTAGTGATCAAGCAGCTCCAGATCTTGCCACATTAAGGTTAGGAATTTTTACAGCATCACCACACAACTTTTTGGAATAACAATTAATAGTATCATGATAATCAAGGAAGTTATCAAAGTCAATGATAATTAGAAATATGGGTTTATCATCATTACTATTTACGCGTTATTGTGATGAAAAATATTCATCTTCATTCATGTGAAGAATTATGCAAATTTGACTTTAAAGTTATAAAAGACCTTCGTGAATGCAACATGCAGATCTAATTTGAATTAACAGTTAACATGTTCATAGATAAATTGACACATGTCTAACTCCTCGTCAGTCATCAAAAGTGAATTCATTCATCTTTTCTAGTGATCAAGCAGCTCCAAATCTTTCCACGTCAAAGTTAAGAATTTTTACAGCATCACCACGCAACTTTTTGGAATAACAATTAATAGTATCATGATAATCAAGGAAGTTATCAAAGTCAATGATAATTAGAAATATGGTTTATCATCATTACTATTTACGCGTTATTGTGATGAAAAATATTCATCTTCATTCATGTGAAGAATTATGCAAATTTGACTTGAAAGTTTCAAAAGAAGACCTTCGTGAATGCAATTTGCAGATCTAATTTGAATTAACAATTAACATGTTCATAGATAAATTGACACATGTCTAACTATCCCATGTGAAAGTGATTTGAAAACGAACTAAAGTCAATATGGTTTAAGAATAACAATTTACGAAATTTGAATGAGTAAAAGGATTTCAAGATTGTTGTTCTCAAATTAGAGGTGTCAATCCAGTGGTTCGGATCGGGTCGATCCGCTAACATATGAGCCTGGTAACGATCCGCATAAAAAAAAATCGCCCGCTGCAGGTTCCGGGCAGATTTCAAGTCTACCCACAAATTTTGAATTACAACACATGTCTACCCGCTGGCCCATCCGGGTCGAGCCCATGTAGGTTGTGGGTCTCGGTTCGTTCTTATTTAGCCCGTATGAATAAAAACATAGTATTTTTTCATATTTATAATATATTTTTTTTAAATTTCTAAATTCGAAATGAATTAAATGATAAACTCGTATTTATACCATAAAATGTTTACATAAATTTAAATTTAAATTTTATGTTATATGAATTACTTCTAAATTTACAAATTTAAATAAAGCATAAACAAATAATAACTAAATGCTAAATGCATTTTTAATTACTACTTTCAAAGAACATTCTACTAGGGAGGGAAAAAAATATTTAACTTTAAAAGTTGTACTAGAGTTTGTAGAAGAAAAGAGATTTTCAATGTTACAATATTTAATAGAAATAGTTTTTTTTCCTTCACGGGGCCAGCGGGTTAACCATAGCCTACGAATGTTTGACTCGCGAAACCCACGGTTTACACCTTCTTGACCCGTGAACCACCGACACGGGTCACGGGTCGGCCTGCGGCCCCAGGTCGATCCGGATTGATTTTCAAGCCGTTCGTATCGACACCTCTATCTCAAACAACTAATCATCTTGAAGGATAGTGTTAAAAGATAAATCTAACATCGGTGTGTGTGTGTGTGTGTGTGTGTGTGTGTGTGTGTGTGTGTGTGTGTGTGTGTGTGAGAGAGAGAGAGAGAGAGAGAGAGAGAGAGTAATAAAATTGACTTTTTAAGTTAAGAACTCAAATCTCAAAATACTAGACACAAAATATTAGACATATCATCAAAGAAGAATATAGGACAACGATACATGTACACCTTCTTTTTACAACTTTTAGTTACGCACTTATGTGGCAGCATCCTGTTAATTCATATATCACATCATCTTCAAAATTAATAAATCACAATTCTCTACATCATAAGTTGTAAGTAAAATTGTACAAAACTATTGTACAAATATGACATTCCAAGAATATAACATATTCTCGCGGTTTGATCTTATTGTAAAGTCTTATACAAAAATTCAGAGAATTTTTACCAGGATGAACAAATAGAATCCTAGATGTTTGTTCGAAATTGACTCAATTTGCACGATTTCTTAAATACAAGAACCAACTAGATGAGAATTTGAAACACCATTACATTCAAGGACAAGCAGAAATGTAAGATATTGAGAAGATGAAGAAGAGCGAGTGTTTTTTGCTCATTGAAGACAGATAGAGATTGTCGTGACTGTAAGGGAGAAAACCTCTTTTATGATTGGTGATTAGTAGTTATGATTTGGGTTAGAAGTAGATGTCAATATTCAAGTTTACAAGAAAATAAGATATATAAAATTCTTAAATTAACATCAAGTTTAGTATCTCATCATGTTACATATTTTCTATTTGGGGAAATGAAGTTTTTGCCCAGATTTTTGTTGCAAGATTTCACTGACTACTAGTTTGAGCCCTGTTGACTGAGTTGAAATTTAGAGTCGAGGTGATTCCGCCAAGCGAGCTGATTTGACATGCACGATGTGAATTCGTCGAGGCGTTCCAAAAGAACCGAACTGATATGAGAGTGGGAGCTCTGTAAAATGGTCTAATCAGTCAATTACGTGTCATCAGTACCTGTAATATGTCGGTGTAATCTTTTGTCAATAGTCGTCAGAAACGTCAATCACCGTTGTCAATCACGACCTGAACGACAAAATGCATTGTAATAATTATGTTTGCACCTCCTATGTTACTATAAATAGGAGAAGTGAATGCTCACTTATGGGACAATTAATACAAGAAACTCTCCCACTTTCATCATTTCGACATAAACTTTCGAGCGACTATCAAATCAACGTCGAATTGAACACTGATCATTTCATTATAAATTCAGTTCTTTCTCGATCTGACTGTTACTTCTTTTCATCATTTTCTCAATTTTTTTCTAGTTTTATCCTTAAATTAGAGAACTAAATACTTATCCCAATCCAAAAGAACAAATATGAGCCTGTTTGGTAACAGGAAAATTTTCAACTCAACTTTTCAAACTTAATCTCAACCATATATTCTTAGTCAAACCCACAATTTTTGAATTTTCAAACATTCTTAAGCTACACATCCATAAAAAAAATCACAAAAACCAAAACTTTTCATATTATCAAATAGGCTCTTAAAGTCAAAATTATAAATGAACCATTGTTGCCCCCAGGGCATATTTCCCAGTGGTAAAGAGGAGGGCTTATAACACGCTCAGCGCGGTTGTGTGTAAGGTTCGAATCCTGAAAATAGATTTAGTCTTGTGGCAAGAGGGAGTTACCATCACTCGTGTAGACCTTCAGTACCCTCCGCACTGGCCTCTTGGAGGCACATCCTGCAATTTACCCCTCGAACTAATAGCTCAAGGTAGGGTCGGTTTGGGCCCTCAAGATGTGTGTTACACTTTTTTTTATACAGATGATCCATTGTTGACTAGTTTCCAAACTGGATGTGACATCAACAAACCCCATTTTTTTTTTTTTTTCTCTTTTTTGAAAAATATGTGGTTATAAAATGAGAAAAAAAAAAATAGATTTTTGTATCAATTAACTTATCTGAAGAAAGTAAGTGAAAATGAATTGTACTCAGATATAGAAATGTAGGGAAGAACGGAATGGAATGATGATGATGCATCATGATGATGATGATGATAGTTTACATAGTTCACTTTAGACTAGTTAAAGAAGACCGTCGTGGTTACAACTTGCAGACCTAATTTGAATTAACAACAAGGTCATAGATCAATTGACAGGTGTCTAACATTCCCATATGAAATTGTGATTTGAAAAAGGACAAAAATATCAAACTTTGAATTACTTAACATTTGATTTTTAGTTTGATCTAACTTTTTTGACACTAGTATATAACTCGTGCGATGTACGTGATAATATAACGATATTATGATATTTTTATTCAATTATATATGTTTTTGAAATTAAATAAAAACTGTTCAAATTTTCTACATGTTTTATCTAAAAACTATTCAAAGTGTTGATTTAAACAATCTCAATATCGAACTCTATTTACCCTAAACATTATTCAAATTTCTAAGTACGCAATACCCTTATCAATAATATCATCATCTTTCTTCTAATTACTAACTTTTTAAATTTTGTATTTCTTGAAATGCATTATTAGGCTACCTTATTCGAAGAAACTGAAGTTTGGAAGATTTCTTCTTATTGTTGGATATTGGTTAATAAGTCGATAAATCAAGAAATTGATTAAGTATCGAAAATTGACTAAAGCGACTTCGTGTCGACTTCGGCTAAATACTTAAAAGCTCGGTTCAATCCGTTTAGGCAACGCCCCCGAAAGAGAATTTTGATTTCTCTGCATGTATTGAAGGGTATATTTGGCATTTCGAAAACCAATATCGGATGAATGAGAAATTACGAAAAAGGATGAAATCAGGTCAAAATATTTGACCGTATGACCGCATGGTTAGGAAACCGTGCGATCACACGTCAAATTCATTTCTGGATCTTTGCGTAAAGTCGTGCGACCGCACGGATTATAACCGTGCGGCCGCACGGTTGTCCGGTGAAAAGACACATTTTCATAAAGGTACATGGTTTGGAAATGGTGCATGGTTTGACCTCAACCATTTCATCCACATTCTTTCATGGTCTATAAATAGGACCATTTGGGTGTCCTATTCTTCACAATTTGATATGCAAAACATATATCATCCTCTCTTCTCTCCAAAATCAAAATCATAGCATTTGTTGTTTTTTGATTTTCGTTCATTTCATCTTTGGAGTACATACACCAAATTTTGGTTCGTTGTACTTGTGTTTTGGAGTGCTACAAACACAAGTGAAACCGTTGTATCTTGGGAGTCTATTATCGGAATCTGTAGGTACCGTTGCGGGGCAAATTCGACTTAAGGACAAAGAGTCCAACTCTTGCTCGGCTTTGTCCCTACTTTTCTTCTTCTTGTTGTTTATATTTTCCTTGTCGTTACTCTGTCCAATTTTCGGCACGGATTTACAAACTATCATTCTACTTATTTTGGCACCACTATTAACAAAATCATCCAACACTTCTATTTATGTATATAGTTCATAATCAATCCATTACTGCAGTGAAAAAAGAACGATAACACCATTTGATAATTTATTCAGATTTTAGAATCAAGATAAAAAAAAATCAATTGTAATCTAACGTAAAAAAATACTTATCATACACGTGAAGTTAGAACTCAGAACAACATTTAATCGTAAATGTTTGAGAAAAATTGAGATGTATCTAATCTAGATTCCCTACTAAGATATGATTATTCAAGACACATAAGATATCATATTTAATTAGAGTAATGTTTGATTAGGAAAATTGTTCTGAAATCGGTGCCTTCAAATTTCTGATTCAACAAATTGATTTATAGTGCTATGAATCCCAAAATAGTACAAATATTTCTTTAAATTGATAGAACCACCACAAATAATCATCTCAAATTTTGCTACAAGCTAGTGAGACGTGTTCATCGATTTGATGAAACAAAAACAATAATATGTCCTCCTTATTTCTTTTCATCGTTTGACATAGTAAACACGTGATAATATGAAAAACAATAAGAATTTAAATTGGTTGGAAAACAAAAATTAATTAATTTTTCATACAATTAATATTTTAGAAAAACAAATTTACACACACATCATGCTTCAATAATTGGCTTTCTGAACATAGAAGTGAATCATTACATCATTCTATTTTTATGGATGTGGTGATAATATAATCAACATCAAATTAATATTTGACAAAGAAACTTAAAATTGAAATATTACTAATAGAGAATAAAATGTTTCATGTAAAAGGTGAAAATGATTTATTTTTTTGGTATACAAGTAAAAAAATCAATTCAAGGAATACACATTTTTTTCTTTTTCTCATATTAGTTGAAGAATATTTATAAACTTTAAATTATCTAAAAGTTAATAGTTTTATTTAAAATATTTTTAGTTGGAAAGTGAAGAGTTTAGATTACAAATATATGAAAAATATTTTTTTATTGACAATAAGATTATAAAATAAAATAAAATGTTAAAAAAAATTATACATTAATTAAAATTAACGGTAAATATGATATTGTTATAATGTTTGAGGGTAAAATGGTAAAACAAAATTCTCCCTTTAGGACCATTTTTTTTTTTTACAATATTATTACAACTGCGGTACTCAAATATAGGATAATTTGAATTGTATGATTAATCAATTAGAAATTGATGTTACTTATTTTTTTTTTATCTCTATGACTACTCGTAACACACGAATTGTTTCCCACGGGAAGGATTTTTGTCCCAACTTTGGTTGTGCGCGTCCCAGGGATTTGTACCATTGACCTCATGACATGAGGTTTGTGAGGGTATTCCTAGTACCACTACAACAACTTGTGATTACTCCGAACTTAAGGTCCGTTGAGATATTAGTTAAATTAGAATATTCTAGAATTAGTTAAAATAAGTTCGTTAGATTCAAATTGTTAGATTTAGTGATGGTTCTTAGTTCTTTTAGTTCCTTCTAGCTTAGTTTGGTTTCTCTATAAATAATTCAACTTTATAATCCTTTCAACAAGCATTTTCATTAGTTCAAATTATTTCTCCCCTCCAAGATTTGTTCAAAGTCGAACTAATCTGGTGAATCTAAAACTTTCATATAGAATATAGAATGTTTAATGGAATCTGTGAGCTAGTTTTGGTTCCAAATGTACGTGCATCAAACAATTGAATGGGGTCTGAGTGCTATGTTTTTCAATAATTAAAGTGTAAGTGTTATGCTCTAGGTCCAATCGTTTGACCAAATACTTACTATTATATTTGATGTATTTAATATATGGGAGATATGTTATTTAATTGATTTATAATAATATTATTATTCTTGCTAAATTAAATCAACAGAGTCCGTATATTCAAATCTTGATAACTTGTTAATCAAAAGGAATTGTGATCGTGAGATATAAGTTACAATTGAATCTTAAATATCCTTGGTCGTAAAGTAATATCGAGATATGGATATATTTATTATGGATAGACCAACACGTGTGCCATCGCCAACTTTAGAAGTGAGTAGCTGATCTCAAAGGCTAAGATGTAGAGACATCTAAATAAACACGTGGATGTTTCGTTAAGAGAACAAAACATTGGAGACCCGCAACGGAGATTCCACATGGATAACTATCTGAGTGTCAGTGGTTAATCTCTAACGTTCGTTAGTGGAATTGATCATTTAACTTGAAGTCATCATAGTACCTTATATGAGGGCAGTCATACTTTGGTGATGTTGAATGTTGCTTTGAAAGGAGTCGCTAATACGATGTTGTTCGGGTATGTCAAGAATCACATGAAGGTTGTGAATGATCAATATAGGATTCGTCACTCTTAGATAGTAAGAGATTAGGGAAAAGTACATAACTATACAACGAAAACTTTCACTTTTTAAACATAACAAACTCCAATTTTTTTTGTAAAAATCAGGTTTTAATATGTTAATTAATTAATACAATATTATAATAATTATAACGAGTTGCCAAACAAAGGCATAATATTAAATAATAAAATAAAAACAATATCTAATCCACAACCACTCCATCCCAATCCAACCCTCCACCCACCCCCACCCGACCCCACCCCACCGGCACCCACCCAATAAAATAATTTTTTTCCTTCTACTTTTCCATACTCACCCCCACCCCCAACACCACCTTACCCACCCCACCCAACACTCCTCCCCAACCCTACCCACCCACGCACCCAACCACCCCGCCACCACTCACTCACCCAACCAACCCCACCCCACCACACCACACCACACCACACCACACCACAAGAATAATGTTACTTCTATTTTTTTCTCCCCCCACCCACCCAATCACCCACCCACTAGTCCCATCCCATCACACCCACCCACCACACCTTCCCACCCACCCCACCCCACCCTACCCTACCCCTATCCCACCCCATCTCACCAAAAATGATTTTTTTTCTACTACTTTTCCACAACTCGCCCAGACCCTACCCTATCCTAGCCCGCCACTACCCCAACCCCACCCACCCCATCCCAAATTAATTTTTTTCTTCTAATTTTCGACTCCCCCACCAGTCTCGCCCCAGACCCTACCCCAACCCACCTCATCCAAAATGATTTTATTTACTACTTTTCCACGACTCGCCCAGACCTTACCCCGCCTCCCATCCTCAACCCCACCCCACCCAAAATCAATTTTTTTCTCAAAAAATTTTCCCCACCCCGACCCTACCTTGCCACCCACCCACCAACCCACCCCATCCTAATCCACCCAAATATGATTTTTCTTCTATATTTTCACATCCCACCCTAACAAACCCACCACACCCCACCCTAGCAACCCCACCACAACCCACCCCACCCCAAAATGATTTTTCTTCTATTTTTTCACATTTCACCTCAATCGTTCCATCCTATCCCACCCTACCCCCATCCAAAAATGATTTTTCTTCTATTTTTTACACTCCACCCAACCACCCTCACTCCACCCAAAAATGATTTTTCTTATATTTTTTCACACTTCCCCCCAACCACCCCACCCCATCCCACCGCACCGCACCCCGACCCGCCACCCACCATACCCCCATCAAAAAATTATTTTTCTTCTATTTTTTCACACTTCACCCCAACCACACCACCCCACCCCACCCCAACACCACCCCCACCCCCACCCCACTCCTCCCCATACCCAAACCCAACCCACCCAACCAACCACCCACCACTAGTCCCACCCCACCCTCACCAACCAACCCCACCTCACCTCACCAAAAATGATTTTTTTCTACTACTTTTCCACAACTCGCCCAGACCCTATCCTACCCCGTCACCTACCCCACCCACCCCACCCAAAATTAGATTTTTTCTTCTAATTTTCGACTCCCCCACCAGTCTCGCCCTAGACCCTACCCCAACCCACCTCATCCAAAATGATTTTTTTTACTACTTTTCCACGACTCGCCCAGACCCTACCCCGCCACCCATCCCCAACCCCACCCCACCCCACCCAAAATTAATTTTTTTCTCCTAATTTTTCACACCCCTACCCACCCTGCCCCGCCCCGACCCGACCCTACCTCGCTACCCACCCCACCCCCATCCTACCCCACCCAAATATGATTTTTCTTCTATATTTTCACACCACAACCTAACAACCCCACCAGACCCCATCCTTGCAACCCCACCACAACCCATCCCACCCAAAAATGATTTTTCTTCTATTTTTTCACATTTCCCCCCAACCGCCCCACCGCACCCTGCCACCACCATACCCCCATCCAAAATTAATTTTTCTTCTATTTTTTCACACTTCGCCCCAACCACCCCATCTCAACCCACCCTACCCTAACCTACCCCACCCATGCACCCACCCACCCACTCCACAGTTAGGTCACACATAGCCCATATTTGACACACAAAATCACAGTTCGGTCACAATTTCACCCACCCCACCCCACCTCACCCTACCCCTCTCGGAAGTCACAATCGGTCACTCAAAGTCACACTTCGGTTACACATGGTCATAGTTCTTTAGCACAAGGTCACAATCCGGTCACACCAGGTCATAGTCCAGTCACATGAGGTCTCATAAAGTCTCAGTTTGATCACATGAGGTCACACAAGGTCACAGTTAGGCCACATAAAGTCCTTGTTCGCTCACGCAAAGTCACAATTCGCTCACATAAAGTCAAAACTCAGTCACACAAGGTGATATTTAACACAACTGTAGGTTACATCACGTCCTCATCTAATGGTCACACAAAGTCACAGTTGGTCACAAGTAATTACAATTTCAATCACATTTACCTAATAATTGATCACATCTTGTACTTCTCACACAAAGTCACAATTAGTCAATATTTTGGTCACATTTACCTAATAATTAGTCACAATCACCTATAATCAATCACAAATTCACAATATATCACACCACCCCCCACCCCTAAACCCCACACACACTCTCTACTCCAAACCCTCCCATCCCACCCCACCCCACCCCACATCACCCACCCACCAACTCCACCCACCCCACACCCAAAATCCCTTGTCAATACTGCTAGAAAAATCTGATCCAAATCACCACCCCCACCCTCAACCTCGTCACTGCCGCCGAGGCTAGCACCTCGAAGTCTCATATCTCTCCACCGTCGGCGCCATCGGTGGCACAACCATTACCAACAACAGTCTGCACCAACCACCAAAGCCTTAATGCAACACACATCGTCATTAACACGTCGAAGCCTCAATCTATCACCATCAATCCACCACCAAAGCCTCAATCCACCACACACTACAACCACCATTGAAGCCTCACTCCCCCCGCAATCAGTATTTTTACTTTCTGATTAAAAAAAACAAACAAACAAACGCACGCTTCAATCTTTGACGCTGTTGATTCGTGCTTCGAGGAAGGGTAGCAAGATCTCATCGCCGCTTCTTTTTTGCAGGAAGCATCGGCAATGAGAAACAGCGGCGGAGCGGCGGTGATGGATCTCACCACCGCTTCCTCAAAGCAGGAAGCTTGGGCGATGACGAAATGGTTGTTTGCTGCTTATCTCATCGCATCTGCTAAGGTTGAGATAAAGGGAGGTGGTGGTCGAAGCGGGGCAGAGTTTGAAGAGGATAGTACTCGCCGTGGGGTAGAGAGAGAGAGAGAGGAAAGACGACGTGTGTGGAGGAGAAATTGAATTTGATCAAATATATTGTAATTATTATTTTATTAATATAAAAATAACATCTGACTTTTAAAAAAAAAAATTACCTGCACCTGATTTTTAAAAATGGAACTTTAAAGGTAGGCCTCCATGTAATTTTCCCTTAATTAAACCACATGGACCGGGTATATGTTTAAGTTATGGGCTAAGCCCACTCTAACTTATATTAATGAACAACTAGGGTTTGAAAAATTTAACCCTAATTCATTATTATCTTGCTAGCACAAGAAGAGAGAAATCATAACCTCTCATTCTTGTTCTCTCGTGTGGATCACATTTGGAGGCTGGACAATAGGACAGCTGTGGTGTGCAAGTAAATTGAAGGAATCAAGATTCTCAGATCCGTCTTTAAAATAATCAAGATGTTTTATTTTTATCACAATTTCTATCTAAACACAAAGCAGATCCTTGTTTGGGGATTGAAAATATTTTATATTCCGCTGTGCATGATTAAGTAAATTCTCAATAGTGGTATCAGGCCTATTTTGTGTTTGGTAGAAGTTGTTCCACGAATCTTGTAAACAATTAATTGTTAATTGTTCTTATTTCATGTTTCTAGCAATTTGAAAATTTGATTTCCACAATTTGAAAAATTGTTTTTGAAAAAAAAATTGGATCGGAACCACCATGGGCGGTGGTGACATGCGGCGGCGACTGGCGATAGCAGCCACCTGCCACCACGCAGGAGGAAGAGGCAGCGCGCGATGTGCACGTTGCAATGGGTGATGCACCGTGTGACTGTATTACGTGTAGCGACGCCTAGCACCATTGTGTGTTGCAGCGGTGTTATCGCCGCTGCTGATTTGCAGCAACAAGCGCTGCCGGGCAAAGACAGCGCGAGACGCTGCTGCAACGCAGTAGCACCTTGCGTTCGATGAAGGCGACGGTGTCACCGCTATGGGATAGTGGCGACGCACATCGCCGACCTCAGTTGAGGCGGAGCCGGAGTGCGCGCTCTAGTTTTAGGTATGGTTTTGGGTGAAAGGGAGACGGGGGCCTCAATGCAATTTCTGAAATTGCAGGCCTCCGTCTACAATATCAAATCAGGGGCTAAATGTGCAATTTTATATATGGGTCTGTTTCATCATTTACGAAATGATAAGGGCTTGTTTTGTAAATTCCTTTTGGGATCAGATTGCAAAATTCTTTAAAAATGATTTAAAGGTTTATTTTAAATAATTTTCTAAATTGATTTTAATTAGTTTGATCAAAATTTCAATTTTGACCGGATTTTAAATCTTGACCCAATTAAAATTTATTATTTAAATTCATGATTTTAAATTGTCGTTAAAATATGATTTTAACCAATTTAGTAACTTTGAGCAAAAATGAATTTTATTTTATTTAGGAGTCTTATCCTAAATTTAAATATTAATTCAGTATAACCTTATATAATAATTAGAGTTTGACTCTAATTTAATTTTTAATTAAAATTTGATTTTGATTAAAGAAATTTGATAATTGATTAATTTGATTAATTAATTATTAAATTAAAAATTAACTGCCCTGAAAATCTTGATATTGGAGTTGGACTCCAATATGCATTTCATTAAATTTTGATTTTAATTAAATTTTGATAATTGATTAATTTGATTAATTAATTATTAAATTAAAACTCAATTGCCCTGAAAACCTTGATATTGGAGTTGGACTCCAATATGCATTTAATTAAAATTTGATTTTAATTAAATTTTAGTAATTGATTAATTAATAATTGAAATTAATTTTATTTAGGAGGTTTATCCTAAATCAAAGTATTAATTCTATTTGCCCATAAACCTTATAATTAGAGTTAGACTCTAATTCGATATTTAATTAAAATTTGATTTTGTTTAAATAAATCCCGCTAATTAAATAAGTTGATTAATTTGATTAATTATTTATTTAATTGTTTCGATCCATTTTGTCTAAAATGTTTAGACAACATTTATTTGCTAGATACTTGAAATACATGTATATATAATATTTGATATTATATAGTGTTGCATTTATTTAATGAATGTTATACTAGTGGATGATTATGGACTCGACCATGTGGATGTATTGAATGATTAATTTTATTTCTTATAGTATTTGGGCCTGCGGGCCTATTGTAATAATTGGGCCTGCGAGCCTATTATAATTATTATGGACCTGCGAGTCCGTTGTTATTTTATTATTTGAGCCTGCGTACTTAATTCAATTAGGCCTGCATGCCAACTAGTATAGGATATAGGTTGCAGCTGGATTAGTTGAAGATACAAGATGGAGGATACCATGGAGATGGAGCATTGTATGATCAATGCTATGTTCCCCTAGGAATTGATCAACTAGTCTTCCTTTTGACTCGGGAAGACTAGATAGAATAAAGTTCATAATCGTCCACACTATATTTATTATGTGTATTTTTATTAGCATGCTAGATGTATGATAAAATTATATATACATAATTTGATGAGACATTTGTATGATTAAATCCCTCAATTTAATATTAAGTCAATTCTATTCGCCTTCCATCATTATAGTGGGAAACGAGAGTTTCATATCGACATTAACTTGTTGAGTACACTCAAGGCGGGTTTATTAGGAATATGTTTGACACTATGAAATATTAGATATTTCTGAATGATGGGTTTGACTTAACTAAAATCTATCTTTTGTTGAGTACACTCGAGGAGATAAATTTTAGAGGCATATTAAGTTAAAACATAAGATGTCTATGGACAAACAGTTGTCAACTTAATAATCAAGGAGTTGTATAGAGATACAATTGACAAGAGTATCTACCCAAATCTATATCTATATATTACTAATAATAAATGAGATTCCGGTCAATTGATTTTGACCAGAATCTCAATTGTCAAAGATTCTGCAATTATCTACAGTAAACGCATTTTTTTTCCAAAATAAAATTCGGCTACAAAGTTTCCCCATTTTTTTTCTCAATTCGGTTGAGAAGTTTCTCCAATTTAATTTGATTTTTTTAGTTACCATAATTGGGCAGTTTTATATTTGAAAGAGTTTGCGTCAATTGTCCGTTAATTCCTTTAATTTATATCCACAACAACCCCCACTCACTCCCCAACTCTCTAAAACCTCCCACTCACTCCCCCACTCTCTAATGAAACCTCTTTTTTCTACCTCTTCATCAATCAAACAATCACTCTAGGCTGATCCTCCTTTCTATGCCGTTGGAATTCCACTTTCTTCCAGTGGAGTCTTCTACTCGACGTTCATTATGAATCTTAACATGAATGAGCTCGAACGCACACTTCTTGAGTTGCTAAATATGCTTAAGACTATTGAGCTCAATACGAGGTTTGATAATGGGACATGTCATGGCCAATGATTCCTCTGAAATGGAAGTCTAAAGGAAGCTTTGAGAAGTATCCAATAAGCCTAAGATAAGCAATAGTCAAAGCAATGAAGGACAATTCAAATTTCAATGACCCTTGTTTTCATTTGTAATGAAAGGTTGTTGGAATAAGAAATGTAAGGCTGACCTTGCAAGCTTAAAAGTAAAGAAGTTTTCTGAAACTTCTATTACAAGTAATTTTGTTGAGGTAGATTTAGCTATTTCTTTAGTCTCTCGAGTATTAGATGCCAGACATGGATCTCATATTTGAATAAATATGCGTAGACTAGAGAATAACATACTACTGCAGAATGAAGAAGTTAACCTATGCGATGGAAATGAGCAAGGGTTGCTACATTACTTATAGGGACAAACTTCTTATCATTGCCTTATAGCTTTGTACTAGAATTAGAGAAATGTCATACTCACCATTACTAAGAGCATTAATGTTTAGACATGAATTGTTTAATGTTAAAGACAATCGTTGTTCTCCTTTATTTTGAGAAGATATAATATGGTTGTGGTGAATTACAAAATGACGTTTATATTCTAGATAATGAGTTTTCTATTAAGAGCATAGAAAATTAAAAGCAAAATAAGGCGTTATTCTAAAATTATATATATATCTGGCACCGCAGATTAATGTCACAAAAGCATTTTCAAATTACATGGAGCTGTAGATTTGAGGTCAATTGATTTTGAATCACTTGACAAATGTAATTCATGCCTGCTAGAAAAGGTGACCGAATCTTCTTTTATTGAAAAGAAGAAAGATATGCACAATTAATGGAACTAATACATAGTGATGTATGTGGACCCATATTGATTAATGTTAGAGGTAATTTCTCTTACTTCATCACATTTACTAACAACCATTTAGATATGGTTATGTATACTTGATGAAACTCAAGCATGAAGCCCTTGAAAGGTTCAAGGAATTTAAGCTAGAACTAGAGAAATAATTTGGTAAAGATATTCATCACTGTGATCTGATCAATGTGTAAAATATCTAAAGGTGAATTTTAGATTAACTAATGGAGAATAAGATTCTCTAGCAGTGATCTCCAACTTATACACCGTAGCACAACGATGTATCTGATAGGAGAATTGTACGTTATTAGGTATGGTACAATAAATGATGAGCCACGCTAGCCTCCCAAAATTGTTTTGGGGTCTTGCACTAAATACCACATGCTACACACTATATCGTGTCCCGTCTAAATTGGTCAACAAAACTCCATACGAGTTATGGATGGGCAGAAAGCTCAACTTATTTCATATCAAAGTTCAGGGCTATGACACTTATGTGAAGCACATTGAATCGAATTAGCTAGAGTCTAACTCTGATAAATATATATTTGTGAGATGTCCAAGAAGAATAATTGGATATTAATTCTATAATCCCACTGAGAAGAAAGTCTTGTTTTCTAGACATGCTATCTTCCTAGAGAAATAGTTCATACTAGGAGAGGACAGTGAGAGCAAAATAGAACTTGAAGAAGTTCAAGGATCACAAATATTGGTTGACCAAATAATGAGCTTGAGATTGATCCCAGACCAGCTAAGGGACAAACTCATGATCTCCTGATGACATGACAGCTCAGCGTAAATTTAGTAGGATCATTTGATTCCTTGAATAATCAAATTCACGATTACTTGTCATGGATAATGAACCTACAAGTTACGCAAAAGGTAAAGTCAAGTGTAGACTCAAGGAGATGGCAAGGTGCCATGGGATTCAAGATGGACTTGATGTGTATGTAAACAAGGTAAGGACCTTGGTCGACCTAACTGATGGAATAAACTCCAGAAGTTGTAAATGTATTTACAAGAAGGTCAAGAAAGATGGAAACATCCACATATACAGAGCAAGGATGATAGTGAAATATTACAAACAAAGCCAAATAGTTGACTTTGACATTTTCACCTACAGCCTTCCATTTGGATTTGTTTGTAAATAGTTGCATATCATAAATATAAGATATGGTAGAAGGCTAACAAAACTACATTCGTGAGACATAATATACAATGGGAAGTGTATGCGACATAACCCAAAAAGTTTTGAATCCAAAATGCTAACAATGCATGCAAGATTGACTGATCCATGTTTGGATTGAAACAAGCCTCTAGGAGCTGGAATATTTTGATGAGATAATCAAAAAATTTGATTTTATCAAAATTAAATAAATAGGAATTGTGTGTTTATAAAAGACAAGTGGTAGTGATATCGTATTCTTAATATTATATGTGGATGACATATTATTAATGAAAACGACATCTTTGTATTTCTTCAATAAAATTATGGTTGTAAAAGATTTTATTCATGCAAGATGTGGGAGAAGATACTTATATCTTAGAGAAAAATATCTATAGAGATAAATCTAAAAGAATGCCTCGCTCATCCCAATTTCCATGTATAGATAAAATCTTAAGATTTTAAATGAAGAAAGTGAACTAAGAGTTCATTGGTGCTAACTTCCAGTTAGACTAGGAAGATGGGGAATCTCAATATGTTTAATCTCAATGGAGCGATTAGTTGGAAATGTTTCAAACAAGAAACGATCGATGATTCAATAAAGGAAGCCTTATACATTGCTGTTTCAGAAGCAGTAAAGGTTGAGGTCTGGATCAATAAATTTATTAATGAACTTAGAGTAGTTTCTAACATTGTTATAGTGATAACAATGGAGCCATCACGTAAAGTGAAGAAACTAAGGTCTCATCAATGATCCAAACATGTGTTAAGGCAATATTATCTCACTAGAGAAGTAATACAAAGAAATGATAAAAGGAAGAACAATTTTCCAAAAATGTAAGACATTGTAGATCCGCTGACAAAGAGTTGTCACAAAATAAACATGATCGTCATGTGGACTTTTATGATATTAAATACATAAGTGATTGGATCTAGTGCAAGTGGGAGTTTGTATGTGTTATGCCCTAGGTCCAATTGTTTAACCAAACACTTACTAATATATTTGGTGCATTTAATATATGGCGATCTGTTATTTAATTGATTTATAATAATATTATTATTCTTGCTAAATTAAATCAACAGAGTCCGTAGATTCAAATCTTGATAACTTGTTAATCATAAGGAGTTGTAACAGTGAAATATAAGTTACAATTGAATCTTAAATATCCTTGGTCGTAAAGTAATATCGAGATACAGATATCTTTATTACGGATAGACCAACACCTGCGTCATTGCCCACTTTAGAAGTGAGTAGCTGATCTCAAAAGCTTAGATGTAGAGACATCTAAATGAACACGTGGATGTTTTGTTAAGAGAACAAAACATGGAGACCCGCAACAAAAATTCCACATGGATAACTATCTGCGTGTCAGTGGTTAATCTCTAACGTTCGTTAGTGGAATTGATCCTTTAACTTGAGGTCATCATAGTACCTTATATGAGGGCAATCATACTTTGGTGATGTCGGATATTGCTCTGAAAGGAGTCGCTAATACGATGGCGTTCGGGTATGTCAAGAATCACATGAAGGTTGTGAATGATTAATATAGGATTCGTCACTCTTAGATAGTAAGAGATTATGATCTGCGTTTTATTTGGTTTAGTCGATATCGAAATCCTTGGCCAAGGTGAATTAATAAAGTCGAAAATTGTTTCGACGTTTATTGACTTAAGAGCAAAATAAAAGATATGATCAATAAACGAGATTGACACATTTTCATATCTCGTAATTGATCCATATTGACGAAGTGATTAAAGTTTCATGATAGACGAATTAGTTTGGCTTTGTCACACCACGTGACATTTCCCATCACATGTATTGCCCTGACACATTGCTAGATGTCAATCTAGGACAACTAATGTGATTTAATTAATCTAGGAGAATGAATGATTAATTTAAAAGAGAGTTTTAATTAATCTTATTTTGATTAGATCAAAATAATAATTCACGTAGTTCGACATCGTGGTTGGGAACCTAAAAGGTCATACACAAGGAGAGAACTAGAAGAATGTGATTGAAATTAATTAATTAAAAATTGTTCGAAATTTGTATAATTAATTAATTATATTGTTTATTAATAGGCTCGAGTTAATTAATTGTATTGATTAACTAATGTCTCATGTTTAATTAATTGGATTAATTAAACCACATGGACCGGGTCGATGTTTATGTTATGGGCTAAGCCCACTCTGACTTATATTAATGAACAACTAGGATTTTGAAAAGTTAACTCTAATTCATTATTCACTTGCTAGCACAAAAAGAAAGAAACTCTAACCTCTCATTCTTGTTCTCTCGTGTGGATTACCTTTGGAGGCTGTACAATTGGACAGCTGTGGTGTTCGAGTAGATTGAAGGAATTAAGATTCTTAGATCCGTCTACAAAATAATCAAGAGATATTATTTTTATCACGATTTCTATCTAAACACAAAGCAGATCATTGTTTGGGAATTGAAAATATTTTATATTCCACTGTGCATGATTAAGTAAATTCTCAACATAAAGACTGCAAATCCAATTTTTTGTTTTAAGAAAATATGTCCTATTATTTCTTTTACGTATACAATGTTTGTGAACCCTAAGAAAAATATTTCCTTGTTGAACAAAGTTATGGTGTTTATAGGGGCACCAAAACTTGTACACACCCGAAAAATTCAAAATGGTGGGTGGGTGGACTTTGCTATTAGGTAGGGCTCATTGAGCCCTACCTAACACCCCCAAAAGGAGGGAGGGGGGCACGTCCCTTGTGAGTCATCTTAAAATTTCCATTAAGAATGATAGAAATTGACAACTATAGCATAATTGAAGTTGAAGCAAATTAATTAATAAACCATGGTTTTTAAACTTGTTTATAAATAAATTTTATTTCTTCATAGTTTTGCAAATCATTTTTTAATCAAATACATCTTTTTCAAATCACTTTTTTGTTATCTTAAATGTACCCTAAACTCTCGCTCCCCTTCTTATGCATACATGCATGCATGTCATATATTTGACATCATGAATCCTTATACCAAATAGAACCCAGGTTAGATAGAACAAGGATAGTGCGGAATAAATTGAAGAAACAATAATCAAAATGCAGAAAAAGATTCAACTGAAATGAAACAATCGAAATACTTGAACAGCAATTTGAAATATTGAAAGTATATTGAAATTATAACGCTGAACGTTACAATAATTTTTGAAATAAGAGAATGATCGGATAACGTATTCTTAAAAAAGAATTATTATCGCTTCGCTAACAAGCTCACAATCTCTCTTGAAAAGGAGAAATAATTGTTATCGCTCAATTAACTCTAAGGAAGATATTAATTGTTATAGACCCAATTAATTCTGCCTAACAATTGAAATGAACCCTTACATTTATAGAAGACTAAAAATGAAAAAGGTACAACAGAATATTGAATAATTGAACAACAGCTGGAAAAGTCTTGATTGAACAGTGATTGAACAGTGCTCTGTCGACTACTTTCCAAAAAGTAGGAATCTTGAACAGTGATTGAATTTTGAAAGTCGTTGATTGAACAGTGACTTGTTTGCAGCTTTTCCGAAAGCTCGCCAACCACTCCACCAACTCCACCGAAAGTTTGAAAAAGAACATTTTGATTTAATAAAGAAAATTCTTTATTAAAATATTTTGAAAGAAGAGAGACTCTTCATCTGAACTTTTGGCAAGTCCATAGCCATAAACGGATTTGAGAATTCTTTACCAGTTACCGTTTGAACTGGAATAGCTACTGACTTCTGAGGCACAGTAGTACCAAAATTTTGAAAACATTAAAAATTTGCAATTTCACCAAAAGCATGATGATAAATTGCAAAATGAAGAACGAACCTGTTAATATTTTCATTGAAATCATTAACAGTTTCAAAGTATTTTTGCCATATATCAATTTTGCAAAATGGAGAACCCCAGTATCTTTGAGAAATGATACAGTTTTCATACCATCTTGAGGCTTGATATTGAAAGGTGAAAAGACGGTGTAATACATGGCAAGTATTACATTTGTAATTTGAAGAGGATTCTTGAGAAAAGAGAATTGCTTCATTATTGACTTTTGAGAGACAATAAGAAGAATTTTGAGAAGATTTTTTGAATTTTGAAGATTTTGGGATCTCCAAAACTGAATCTTGAGGAAATTCGTCCAAACATGAAAATCTATTTGAAAGAGAAAGAGAAAAGGAATTTTGAACTGCCGAAGGGGCAGAATGTTTGCTTTTCTTGAAGTTTTTTGAAGAAGTCATACTAATGAAAATTAGTATCTTTAGTTTGATCACTCTTTTGATCACTTTTTCTCTCTTTTGTGTGAGGAATTCTCTCGTGAGGAAATCTGCAAGAATGTTATCCTTTCCTTGAATATATTGAATTTTGAAATCAAAACACGACAAAATGGCTTGCCATCTTGCAAAGATATGTTTTGAAACAAGATTTTTGACGTCCTTAGGCAAAACTTCTTTGGATGCTTTGTAATCGGTTTTCAAAATAAAGGATTTGTTTATCAAATCATCTTGAAATTTTGAAACACAAAGGACAATTGAAAGGATTTCCTTTTTGATGGTTGAATAGTTATTTTGAGGACCAATCCAAACACCAGAATAGTATCTGACCAGCTGTTCTTGATTTGATCCTTCAGGAATCTGTTTGAGGACTCCACCATACCCTATGTCTGACGCATCAGTTTCAACGATAAGATTGGCACAAGGATCAATAATTGAAAGGCATGGGATGCTCTTAATGGCACTTTTGACCTTTTGGACGGCTAAGGTACACTCAGGGCCCCATGGTTTTGGATTATTTTGAAGTCTTTTGAAGAGTGGGGAACAAAGAATTCTGATATCTTTGACAAAATCAGAAACATAATTCACACACCCAAGGAATCTTTGAAGAGAAGTTTTGTCAAGGATTTGATCTGGAAATTTATCAGTAAAATCCAAACTTCTTGAATTGGTGTAATAGTTCCTTGAAAAATTGTATGTCCAAGAAAACGAATATTTTCTTGACATAAAACAATTTTCTTTGCAGAAACTGCTAAACCATTAATTTTGACAATTTTGAAAAAAGTATGCAAATGTTTGAAATGTTGTTCTAAACTCTCATAATAGAGTAGAACATCATCAATGTAAACAATGAGAAAATTTTGAAAAGGATTAAAAATGTCATTCATAATTTTCTGAAATTCAGAAGGAGCATTTTTAAGTCCAAATGGCATAACATTCCATTCGTATTGACCAAAGGGAACATTGAATGCAGTTTTGTAGTGATCTTCTTCTTTAATTTGAATCTGCCAAAATCCTGACTTCATATCAAATTTTGAAAAGACAACTGCTTTATGAAGACGATTGAGAAGATCTTTCTTTTGAGGCATTGGATATCTTATCCATTGCAAGGCAGTATTAAGAGGCTTGTAATTGATAACAAGTCTGGGCGCACCCCTCTCAATTTCTGCTTGATTGAGAACATAGAACGCCGAACAACTCCAAGGAAACTTACTAGGACGAATGAGTCTTTTAGCAAGTAAATCCTTGATTTCCTTAGTGCAAAACTCAAGGAGTTCTTTGTTCATTTGAATAGGACGAGATTTTGTTGGAATAGCTGATTCATGAAAATCAGCAGAATATGGAAGAGAAACAATATGTTTCTTCCTATCCCAAAAAGCATTAGGAATAGTAGAACATACTTATGTTTCAAATTTTTTGAGAAATAAAGAAATTCTTTCTTTATTAGCTGGATTTTGAAGCTGATCAGAGATCCGCTGAAATTTGATTTCTTCTTTGAGAAAAGAAATGTGTTGTTTTTTGAAATTGATATTGTTGATGATTTGAGAAATTGACGCCTGCTTGAGAGCATTAACGTCCTTGAAAGGAGGATTGGTAAATTTGAAAAACAAATTTTGACCGAAAATATTGGTTTGAAGACCATTTTCGTTAGCTTGAAAAGGGTAAATTTGAATAATGAAAGGTGTACCAAGAACAACTTCTTGATCCAAATCTTTCACCAAGTAGAAAATATTTTTGAAACAAATGTTTGAATTGCAAACATGAGCTTTTGAAAGTTTATATTGAATGTTGAGTTTTTTACCACTAGCACCGAAAAGACGCTCAGTAGTTTTCTCAAAGTATTTTGTAGGTATTAATCCTTCTCTGATGCAGTTTTGATCTGCTCCAGAATCAATTAATACTCTGGTGGTAATTTGAAAAGACTTGTCAACGACAATTGTCATTTGACAGTACCATTTTTGAAGTTGAATTCGATTAATCACATTAATCCTTTCTTCATCAGTTTGAAGAGGACTAAAATCATTAAGTCGATCAGAATTTGAAGATAATTCTTCTTCTGAAGAAGAAGAAGAATCAGAATTATTTTGATTTTGAATATTTGAAGAGGAATTTTTGATAATGGCAACATCAAGTTTAATCTCTTTAACCTGACGTTCCAAAAAGGAAATTTGAGACTTCATTTCCCTCACTTCTGATTTCAAATCAGAGGATGAAGATTTAGAAGTAGATTCTTGATTAAATCTTTTTAGTATTTCTTTCATACTAAACGATTCATGGGTTTTTGAAGAAGAAGGAAGGAGCGAAGAGAACTTCTTCTTTAATTGAGGATTGTCAATCTGCTCAATTATTTCTTGAATAAGTTCTTCTTCTTTTGTAAGAACATTTATGGTTTTGCAACCACAAATACCTTTACCTTCGCAAGGATGAGAAGAGGAGGAGGAATTAGATTCATTATCAGAATCTTCTTGATACTGATAAATTTTTCCTAATTTAGAATCATCATCAGATGATGAATTGAGTAGATTGAGAAGATCATGTTTAACATCTTCATCAATTTGAAGATTATTAATCTTATTCTTCATGGGACACTTGTTTGAGAAATGACCAGTTTGATTGCACTTGAAACAAGTGACTTTGGCTGGATCAAAAGTTTTTTGAAAACGATTTGGTTTTGATTGAAATTTTTGAAAAGAATCCTTTTGAAAAGATTTTTGAATTTGAGGATGATATTTTGAAGAAAATCTTTTGGAATTTTGAAAATTTCGTTTCCTCGGAAATGAAGGAAACTTCTTCTTGTTTTTTGAAGAGGGAGGAAGAATTTTTTCAAAACCATATTGTTCACAGAATGAACCTAACTCATGCTTAGACCCAAAACTTTCAGATTTGAGTTTGGCTTTGAGTTTGATATCATTACAGAGGGCTAGACCTTCCTTATTGACGTAACTAACAAGTTCACCATAAGTCAAGTCGCCATAGGGAATTGAATTGTTATATTGAAGTTTGATTGAATTGCGAACCTTTTCTGCAAAAAGTTTAGGAAGTCCAGATAAAAATCTTTCTTTCCAGAACTCTTGATAGCAGTCGTCGCGAAGCATGACTCTGGTAAGGAAGATATCCTTATACCATCTGAAGTCGTGCAATTTTGGACAAGACAAATTCATCAGAATTTCTGACGATCTATCCTGGAGGAATTCAGGAGATCCAATAAAATGTTTGATAATGGCAAAGACAAGGGTCGTCAATGTATCAGAAACATTCTGACCATCTTCGGTTTTAATGGCATTAATAACCTCAAAACGACTTGCATCGTTAAGGTAGTTAGACCACCATCCCTTTAATTGTCCAGTGAAGCCAGCAATAAGATTATTACAAGCACTCACTTCATCAATCCTTTGACATCTGTAAGCATTGAAGCAAACATACATTTTATTGATAGTTTGAATAATCTGGAATTCCGTCATTCCATCAATATTCCATTCAAAGATTTCATCACCTGAGTATGTCTCAGTGACTTTTCTTCTAAAAGATGATTTTTCTAAAAGTAAATCTGGTTGAGTAGGACGAGAATAGAATGTTGGAAGTTTTGAAGATTGAGATCTCAATTTGTTTACTTGAAACGGAGTTTCTTCAACAAATTGGTTTTCGACATCTGAAATGTCAATTGTGTTGATATTTTTTGAAGATGTGGACATTTTTGAAAATTGAGAGGCAAGCTCTTTAATCACTGCACAATCAGTGTCTAAAGATTTCTTACCAAGATCAGGAGTAAGATTGGTTGGTTTGAAGAGTAACTTTTGATTACTCGAAGAAGATGAAGAAGAGGGAGAATCTCTAATGGCAGAAAACACATTAGAGGGAATTTTGAATTTGGCTTCAGTTTCAGAATTGGCTTCAATTCTGGTTAACTGATTACCGATAGTTTGAAGAACAATATTTGTGTAATTGTTCTGGATTTGAAGATTTCTGACATCAACAGTTTTGGCTGTTGTATTATCAGTCCTATCTTCAGGAATTTGTTTGAAAGGAGAAGCAGTAACAACTGCATTTCCATGAGGAAAAACAATTTCTTCAAGAGGAGGATATTCGGATTTGAAAATCTGATCTGAAGAATTTTTCCAAATTTTTTTCTTTTGAAGATGAAGTTTGAATGGATTTGGATTTCGAAGAAGATTTGGGTTTGGAAGAAGATTTTGAAGACTTCTTTTGTGTTGCCAAAAACTTTGAAATTAATCCATTTGAAAAATGAAATATCTTCTGGTTGAGCGAAGAACTCTTCCCAGTAAGATTCAATTTCTTCTTTTGAAAAAGTTTGACGAAAAAGTTTCCTTAGGTTTTTCACCTTAGGAGACTGATCTTTTTTGAATTCAGATCTTCTATCAATGCTAGAAGAAATGACGTTGAGTTGAGAAGATAAACTTCTTCTGTGATGTTTCTTTCTCAGAAGAGGAATTTCTTCAGAAGGAGGCTGCATGTCAGATGCAGTGGGTGAATCTTGTTCAGATTCAGAATTGAGGTTTTGGGATAACAGATTCAAAGTTGACATCTTTGAGTCTGCTGGATGAAGTTGAGAATCTTGAAGGAAAAACATTTGAATTTTGAAAATTTTGAAAAGATTTTGATGAACAAGATCTTGACATGTTTGAAGAGTTGTTTGATGATTCTCCAAAGATCATCCTAACACTTCCATCAGGAAATGAAAGAATCTGATTAGGAGTATCAGATGAAGGAGGAGGTTCCGGTTTGGAAGCTCTTAGAATATCCCGTTCTAAGCTCCTAGTTTGAAGATTCCATGGAATTCTCTTAGGAATCATGGTGTTAGTATGAAGATCATTCACCTCCATAAGAAGCGATTCGTTTCTTGGAGACGAACGAAGAGCACGAATGTTGAGATTCGTACCCAAGAGTTTGATATACAAAGTATATTACAGAAAATGAATTTGATTCATCCAAACTAAGATTCTTAGTTTGAACATGAAGTTTGAGAGTCTTTAAGATATGTTTGTCAAAAAGACTGACTGTGAAATTTGGATAGCAGTTTGAAAAGATTGGACCAGATTCTAGATTTGATTCTAGAACTGTCAAGAGCGAATGCTCGAAGTTTGAATGTCTTTGATCACGAAGGGTAACCAAGACAGGAATGTCAAGTCCAAGTCTGAACAAGGGCTTGAGGGAAATTTGAACAAGACCAATATGTAAGAATTGGAATTTCTTACGATGTTCTTGTATGGAGTTTTTTGAAAGAAGAGCAAGCTCAGTATTTTGACCCAAAACATGCATGGTTTGTTCATGTGTTTTGATGATGTAATTTTGAGAAAAATCAAATCGACCAATTTCATAGATAGATCCTTTGTCTACCTTAAGAATTGTCCAATTATGCAATAATTGTTCAATTTGATAAATTTGAAGTTCATTTGTATTTTGAAAAGTTTCAGAATCATTTTGAACTGATTCTTCAGTATTTTGAAAATTGTTTGACAAATTATTAGCTCTATTTCTAGAACTACCAGATCCTTTGAACCAACTGGAAAAAGAGGACATTTTTGAACAAGGTAAGCTTGAAAGGTATTACTACCTGCAGATTGTTTGAGAAACAAAGTTAAGCAAAAGGTCGGACTTTTACCTAATCCCTCCACGTGGTCTTACACGGGTCTTACACGATTTAACTGCCCTGCCCCCGAGGTTTCGAACCATCCACTTACAGAACTTAATTTGTAAAACAAACAAGGAACAGATAACAACACTCTCCAAGGATATATATATATATATATATATATATATATATATATATATATATATATAGAGGGATATATCCCATATATCCTCATATATTAGGATATATATAGGATATATTAACCTGGGCTAGAAGGGCTAGAAGAGCCTTTGGATTTAAAATTAGTTTTTTAATCTCTTAATAAAAGAATTAATGCCATCCAGCTGGACGTCCAGCACAGATGAGTGCTGTTGAAGTCAAATGACTTTTCACAAGTTGAAATATATTGCTATCGTATTATAGTAATTATTTCTTGTTACAATGTTTTTATCAACTCATGCGCTTTATTTAATATTGGATTGTTTCATGTAGATTATATAAACTAGACTATTTCTTGTGGACTTCTTTCAATGTTTAATAATAATAATAATAATAATAATAATAATAATCAATTGATAATAATAAATTGAAACAACTAGAAAATTGTCATTCTTTAAAACCTCGTTGATTTATTTGACTTTGTCTCGTAGTTGAGGCCCATTGTGCAAGCTACGAGAAATTGAGGCCATTAATGAATAGATGTTTATGAGGATCACATGTTGTAGCCCAATGTGCACGCTACGAGAAATTATGGTGGTGTCTACTTGTTACAACCCAGTTTTGATTTCACAAGTCAAATAATTATTTTAACAATTCAACATTTATTTTTGACCAATTTAATCCAAGTGGGGACCAATTTAAATGAGTGGATATTTTGAGGATCATTTAAATTTGGTTATGATTAAGTTGGGGGACTTAACTTATTATCATTTATGTTTGGAATCTTATTGGAATGATAGATTAAGGACCTAACATGCAATTTCTACCAAACTTAAAGGTCTTCATATTAGGGGACAAAACAAACCAAACACATACACATTACACTGAGAGAGAGGGCTCGGCAGTGGAAGAAAAAAAACGGAAGGAGGAAAAAAAAAAAGGGAGAAAGAAAAGAGAAGGAAAAAGGGGAATTTTCATTCAACCTTCAATACTTCCTCATCCTCAAGAGGTAAGGCAATACTCATTTATTTGAGATATGGTGTTGATTTTAGGGTTTTTATTTTTGAGTTAAATGTTAGATTTTTGGATGAATTTATGGTTCACTTGAAGATATTGAGCTAAATATTCAAGTTTGGTTGAATGCTTTGTGGTTACATGCTAGAGTTTGTAATAATATAATAGTGGATTAAATTCAAGATTTGGGCAAGATTGAGTTATTGGAGCCTATGTTAAATCATTTCATGCTTAAATACTTAATTTGGTGATGTTTATTTGGAGATTAAATTACCCATGTAATTAAGTTGAAGATTTAGTTCATTACTAGTTTCTTGGAAATGGATTTTGGTTTCAATGAGCATTCCATTGAGATATTGGTTAAATAAAAGATATATTAGTTATAATGAAACTATATTTCACATAAGAGAATGTTGGTTGGATGTAATGTTGGAGGCATATGAAATTTGTGGTTATTGTATAGGATATTATTTCATTTTGGGCATTTGTTAAATATTTGTAATTATTGGAGATGATCCAAGGTTTTAATTTAATTTTCAGGAGGCGACACGGAGATTGACCAGACCTATCAGTCAAATTAGGTTTCAGTCACAATCTCTGTGAGTGGAGAAACTTATTTTTCCTTAAAGTTAAATGTTAATATTTAATGGCATAAATTTTCTATACGATTCATGTTTTCAATTAAGTAGACAAGTTACAGAAATTACTACTTTTCGCAAATACAAGTTTAGAAGCATGATTTTAGACTTCTTCTTTTAAAATTTCAAGTTAATCAAATTATAAATTTAGTACATTATTCTATAAAAGAATTTGTTACATCTAAATTATTATTGTAAAAAAACATCAGAAAGTACCCAGGTGATATTACCCGCTCTGCACTGATGTGAATTCGTTTTCACGGTGTATGACCAGATTATCAGATTATCAGAGGTCTTTGGGACCCACTCTTGTGCACATATAGGCTTTGGGCCGTGTACTAGGGTGCTTTAGCCTTTGGGGCAGTCTATGCGCATATTACACAGATTATCAGCTTATCAGATTTGAATGGTTTTGCCTTGTACATCGAGAGTACTCTGTACTTGAGTAAAGTTGTTCATTGGGTACACTTTGATGTGATTTTTTTCAGTACAGTATGATATATTTATTTATAGAAAAATATTTCAGTTTCTCAGTACAGTTCAACGAATTTTTAGTATTATCAGACAGTTATCCCAATTTATGTCATGGTTTCAGTATTTATAAATTCTCATTTCAGCTAGATGTGTTTTTCAGATAAGTAAAATATTTTCTTATGTTAATCAAAAGTTATAGTTACAAAACAAATAGTGATTTTATAAAGAATTATAAACGAGAAAAGTATGACTAGTTTTCAAACCCTCTACTTATTGAGTTAAAATCTCATATTTTTGTAACATTTTTCCCTACCAGGATACTTTTGAGTTTTGAGAGGAAGTTGGAAAACCTGCCAAAGAGCCAAAGATCATTTAGTTGTATGTTTCTAGTCTTTATAATTCTTTTGATATCCATGTATATATTTAACTCGGTCCATTCTTGAGTTATTGTTTTGTCAAGTACTTAGTTGATTAGAATGATATGTTGATGTATCAAATGTAAGTGGAATGGATGATATGTAGTAAGAACTAGATGGGTAGACATAAGTTCTTTTGATTTTTGATATGATGATGTGAAGGAATATGGGATTTGTTGATTTTGTTACAGGGAGGTTATATCCAATATTTAAAGGGAACTCTGTCAATTTTTTTTTAAAATCGGGGGTATTACGAGAAGATTTATAGAATTTGAAAAATTTTAATAGCCTTGATGGTGGGTCCAGTATCTAGCTGGCATTCATCATCGGTGCACGCCACGTCTCGGGTCCACACAGGGTGATTCGAGGACGGGATCGTGTCACTACTTGTGTGAGACGTATAGGGGGAAAAATTTATGAATAATGGATTTGTTAGCAGTCTCCCCATTCCAGTACCACGTCTACTACATTGTGGGACATAAGTCAAACCAATCCCAATTATTTGCTTTTCCAAAGGGTCCTCTATTTTTCTGTACCTAGACAAACGACACCGACTGAAGTTGACTGAAAGAGCTAGCTATCCGTAAAATTCAATAGATGGAAAACGACTGTTATGCATCATTTCAAGAGTATTAAAGACTTTCTTCAATTGGACTTACATGTGTATATCTTTGAGATTAAATTGTTTTTGGTCAACTTACAATGAAATTTCATGTTGGTCTTCAAACTTTATTCTATTCCAGAGGTGGCTACTAAAGTTTGTTTGTATTATTTATTTATTTATTAGTTCTAATCGATTGCCTGACGTGGTAGGTGACAATTTAACAAGTAACGGTATTCATAAAGGTGGGATCTATGTGCTAATTTAAGGTTGAAATTCTACTTGCCTCAAATAATTCAATTGCGATTTAAGTGCTATTTTTTTTTTTTTCAAAGAATGAAGATCGTGATTCTAATTTTATATGTACTCCAGAAAACATGCACAATAAGTTCTTTTACATGTACCATGTTTATTCCCTACAAGAAGTTGAACTTTCTTATTAATAATAATTCGAACATGACAACAATAGATCTGATTGAAGTTGAAGCAGATTAATTCAAAATGCAGGAGTAAAGTTTTGTTACATAAAACTCAATTGCTTATTATATTTAATATTTAATTAGAGTTAAACGATTTTTCTCAATTAAATATTTATAGTATTTTTTATATTTCTTCTAAAAAAAATTAAAAATAAAATTAAAAAATTCATTTATTCGTGTCCTATATGTGTTTTAAAAGTTAATTCATGTTGGATTGTGTCATGTATTCAAAATACACGGATTAATATCATAATGACATTAACTTAATTAATCTCTTAGTGACAGTGATTAGAGGTAATATTAACTAACTAAAACAATTCAAATTTTCTGGTGACTTTGTGTTGTAATTATTGAGGCCCCACGATAGATATTTATGAAGACCACATCTTCTAGCCCATTATGCACTCTATCTATGAAAAATTAATATTATGGTGAAATCTACTTTGTTGTGGACAGATATCGTCTCCTTCATATATAAATATATGATTGCATGAGGATACACTTGAAAAACTACAACACTCTCTAATTACTATAAATATGATATCAAAAAAAATAATGGAGATTAACAGATTAATCAAAATAGTACTGTTTGTGCTCATGCTTGTACTTTCACTCGTGTGCATGAAATTTGATTCGGTATCTGCTGCTGAAGTTAGGTGTATAGAGAGGGAGAGACGAGCACTTCTCAAGTTTAAGCAAGACCTTGTTGATGTCAATGACTTTTTCTCATCCTGGGGAAATGAAGAGGAATGTTGCAAATGGAACGATGTCTAGTGTAGCAATGGAACTGGTCATGTAGTTTTACTTGATCTTGATGCATCTTGGAAGGTTGGTCGCCTTTATTTGAAGTCTAAGCTCAGCCCCTCACTACTTGAGTTGCAACATTTGAATTATTTGGACCTGAGTAGTGTTGATTTTAGAGGAAGTGAAATACCAAGATTCTTTGGTTCCTTGAAGAAATTAAGGCACTTGAAACTTTCAAGCTCGTTCTTCAGAGGCGAAGTTCCTTGTGAACTTGGGAATCAAACAAATCTGCATACACTTGACCTTGGTGGTTTTAACGATTTGAAAATCAAGAACCTTGAGTGGCTCTCTCATCTTTCTTTGCTATCATATCTTGACTTGAGTTTTGCTAATCTTGCAAATAAAACCAGCTGGTTGCACCACATAACAAAGTTACCTTTTCTTGAGAAACTGTATTTGTCAAGCTGTCAACTTCCCAACCCAGTGCCTTCCATTGATATCTATACATCTAATTATTCTTTATCCTATCTATCTATCGTCTATCTATCTTTCAACAATCTCACTTCCTCTTTCGCATTCTACTGGTTTAACTCTAGTGCAAGTCTTACCAAAATAGACCTCTCCTACAATCAGTTAGAGGGTCCTATCCCTGGTGCCTTTGGGGAACTGATTTTTCTTGAGAGGCTTTATTTGAGTGGCAATACATTCAACGGTGGCATTCCAAAATCTTTGGAGAATATAAGTCATTTACATTTTCTAGATATATCATACAATGAATTAAATGGTCCCCTGCCAGATGACAACAATAAGTTGAATGAATTTCACCTGCAAAGCCTTGGGCTACCTTCAACTCTTGTACATTTAGACTTGTCTTACAATCAATTTAAATGGCTACCCTAAGGTATTGAGAAACTATCCAAGCTCGAAACTTTATTCATGTCTTCAAATTTGTTGGAAGGTACAATCACCAAATGGAACCTCTCAAACTTTGCCAACTTGAAATACTTGGATTTATCTGGTAACTCCTTGGCTTTCAACTTGAGCTCAGAATGGATTCCTCATTTTCAATTGGAAACAATACAGCTTAGCCATTGCAATTTGGGGCCTCATTTTCCAAATTGGATTCAAACTCTGAAAAATCTTACAGTGCTTGATCTCTCTTTCACCATACGTCAGATGCACTACCTAATTGGTTCTGGAATATGTCTTCTTTAAACTACATAGATCTTTCTCATAACAACATTAGGGGTAAAATTCCTAATTTGTCCCCAAACCTGGTTCATTTGAAACTATAGATTTAAGTTACAATAATTTCACAGGTCCAATTCCATTATTTATTTTTCATACTATGGACATAAAACTTTCCAAAAATATGTTTTCAGGATCCATATTTCACTTATGCTCAATTCCTAAGGACTTCATCATCCAAATGCTTGATCTTTCGGATAATCAATTGGCAGGAGAGCTTCCTAATTGTTGGATGAACATAAGTGAATTATTTGTTCTGGATTTGGAAAATAATAAGTTCTCAGGTAAAATTCCCCTCACTTTGGGCACTTTTGATCAGCTCCAGGTATTACACTTGCATGGAAATATTTCATTGGTGAATTGCCTTCAACTTTGAGGAATTGCAAAGAGCTACAAATGCTTGATGTGGGAGGAAATAAGTTAACAGGTAAAATTCCAGCATGGATAGGAACACATTTAAAATGTTTGACAGTTCTTAGCCTTCGATTTAATGAATTTGATGGAATCATGCCTTCAACAATTTGTAGCCTCATCAATATCCATGTCTTGGACCTTTCTGGAAACAATATTTCAGGAAGAATATCACGATGTTTAAACAATTTTATGTCTTTGGTTCAGAAAAATAGTTCAATTGAAGGTGTTGGATCTTTTTATAGTCCTCTTTATAGCAGACCAGATGGATTGTATGCTAAAAATGCTTTTGTTCAATGGAAAGGACAAGATTTAGAATACAAGAGACTAGGACTTTTGAAAGGCATTGATCTTTCTAAAAATAAGTTAGTTGGAACTATTCCTCGAGAGTGTTCCAATTTAAGAGGTTTAATTTTCTTGAACTTATCTAGAAATCATTTGACGGGAAGTATCATTTCAAACATTGGTCAAATGGAGATGCTGGAATGCCTTGACTTGTATGGAAACCAACTTTCAGGGGAGATACCTAACAGCCTAGCAGATCTAAACTTTCTTAGTGTTTTGGACTTGTCATATAATAATTAGATGGGAAAGATTCCTTTAGGCACTCAACTACAAAGCTTCAACTCCTCTGTGTATGCTGGGAATAGCCAACTATGTGGGAAGCCTCTGGCAGAATGTCCTGGAGATATTTTTGACAGTTCTACGACTGATCACGAGAAGGGGACTGTTTTTGAAGAAGATTATGGGTTCATAACGAGTGATTTTTACATCTGCATGACATTTGGTTTTATTATTGGATTCTGGGTAGTTGTTACAACTCTAGTCCTCAAGCATTCATGGAGACATTCCTACTTTCGCTGGTGGAACAACGTTGGAAATTGGATCTACTTTACAACAACAATCTATGTGACAAAATTTAAAAGAAAATTTCTGGCGTGAAGGTAAATATTTAAATTTACTTGATCAATCAGGTCATTAAGTATCCAAATCTTGACTTTGTTTAACATTGAAATCAAGAGCCCCATTTGGGAGACAAGAAAGTGTCAGCTATCATTCAAACAAGTTGTTGGCTAGAGAAGTGCAGGGATTTTGGATGGCATTGTTTCTACTCTAGTTAATATCGTTGTCATATTTTATAAGTATCTGTAAAATAATATCAATTCCCTGGTTCTCAATCTATACAAAACAAGCTTTGTATGCTTATTATTTAAGTAAAAATAAATTTTAATGGCAATCAAGTATACAAATTGATTAATTAGTTTGTTTGGCTATTGTATTCAAGTAAATAACTTGTTTAGTATGAATCTATATGTGACTTAAGCCACTCCTTACATTTATCAGTACAAGGTACTATTAAGTAATTAATAAATTTTATATTCCACTACATGGTGGAAATTATCCTATTGTACTCTAATAAATTAGTGAGAGTTGAATGACGCATTAAGCGAAAATATTAAGTAACAATTCTGAAATCTAAATTTATTCTCCGTCTGCATATATATTTCTGCTTAAATTTGTATGTTTCTTAGACATGGTCTAGTATAACGAATATGTTGAAATTGTGGATTCTTGAAACACTAAAATCGAGCTCGGTCATCTACCTTGTTTTTGTGCGCTCTCTCTTGATTTCAAACACAAAGTCTATAGTAGAGGCAACAATGGTTATATATGGGCTATGTCAAATTCACCAAGTTTGGTTAAGACTATATAATTGGACCAACCAACCAATGTTGGTGATTAGGATGACTTGGTTTTTGGTGGTTTGGGTGGTGGTAATCTGATGTGGAGTTGGTTATTTAAAGTTGAGGTTTAGCTTTTTATGGTAGATTTGTGTGTGGTGTGGGTGGTGATGCGCATGCAGTGATATGGCGATCTGTGGTATTGGAGGTGGGATCACATTCATGTTTTACACTCATTCGACTATTTGGGATACAGAAAAAATTGAACAAAAAAAAATTGAAAATTGTGTTGACATGTTTGTTGCCTAGGATATAATATTCATCAATTTGTGTTTTAGCTTGAATAATTGGACAACAGCAAAACTTGAATTCTATTGACTATTCATGACTTGCTTGATTTCATCTTTATGAGCACATAGCCTTTGTTAAATTACTACTTGTGTAGGGATATGTTTAATACTTGTGGGATAAATTGGATCAACTTGAACTTAGGAATGACTTGATAATCCCTAAACTTAAATCATTAGACATCCTGTCCCAAAAATAGAACCAAATGTGCTCAAAAGGAAAGTTTGGAAGTAAAATGGTTAGAATGTGAATGTTTGATGGGTTGGAGGTCAGTGGTTCGTGATTTTGCACTTCAGTTAAAACAGTTTGGTTAATGGGTAAAACCAAAATCAGTATAAAAATAGAAAAATGTTGAAGGTCTTATTCTACTCTTTAAAGCCTTTTTTTACTTGAGCAAGTAAGCTTGTAAGGGTGTTGAAACCTGGTACCCTAAACTCAACTGAGTTGAGAGCTATCAGTTCAAAGTTCGTTACAGCGGTCAATTAGAAAGCAAGTAGGGGGAGTGAACTTATATATAAGACAATCAAACATCTTTAACTTTTCTTTGTCGCCTTTGTGACTCTGATAATTAAGTTTGAGAGGAACGGGTATAACACCTATCACTCTTGATTTTTCTGCTTGAGCAGATTGTGAAATACAACCCATCAATCCACTACTACCTCCTCCATATACTAGATTGATACATTTCTCTCCCAACTTCTTTCCTAGATCCACTGCTGCTTCTAGATACCCAAAACATTTCCCTACTTTTGATCCACAAAATACACAGATAGTTTTGATCTGTCGAAGTTTTGGTCCTTCCATCTTTGAGAGAATAAGGAAAAACTTATGAGAAAATGATATTTTGGGATGCATGAAACTGTGAAAATCATTAAACTTGAAAAACTTCACTATTTACTGCTCGTCTTTCGAAAAAGTGAAGATTTACTTTTGACAAAATCACCCTACTCACCTTTCGGTGATTTAATATTTTTAACCAGCCTTTATCAAAACTCGTGAAAGGAAACAGAAAAATATTTTATATGTGCATATATATCAAATGATTTACCTTGTATCAATGCTGAATAGCCAAAACATCATTATTTATAACAGCCTGGAAAACATGATCTTTTTCTAATTATATTTTTGAGAGTATAACGCTCTTTATCACTGATGAATTTAGCCCATAAAGATAGTAGTTCACGCTGCACATACCCACTAGGGTGCGTCTCAAGGATCAATCGAATATCATCCAATGACTCCTTACTCAGTCCACCCTTAATGAAATTGATTTTATCATCTCGATTTCTAGAAGAATATTCTACTGATTTGCAACGAGTATCACATGTCCAACGAGCACATTTGTAACAACCGTTAAGCCTTTTTGCTCTTCGTTTCTTTTGCAAAAGTACTTTTTCCTAAACCAGGAATGTGTTTAGGAAATGTCAATAGCAATTCACCAGCTAATCGAACTTTTGCTTCGATCGACCAGCGAACATCTTCTGGGATGCCATGATCCATCAGCAACCTCAATCTTTCGAGCCTAATTCGATAAATTTTTCTCAAATCATTTACCGGAAGATTGGAATAATATTTGCGAATATTTGAAAGTATGATATCCATTTTTTATGGATCTAACCTTCTTCCCAAAAAGATCTATTTAAAGGCATAAAGGAGTTGAGTGGATTCACGTGATATTGATTCCAGCAAGAAAGCATGGAATAAAATAATGAAAAGTGGGACAATAGTTAATGCGTCGTTAACTTTCTCGAAAGGAAGATTTGATGATAAGATTGAGATCATGAGATATTTCCTTGGATATTGTATCTGATTTTTCGGTATACTAAAAGTAATAAAGGTATACTGATTTGAACTATACAGAAATACGTACTGATGAAATGTATATTGTATTGAACCAGAAGTTCATACGTACAAGCGAAATATATATATAGTATGAACCAGAAGCTCATAAATGAAATATTTATTGTATTGAACCAGAAGTTCATACGTACAAGTGAAATATGTATATAATATGAACCAGAAGCTCATAAATGAAATATACATTGTATTGAACCAGAAGTTTAGCGATATTGTATTGAATCAAATATTCATACATAGAAATGAAATAAAACCGTATTGAACCAGAAGTTCTATAATAAACGGTTAGATTATCAAAAGTTTCAAATTATTTTCTATGAGAATAACTTATTTAGAAATTGTTTATCATACAACAATATTTTATGTCAAACAGGGATTAGCTCAAGAAGCTTTATGATTTGTAAAAGTGCGATATGTATACAATCCACCAAAGCGCACTTAGATATATGATTGAGATTATATCCCTAAAAGGATGACAAGTGTTATGGCATTTTAGCCGATTGATATAATATAATATTTGTGGACATTATGGGGAAAACATGCCTAAAGCGTAATTATGCCTGAAGCATAATGACTATCGATTCCAAAAATAAATATATATTGAATGATTAAGATGATCCCTTTGAGGCTAAATACTCATGGTGAGTAAAAGGGACATAATTAAATGTAAGAGACTCAGGTACCTGATGATAGAGCATATAAAGAGATCTCTCTATGTTATATTGAGATGAAATCGATAAATAAGTCGACTGCATACCCTCTTATGAAAATGAGGTTGATGAAATTATAATACTTTCACCAAGTATATAACCCAAATGTAGGGATTATTGTTCAAGGACCTGAAGTCCAAATGCTTAAATGTGTAAAGCCAGTAATTATATGTACAAATGAAAAATATTTCACAGTCGTAAAAGACGACTCGTTGCACGCAAAATTTTTCATTAAACTGGCATGACATATGGTGGATAGACTATAGTCTAAATCACTAGCTTGAGCTCTTTGATATACCAATGAGTGAGATCAAAATGTATGATTCTCATCTCGATACTTTGAGAGTATTCTTTAATGTACCAGTTGATCGCGGTACGTTGAGATTTCAAGTAAAATGATTGTAGATTATATGTCGAAATTGATATATATTTCAATGATTGATTATGCTCCTGCAAATTAGAAATTACAGTTTATAAAGTGCAAGAACATACATGTATAAATCTTTGAAAGATTCAATATGCCCAGATTAGTATCACTATAGGATGATACAAATGACTCCATGATATAATATGTTGAAAGTGAAATTGGAGTGTACTATTTATGACATCTGGGAAATTGATTATTCACTAGAAGTGAATATGAAAATGAATATGTTTAATTATTCACCAGAAGTAAATTCTAGATTTTATTATTCACCAGAAGTGAATTCTAAATTTAATTATTCACCAGAAGTGAAAGATGCAATCGATAAATTAGTACAACATTGCTTAATATAGCATGTTATGACATCATGAGCTATGAAAAATTTATATAAAGTTCATCATAAATTATATGATTGCACCAATATACTTGTGATATTCCATGAAAGGAATAAATACGCGTTGCACTCTTTTTCCCTTAACTGAGGTTTTGTTCCACAGGGTTTTCCTAGCAAGGTTTTTAATGAGGCAACAGTTGAGGAGTATTGATGAAAATTAATGAGAATAATGTATTATTTTTCCCTTCGCTGAGGTTTTGTCCCACAGGGTTTTCCTAGCAAGGTTTTTGAGGCATCATTATAGCTATTAACAAGCTATAATTCAGCAACACATTGTTATACTGGAATGATATCAACAAATGAAGAAAATCATACACATCTTATGAAGAATGTTATGATATCGGTTACACACAAGAAGATTTTCATATATACATATTCCAGACGAAAGATGATATCATTATTCAAAAGGTTCATGAATACTTGATTGCACACTTCAGGAGGAGAATCATGCTGTACTCTTTTTCCTTCATCCAGGTTTTGTCCTACTAGGTTTTAACGAGGCAGCAGCTGTACTCTTTTTCCTTCGTTCAGATTTTGTCCCACTGAGTTTTACTGACAAGGTTTTAACGAGGCAGCATTAAAGTACCGAAGCACTGAAGCACTTCAGAAATTCAAATTTCAGTACATGATTTGAACTACTTATTATTGATGTCATTTTGGATATTATACTCAATGATTAATGATGGCCAACATCAGGGGTAACAGTTGTACTCTTTTTCCTTTGCTCAAGTTTTATCCCACTGGATTTTCTTAACAAGGTTTTAACGAGGCAAACAATTGAGCAAGCGAGTAATATGTCATTCAAGGGGGAGTGTTATAAAATATTATAAATTAGGTATTAATTAGGTATTAGGTAAAATTAGATTTTGAATGAAAATTACTCTTATACCCTTGTAAAATTTACATATTACGATTGTGTCATTATCCACCCTTATAAATAGGGGCCTATATTCATTTGTAACATTTGGAATAGGGTTAATAGCACAAAACGTCCCAACGTTTGACATGTATTGTGCAAAACGTCCCAACGTTTAGATTTTTGACGCTAAACATCCCAACCTTTACAATTTTTTGTAGGAGACATCCTGTCTGTCAATTTTAACCTCATTTCACCGTTAACTTCGAATTGAATAGTAAATGTTTAGGAGCAAGGGCATTTTCGTCCAAATCAAAAGCAGCCCATTCATATTTGGGTAATTGGCACAAAACGTCTCTACGTTTGACACTTATTGTGGAAAAACGTCCCTACGTTTATTTTTTTGGCGAATAACGTCCATACGTTTATTTTTTTGGCGAATAACGTCCCTACCTTTAGATTTTCTTGTTGATTAGTCCCCAAATTTTAATTTTATTTCAATTTAGTCATTCCGTATTTTATTTAAAGGTAATTGTCTTCAAATGTGTATAACTTTTGATCTACAACTCCGAATTGCACTCCGTTTTTTTGCGTTGAACTTCAAATTCAACCATCTTTCTTATGATGTATCATGTGCTCATTTATTAAACATTTCGTTTTGACTTTTGTATAATAGATACTTATTTTGTTATGGCATAATTGATTGACGTAAATTGATTTCTGTAAATTTTATTGAAACAGTGAAATTTTAATTTTAGTGTGTGTTCGCCGGCCAGCGGAATTTATAAATTGGATTTATTTCACTTTTTTATTTTTTTAAGGTAAAATATTTGGTTAAATATTGGTATGTTTAGGCCCTGTTTGAGTCATGTTATAATCTCTAATAACTTTTTGAACAACACACATTCTCTCTCTTCAAATCACTATTTAAAAATTGGAGAAAGAAATTGTGTGTTGTTCAAAAAATTATTAGAGATTATAACATGACTCAAACAGAGCCTAAACATACCAATTTTTAACCAAATATTTTACCTTAAAAAAATAAAAAAGTCAAATAAATCCAATTTATAAATTCTGCTGGCCGCCGAATACACACTAAAATTAAAATTTCACTGTTTCATTAAAATTTACAGAAATCAATTTACGTCAATCAATTATGCCCTAACAAAATAAGTATCTACTATACAAAAGTCAAAACGAAATGTTTAATAAATGAGCACATGATACATCATAAGAAAGATGGTTGAATTTGGAGTTCAACGCAAAAAACGGAATGCAATTCGGAGTTGTAGATCAAAAGTTATACACATTTGAAGACAATTTAAATAAAATACGCAATGACTAAATTGGAATAAAAATTAAAATTTGGGGACTAATCAACAAGAAAATTTAAAAGTAGGGACGTTATTCGCCAAAAAAATAAACGTAGAGACGTTATTCGCCAAAAAATTAAACGTAGGGACGTTTTTTTACAATAAGTGTCAAACGTAGGGACGTTTTGTACCAATTACCCAAATATGAATGAGTTGCTTTTGATTTGGACGAAAATACCCTTGCTCCTGTTAAACATTTACTGTTCAATTCGAAGTTAACGATGAAATGGGGTTAAAATTGACAAAAATGATATCTCCTACAAAAAATTCTAAAGATTGGGATGTTTAACGTCAAAAATCAAAACATTGAAACATTTTGTACAATACATGTCAAACGTTGAGACGTTTTGTGCTATTAATCCTTTGAAATAAGAAGAGAAGAGTTCTCCTCTCAATTCTCTTCATCTCTCTCTATTTATTCTTAAATTTTAATAGTTTCACAACAATTCTCATATTACAACTAATCCTTTGAAGGGTCAAATTTCATTCTCAAACTGGGAATATTTGATTCCGTTTTGTGTGATAAACTTATATTGACAGTATTTTCGTTATCAAACGGTAAAAATGATAGAAACAGATTTCATTGCAAGAAGGTTTATTCATCACAAACTTCGTTTGTTATGCTACAAAATCTACTGCTACTACTACTCTATTCACAAACAATATTCACATAACCACAACAACCGTTAATTTAAGCAACAGATTTCTTAGCCATCTTAGGCTTAGCAGCAGTAGACTTAATACGCTTGGGTTGCCTCTTCTTCGCCTTCTTCGCACCCTCAGCTCTCTTTGGCTTAGCAGCAGCTGGCTCGGACTTCTTTGCGGCTTCCTTTTTGGTGGGTTCAGCCTCAATTAACTTGTACGAAGCCTTGATTTTGAACAGTTTTCCCTTTTCTGCAGAATTCTTCAATTGGAGCCCCAAAATCTTTCTGAAATTTGCTGGCAGCACTGCCTTGTGCTTGTCTTCCATGTACTTAGCAATTGCATATGGACTTGATCCACTCTTCTCATTCAGTGCCACCAAAGCCTCCTTAATCATCTGTAAAATTCATATCCCAGTTTTCACAAGTTTAATCCACTAAAGAAAATGAATAAAATTTTAAAAAATTCCAGAACAGAAAATACAAATTTAAGAAACATTTACAATTAAGTCATACCTCGAAGTAAGGAGGATGCGAGGCATTTTTTGTAAATTTAGCCTTTTTCGCTCTCGAGACCTTTGGTTTCTTCTCTTTGACAGGTTTCTCCGCCGCTGACGGCGGCTGTTCCACGGCAAGATTCTCTACTTCTCCGGTAGCCGACATCACGAAAATTCGTTAAAGGAAACTATCTAGAGAATTCTAGTTATTCGCGTTGAGCGAAAGTGGTGGCATGCATTTTACTATTTATATCACTAGCCAATCCTCGTGAAGTGGTATTCTGCATTCTGATTGGTCATTTTGAACTGGCCGGATCAGGATCATGCGAGATGAGAGATCCGAGATGTACAAGTGGCTCTATTTCTACCGTTGATTGTTTTCAAATTGGATTCCAAGGTGCCATCCTTATCTGCACACAATATGGGGGTGGGTTTCCATTTGAGCCGTGTGTTTTTTGTTGGTTAAATTAAGGACTGAATTTTAATGAATTTATTGATTTTGAATTCGGGATTTTCATGGGACTGAAATTTAGAAATCTATGGGTGTAATGTGGGTTGAAGGAGGTAAAATGGTGGCAATTCGATATATTTTGAGGGCGTTAAAGATAAATATTGTGTATTCATGTCTTTGTTCTAGTAAATTTTTTTGTAAGTTTTGTAACAAGTTTGTTTTACTAAAATATGATGACTCTGATGGTCCCTCAAAAATTACGACTCTGATGATGAACACAATTTTCAATTTATTGAAATTATTAATATTTGGGGGGTGTAGTCCACATTTTGAGGACTTTAATCGACCCGTCCTGAATTATTGGTTAAAGAGATTAATCGCAGGTTATTCCTTCCAGATTCAGGGTGAAGGTGTTGTAAGTCATAACTCTCGCTTGTTACAGGGTGTAAATTCATTTTCAGGATTCGAACCCTACACTCGACTGCGTTGAGCACTTTTTCATCTACATCACATTTGCCACTGAGAGATATGCCTTGGGGCTATTGAAATTAATATTTGATTTTATTGTTTGTGAAGTGAAGGAAAAAATCATGAGAAGGTTTTTTTATGTAGAAAAGAAAAAATAGAGTTTGACCAAATTTTTCATTAATATATAAAAATTTTAAAAATGACTTAAAAGGAGAAAAAATTTTGGACGTTTCTATTCTTACAACTTTTTTATATTTTTATAATTACCCTTAATGTTAATTAATGAATAATTATTTTTAATATTATTTTTTTCATTTTAACAACAATGTCATTAATTTCAATACATTTACAATCTAAACTCTTTACTTTCTCACTAAAAGTCTTTCAAATAAAGTCTCAAACTTTCACTTCTCATTTTTATTTTTGTTGTTTATTTCAAATTATTATTTATTCTCACTAAACACATACAATTATATTAATACAAATATCATAAAGGAAACAGTGAAAAAAATTAGGATACACAAAAAAATCGCGAAACCTCAAACCGAACTTAACTCGTTGGTTTGAGACCGCAAGGACCCATGATTTTTCTCTCTCAAATCGAACCAAATCATTTCAAAATGGTTTGGTTTAGGTTTTGATTTTAAAAAATCACAAAAAAAAGAACCAAACCGCTTTTATTTTTTAATTAAAAATTAATTTTATTAATTTGAATTTATCATTTTTTTCCTCTAAAAAAGTCAAATTTAATTATGAAAATAAAATTCATGTTTATATCTTTTCTCGTTTTCATTGCATTATGATGATCCCAGAAAAAAATGCGCAGAAGTGAACCTTACAGTTTGGGCCATGTATGCGTTGAATGTAAAAAATTGTACTAAGCAAAAAAAATGACCAAGATAATGCAACAATAAGTCGTAATTACAATGAACTGCTGAAAATGAAAATGAACTTAAATTCTTGTCTAGAGTTATTAAATCTTCAAATGATGTGTAGAACATATCGACAATTAACAGTCTGAAAATCATGCTCCCATATTTCAGTGAAGTTATTCACTCATCATAATGCTTTTATTATCAATCCAGTACAAGAGTAACGAAATAAAGAATGAATCAAAGAATGTTAACATATTTTAGCATATACTAACTTCTAATTAACCTTTATATATTAAAAAATACGAATTAATTTGACATCTAAAATAATTATATTGTGCCGATAGTAAACCGTGGATTAAAATCGAACCAAACCCCAAAAAATAGTTTGATTTGGTTTGGTTTGGTTTAAAGAAATCTCAAACCCCTTAAAATAGTTTGGTTTGAAAATATGTCAAAAACCGTCCAAATCGATTCGCGTCACCCTAAAAAAAATCATGTTATGATTTTTCCATGAAACTGAAATCCTCATTCTTAATTAAACAGTAATATATTTTCATCATTAAGGAAGTTGTGATGAATACGAATAGTATATTTTTTGAATTATATTTTTAATAAAGTAATTATTGATTTGCCTAATATTTTATGATATTAAATTACTTCTTAATATATATCACACACGATTTATTTATTAAGCTAACATTTTAAATAATCATCTAATATAAATTCGAAGAACTGGACTAAAATTTTCAATAAAATATTAATATATTAAGAACTGAAGTCAATTTACCATTTACAAGTTCTACTCTAACAATATTAATTATGTCAACTGTTTTCAGAAACAATATTAGTAATAGAAAAAATTACTTTAACTTTCATCATATATAAAAAAAATTACTTTAACATTCATCATATATATAGTCTCAATAAAATGTTTAGTTGAAACTTTTATACATAAACATTACAGTAAAAATAGTTCAGCCGTTTGGATGCCTCATTTTACTCACTACTTGATCATATACTTTCGATACAATAATAATAATAATAATAATAATAATAATAATAATAATAATAATAATGGATCAAGTTAGTTATTGTTTTATTTTTTATTTTTTAACTATGGAAATTGGTTTAGTACAATCTTAATATTTTTTAAGTATTGAAATATAAGGAGCCGTTCTCTTTGTGTTTCGGTTTTCAGTTTTTTTTTTTAAATTTTGTTTTGAGTTTTTTTGTTTTCGGTATTTGTTTTGAGATTGCTGAAATGTGATCTTTGTGTAATTTTGGAAAACTATTTTTCAAAACAAAAAAACTGAAAAAATTCATTTACTTTGAAATTTCAAGAATCATTATTTTGTGATATTTTGTATGTAAAAAATGATTTATTGGTTTAATTACAATAATTTTTAATTTCAATATATCAATCAATGATATATTTTATTCAATATCTTTTGAGTGTGTTTGATATTGTTTAAAAAGAGTTTTTTTGAAATGAATAGTGATTTTTAGGAGAATGGATGATTAAAATTTGGTTGAAAAGTCAAATATTGTGAGCTTGACTTTTAATTGGTGGTCGATATTAAGTACTGTAGTAAAAGAGAAAATTTTAATGAATACCAAACAAGGGTTTTATGTTATCTCAAGTGTCTTGTAACACACACTTGAATGGCAATTTCAAGTTAGGTACACCAATTCAAATAGGAGCTGCCCTTGGAATTATATTGTAAAATTGAAAATATGAACTAAACAAAATATTCATTGAGACTGGAAGTAGAAACTTCCAAAATATTCATTAAGATTGCACTTCATCGCACTAGCAACACGATATGATCTGTTCTGCCTAAATTTGATACAAATTTATTGGTTCATATAAAAGTGGTGAAAAGAATCATCGTAAATGATAGGGAACTAATTGAAATATGACAATTTAACGATTGGCCCCTCAAACACGAACACCCACAAACACGATCATTTAACTCTTAGAAGAAATTACCTTAGACCCTGTAATTAAAAATTCATAATCAAAAACCATGTATAATGCTAAATTATACACAAATCAGGCGCTAATTGAATTTTTAAATAATAATAATAATAAAAAATTTAATTAACCCACTTACCTCACCCCCAACTACCCCTGCCCCCACCACCCACTTACACCATAACCTAACCTAATTCAATTCAATTCAATCAAAAAAAAAACAAAAATCCAACCATTTCCCACAGCGACCCAGATCCCGAAAACCCATAGCCTCCAACACACACCACACTCACCTCAGAAAACTCAACGGCACCCATGCCATCGTTGCTATTTTTCTATGGTAATCTCCTCCGACGACATCCCCTATGGTGTGATGACATACTTCCTTCTATGTAAGCAGTCAGCCTATTGCGTGTGGCTGCCACTGCGATTTTTGCGTCTGCCTACATGCTAACCTACTGTGGTGGTCTCCTCGTCCGCCCTGTTGAGTGACAATCGCGGTCATTTTTGGTGACCATTTATTTGCCATGGTTTTGTTTTGTTGGTGGTGGTGTTGGAGGCAATGACTGGTGGTGAGGTTAAATGCAAAATGTTTGCGTTGTGGTGGTGAAACTTTGATGGTGGGGGTGTGATAATGGACCTATTGTGCTGAACTGGTGGTAGTGGGGTGCAGGCAATCCATGGTGGTGGTGTGGAGTTGAGACCATGACGTTTGATGGTGGTGTGATGTTTGATATTGTCTCAAGTCACGTGTTGATTTATCTCAGGTCACCTGTTAGGACTCAGGTCACACATTTAGTTACCAAGGTCACATGTACAGTTAAAAGTTCATTTCATAGTCACACGTTCATTTGATCTCCTGTTCATTTTCTAAAGTCACACACGTTCATTTCTTCTCCTATTGATTTTCTCTATGTCACATTCATTCACTTCCTTAGGTTACACATTCAGTTCATCAAGTCACATGTAATAATTCGTAGGTCACGTGTAATTGTTCGTGGTGATGGTTATCAGTGTTCATCGGAGATGACAGTGAGCATGGTGGTGGTGCGTCGAAGATTGTGGTGGTGGTCCATCAGAGAACATGGTTATGATGTGATGGTGGTGGTGGTGGTGGTGCGTCGGAGATGGTGACGATGATGGTGGTGGTTGGTCGAAGGTGGTGGTGGTGACGTGTTGGAACCTCGAATAGTGTGTTAGTCGGACTTGGATGCACCAATACTAGGGTTGAGTTTGGAACCACTGCATATATATATATATATATATATATATATATATATATATGTAATATGTAATTAGCACCTGATTATTAAAGAAATGAAAGTTATTTCTTAATTATGAATTGTAAATCTATAAAGGCCTGAAATACGTATTTTTCCCAAACTCTTATGTTGACCTTTTTTTTTTTAAGGGATATACAAAAATCCATTGGACCAACAAAGAAAACATGTGAGATGTATAACACAAAAATCAATCCATTACTCAGACAAGATACCTTCTAAGAATAAAGGGCCTATCAAAATATGGTATTAATTGATCTTTTGGATCTAACTCAGTTCTTAGCCTCCTGGTTACATCATGATCTCATTGAATTTAACTAATCAAAGTTTGTCAAAAACTTCAAGAACACTATTTTAATACTTTTCCATGTCCTTCGTCCTTACTATTCAAACTCTCATATTTTCATTAGCCTAACAATTTTACAATGTTTGGAAAAATTAACTCAGACAAGGTAGCGACAAACAAATATTGAAGTCAACAGTTGGCAAGGAGCTTGATTCCCACAAAAAGGGCAGTCTTGGAAGGCTGGAGGAGACAAGATGGATCAATGACTGGCCACGGAGCTTAAAACAAATACCCAAACAACACTAAAAAAACTCATGAACTCACTGCTCCAACTCAACAGTGTAAAAGATAATCTATCTCAAAACAAAGCAATATATCTCACAACCTTGGACCTGTATTGAAGTGCATGAAAAAAGTATATAGTTCTTGAACAATTGAAAACATAGAAATCAATGTATAGATTAGCCCATTTTCATTGTTAAAATTCTATAGTACATTAATATGTAATTGACTTTCACCCCCATCGAAGTGAAGATTGCTATGCATGCCCATCGATCATATAATTCCATCAGATTAACTTGAATTGAAATAAAAAAATAAAAATGGTAAACAAGCAATAATACAATTCATCATTGATCAGAAATAGCTTGATATACTTAGAAGTTTCAAATGCTATCTGTTTCAAAAATAAGGGCAGCATTAGCTTCACCGTCATTGGATGGTTCATCAATTTGAACTCCCAATCCAATGCATCATCATCAAAATCTGTATGTTTTGCCCAAACATTAAAATTGAAACTCAAGATTAGCCTTTAAATCACAAAATACTGATCTTATGAACATGAGAATAAGTGGGGACCAGTGAAGGTAGCTATTTTTGAATCGTATTTGGCATGGATGGTGATGGCAATGGAGGAAGGTGGGATTAACCGCATGCACTCAGGGTAATTGGTGGCGGCTGTTGGCAGGGGAATTGACTCAACCAAGGTGCTTTTCGATTTTTATATCTTGTTCTAGAAATGGGGTGAAAGTCCAGAATATTGGGAGGGGGAAATTTGTTTAAATTGCAAAAATCGAGGATCAAGCAGGTGACCTCCAAGTCACCTTAGAGTGACCTTCCTAGTTAAGCATTTTCTGTGTTTCAGTCATTTTGCAACAATTTCAATTGAAAACACCCAAAACATGATTTCCGCATTTTGGGTTTCTAGTATAAAGTTTTTTCTATTTTTTCGAAAATGGAGAAGTGAACGCATTTTCAGTGTTTTAGAAAACTGAAAATGACCTGAAAATAAGAAAGAGATGGACCAACAATTTTTTTGGGCAAACCTTCTATCTACTTTCAAAATCAACATTGTAATACTTTTAAGCATATTTTATATATAAGTAGTATGTTTAACTTACAAATTAAGCCTCTGATTCAAGTCATGGCCCACCTCGACATCACCCGAGGTGCCATGACGGAATGTCATCAAAAAATGTTCCTCTAAAATTGTTGTTTCGAGAAAACTTATAAAACATGGAAATAGATGGTGGAATAGTACTTATGAATACATTATAATATATATTTAAAAGTAAAATTTGACGTTCAGTAACACTGTAACAATTATAAATTGGTTTATTTATATTTTTAAGGTAAAATGTGTGGTTGTTGACACGTAAAAAATGCCCAACTTGAAGGCTTGACATGGAAGTCCAAAACATTAGCGCTCATTATCAATAATAAGGCGATGTGGAGGAGTCTAGCAATTGGGCAATTATAGACGATGGGATAATTGCTTTGTAAACTAATACTTTTGACAAAATATAAACTCTTTTCTAAATTACCTTGTGTATGATTATTATGATTTTCTTTATTACTTTTATGATTATTCTTCTTTTCCTTATTACTTTTTCATCGTTCCAAATCTATGTAGAAAAAAGATTTGTAGGGGTCGACACCCAGCAGGAGTTGTCGACCCCTGTTTTTCTCAAAAATGTTTTTTTCAGCCCAGTTTTGACTCCTTAATTATTTAATTTGATATTTATATACATTGCATTGGCAAGGGCTTTACACTTTCACTTAAAACTCCCAAATTGAATATCGTGACAAAAACCACTATCAAAGACAAGGTTTATAAATTGATGAAAGTTAGAATTTATGATTTTGACCAAAAATGTTAAGAACATAAGTTATGTAATTAGTAAAGATTGATGACATTAAGTACAATAAAATATGATGCAATGAGTAAAATGTGCTAAGAATAATATCATCCTTGTTAACCTATTTTTTTATAATAAAAGATGCTAAACTTTTACTCCCACGTGTCAACATGAGATGTGGCTGTCTTTATCACAACCCCAATATTCTGACTATATTTTTTTTATCTAATGAAGGCTACCAGAAGTATAAAATGAACTGAAAATGTAACTATAGGTGGCTATTAGTAGCGTACTTTTATAAACATGGCACATTTGACACATTTGCCAAAAATTCTCTCTAAACTTGTTTAGAACCAATTTAATTGTTGTAAACAATGAGTTTACCATGTTAAACTTGTAGGATCATCATCTTTACTTTGAATTTAACATTTTAATAATAACCGAGCCAAAACAAATTTCAACACTTTATAAGAATAATATTTAAGCATCAAACGGAACTTTAAAATACAAAGCCCATTTATTTACATAAAAATCTACTTATATATATTTCAAAACTAAGACCCAAATAATATTTAACTTTTAAATACTAGAAGAATAGATTTTCATCCCAAAATAACTCTAAGTACAAAATGGCTTAATCATCCATCTCTTTTGGTTACTAATAAGTACTTTTCATTTTAATCATCCATCTCTTTTGGTTACTAATAAGTACTCTTCATTCTCGGGTGAAATTCTCCATAGGGAATCCACATGTACAATAATTAATGTTCCATTACCTATAAGAAAGTCATGAAATAACTGTGAACCGTGAGGTCCAGTGAATAAAACTTGATGCATATAGTAAGAGGTTAATTTCGACATAAAGTGTATTAAGTCATATAAGCATCTATCATTCTCATTATTTTCTTGTCAAACTTTCACATTTTCATGAATGAATATAAATCCTACACTTTACCTCTTAACTTTGACTTCCATCTTTTATTTGAGCATTCGAATAACAAACTTAGTTTGATAACCAACTCAACCAACTCTAAAGATCATATTTAATTCACTCATGATAACAAAGTTCATGGAGAATGATATCATACAAGCATCATTTACTTATTACCATACATTTGCTTCTTTTACTATTTTCTAACTTTTACATCAATTCTCATATAGTACAAGAAATTGATGAGTGTGTTGTACACACTTATTTTGCTTTTAAATCGACAATTTAATTGACAAATTGAGCGAATTTCTAATTATAATTTCTGTTTATCTTGTACAATGAGGTACAATCTCAATTGGAAAGAAAATGGATAAGATTGAAGAGCAATTTGGCTAAAAGAAGAGCAAATTTGATGTCCAAAAACCTAATTGTAAGAAATCAAAAGTTTGAGGGCTTAATTGCAACATTCCAGAAAGATGGAGAGTCACAAGTGCAAATATCTTAGGGTATTTTTGTAATAAAAGTCAAAATTGGAGGACTAAGTTGAAGAAGACCAAAAGATGCATGACTTGACTTGTAAATTGTTAAAAAGAAAAAAGAAAAAAAAAGGTTGGTAAGAAACCAACAGGCAATGCCATGCGGCCGCATGGCTTGTCCATGCATGCGGCCATATAGGCACTTTTGCAGACCAATCCCGTAGATTTTTTTTTTTTTCTTATTTTTCCTTATGGGTGTGTTTGGCTTCAATTTTGGACGTTTTTGGGGACTTTTCTAGTGCTATATTTTGGGAATAAATACTCTCACTTCTCTCTTTCACACAAAACATAATTCCTAATCTAAAACCCTAGCCTCTTTTCTCTCTTTTCTTTTATTCTTCTTTTGTTTTTCTTTCTTTATTTTATCTAGCTTTAGTTTAGTTGTTAGTGTTTGATTTCAAAGTTCTAGTCACCATTGAAGCAAGGAAGCAAGAAGTGAAGTGAAGATTCAAAGTATTGTTGAACGAATTTTGGAGTAAAAATCAAGGGAAGTAATTTATTTCATTATCTTGTATTTCAATCCTTGATTTCTATATTTTGTGATTATTTTTATAAACCTCAACTTTTGCGCAATATTTATACAATGGGCTACTTGTTTTATGTTTGAATGATTGATGTAGCTTAACTTAGTTTAAGTAATTTTAATGTATGCTTATTAATTTTGAGCTTTTTCATGTGTGTTTATCATTGAGATAATTTCATGTTTTTGATTGATCATCAAATATATGTTTTGTGAAGTGTATGATAATCGAAAGATATTGTACATTTTAGACCAAATAACAAATGTTCTAGGTTCTTGTTAAGGATAGAGATATACCTTAAACCCTAGATAATACATTGAGCTATTTCATAAAGAGTTAATGCAATTGATTGGATTTTAATCGACATAAAGATATAATAGGTTAAACTAATTGGTTAGAGTTAATTTCACTCGAGAGAGGTAATTAGCTAAATTTGAAAAATCGGGTCTAACATTGTAAATGAGTAATTTATTAATTTGTATGTGTTGAGAAATTACTTAAGCGAGAGTTAAATGAAATCATGAATCCCAGCTATTTTATCATTCATTTCTGATTTTAATTTAGTTTAAAGTTAATTTCTTTAATTTAGAATTCACAAAAATCCATCTTTTTATTATGTATTTCATTTTTTAAGATTAAATTAATTAGAGTGTAATTGAGTATAAATTCCTCATGGAATCGACAATCTAGATTAAAAAAAAGTCCACTTTATTACTTGTATGCGACCGCGCGCTTTTGGTACACACTTTTAGTGAACAAGTTTTTGGCACCGTTGCTGGAGAATTTTTTACTTTCATTACTATTTTAGTTAATTTTAGTTTTAACAATTTGTTCATAGTTTTATTTTTATTTTATCTTCTATTTTATTACTTTTGGTTAACCACCACAATTCTAATTTTCTTGTTTTTGGTTTTCTTCCTATGCATATATTATTCTAACATTGACAAAACAAGAGAGCAACTACAATGAACGATCTCGACATGGGTAATGAAGACATGCTTGGAGAATATCCAAGTTGTGAAATTTGTTACAAGATGCATTGTAATGAACAATGCTTGTATTCGGGCAATAATTTACTTACGTCGAAACTTATTGGGTTTAGACAATACTTGAAATGCCGAAAATAAGCAATTGACACATCCAATTTTAGTTGCATGCTTTTAGAAGATTGTGTATCGAATGATTGGGATGATGACATACTCTTGTAGGAGATGGTCGTCCACTATTGAATGAAAATGTACTTGCAAAGTATTACAATGAACTTGTCAAGTTGGATGATGATGATATGCCAATGAGAGATGCCATGTATTGGGAAGGATCTCAAAGGTGGGGTATAATCCACTCTTATGAATTAATAAGAAAAACTGTCATTTCCCATAGAGTCAATTTTTGGATCGGTCCTTCAATCTGACGAGATATCAAATATTGAAGATGTGCTCGAAGAGAATGTTAGTCACAAAAGAATCACATGGAGAGGTGGAAATTAATGAGGAAGAGATTAACTTACATTCTCTTAACTTCATTGATTGTCCAATAATGGATTTTGTGATTAAGCCATTTGAGGAAGTGCAAGTCTATATATATGTAAGTCTATATAGTTGAATTTGCATTGGATGGAATAGGCAAGTCCCTTGACATTGGAAGTGGCAAAGTGCAAATATTTCTTTACCTTCCACATTTATTTTCCTCAAGTCGGGTAGTGTGAAATAACTTCAATACATTCTCATTTAATTCTAGCATGCACTCATATCAAACTTTCAAAGTCAAAAACTTGCTTAACACTCATTTTTAGATCATATGATTTATCTTCAAATGTGATTTAATGTTGAGGTGGATGGGCAAATAATATTGGATTTATCAGTTAGAATTGAGATGTTGAATGTGATTTAAAATTTTGGATCATTCACCACTTAATTTATACTATTTTCTTATATTTTCATAGAATGCTCACATGGTGTTCGGTGAAATGCCTCATTGGAGAAATTTGTATTCAATCGATTGGAGGCTTCAACATAAGTTTGGGGAGGATTGTTGTGCTTACAATGAGATTTTCACATGTCCAAGATTACTTATGAGTGCACCCACCACTTCTTGGGATGTCTAGTAACTTCTTTCTTCTTACTTTGATTCTATTTTACACATTGAGGACAATGTGCATTTCAAGTTTGGAGGTGATTTCTTATTGTGTATTGACATGTTACATAGCTTTTCTGACCAGGATTACTTAATATTTAAAATTGTTATTGATTCATAATTTATGACTAGTATGCTACCCGTGTCTATTTTTACAAAATACTTATCCATGCAAGATCCTATTTATCATGAGCACAATAATCATGACTGATTGTTGGTGAAATTTGGGAATTGTTGAAGGGAAAAAGAGGTTAATGGAGTAGAACAACTAGGTTGTGAGCTTGTATTTTAAAAGACGCAGGACTTGACTTGCAAATTGTTAAAAGAAAAAGGAAAAAAAAAAAGTTGGCAAGAAACCAACAAGCCATGCCATGCGGCCGCATAAGCACTTTTGTGGACCAATTCCGTAAATTTGTTTTTGTTTTTCTTATTTTTCCTTAGGGGTGTGGTTGGCTTCGATTTTGGACGTTTTTTGGGGACTTTTTAGGGCTAAATTTTGGGAATAATACTCTCACTTTTCTCTTTCACACAAAATACAATTCTTAATCCAAAACCTTAGCCTCTTTTTTCTCTTTTCTTTTCTTTTCATTTCTTCTTCTTTTGTTTTTCTTTCTTTGTTTTATCTATTTTTAGTTTTTGATTTCAAAGTTCTAGTCACCATTTGAAGTAAGGAAGCAAGAAGTGAGGTGAAGATTCAAAGCATTGTTGAAGGAATTTTAGAGTAAAAATCAAGGGAAGTGATTTATTTCACTTACTTGTATTTTAATCCTTGATTTCTATATTTTGTAATTTATTTTTATAAACCTCAATTTTTGTTCAATATTTATACAATGGGCTAGTTGTTTTATATTGGAATGATTGATGTAGCTTAACTTAGTTTGAGCAATTTTAATGTTCGCTTATTAATTTTGAGCTTATTTCATTTGTATTTGTTACTGATATAATTTCATGTGTTTGATTGATCACCAAATATATGTTTTGTAAAGTGTATGATAATCAAGATATATTGTACATTTTAGACCAAATAACAAATGCTCTAGGTTCTTATTAATACAGATATTCCTTAAACCCTAGATTATTCATTGAACTATTTTCACATAGATATTAAGCAATTGATTGGATTTTAATCGACATAAAGATAAAGTAGGTTAAACCAATTGTTTATAGTTAATTTTTCTCTCGGGAGAGGTAATTAGCTAAACTTGATAAATCGGGTCTAACATTGTAAATGAGCAATTTATTAATATGCATGTGTTGAAAAATTACTTAAGCGAGAGTTAAGTGAAATAATGAATCCCAACTATTTTATCATTCAATTTCCTTATTTCAATTTAGTTTAAAGTTAATTTCTTTAATTTAGAATTCACAAAAATCCAACTTTTTATTGTGTGTTTCATTTGTTAAGATTAAATTAACTAGAGTGTAATTGAGTATACGTTCCTCATGGGATCGACAATCCGAACTTAAAAAGTCCACTTTATTACTTATATGTGACTTGTGCACTGCAGTACACAATTTTAGTGAACAGAAACCATAATCAATTTAACGTATCATTTGCAATTATTTCACAACATTTACTTCCATATAACTACATTCAATTAATCAATTTCATATTTATGACATGAATCTAATGCATGAAGTGATATGCATGAGTGATAATGTTTTTCACTTTCTCATGCTTTTTTTTTCTTTTTTTTTTCTTTGAAAAGTGATATGCACAGCGAGAATATTTTTCACTTTTCTCATACTTTCTTTTCTTTTACTTTGGGCACTTCCCATATTAGGCCGTGCATTACGCGCATCATACGTGTACCTAAGACACAACGTCACCATGCATAAATAGTTGGCGTACTTTTACGCTTCCAAGTATAAAGGACTTTGCCTTCGTTCCTTTGGGCTTGCTAGCATAAAAGAGACACTTAACCCCGAAGGGTGTCTCGTGAGATAATGATCCTCGAAAGGTATCTTGTGAGATACTTATCCCCGAAGGATATCTCATAGCCTGTGACCAATTAAGGAGTCTTTTCCCTAAATGCAACGGCCTAAATAGGGACTTCTTAATTCATTAATTATCATTTCTTGAAAATGCCATTTTTCACTTTTCAATGCTTTAATGATCACAAATGCTTATGATGTCATGATGCACATGAAACATCAATAATCATGTAAATCTTGATTGAAAGGTCATGCACATAGTTATCTCTTCATATATGACTTAACAATTTTCACATAACTATTCATTCAAGCAAAATATAACAATTTTCACATAATCACTATTTTGAGACATCAATATCATACTGTCATTACATAAAAATTCTTCACATAACCATAGCACCAAAGTGATGTGTCTAAGTACACAATTTAAGGAAATCATGTTAATCTCATCTTAAGCTAGTTTTTCTCATATGATAAGATTTATTTATTAAGTCCAATATCATTTAGTGTCAAATTCTCTTTTTAAACATATACAAGGGAACATTTTAACTGAGTAATTCCAACAGCCTTGTAAACTACATTTGGTACTTATTAACATATTTCTAATAATGTGTATTAAACATAGAACCTCACTTAAGCTAATAACAAGTTTTAGATATAAAATCTTACATCACTTGACCGCAAAATCTAGTTTTAAACACTTGCAAGGTGACAATTTTAAATGAAGATTTTCAGCAGATTTTTAAGGCATGTTTAGGCCATCTTAGTACACTTTTAGTCCTGTATATTGAACTGGGAATGTAACTTAAGCTATAATATGTTTTAGACATAACGTCCAACCTCATTTAATCTCAAAGTCTAGCTGTGGACACATATAAAATGATAAATTTAAATGAAGTGTCCCAATAGATTTTTATCATCATGTTTGACTCCCTTTATCACACTTCAATTCATGTGTGGTGAACATAGAGTACAACTTAATCTATTAACCAACTTTAGACATAACATTCCACCATAATTACCTTAAAAACTCCATTAAAACAGCTTCAAACTTCCACTTCTATTACTTCAAAAAAAATTTAGTTTGCTTTATGCGACATTTTTTTGCATCAATTCTTGATCTTAATACCTAAAACTTTAAACACAAAGTTAAACCATAGTATAAACTACTTTCACATAATCAAATGCCATCGACATTACAATTCAATAGCCTCATTAAAAAATCAGATTCATAGCATCAATAACTCCCATGAAAACATGTAACTACCTTCGTTCTAATGTAAAAATCTGCATTTAAAATTCTGCCAAGTTCTGCTTCTAATACATCATAACCTCCATTCGAATTTTTCTCCACTTATAATCATACTAAATATATCTATAGGTTGTTACCATCCTTAGAACATAATTTCCAACATTTAAAACTTCTTCTTTCTTTACTTAAAAAGAATTTTCAGATTCTTAACTCTGCAACATCTCCCTTTAAATCTGAATTTTATTACATATAAGCTTCATACCCAAAGCTTAAATCATGAAATAGAGCAACATAATTCCCAAATCATCATCCCCACTTAAAAATTAGCTTTTAGGTATGAATAAATCTAATTTAAAATGGTAATTTAACCTCTTTCATCATAAATACATCAAGTAGTTCCAAACAGCTTTTGAAATAAGTCATTAGAACACATTTTCTTTACTTCCACCTTTCATCAAACACTTAGGAGACACTTTTGATTTTAGCCTTAAACTTGGAATATAAATCATGTAAAAACCTTCAACACAATATGAGAATTAACACAATTAAAACATAAGCCAAGTTTTACTCACCTCTTGAATCTAAGAAGAAAAACCATACTTGAAAGCTCAAGCTTGAAGCAAGACATCTCCTACTTCTTCCCCTTCCTTTCCTTTCTCTTTTCCTTCTCTTTTTCCTCTTTTTATTCTTCTTTTCCCTTCCAAATTTTCAGCCTAAATTCTTTCCCCTTCACTGCCTCCCAGTTCTCCCTTGTGTTTCCATCGAATGTGTGAGAAAAATGGGTTAAATCATTCCTATAATCAATTGTTTCAATCATCTTCAACTTTACTAATTTCAAACTTAAGTAATCAATCCAAAATCCTAATTTAAACCTTAAACATCAAGAAGGGATTTATTCTTACTTACCTTAAGGAATTGAAGAAGGAAATCAAAGCCCAAGGTTGATGGAAATCTCTCCCTTTTCCTTCTCTCTTTTTTCCTCTTTTCTTCTCCTTCTTCCTCTCGGTTTCTCTCCTCTCTTTTCTATGTGTTTTGGCTGATGAAGAACAAGAAAATGGGAAAAAATGTCTTGCTATATATATATAATAGGTTTGCAAACAGTGTCATGCTTTCAAGTTTGCACAAGTTGGTCCTTATATAATTGTAAACTAAGTCCTCAAAACTTTCTATCATCCAAACCGGACCCTCTAACTTTTGGTAAATAATTACTTAAAACCAAAATAAGTTGATTTTCCAAACATGCCCTTAAGGAAGGAATGATAGGATGACAAGTGTCCATCCTTCCTATTATTTTAATACAAAAATTTTCAGATTTTTCTTTTTAAGGTGCCACATTCGGATCAATATTTGAAGGTCAAAGCGAACTCCATTTAGGTCACTTTTTATAGCGTTGGAAAGTTCATACTTCAACTTTGCAATGAATACACATGCATCAAAAACGGACCATTTTACAACCCGTACCATTCGTCCAAAAATGGTTGCTCAACTTGATTTCCATACTTCGCAAATTTTCTGAATTTCTCAGCATCTTCACCATTTCAAGTATGCAACTTCAACTTGATATTTAAAGCACTTCTCGACCTCAACTGTGCTCAAATTTAATACCAACACGTACATCTCATTATGGACTATAAGGTGGTAGACATAAGATTACCATGTTGTTCGTACCATCCTCTCAAACATGGTTACTAGACCACAACTTTACACTTAGAATTATTTTGAAGATTTTCAGTAATCCAACTACTTCTTACATGCAACGCTCGATTTTTGAAGAACTTCTCGAATTCAAATGTATCCAAATTTGATATCAATGTTTAGATCTCATCACGAGTTATAAAATGGGGTAACTTGTAATGGCTAAAGATAACTATATAATTCACAAAAATGATCACAAAGTTGTGTTCATCATAATGTCAAAAATGTAATTATTAGGAGTTTCTAAAATTTTCATCTTATTCCTCAATTATGAAAATCAATCCGATTGAGTTCAAACATCATATATAACTTTCTTTTATGCCAACTTAGTCTCCAAAATTACAAGTAATGCCAATTTCTTCTATTTTCTTATTAAATCTATATCATCTTGTCACACAAATATATTTTACATCTAGGGTTTTAAGTACTGTTCCTTTATAAAGACTGTACCTTTATTATATTTTCTATGATTCTTGTTCTCTAATTAAATTTAATTAAGATTTCTGCCTCGGCATAATAATGCTTTATGCTTTATATTTCTTTAATTCTGATATCACTTGAATTTGTGGTCAACCAGTCTCGCTACTGCTTCAATCGTCTCCACCACTGCTGGGCACGGTCTTGATTTCGACTTCTCAGGGTATAGCAGTTGCTACTGCACACGATTTTGACTTCACCAAGGATGATTGGCGAACATTCTCAGATCTGGAGAACGAGGATCTTTAAGGTCAAGTTTATTAGTTTAGGCCACAGGCAGTGGTGATGGTGGGGTGGTCCTGTGGTGTGGTGGCGGTGGTGGGTGGGGGTGTGGTGTGGTATGGTGTGGTGTGGTGTGGCGTGGCGGGTGGTGTTGTGGTGGTCTGGTGGATTGTTGTGGTGTTGTGTTGTGCGGTGATGATGGTGGTTGGTGGTGGCGATGTTTTTGTGTTGCAGTGCGGCGATGATATTCAGGTGTTATCGTGGTGGCAGTGGTGGTGAGACGGTGATAGCAGTGAGGTGGTATTTAGACGGTTGTAGTAGTGATTTGTCGATTTTGTGAGATAAAACATTTTATCAGGACCTAATATTTTTATAAAGGGTCTCTATACTGCATCAACGAAAATTATTTTTTACACCACAATTTTAATTTCTTTGTTTATTTATTAAAATAGGCACAAATGCAATGACATAAATATCCTTTTAGTTTTTCTAATCAAATTTCTCTTATTAATGTTAAGTACACCATAATCTCTAATAGTATTTATCCTCTCCATCTCATCTTTTTTATTTTTTTGTCTTTATTTTTTCGAAATTATCTCTATCTTACAAAAACATCTATCAATAAAAATGAATCATATGCAAATTGAAAAAATTAACCGTACTCAACTTTTCCAATAAATTTGGTTTCTCCATGAGCATTTCATTTGGCTTCTCCATATTTAAGTCATTTTTTTTAACTTCATCAAGAAAATAATATTTTACACGTAAAATTCATGGGAATTATTTATCTTTCTTGCAAGAATTTCAATAATAAAAAAATATCGATGTGATATTGGTGAAGGAAGTTTATACCAATTCCTAATTTAATCACTAAAAAAGTAAAATTTCTCCAACAAAATCTTTTTTTTTTTTTTTGATAAACCAACAAAATCTTTTTAACTATAAAAAAATCTTTGTACCCAATCTTATTAATATTATAAAGAAGGATATCAGCCTTTGTTTTTCCTCCTAAAGTTTCCCCACAAAAACCAAATTCAGGCCCCACATCAATTCTTTTTCTGCAATTATTTGCGTCCAGAAGCTTCCTAAGAGCAACACCGGTAGAATTTTGAATTTTGAAGTGATTGACACATGAGATATTTTTTTCTCTCAGATTAGATGCAGCAACCATTTCCTCTCCCCTCAACGTTTTTTGTATTTTGGTTTTTGCACAAGCCCTAACCTTGATGGCTGAAAAAAAAAAAGATTAGCTCAACCCAATATTTTTCACAGCAAAAACCCAAACTTTTGCAATTCTTACACAACCCTCTCATTCCCAAAACGCCTCCAGCCCTCCACGACTCCACCATCCACGAACCAAGTTGCGTTTTTGAGTCGTCTAATGCCGGTGAAGGCTATGCCACAGCACGTCGGAGTCTGGATCGTAGCCAAGAAAAAGGAACCACAATTGTAGGCTCCATATAATGTTTTTCTTAGTGGGAGTTCGTTTTTTTGAATTTTTTAAATTTGCTTTCTGATTTATTGAATCAAGCTAGAAATTTTTAGTTAATCTTTTTCTTGATTTCATTCTCTTAATTTGACCTGCATTTCACAATTTTTAACTTCTTCTAGCTAAAATGCAGATAGATGCCCTCCACTTACCGTTGGCTGCCGTGATTTTTTCTTCAAACGGGAAGTGTATGGGAACAATTGTCAACTACAGATTTGTGAAAGGTTAGTGACTGCTGCCTATTTTTCTTTATTGATTTTGACATTTTTTAGTTATGCTTTATGACTATTAAAATTTGAATGTCAATTTTGTGATTAAGTGATATTGTATTGTCTTGATTTTTGCTTTTTGTGATTGTTGATTTCTTCCCTGACCCCTAATCCCCACTCCCCATATATGATTCTTCGGCTTTTTGAGGTTGAGGAGAACTGAGAATTTCTAAATGTCAGTACTTGAATTATTAGAATATGTGATTTGCGATTTTTGAGCTGAGAAAAAAACTAAGAATGTGATTTGTTCGTAATTTTGAAATGTGATTTAGAATGTTAATTTTGAAATGGGGTTCCTAAACTGAATGTTATTTCAATGTTTATTAACTCAGAATCTATTAGTGGTGTGTAAAATTTGGAGTTCATTAAAAGAGTTGAGAAGTCATTTTGACCAATTTAGTTTTAGAAGTCATTCTGAATATGGTTGTGATGAATTTTATTGTTTGAGAAGTTTAATTTTAGAATTTATTGGAATACAATTCTTTTATTTAATTCTGTTTTTCTATCTGAATCATCTTTTAAATTCTTACACTTTAGTAGCCTACGCATCTTGTTGATTCTAACTCAATTTTATTCATGGAACTGAATCTTCAGGTCCACTCATCAATCATTTTGATTGGATTTGATTGATAAAAATTGCAGAAGATGACAACATCACTGGTCTCGACTCCAGTAGTAATTGGGAATGTTGCTTCAGTCAGTGTCCAGTCAAGTTCCATGAATCTTTGGTCCTGTAAGTTATTTTGTGTTTTAATTATTTTCTTTGTTGTTATTTTGTATTTTAATTTGTCGAGCCCTTCAAGTTCCATGAATCTTTGGTCCTGTAACTGTTTATTCTGTCATTACATGAAGTAAAAGGAAGTTCTGCATATAGGTGACAATGATCAGACCATAGCATGATTGAAGGTGTAGCCTCTTAGCATGTTGACGTTGTCTTTTGTGTGCATTTTGATTCCTCTCAACAGCATAGCAAGTCATGCACTTATTTTTGGCTCACAGTTTTTTGATTCATCAATGCAGGCCTGAACTTCTACTTCAATCAATATTATAACAGGAATTCTCTAATTTCTAAAGACTCCATCTCTAGCCTCAATCTTTTTCATCACAGTTTGATCTCCCTCTCACTGAATTCTCTTCCATAAAAATGCAAATATTTATTAAATAGATAAGATCAATTTCCCTCTAGATTCTCTCATTTTTATTAATTAATGCTACTGCACATGTTAACTCAAAAGAAGTTTATTGACAGGTTTATTTACTGCTAACAATAGTTTGCAGACTGGTTTTGGTAATTAGCAAGCTACATATGAATCAATCAATCACATTTTAAAAGAATGATCTCTTCTTGCTCTTGGTTCTTCTCCTACTCAACTTCATTAAAAATTGAAATATTCCTTCATAATTATTTCTATGGAACTTAATTCAAATGCTTCAAATCAAGAGCCTTTCATATTTTGTTTTAAATGAATGTTATGTCTTTGCAATTTGACTTTATTTTCAATAAATTATGTTGTGCTTAGTGTAATTTAATTTGTAAATTTTTCAAGAGCCTTTCAACATTAATTACTTTAAAATGGGTTCAAGTGGTAGTTATGTCTTCATCTGCAAATTATGTCTTCAATAGATTCAATCCAGTAAGTACAGTTTCTCTTTATACCTCTTTTTTATGTATTTTCACGACTTAATGTTGTTTATGTTGGAATCCTAGACTATCAGAAATGTGATAATTGAACTTAAATTAAATGCTAATTTTTTTTATTTTTTATGGAATTGATTATTTTTTTAATGCTCCGGTCACTTAAGTTAATTATTGGGCTAGAAATATTAACGTTCTTGCTTTTATTTTATTTTTATTTTGTTGTGTTATTTGAGATGATCAAATTGGGGAAATTAAGATTTCATTTTTACATTTCATAGTTTATATCTTTGTGTTAGATTTGGAAGCTTTGCCGAATACTTTGCAAAGGAAGTACTCATTGTTACAAGATTTTTAGATAGAAGTTTACGAGGTATGTGTTTAAGAGTTCAGGAGCATGTCTGGTAAGTGTTTTATACAGTTTAAATTATTAATATATAGAAATGAGTTGTGAATAAGTGGTAGTAAATGTATTTCCTTCGAAATTTGTGGATAAAAAGTGGTTTGAATGTTTAGAAGTAATTTAGAAACACTTCCCAAGCATTGGCTTAGTAATTGAAATACCATAGAGATTATGTTGTTGTTAGTGTTTCTAGATGTGTTTTCAAAACCTCCTATGGTTTTAATTCGTGTCGGATATAGCTCAAAGAAGAATTCAAAATTAACCACTTCAAATGCTCTGCTTTATTATGCCGATTTACTCTATTTAAGTTTCTATTATTTGTTGGTGTGGTCAAATATTTTACTATTAGAACACAAAATATGGGTTGCAATTTATTGGGTTTCTTCACATGGAAATCTATATGTAAAAGTTAACTTTTTGAATTTGAAGTTGTCTACTTTTGTTATACTTAGCTGCATTCTGATTTAGAATCATACATTTTGGATATGTCCAGATAAGACGCTGCAGATTTTGATTTTGACTTTCTAATATAGTTTATCGATGTTCATTTATTGGTTGTTGACTGTTGAGAGAAGTATTTTCTACCCAGTTGTGGGTTATTCCATTGAGGTCACATATTCTGACTTATTTGAACTATCAATATATTTTGTATATTTTTGACACATTCAACTTAAGGTTACTTCCCAATTTTGCCTTTGTCTATTTAATAGGAAATGCTGCTGAATTTTTGTGAGTTCATCATTTCAGATGCATCAATTAAAGGAGAGTCGGCAACTAGAAATGGTTCAATCAGAGAAAATAATGGTCCTGATCTGTTAGCTTCACAATCTATGGGTGATTTTGCACTGTTGATGGGGATCCCATTTCAAAAGAAACAAGAAGCAATGGCGAGCCGATAATGGTTTCAAGTGAATCTTTTCAAACCTTTGGATTGTTAATTACTAATGTGTTATAGGCAGTGCAGACTCCGAATCTTTACACTTGATAAGCCCTGATCATGGCCCATATCAAGAACTCAGCATTTTCTTCTGAGATCAAGGTGATTGGTATTTCAAGAAAATATTGATTTCGAAATTTGAAAAACTTTTATTCATGGGAACAAAATGCTCATTTTTTCTTGGTTAAAACTATAGAATGACTCATAGTCAAAGGCTAACCACACCAGGATGTAGTTGGTTTTCTGTGAATACTATTTTGTAGAGTGAATTGCCTGGACAGCTGGAGGTAGAACACTTGAAAATAGGTGTGCTTGGTTGCTAGTGTAAAATTTCATCATTGTGGCTCAGGTAAATGACTGTTTTGATGAGGCTCAATAACTGCCCTTTTAAATCTGCAGCTCAACATTCTATCAGATTTAATTTATTTTTCAACTTTTCGTAAAAGATGATTTTTCTGAACTAGGAATACTTTCAAGATATAGGATAATTTCCATTGATGACCATGTTGGAATTTGGTGATTAGAAGGGTTTGGTAAGTGATGGACTTGTGAGAAATGTAATTTAAATAAAAGTATTTTTCATCAATTTCCTATTTTCCAGCTCTGCTTCCCTCTTCAGGTCTGTTTCTAAAGGCTGCTTGCTAAAATCTTAAGCAATAATTGGTGCACTATGACAATGTTATGGCTCTAATGGTGCACTATGACAATGTTATGGCTCTAATATTTTCGGTCTGCATGTATTGCTCAGGGTGATACATGAACTAGAAGAAGGATATTCCTACCCATCTAATTTTTGTCCATTTAATTGGCCCCTCTACCTCATTTGGATTGTTGGAATCATCTGCCCCAAATGGCTCCCAGAAATTTCCTGTCCTAGAGATTGTTAGTTTCTGTTAAGCTTTAATTTTTTTTTAAGTTCAAGGCCTCTGGTTTTTTTTTTTTTGGCTTTGTTCAATAGGATGAAGTGATTTACGTCGAAGTGGATGTATATTGATTATGACTTTCTAATATAGTTTATCGATGTTCATATATTGGTTGTTGACTATTGAGAGAAGTATTTTCTACCTAGTTGTGTGTTATTCCGTTGATGTCCCAGATTCTGACTTATTTGAACTATCAATATAATAGTTGATAAAGCAACTAATTTGAAAAAATATTACTATTTTTTTCAGAAATATACAATTATATTATAAAATGTGTTGAAAAATATTTAATTAACCCAAAAATGTTTTAGCCTAAAGAACTGAAGAATATTCCTTATATTTGATATTTTATTGAGTTTTCCATTTGCTAAAAAAAGGAAGAACTTAAGAATATTCCTTATATTGGGTATTTTTATAAGTTTTTCACTTAAATTATTAAAAAAAAGTTTAAGTGACTAATCCAAAGAAGTATTTCAGAATGAATAATTTCATACTTGATTGATATTAATGTGTTACGTTAGAAATGAAAAAAATGGATTAATGTATTATGAAAATAAATAAATAATCGTTGAAGTTTTATTTCCTAATATGTCATTTAAATAAATGAAAATATTTTTTTTAAAAAGAGAAAAATAATTTTAAAAAGAAAAAGAAAAAATCCTATAAAGATCGAGATTTTCTAATTTTAATTAGTTCTATACATATTGCATTTCCTATTTTGATTATTTTTGTCTTTTTTAAAGTTTTGAATTCAATAATATTTTGTATTAAAATATTATTGTGCAATGATTTTATTTAATATAATTGTATAATTAACATATTTTCATAATTTTTTTTATTGAAATTACTATTACAAACATATTTTCGTACATCACACGAGTGGAAAAGCTAGTTATTCACTTAAAGTAAATGATTTTTTTAATACAATGAAAAAGAGATGAATAATTTCAACTATCTCAGGTCTTATTGTAGATTGAATTTGTGAAATAGTTGTGGTGGACTTATTATTTTTTAATTGGGATATTGTCATTAGAAAGTTAACATGGGATTTCAAAAAAAAAGAAAGTCAATGTAGGCAGAAAATGATGATCAGTAAAAATGAGTGAAATTATTAAGAAGCAAATGAGTTGCAAAAAACTGATTTATGAAATGCATTGTCAAATGATAATGAATGAATGAAGAAAGAATCGGTGGGGGAGATGGGTAAAATAAAAAGGGTAATATATAACGAGAAAGGTATATGTTGTGTAATTTATTTTTTCCTTTTTTATTGCAATTGAATTAGGTCATATTTTGTAAATTACTTGTGGCATATTTATCAAAATGTATTTTATTTGTGGTGTTATTATAATGTGGTGTAACATATAAAAATCGTGGTGACAATATATTTACTCTTTTATAAATGTGAGTTAAAAAAATTGTGACATAATTATTGATAAGTTGTGATTAGAAATAAAATAATTGTGACATAATAATTCGATAATTATGATTTGAAAGATTCATGACCTAATAATTTAATAAGTTGTGATCTAAAAATAAGTAGGGATCGACTAATTTAGCACTTGTGACTTCAATTTTTTTATTGTGACCTAGAAATCAGTTCAATTTGTGACATATTATTTTGATAATTTGTGATTTTGAAATTAATTTGTGACTTAAAATAATTGTTTTGTGACCTAAATTATATAGTGTTGTGACTTTAATACATATAATTAATAAAATATTTTTAATTATTTAGTTAAATTAATTAATCTTAATTACAACATGTGAAATTATAAAAGTTTTATCTTAATTTTAAAATTTACATTTATAATTACCTTATTTATATATTTTTCCTTTATTACAATTTTTTTGAGTTGACGATAGAAATAGAGCGGTCAACTCGGAGACAAACCAATGGGCGAAGACGTGGTTCAGACCAGAACGACCCGAATCCATACCCGTTTTGATCCGTCTTAAACGCAGTCGTCTGTGTATCTTGAATTATGAAACGACATCGTCTAATAGAACCAAAAGATTCCCATTTCCTGCATAAACAGATAGAGAGGCATCTGCTCCTCTCCAACTCGGCGGTTAAATACACGCTCTCTTTCTCTCTCTACAACGAAGAAGAAGAAGAAGAGAGGAGGAGAGAGAGAGAGAGGGACCAAAGTCGGATTCCCTCCCCCAGCCGCCACCTCTCTCTAGTAAAGCTCTGCTTCTCTCATTTTCATAATTTTATCTGATTTCTTGATCTCACTTTCTCACCCTGGCATTTCGAGTTACAATTTTTATTTTTATTTTTTTTCAGAAAAAAAGAAATTAATTCCTAGATCTTGATCTTTAGCATATGTATTGTATTTTACAGTAATTTCTGATCTTTATTGTTTAAGCTTGCCATTTTACTGAATTGGCTATGTACATTTTGTTGCCTTATAATAGATCGTCGAAAAATCTGCACTTAAGGAACATCTAAAGGATAGAGAGGAAGTAGAAAAAAATTCAAGTGTTGTATAATGACTGGGCACCTTTTAATTTTATTGTTAAAATTGCATGTGGTTAGAATTTAATAGTGGATGTGTGTAAGATTAAATGCATATTTTAGGGTTTTGACAGTAGTGTGGGTTCCTGAATTTGTTGTACGAGCTCAAAGATTCACATGGTTTTGAACTTGGGGGCTGAGGCTAGAGATTGAAATTGACAGAATGTTTCATCGTAAAGTCGTGTTTTATTATTGATAGATTTCATATTCACTGTGCATTTGAGTCTAGTACACCAATAGTTTCAATTACATGCAACAAACGCTAGGAACTGTGAGATTTGTGATTTTTCTCTTCTTTGGAAATCAACTGTGAGGCTTTATCTGAATGGTATAGCCTAAAGTAGGTTTTTGAGGATCAAGAAAGGTATGCACCTATTATAGAGCATGGCAAGAACAAGAATCTAAAAGAGTGCCGCATGGGCCACTGTATTGAGGAAATATACGTTTTGTTTTTGTTTTTGTGATGTAGATCTTAAATATGTTCCAATTCCTATTTCAAAGCCGCCAAATGCTACCTGTATTTAACAAATTTATTGATGATAGGACACAATTTATGGGAAGCAGTTTTATCATTTATGTTTGCTGGAAAGAAGCTTAGTATCACCAGCCACACATTCAAATAAATTCATATGACCTTCATTTTCATGTGTCCTTTGGTGTCCCAAGTGAACAAGTGAGAAAGCATTTCCAGGGGCTGGACCAATCAGAAAAATAGGAATTATAGCTAATTTGTTGACCATTATAATGTTGCAAGCAATGTAATCTTTTGTCATGTCAAATGCACATTATATATTGCTAAATGTAAACTATGAGTTCTCATGCTCTTAAGTCTTCCCCAATCGGGATTGTACTGATGTGCTGTCTTGTTTTACCAGTACCATCCATCATCTACTTCTGTCAATGTTAAATGGCTTTCTTTCTGCTGCTTCTTCAACTCCTTTCTAATAATTAAATTATCTTTTCTTGTCTAATTTCTGAAATAGGATATGAAAATGTAGTATTTTGTGTGTCTAGATAATACACATTTGATATGGTCTCCATTCAGGATAGAGATTTTTTTTAATATTAACTGTATAAACAATAAAGCTGTTTTCTTTGTTTTTTTATCCAACTGATACTGTACTGGTATATGCATTGTTTTATTCAAAGAACTATGTACATATATCTGTTCAATTTTTTTTATGAAATGTTTTCACCTGTGCAGGAACATAGCCATACAGAATGGATTTCTAGCTTCAGTTTTATTACTAATGATGGTATGATGTTTCTTTTGATTCTCTCTCTAAATTTCCTTCTAATAAACGTTCACGTGTCTTTTTGCCTGCCTAATATATATATATATATTGGGTCAATAACATAATACATATATAGATATTTTGTTATCAACCCAATCGTTACATGGGAATGCCTCTTTGTGGTGGGGGTAGGAGGGGGTTGTGACTTCAACAAATTATGCTAAATCAATTAGAGTTGGTGGTGTCCATACTTGTTTGAAAATACAAAAGGTGAACGAACAGGGGAGAGATTTATATGAACATGCTTTATTCTGCATTGTTTGTTTAACCTGAGTGTTTATTTTCTCTCACATGCTATATAGACAACAAGTAGCTGGTTCTAATGATGTGCTTTAATTAATGGAAGGACCACAATCACTTGACAATAAAGACCTTTATGGCCATCACGGCAGAGAGGGATGCCGCCATCCGAGAAAGGAACATGGCATTGGAGGAGAGAAAGAGGGCCTTTGCAGAGCGAGATATGGCAATGCTGCAGCGGGATGCAGCAATTGCCGAGCGTAATGCTGCCATACAAGATCGAGATGAAGCAATTGCTGCCCTGCAATTTCGGCAGAGCTCAATGCATGATAACACTGTCCACGATTCACTTGGAAACGAAAATGCAAGTGGATCAAAAAATATTCACTACCAGCAGCAGATGCACATTGCTGAAGCTGCATATATTTCTAGAGGAAGTACAAGAAGTAATGATTTTAATGTTAAAGAAACTTCTCCTGAAACTGCCAAGCGTAGAAAAGTGAGACAACAAAAAGATGGCAAACTAGCAAAATCAGCAAAGCCTCCAAGGGTGGGTAAAAGAGAGGCTGAAAGTTTGAGTAAGCAAGTGAACTCGGATGCATCTAACAGTTGGAGTAATGAGCATGATTTTGATTGTGACGAGGATGATCTTGACAAACAGGTTTCGTGGAAGGACAACTTGGGTTTGAACCAAATTAACTTTGATGAGTCTGCCATGCCAGTACCAGTTTGCACTTGCACTGGTTCACCCCAGCCATGCTATAGGTGGGGGAATGGTGGATGGCAATCTGCCTGCTGCACGACAACAATTTCAATGTATCCATTACCTCAGGTGGCAAATAAACGCTACACCAGAGTTGGTGGTAGAAAGATGAGCGGAAGTGCTTTTGGCAAGCTGCTTAATCGACTTGCTGCTGATGGCTACGATTTTTCAACTCCACTCGATCTTAAAGATCACTGGGCTAAGCATGGGACAAATCGTTACAGTACCCTAAAATAAGCATCTTGGACTGGGAGGGTGGATAATATATTATGCTTCTGAGATTGGAGGGGAAGTATACTGCATATTTGAACAGATTATGATCTATTTTACTTTCACTTAAGATGGGTAAACATTTTCATTTTTATTCTTCATAACCTGCATTTGTTGTACACTGCTCAGATTATTAGATTCTAAATGTGTGTATACGTGGTGGTGCTTAAAATTTGGATATGCTGGAACACTTTATACGCTTAATTTATATTCTATATCTAAGAGCTCGTTTGACGTAGGAGATTTTGGAGAAAATTTGAAATTTTGGGAAATTGTGTAGTTGAAAAGAGGTTAAAAAATGTGAAAGTGGTGAACTCCATGAAAATGTACAGTTGAAAATGATTTTTGAAAATGAGTTTTGAGAGGAAGTTATTCAAAGAGTTCTAGACCAAACAATTATATATATATATATATAGATAGATAATTATGTAACCGTCACATAAACTCGTAAATAGTTTTTTGCTAATTTTTGCTTTCCATTTTAGGAAATTTTTTAATTTTATTAATTTATTTTAATAACTGAATTTGGAGAGTTCGATTAATGTAATATGTATTAAATGATTTATGGATTTTTAAAAAAGGAAAATATATATATAAAAAGTCTTATTATAGATTGTTTTTATTCTTTTGATAGTTATTAATTTATTTTGAAGTCGAAAAATATGTAATATGGGTGTCAAATTCAATACCTCAACGAAAAGTTTAATACAAATTAAAAAATGAGAGCAAATTCTAAATATATCATTCGTAAAATTGTCTCAAATAATAAATGTAAAAGTTGTAATTATACTTTTTTACGTTTTTCAGTCTCCAATCTTTTAAAATTATAATATTTAAACTCTAAAGTGATACATATCATTTCTTACCTAAATTCAATTTGACCTAAATAATTAATTTCAAATTTTTTTTCTTATTAGATTAGAAGAAATAATAGATATTTGATCTTTTTATGTAAATTCAATTATCCTTTTAATTTCTACAATTTAGATTTCGATAAACTCATTGGCTTAATTTGTAAAATATATATTACAGAATTTAACAATTAGTTCATTGAATTCTATAAAAAATAAAGACAGAAGGTGTTAAGTAAACTCATTCTATTTAAAACAGAATATGGTCTACATATTTATTTAACACGAACAAAAATTATTTTTTTTCCTGTAGCAAGACCCTTCGATTAGTCGATGAAAAATAAAAAAGTCACGTTGCATAGGAAACGATTGAATAAAAGTATATTTGATAGATACTATAATTTAAAATAGCTTTAATTGTGTGGTTAGAAGTGAAGGAAAGTGGTATTAAAAAAAAAAAAATAATTGTCAAATTAATCAATTGAGTGGTTGGAAACGAAAGTTGAAAAGTGATTTTCTTTTTAGAATGTGTGGTTAAAAAGTAATATGTATAATTGTGAAAAATGAGTTTTTAAAGAATGTGTAGTTGATAATGAACATCGAAAAAAATTATGTTTGAAGAATTAATTCTATACGAATTAGTGATAAAGTCTTATGTTTTGTGGGTTAAGTCTCCATTTATAAATTGATCGTATAGATGATTTTTTTGTATATAAAATTAATTCTATTTGTAAATTTTGCTCGGAATGTATTTGTTTTTATGTTTTATTTTTTTAACATGTAATGAAATGAAAATTTTTGTTTAATATATTTAAATATCAATTATCATATTAAAATAGTTAATACCAATTCTTATGGTACTATTCGGGAAGTCGATTAATTAATTTTGTGAATGCATATTAGCCTTTATTTCATTTCATGATTTAAAAATTGTAAACATTTCAACTTTTAGAAATCAATTAACCGTAAGCTCGACTCCAATCATCAAATCAAAATTGTAAATTATAGAATATCCAGATCTTACTTCGTCTAATTAGAATAAGAAAATTAGAGAATGAACAATTATCTGTTAAAGAATCGCATTTTTTTTTCTCATTACATATGAATGCACAATTTATGCATGTAAGTTACGTCTTTTATTTTATTTTGTACTAAGAAAACTTATTCTATTCATACAAGGATATTAGACCAAATAAGAAATCTTATAGGAAGAAAGGAAATTATAAATTATCCACAATTTGTGTATACAAGTAATTTTTGTTGTTGTTCATTGTGTTATTTTTGTCAAGGATTATAATTTTATAACTTATTCAATAAATAATTGTCAATTGTATCTCGTGCATCGCACGGGTACTATTACAAGTACATATATAAATAAAAATGACGTGACCAAAATTCGCACATAGTTTTCCGTTGAAACAACTTCTAAATCTGGAATTTTTGTCAAAAAATATTGTATTAAATGCTTTAGCATGTATTATGGTATAGTGCTAAGTAATTCTAGCGAGACATTTTAAATTAACATTTTTAAGTGACATTATAAAATAACGTACATACATTAGGTAGATAAAAAAGTAAGTGGTGAGATGGTTATTTACATCATCCAATGTATGTGGGCTATATCACAATGTCACTTAAAAATGTCAATTTAAAATGTCTCCCTTAATGACATTAGCATCTATGATATTAATGACATCAAGATAATGGATAAACTATTTTTTTTTTTTTTTTTGTGATAAGTAATATTCTTTCGATAATTATTCTATTATTTTGAAGTAAAATAATATGTAATATGAGTGTTAAATTGAAGATTGCAACGAGAAGTTTAATACAAGTTAATAAGTGAGAGCAAATTGTAAATATATTATCCATAAAATTGGTACATTTTATTAAGTACTTCACATATGTTCAAATCATGGATTTTCAGCCAAATTATATGAACAAGGTAAAAACGTTCATCTTATGGAAAATTCGTTAATCAAGAACAATAGAATGATGAATAAGAGAAGCTAACTCGAAAAAAAAAGGATTTTTAACTAGAGAAGATGAAAGGTCGGTGACTGCATAATGTGAATGTGTCTTGATGTTTTAGGGTTAGATTTGGAAGTGCAATAATTCTCAATAGAAATGATAATAAATGGGCAGATTGGATACGTTGGACGTGAGCCTTTTGTTAGTTTGTGTATGGATTTTCTGGTAAGATATGTCTAATAATCATTTTTTTTTTAATATAGAGATATGAGCCTATACATAAGATTTTAATGTTTAACATTTTCATTAAATAATTTTGTAAATTATTTTTTTCTATGGACTGTATAATTATTTAAAATTTTGTATTAAATTATTAATTAATAGGATTATTGACTTATATTGGTAGAATATTTTAGTATTAGTTACTAAAATATTAAGTAAAATACTAAAGTATCCGACAAATATAATTCCCTTTATATCTCGCTTATTTTTATTGATCGGTTAGAATAGTGTAGTATTGAATTTATAATGTAGTAACTAAATTTAAAAGAAAAGTGTCGATACATTCTATTACAAATCAAATTTGTATTTTTAGTGATATCAAATTTATTCACCAATTTACAATTATATTTTGTATGAAACAATATCCGTGTATCGCACGGGTGATGCACCAGTTATATATTAAATCAGAATACTTGTCAAAAAAATTTCCTTCGTAAAACACCTTTCAAAAATGGGTTGATGCATTTATGTTGTTTCTTTATAATTTCTATACTTACCGGAAATGAAATGCTTTAAAACTAATTAAAATTAGTGTAAATTAATGCATTTGAATAATTAAATTAAAACGAATTGGAAAATTAATTTTTGCAATGATTACAAAACCATTGAAAATAAGGATTTTGACTTTTTTCTTTCACTGATCATTATTTATCAAGAATGCGATATTTTAAATTCGACCTCTTAAATTTTAATTAGTATTTGAAAACTCATACATTTTTTAACAAAACAAACGTAAGATTAATTTTAATAATTTTCTAAAGATTATATGGTCTAAAATCCTTGGTATAATTTTTTGACCTTAAACGTTACTCGATTGCCATATCATGTTAATCGCAAGATTTGCAAGTATTATTTTTAACTAATTGACTTTTTAAATAAAAGTAAAATTTAATTGGTCAAATACAAATATTTGCTGGATTAAAATTAAAAGCATGTTTATAATTACTGAGATTATTTTTGAAAGAAATTTAGAGAAAATTTAAATATGAGAGTGATAAGTGTATTTTGGATATGTCAAAACTAGGATATTTCATTGTGGTTTTAGAATAAATTCTACTTAAGTTGTGTTTATTTGTTGTTATTTCAGATTTTATCCAAAAAGAGAGAAAAGGAAGCAATTGCAGGAAATAAATGTCAAGTTAAATACAGTGGGAGAGAAATTGGTCTTAACTTTGAAAAAGTCAAAAGATTGAGCTTAATTGAAGAGAATAAGAAGTTTTGGGTTGATCAAATCAGAAGTTGAGGACGCACCGCGCAAATAAAACTCAGGGACTAACTTGAAAGGTAAAGAAAAGATGGGGATTCACCAAAAAGGTAATACCACGGGATCGCCTCCTTAACCTAGGCGCGATCGTCATGTGTGCGTAAATTTTCAAAAGATTTGAAAATAGCTATTCCAATCGATTGCTGGATTCAAGACCACACGATCGCGTGGGTTTCGACTGGGTCAATCTTGGGCCGTTTTGCGCGGGTTTGACAGAATTTTGGCTTGTGTTTTCCCTAAGTTATACATACAGCATGAGGGGCAACGAGAGGAGAACTTTTGCTGAGCCTCCTAACACAATTTCGTAGTGATTTTAATCAATTAATTGGGAGATTCAAGCAAGGAAAAAGGAGTTGAGATTAGAAGATTAACATGGGAATTCAACTCTTGGTGCAAATTTCTTTTCTTGTTGTTAATTTTATAAATTCCATCAAGAGATATTATTATTTTTAACGTTTTTCTTCTTCATTTATGATATGTAACTAATTTTAATGTTGGGATGAACGATGTAACCTAGTTGATTATTTTAATTCCATATTCCATTGTTTTAATGATTCATTACATGTGTTGATTTATTATTGTATTTAATGCATGAGTTAATAATTCATGATTCAATGTCTTATTTCCATAATCCGAGAGGTGAGTTAATAACATAGATCTAGGTAAAAAATCCGGTAATTGAATGAGATATAGAGAAATACTCTTGTTATTATTGCGGTTGTGTGTGAATTCTTGTGTGATATGCATCTAGATAAGGAATATTCGGACCCTCTGTATAGATACATGATTACCTTATTTAGGTAGGATTGATTTAAACTCGAGAGAGGAATTTCAATTTAAATTAGTGAATTCGACCGAACTCATATTTAGAAAATAAAATATGGAATTGAAGTTAATTTAATTGGTTAGGTGAAATCATAAATTTAATTGGTTAGGTGAAATCATAAATCTCAACTACCCTACAATCATATTTAAAAACAAAAGCAATTTTGAAATCTCGTTTTTGGAAATTTTTAATTATTTAGTTTAATTCTTTAATTTTAGTTTAAACAACCAATCATATTCATTTGTTCAAATAGGGATAAAAATTTACATATTTTGGTACTTAGTAAGCAGTCTCCGAGGGACTACAATCCGGACTTCTAGGTCCACTTTACTACTCTTCATGACCCGTACACTTGCTAGGTCCACTTTACTGATTTAGTTTTTGTTTTATTTTTAATTTTTGTTTAAATTAATTCATGTTAAGAAGAACTAAATCAGTTGATTTGCTTCCTTTTGATACAGAAATCGAACACACGTTTCGAAAAATGTGCAGACAACAGTTGGAAGCAGCCCAACACATAGATTTAGCAATGGAAGATAATAGAATTCAGAATAATCAAGCAAATCAGGATAATTTTGCTAGCTGATGTTATACAGCAGCAGAATCAACCGAATAATGGGAGGTGAGTGTTGAGAGATTATATGACTCCTCCTGTAGTGAACATTGGGACATGCATAGTGCCCCCTACAATCCCAACCAATAATTTTGAGATCAAGACTTCTTTGATCTCTTTGATCCAAAACTCTGCTGTATTTCATGGGCTGCCATCTGAAGATCCACATGCACATCTACGGACCTTCCAAGAATTATGTGACTTGCAGCTCATGAATGGCGTTCCAGGTGATGCTGTAAATTTGAAATTATTTTCATTCTCTTTGGCAGACAAAGCAAAGGCATGGTTCTACACACTGCCTCTTCACACGATTTCAACTTGGGAAGTTATGAGCCGAAGTTTGTTGACAAATTGTTCCCATCTGGCCGGATGTCAAAGCTTAGGCGTGAAATTCTTTCTTTCAGTCAACAGTCAGGGGAAACAATTTTTGAGGCTTGGGAAAGATTCAATGAGCTGATTCGAAAATGTCCTACACATGGAATAGTTTATTGGATCCTGATTCAAACATTCTACAATGGATTGACAAATGACAATAAGAAGCATACAGATTCTGCAACGGGTGGATCAGTGATGGATTTGACATATGAAGAGGCCTCAGAACTATTCGAGAAAATGGCTACAAACAGTTATCAGTGGTACTCCGATCGTACTGCACAGAAGTCTGTTGGTATAGCATGAGTCAATGAAATTACAACTATTAATGCTAAATCGGATGTGTTGACAAAGAAACTCGACGGTATGAATCAACATCCAGCACAAACAACCTTAGTTTGTGATTACTATTTTGAGAATCATGCGTTTTCAGATTGTCCTATGACACATCTAGATCAACCGGATATAGAACATGCTAACTTTGTTGGGAACAATCAAAGGCAACAAGGGGGTGTTTACTCTCAAACATACAATCCTGAATGGAGAAAGCATCCAAATTTTTCTTAGGTAAATAATCAAAATGTCCAACGCTTTCAACAATAACAGCAGCAACAACAAGTAAAAAAAACCCTCCAATGAAGATTTGATATTACAATTGCTGCAAAGTTATCAAGCTGACATCAAGGAGATAAAAATTCAATTGGGACAGTTAGCAATTGACAGATCAGAAAGACAACAAGGAAAATTACCTAGTGATATTGAAACAAACCCCAGAGAGCACGTACAGGCAATAAAAACCAGGAGTGAGGTTCAGTTTCCAGAAATCAGTGTGAAAAGGACAGCTAAATCAGAAATGTTGACAGAGGCAGTGGAAGAGGAGGAAGATCAAACTGAGAAAGTAAACCAGCCAGAAAAATCAGAAAGTTTAGATGGTCAGGTGAAGAAAACTCCGACACCAGTTAAAGCATATGTACCTCCTATCCTGTATCCACAGAGATTGAGGAAATATAAGCTTGACCAGTAGTTTGCTAAGTTCATCGAGAAGATCAAGCAATTGCACATCAACATTCCTTTTGCAGAAGCTTTGACCCAAATGCCGAGCTATGCAAAATTTATGAAAGAAATCCTCACAAATAAAAGAAGATTGGATGAACATGAGACAGTGATGCTTACTGAAGAATACGGTGCAATAATACAGAAAAAGTTGCCTCCCAAATTGAAAGATCCAGGGAGTTTAACAATCCCTTGCACTATTGGTTCTATTGATTTTGAATCTGCATTATGTGATTTAAGTGCAAGCATTAATTTAATGCCTTTATCTATTTTCAGGAAGCTTGGGATAGGGGAATCAAAACCAACTACAATCTCTTTGCAATTGGCTGATCGTTCGATAAAATACCTTGGGGACTACTTGAAGATGTTTTGATAAGAGTGGGCAAATTCATCTACCCTGTAGATTTTTTTATTCTAGATATGGAGGAAGACAAGATAATCCCACTAATTTTGGGACAACCATTCTTGAGAACAGAAAAAGCATTGATAGATGTCCACGAAGGAACATTGGTGCTTCATGTGGATGAGGGGAAGATAACCTTCAATATTTTTAAATCAATGAAGTATCCTTCATCTTTGGATACTTGTTTCAAGGTTGATCTTGTGCAAAAAGCAGTGCAGGGTGTATATGATGAGGAGCATCCAAGAGATCCACTAGAGGCATGTATTGTTCAATCCGAATCTATAAAATTAGATAAAGAAGAGGTGGCAAGGATGGAAAATGAGTTGGAAGCATCACCCAAGTTCACACTCAGAGGAGGTCGCTATTTTGAGCTATTGGGTGAAAATATATAGAAATCTCTACCATCATGTGAAAATCCTCCCACTTTGGAGTTGAAACCTCTACCATCACATCTGCATTATGCATTCTTGGGGGAGTCATCAACGTTGCCAATTATCATTTCGAGCCATTTGACAGCTTTGGAAGAAGAAAGGTTTCCGTGGGTGGTAAAGGAACATAAGACTGCAATTGGATGGACTATTGCAGACATTAAGGGTATTAGTCCAGCAATTTGCATGCATAAGATTTTGATGGAAGATGATTCCAAGCCATCAGTCGAAGGACAACGCAGACTAAATCCTACATTGAAAGAAGTTGTTAGAAAGGAGATTTTGAAACTACTTGATGCTGGTATCTTATATCCAATCTCAGATAGTGCTTGGGTCAGTCCAGTTCATGTAGTGCCAAAGAAGGGGGTATGACAGTGATTGAAAACGAAAATATTGAGCTAATCCCTACGAGGACAATAACAAGATGGAGAGTTTGCATTGATTACAGGAAATTGAATGTTGCAACCAGAAAAGATCATTTCCCTCTACCATTCATCGATCAAATGTTGGAGAAGCTAGCAGGTCACTCACACTATTATTTTCTGGATGGATATTCGGGGTACAATCAGATTGCCATAGCTCTGACTGACCAGGAGAAAGCAACATTTACCTGTCCTTATGGTACCTTTGCTTTCAGAAGAATGCCATTCGGACTATGTAACACCCCAGCTACATTCCAGAGATGCATGATGGCAATATTTTCAGATATTGTGGAATGCTTTATTGAGGTCTTTATGGATGATTTTTCAGTATTTGGATCTTCATTTGATGAATGTTTACATCACTTATCTCTAGTGCTTAAAAGATGTAGGGAAACGAACTTGGCGCTAAATTGGGAGAAGTGTCATTTTATGGTGCATGAGGGGATTGTTCTAGGTCACAGGATCTTAGAAAAAGGGATTGAAGTGGATAGGGCGAAAATTCAAGAGATTGAAAAATTACCACCACCTAGCTCAGTTAAGGGGGTAAGAAGTTTTTTAGGTCATGCTGGGTTTTACAGAAAATTTATAAAAGATTTTTCTAAAATCACTAAGCCTCTATGTAATTTGTTGGAGAAAGATGTTTTTAATTTTTCTGAAGAGTGATTATCATCTTTTAATACACTCAAAGAAAAATTAACTACTGCATCGATTATCATAGCACCAGACTGGAGTTTTCCTTTTGAGCTCATGTGTGATGTGAGTGACTATGCAGTGGGGGCAGAGAAAGGATAAAATCTTCCATGTGATATATTATGCTAGCAGAACATTGACTGATGCACAGATCAATTATGCCACAACTGAGAAAGAGCTGCTAGACTGTATTTGCCTTAGACAAACTTAGGTCTTATCTCATTGGACAAAAGGTGGTTGTCTACACTGACCACTCTGCATTGAAGTATTTTTTTGGAAAAAAGGATGCAAATCCTAGACTGATCAGACGGGTTTTATTGCTTCAAGAGTTTGATATTGAAATTAGGGATAAAAAAGGTATAGAAAATCAGATTGCAGACCATTTATCCAGATTTGAGCAAGTAGATCAGGGGACTATTGAGGAAATAAAAGAAGTGTTTCCAGATGAATAGTTGATGCTTTTGGCTCACATGATGCAGGTGGAAAAGGTTAAGGGTCCTTGGTTCGCAGATTATGTAGACTACTTGGTCAGTAATGTTTTGTCACCTGATTTTACATACCAGCAAAAGAAGAAATTTTCCATGATTTGAAATTCTTCTATTGGGAAGACCCATTTTTGTACCGAAGGGGATCAGATCAAATAATCAGACGGTGTATTCCAGATGAGGAAATCATTCCTATTCTTGAGAGGTGCCATTCATCTCCATATGGTGGACACATGGGAGCTACAAAAACAGCAGCGAAGGTATTGCAATGTGGTTTTTATTGGCCTATCGTATTTAAAGATGCTTTTTCTTTCATTAAATCCTGTGACATATGCCAAAGAACTGTAAATATATCATCAAAGCATGAGATGCCCCTTAACAGTGTTTTGGAAGTTGAAGTGTTCGATGTGTGGGGAATTGACTTCATGGGCCCATTCCCGCCTTCATACAACAACAGGTATATACTGGTGGCAGTAGATTATGTATTGAAATGGGTAGAAGCAAAAACATGTCCAACAAATGATGCTCGAATTGTAGTTAACTTTATTAGAAAAAAATATTTTTACTCGGTTTGGAGCACCAAGAGCAATCATAAGTGATGGAGAGACTCATTTTAACAGCAGGTTATTCAAGGAAATATTGGCTAAATATGGGACTCATCATCGTATGGGGGCAGCTTATCATTCACAGACCAATGGTCTAGTGGAAACATCAAACAGACAGTTGAAAAGGATTTTGGAAACAACAGTATAATCATCTCGAAAGGATTGGACTAATAAATTGGATGATGTTTTTTGGGCGTACAGAACATCTTTCAAAACCCCTATTGGGATGTCACCATTCCAGTTGGTGTTTGGAAAATCATGTCACTTGCCTGTTGAGTTTGAACACAAGGCATATTGGGCTTTGAAACAGTTGAATCTTGATATGGACTTGGCCAAAGATCAAAGGTTTTTGCAACTCAATGCATTGGATGAGTTTCTCCTAGGAGCTTATGAGAATGCATAAATCTACAAGGATAGGACTAAGAAGTGGCATGATCGACATATTCCCAAGAGAGAGTTTCAGGTGGGTGATCAAGTGCTCTTGTACAACTCCCGCTTGAAGCTATTTCCGGGAAAATTGAGGTCTAGATGGTCAGGACAATTCACAATTGCACAAGTGTTTCCATATGCCACGTTTGAGCTTCATCATCCAACAAAAGGGCATTTTAAAGTCAATGGACAGATAATCAAGCACTACTTTGAGGTGGATTTTGCAAAGGAAAAGTCATACATCATTTCCATTCCAGAGTGACCAACACAAAAATTCAGGCTTAAGACTATAAACGGAGCGCTTATTGGGAGGCAACCCAATTTTCTTCTCTTTTATTTATTATGGTTTCGTTTTCTTTTCCTTTATTCAGTTATTTCATCATTTTATCATAGATTAATACATGACTTGTGCAATTGTTAGTTTTATTTTGCATTAGTGCTTTTTAATATGTTTGTGCACAATTTTCATAGCATAGTAGCCTCATTGTGCATGTTTAGGTATTTTGGGTACATTTTAGATTTTTATATTTTTCTAGTGGTTTAGGCTTTAGTCGTCATTCCCAACTTACGCTCACTAGTTTAACATGGTTAGAGGGTCAGATTCATTGACATGTAGTACGATACACTTTTGAGTCGACCTGGGTTGTCAAAATGAAATTACAAAATTTGGAAAAATAAGCTTCACACAGGTCATTGTCGCGATAGCTGCCTCTACCTAGGCATGATCGCTACGTAGTGCAAAAATTTGAACAATTTTTTTTTTCATAAACCACGCGATCGCTAGTGGTTACACAATGCGATCGCGTGTGATTATTGAGCAGAAGAATCAAGTTAAAAAACCCGGCGCCTGACTCATTCCTCCTATTCAAGCTGCCGGGTTCGTTCCACCCCTCTCGCCAAATTTTCATTCTTTTCACCAAATTAAGTATAGCCATCATCCAAGAGGTGTAAAATCGAAGTCACAACACTTTCAAAACAAAAAATCAAGCTATGCATTTCCATGAAATTGAAAATTTTCTCTTTTATCTGGTTTTTGCCCTATTTTTGTAAAATTCGAGATTTTAATGGATTGGAGAACGGGTTAGGTCAGATTTTGGATTATTTTTGTGTTGTGATGTTGGGTACTCAAATTTGGGATGCTTCCATTTCAATAATGTTGTGATTTATTCATTGAATTTTTGTGCATCCAAAGTGTTCGACATAATGCCCCAATGAGAACTTTGCTTCAATTTGAGAAATCCCCTCGAGCATTCATCTTCATTACATTTTTCTCTTTGGATTTATGCTATAATTTCACATTTTGGCTCATTGCAATGCACAAAAATGCATGTTTGAAATTTTAGCACCATTGCAAGCCATATTGCAACCACTGCAAGGCCACTGCAGCGCCATTGCAAGCTCACGTAACCACTTCGTCCTTTCATTTCACTAGTCATTTGTTCTCCATTTTCCCTCAAATTTTAAAATGATGTTCATGAAGTGAATTAATTTCTTGTGCCTGGAACACTTCTCAAAAATTTGTGTTTTTTGGACTCAATAACCGAGGTTGAGAAGCACCAGTCAATACTCCGTTTTTCACGTCTATTTTGCATTTTTTCACAAGTTTGAGGGTGTTTACAATTGTTCTTGTATTTTTCTACTCAACCATTGATTCTAAAGACAAGTTTCGTTTATTATAGGTACAATTATGCCTCCAAAAGCTACCGCTTCAAAAAAAAGGTAAGGAACGGGCTGGATCCTCTAAGAGGCGAAGAGGAGCTTCGACCATTAATGCAAAAGCAAATTAGGGGGAAGTGGGTAATGTTCAGAGATTTCTTGGAAGCGAGGAATTATAGAGGTATGAAGTATTGCTCAGAGGGAAGAAGATATGGAGCGAAAGGGAGGTAATCTTAGCAGATTTCTCCCATACTGAGCTAGTCCATTTGATAGAGCGAGTAGGATGGCACAAGTTGGCTGGAACTCCTCACAAGCCTTATCCTTTGCCAGTCAAAGAGTTCCTTCCCAATTTCAATCTTGCTATAAAAACAGAAGGTGCACCGCACAGGTTCAGGACTTGGGTTAGGGGTAAATGGATTAGATTTTCACTGACTGTCATTGAAAGGGTATTGGAATTGACGAGAGAGGGAATTGAGCAAGTCCCAACTAATATAGACATCGATCTGATTACCAGCTTCCTTTATGGTCGAGCTAATGTTGAATTAGAAAGGTCGGGCCACTTCGAGCATGGTGAACTAACGAAAAGCATTAGGATTCTGCATATTTTCATGTGCCATAACACAGACCTACCTCGCACAGGACTGAATTCAATGAAGATAGGGCCAGACTGATTCACCATCTGGCCAGGGGACGGAAGTTGGATTTAGGATGACATATTTTTGATTTCATCATCACACTTGCTTCCCAGTTGGACAGGGCCACCGATTATGTTTCCATGTTTAATCAGCGCTATCTGCATGGTAGATGGTGTGGAGCTGCTGCCCCATGAGGAGCCTGCACCACTCGGAGCTATTATCAACTGAAGGACAAGAGAGAGCACGAGGCCTAGGGTGCCTCGAGGACCACCAGCTCCTCTGTTAGCCCCAACAGACCCAGTTGCTCTAGTAGACCCCGCAGCTCCAGAAGAACCAGCGGAACTAGTAGCACCTGTGCATATCCCAGCACCTCCAGGTGATGAGAGACTCCTGTGGCAGATGCAATCCGAGTTGATAGACATTGCAATCCGAATTGACAGACATGGCACGTACATTAAGCATGAGGAGGGAGACTGAGGCAGCTCAGCAGAGGCAGATGGATATTATGGGATAAAAAATCTGTCGTCTTGTACAGGCTGAAATAGCTGGAGAGCAGCGCATTATGCGCCATACTATGACTGAGCTCAGCGATCAGCTAGTACGAGTATCAGCTAGACTTTTCTCCATGGAGAGCAGATTAGAGAGCATAGAGGGCAGGTTAGAGAGGATAGAGCGTCGGTTGGATCAGGACTCAACAGGACCTTCTCAGACACAGCAGTCAGATTTACCGCCTGGAAGTTCTTGACCTTTTTCTTTTTACATTGCTTTTGCTTTTGCTTTTTATCTGTTTTATCGTACATTGAGGGAAATGTAAGTTTCCAAGTTTGGGGGGTAGTTTTTGGTATTGATTTTAGGCTGTTTACTTTTGTTTCTCTTATTGGTCTGTATTAACTGCTATTATGTAACTCTTCAACTATTTTTGATTAATGCAACGTGGCTCGATATTTTGTCTTTTACTTTCGACTCCCTAAAAAAAAAATTTACCGCCTATGATGTAGTTCGGGTAAGACTTTCGGCTTGGGGATAAACTTTGGACATCATGCTTACTTATGCTACTTTTGAGAATTACTTCTTCATGTTCGACTTGTCTTTATATGAGCACATAGCCAGGATTGAATAATTACTCGTGGAAAGATTTCAATATATGTGGAGTAACTTTAAATTTTTCGACCTAGGTTGACTCTATGATTCCTGAACTTAGATCTAGGCATCCCAACCTGTAAAACTTAGAATCTAAACTTGCTCAAGAGTAGTTTGGGGGTGGAAAGAAGTAATGAAGGTAGGCTTGAACTTTTAATGATCTGTAGTTCTTGAAATGTGTCATTTGTTGAAGAGGTCTTGGTAAAAGTTATAAACCATTGCCAGCATAAAAATAGAAAAATGCTAAGGTCTTATTCTGCTCTTCAAATGCCTTTTTGACTTGAGTGATTAAGTCTGAGGGGTCTTTCAAACCTGGTGCCCTAAAGTCATCTGGCTTGAAAGTCATCGACCTAAAACTCGCTATAGGTGTCAATTAGAAAGAAAGTACGGAGAGTGGACTTACACATAAGACAATAAAACATCTTTAACTTTTCTATTTAAGCCTTTATGATTCGAGTAATTAAATCCGAGGGGTCTTTCAAACCTGGTGCCCTAAAGTCGTCTGGTTTGGGAAACTTGCTACATGGCTCATATAGAAAGCAAGTATGAGAAGTTCTGCATAAATATGGTAAAAGACGTGGATATAAAAGAAAAAGTCGTCCATTAAAAAAAAAATTAATTACATGGTATAAGCTTGTTGATTGAGACTTTGATACAAAAGGCATGGATTAGAGAACCACTTACCATTGATTGTTTGGACAGATTTAACTAATTCTGACTACTTGGTGTGGAAAAATGCAAATCTTTTATGTCTAGAAACCACAGGAATAGAAGGAACCTTGGATTAGGGAGAAAAGCACTGAGGAAGTGATCATACCCGAGAGATGCAAGAAATTGATAGAGTAGCATTGTCTAACCACTTGGGATCTGGGCTCTTGTAATTTTAGCCACACTGTGTTAAGTGGATCTTGATATGAGTACGTTTAATTTTGACTATTCACACACACACACATAATAAGTGGGGCATGAAGCAAGTGAAAAATAATTTTATCATGTTGTCTAATTATTTCTCCCTGGGTGGATGTTTTAGACGAACCTGAGGCATTACGGTACACAAATTGTGATTAAAAATAATAATATTCTATTTAGCTTGTTTGAGGACGAACAATGATTCTAGTTTGGAGGGATCTGATAAGTGTATTTTATACACTTATGGGTATGTCAAAACTAGGATATTTCATTGTGGTTTTAGAATAAATTGTACATAAGTTGTGTTTATTTGTTGTTATTTCAGATTTTATCCAAAAAGAGAGAAAAAGAAGCAATTGCAGGAAATAAAGGTCAAGTTAAATACAGTGGGAGAGAAATTGGTCTTAACTTTGAAGAAGTCAAAAGATTGAGCTTAATTGAAGAGAATAAGAAGTTTTGGGGTCAAATTGATCAAATCAGAAGTTGAGGACGCACTGTGCAAATAAAACTCAGGGACTGACTTGAAAGGCAAAGAAAAGATGGGGATTCGCCAAAAAGGCTATACCACGCGATCATCACCTTAACCTAGGCACGATCTCCACGTGTGCGTAAATTTTCAACATATTTTTAAATAGCTATTCCACGCGATAGTTGGATTCAAGACCACGCGATAGCGGGGGTTTCCAACTGGGCCAATCTTGGGCTGTTTTGCGCTGGTTTGACAGAATTTTGGCTTGTGTTTGCCCTAGGTTATATATACAGCATGAGGGGAAATGAGAGGAGAACTTTTGCTGAGCCTCCTAACACAATTTCGTAGTGATTTTACATCAATTAATTGGGAGATTCAAGCAAGGCCAAAGGAGAGGAGATTAGAAGATTAACACAGAAATTCAACTATTGGTGTAAGATTTCTTTTCTTGTTGTAAATTTTATAAATTCCATCAAGAGATATTATTATTTTTATTGTTTTTGTTCTTCATTTATGATGTGTAACTAATTTTAATGTTGGGATGAACGATGTAACCTAGTTGATTATTTTAATTCTATATTCCTTTGTTTTAATTATTCATTGCATGTGTTGATTTATTATTGTGTTTAATGCATGAGTTAATAATTCATGATTCAATGTGTTATTTCCATAATCCTAGATGTGAGTTAATAATATAGATCTAGGTAATAAATCCGGTAATTGAACGAGAGATAGAGATATACTCTTGTTATTATTACGGCCGTGTGTGGATTCTTGTGTGTTATGCATCTAGATAAGGAATATTCAGACCCTCTGTAGAGATACAAGATTGACTTATTTAGGTAGGATTGATTTAAACTCGAGAGAGGAATTTAAATTTAAATTAGTGAATTCGAATGAACACATATTTAGAAAATAAAACATGGAATTGGAGTTAATTTCATTGGTTAGGTAAAATCGTGAATCCCAACTACCCTACAATCATATTTAAAAACAAAAGCAATTTTGAAATCTCGTTTCTACAAATTTTTAATTCTTTAGTTTAATTCTTTAATTTTAGTTTAAACAACCAATCATATTCATTTGTTCAAATAGGGATAAGAATTTACATATTTCGGTACTTAGTAAGCAGTCTTTGAGGGACGAAAATTCAAACTTCTAGGTCCACTTTACTACTCTTCACGACCCGTACAATTGCGGGGATATCTTGCATAGCGAGATATTCGTGAACAGAGAGGCAAATGAAATTTTTTTGAATATCATGGTTAAGATTGAATAATATGTTTTTAATCATTCTTATTTTTAATAGTTGTATAAAAGTTATATGATATATGATTTTAGGTATAATATTTGATCATCAATGTTGCATGTTGTAATAATATCATGATAAATGCTAGATTTACAGTATTATTATTTTCACTACTTGATTTTATGAGTTAAAATATAATTTTGTTGCAAAAATTATGAGAAGTATATTAATATCTTCCATAGAATCAACATTTTATCCATAATATTACATCAAACTTGTTATATCATTAAATAAACTACTAAATTTGCATTTTATTTGATGTTAATAACACATTAAAATCATTGAAATTAACATTCATTTATTATTTAAAGATATAGATTGATTTTAACTATTCAAAGAAGCTATTATAATCCCTCTGTTCCACAAAGATAAGCTCATTTTCTTTTTTTGTTTGTCCCAAATTTTAGGTCACTTTTCTTGTTGAGAGTATATTTGTAACGCCCCAAATTTTTTTAGAATATAATTATTTAATGATTTTATCCTTTATTATATCTTTTAATAATTTTGAAAAGTCGAAGGATTAAATTGTTTTATGTTTTAACGACAAATTTATTTTGTGCCAAATATTTAATTATTGAAAGAGCGATAATTAGTATAACGATATTAGAGTCGTTTTGAAGATCATAATTAATTAGAATATCTATCCAAGAGAAAGTTGATTTGGTTATTAATGCTATCAAAAATCCTAACATTGACGTGGCCGAATCTGATGACAATTGATTGCTGGAAAGGATGATGAACTCGCCTGGGATGACCTGCAAAAAATGCGAGGAGGAAACTCCCCGTCGCCCCTCCGGTGTGAGAATTAGTTTTCTGGAAAAAGATAGAGAGAATATTTAACTGGAAAAACGTAAAGAATTGTGAATGAATATATGTGATCAAAGGAGCTGTATTTATAGGGCTGAAAAAGCCCATAACTTCCTTAATTTAAGGAAGGAGTCCTTTTTGCTATAAACTTACCTTTTACGAGGAGTTCTAATCTTATAAGAATTGTACTTCCTCTTTTTCAGGATGATTCCTTATGGGTTATGCTTTACTCCGAGGGTCCAAGAAGGTGGCCCATTGATAAAGTCCATAAACGGTGAATACCTGGAAGCACAAAGTGGCCGGGTTAGACGGGCATATTAACTGCGGAGGCAAGACCTAACCACGTCGGGCATTTCCGGGCTGTAGTGGTTATGGGGTTGGGCATACACCCCGATCTGAAAACCTATAGTCCATAAGCTAGCGGGTTAAGATTCCCGAGCCCGGGATACGAGTCCGATCACTTACCGAGATGGGCCGGCCTGGTACTTTCCTTTCGTAGGCCCATCCTGACACCGAAAAATAGCTCGATCATTGGCCCCCGTGCATCAGGGATCGGCGGTCGATGCCTGAATGCAATTAACTATTGACAGTTGTCACTTTTATTAATGACGTATTTTCCCAACTGATTTATCCTTTGTTTTACGCGTCATCATTAATTTCACGCTTCTGGATTGCTGTCACGTGTCAAAAGTGAGTGGCGGGATTTCAAAAAATTTCCCGCCTTTTTCCTCTTATATATATGTGGTCCCTATGTTCTCATTCTTTTCACTTTGCAAATTTAGTGAAAACCAAACAACTCCTCGAGCGTCTAACACGAACTAAAATTTCCAAGCACGACCTTTAGGTAATCTCGACCTCTTCCGATGTTAATTTTATTCCGTAATTTTCTCATTAGGAAAATGGCCAGGCAAGTGAACATCACGGACCTTAGGGAGGTAGAAAATTTGGACGAGGCCTTAGATGTAGAGCCAATAAGATTTTACCAACCTCCGGGGGGGACGAGTCGAGCGAGGACGAGGAAGTTAATAACCCTGAATATGATGAGAGACCGGGAACTCCCGACCTAGAGCTACCAACATTCAACAGTAGGATGAAGGAACACATGGTAGAGGGAGATATGAGGAAGTTTGGTCTTTCTGATAGGTATACTTCTCGGGTCCCCGAGCATGATGATGTATCATATCATTGTCGGGAAGGGGAGTCCGTAGTATTCCATGACTCGTTAGTTTCCGGCCTCAGGTTCCCCTTACATCATTTTTTTGTAGACTTCCTTTTTACGGCCAGCATCCTTCCCGGGCAGCTGGCTCCAAACGGGTGGAGAATTCTAGCTTACTTCTTTGTTTTATGTAGGAGTCTAGGGATTGAACCTACCGTGAACCTTTGTAAATGCCTTTTAGATTTGAAGTTTTTACCCCGATGTAATTGCTTCGTTTATTTATGCGGGAAGGGAAGGCTCGAGGTGCCTTGGGTCCCTTCTTCCTTAAAGTATTGGAAGGAAAAAAATTTTTACATCAAACCTCGGGAAGGTGAGAATATTTTTTGGCTAACCTTTAGGAAACCAGAAGTAGATAAATTTAATAGAATGGGTAATGTGGGGGAGGACGAGATGGCCGACCTCTTGGCCAATGCCATAAGAATTTGTGACTTCGGACTTCTGGCCGAGGAGGCTTCAGATCTTACCACCAGCGAGATCTTAGGTCAGGTCGGCCTTGACTTGGAGCCCGGTAGGACCCGGCCTTGTAAATTAAGTAATAGTTGATTTCATTTTTTCATTAGAAAACGTTGTCTTCCCCTTCATACTCCTTTTTATCTAAGTATACCTTCCTGTTCTTTGCAGGTATTGCTTTTGATGGAGACAGGCTAAGGAAGGCGGCCGAGGAGAGGGCCCGGGCTGCTGCTGAGAGGAGGAGGGAAGGCGGCATTACCCGAAGACGGCCACAAAAAAGGCCATGCCAGACACAGTCCGGGCCGGGTGAAACTTCTGGGAGGAACGCGGAAGCTCCACTTTGGCGCGAGACCGGCCAAGGTGTTCGCGGTCCTCCTGTCCGGGAAGAGAATACCAGGTCTGATCTTCCTGAAGCTGCAGTAGAGGGTCCTACCCTGGTCAACCTGCGGTCCAAATTGGAGGAGAGTTACCACCCCGGTCTACTGGAGAAATATTCCGATGAAGTCTCGCTAGAGAACGGGGTGGACCATTTTCTGAATGCGGCACTAAAGGTAATTCCAGACGACCTTCTACCTTTTGAGTTACACTTTGCCTTCAATACTCAAATAATACAAGTATTTAACCTGTACAGATGCTTAGCATTGGCCGGGGTCTTCTAACCCAAGGTGTCCGGCGAGGGGAGGCCTCAAGTCAGCTCGTCCATTATGTTCAGTACGAGGCAACCCGTGCTAACAATGCTGAAGAAAAGTTAGCCAGAATGGAAACTGACCTGGCTTTGATGACTCAAGACCGGGACCTTGCTCGCTCTGAAAATGCCAAACTTTCTGAAGATCTTCGCCGGGCAAGGGAAGAGATAGAAGTTGCGAAGGTGGCGGCGGTCGAGGCTTACAAGAAGTCTGAAGAATATGATCTTGCTGTGGGTAACTATGTCTTGGAATCCTATTCTCAAGGCATGAGGCAAGCCCGGGCATGGATCAAGATACATGCGCCCGACCTGGATACCAGCCCGCTCTCTCAGTTTCCATTGGGCACGGAAGATCTTGACCTCACTCCTTTCCTGGAAGACGTTGTGGAGGTCGAATTTGATGAAGAAGAAGCCCAGGCCAGTCACCCCGAGCAATAGTAGGAAAATCTTTTGTACATTTCCCTTGTATAGCCCGAGGTAGACCTCGTGGCCCCCTTTTCTTTTGCAACAAGGTTTTTTTTTTTTTTTTGTTAATGAAGAATATTTCTTTTGTCAAAGATCGTGTTTATTGTTTCGTATTTGATTTATGGATTAATGACAAAGCATGATCTTCCCTTTAATATAAAATAGTTCGAGCTTTTTACTTGTACGAACTAAAATCCATAGGGTAGGTCGATCATAAGGTTCCTAGAATTTATCTTGTTTTGACTCCATATGGTCGGGTAGTGGCCGACCTTATGTTTCCCGTCATAAGAATGGACTTAATCTTTCATATCATCAAGATTTTGAGTTGAATATAACTTGACTAGTGAGACCGGGTTTGCCCGACCCTTTCAGTCAATTGATTAACAAGAATTGCGAAATATATTTTGGAGAGTTCGGGCGGTACCGACCTATTTTTGGGAAATAATTTGTAACGTCTTGCCATGAGACATTATAAATTATTTGATGGAAAATAATTTGTAACGTCTTTCCATGAGACATTGTAAATCATTCGTGGAAGAATAATTTGTAAAGCCTTGCCATGAGACATTGTAAATTATTTGATGGAAAATAATTTGTAACGTCTTGCCATGAGACCTTGTAAATCATTCGTGGAAGAATAATTTGTAAAGCCTTGCCATGAGACATTGTAAATTATTTGATGAAAAATAATTTGTAACGTCTTGCCATGAGACCTTGTAAATCATTCGTGGAAGAATAATTTGTAAAGCCTTGCCATGAGACATTGTAAATTATTTGATGGAAAATAATTTGTAACGTCTTGCCATGAGACCTTGTAAATCATTCATGGAAGAATAATTTGTAAAGCCTTGCCATGAGACATTGTAAATTATTTGATGAAAAATAATTTGTAAAGTCATGTGAATGACCTTGTAAATTACTTCTATATCTGTGATCTTTGTAGTGCTCATTCTTTGGAAGAAGTACTTTTATTAAAGGGGATTGAACGGTGGGCCTCGTTAAAACCTTATCCAGAAAAACCCATTGGGAAAAAAATCTGGACAAGGAAAAAGAGTACCCGTCCCTGACACTGAAAGACAAAATAATGGGTACGCAGGCCCGACCATAATATCCGATGATGGACGTGCAAGTCCGAAAACAAAAATAAAAATGGGCGCGCAGGCCCGACCTTACTAGGACTTGATATCAATAGAAATATGATTACTTGTAGTACGGCTTCAAGTTCTCCACATTCCATGGCCGAGGAAGAGGTTTTGAATCCATCATGCGGAGGCTGTATGAGCCCTTGCCCGCCTTTCGAATGACTTCATAAGGTCCTTCCCAAATAGGCCTAAGTTTACCTGATTGATGACCGGCAGCCTCACTGCGGCGAAGGACAAGATCTCCCATTCTGAATTCCCTTTTCTTTACTCGAATATTGAACCTCTTAGACATGGCCTATTGGTAAGCTGCTATTCTTAATGATGCATTTTTCCTGACTTCCTCTAGAAGATCCAGACTTTCTCTATGTCCTTCGATGTGGTCGGGAGACCCTGTGGCCATAGTACGGAAGCTTGGAATGGTTACTTCTACGGGGACAGAGGCCTCCATCCCGAAGGCAAGCATGAATGGGGTTTCCCCTGTTGCTGTTTTGAACGTGGTTCGGTTGGTCCAAAGTATTTCTGGGAGAAGATCGGGCCAATCTCCCTTGGTACTGTCGAGGCGAGTCTTCAAGTCTTGTAAGATGTGTCTGTTTGTAACTTCAGCTAACCCATTACTTTGCTGGTGCGAAACGGAGGTCAACCTGTGTTCAATCCCCAGATTCTTGCAGAATTGCTTGAAGGCTTGGCACTCAAATTGACGCCCATTATCTGTTATTAATGTCTTGGGAAGACCAAAACGGCAAACTATTGATTTCCACACAAATACTTCCAACTTTTGTACTGTGATCACGGCCAGCGGTTCGGCTTCCACCCACTCAGTGAAATATTCCACTGCAACTGCCAAGAACTTGACTTGACCCCGGGCTATAGGGAAAGGTCCGAGTATGTCGATTCCCCATTGGGCGAAAGGGTATGGGCACAATATTGAGGATAGTTCTTCCACGGGTTGATGTAATCGGGCTGAGAATCTTTGGCACTTGTCCCAGGCTTTTACATAACTAAGAGCGTCTTTCTTCATGTTCGGCCAGTAGTACCCGTATCTTATTAATTTCAGTGCTAGAGCTCTTGCTCCCTGGTGTCCTCTACAAATTTCTTCGTGAACCTCGGCCATAGAAAGAGCTGCTTCTTTTGGAGTTAGGCATCGCAGATAAGGAAGTGTGAAGCTTCGGCGGAACAAGGTATTCTGTAGCAAGGTATACCTCGGGGCCCTTGTTCTGATTTTTCTGGCCTCTACTTTATCATCTGGAAACCTTCCTGATGTAAGATATTCAATTATTGGATCCATCCAACTGGGCTCATGATCTGAAATATCCATGACCTCGGGTTGTTGTACTATACTAGGATCATGAAGAGTTCGTACAAACATGGTTCTCTCCAAGTGGTCTAGATTCGAAGAAGTAAGTCTTGACAAAGCATCTGCTTTGTGATTGGCGGACCTTGAAATTTTGTCCATGCAGCAAGACTTGAACTTCCTTTGCAAGTCTAAGACCATCATCCTATAAGATGACATTTTCTCATCTTTTGCTTCAAAAGGGTCGTTTACTTGTTCTACCAAAAATTGTGAATCACTTAGGATCTTGACGTGCTCGACCCCTAGATATTGTGCTGCTTGAAGTCCAGTGATTACGGCCTCATAACCTGCATCATTATTGGTTGCTGGGAAGTCAAACCGTATTGCACACTGAATTTTCATTGTGCCATCATCTTTCTTTAATATGATTCCGGCCCCCGAGCCCGCAGCATTCGATGCTCCATCTACTTGTAAGGTCCATGTCGCCTCTTCCCTGTTATGACCTGTTGGCCCCCGAGGTCTTGGTGAGAGTTCGATGACGAAGTCGGCCAGGACCTGTGCTTTGATAGAAGGTCGAGGTTTGAACTCGATATCATACTCTCCAAGCTCGATTGACCACTTGAGTAGACGGTCGGATACATCTGGTTTCTATAAGATTTGCTTCAAGGGCTGATTTGTGAGGACGGTTATGGCATGGGCTTGAAAGTATGGTCTTAACTTTCTCGCTCCTGTAACTAAGGAAAGTGCGAGTTGTTCTGCCAATGTATATCGGGTTTCTGCTTCCAACATCATCTTACTGACATAATATATAGGTTTTTGAGTCTTCTCTTCCTCTTTAACCAAAACGGCGCTCACAAAATGATCAGATACTACTAGATATGAGAACAGATTGCCCCCTGGATTCGGCTTTACCAGTATCGGAGGTGTTCCCAAGTATTCTTTCAACTTCTTGAAGGAGACCTCGTACTCCTCATCCCATCTGAAGTCCTTGTTTCCTCGAAGAGTTTTGAAGAAGGGAAAACATTTTTTCGCTGCCCTTGACATAAATCTACCCAATGCTGCTACTCTTCCTGTTAACTTTTGCACTTCCCTGATGTTTCGGGGAGGTTCCATGGATGCTAGGGCTGAAATTTTATCTGGATTAGCTTCGATACCTTTCTGAGTGATCATGAATCCCAAGAACTTTCCCGAGCCTACTCCGAAGGCGCACTTCGCAGGATTTAGTTTCATCCGATGTTTTCTATGTGTACTAAATATGTCCTCAAGGTCAGCAATGTGGTCTTTCTTTGATTTTCCCGTGACATCCGAATCTGATGATATCCCGAGAAGGCGTCTAAGAAACTGTAAAGTTCGAAGCCAGACGTGGAATCCACCAATCTGTCGATTCTGGGAAGGGGATAACTATCTTTCGGACATGCTTTATTCAAATCTGTGAAGTCTATACAAACTCGCCACTTGCCGTTTGGCTTCTTCACCAAGATCACATTGGCTAGCCACTCTGGATACTTCACTTCTTTGATGAATCCTGCTTTCAAGAGTTTATCTACTTCCTCTTTTATTATCTGTCTCCTTTCTGTGGCAAACTGTCTTCTTCGCTGTTTTACGGGTTTCTTGTCGGGCATGACGTTGAGTCTGTGCTCGACGAGCTCTGGATCTATCCCGGGCATATCTTCAGCACTCCAAGCAAAAACATCGATATTCTTCTTTAAACACTGTGAAAACTCTTCCTTCATCGTTTTGGGGAGTTCTTTCCCAATTGTGAAGCTCCTCCCTTCTGAGACATGAACCTCTTCCAACTTTTCTACTGGCGACATTCTTTCTTCGAGAGGAAGTTCTATTGACATCAGATCCGTCTTTCCCTTTCCAATACAACTGATATAGCAACTCCTGGCTACAGATTGACTTCCCTAAATAGTTGCTATGCCTGCGGAAGTTGGGAACTTGATTGTCAGATGATAAGTTGATACTATAGCTCTCAGGTTGTTTAGGAATGGTCTTTCCAAGATGGCATTGTAGGCCATAGGAGTTTTCACGACTTGGAAAGGAGTCATCTTCGTTACACGTTTTTCCTCTGGTCCCAGTGAAGTGGGAAGGTCAATTAGACCTTCGGGTTTTACGGTTCCTCCACCAAACCCAGTTAGGGGAGTAAGGACCTGCTGAAGATGATCTTTGGGAAGTTGCATCTGATTGAAAGCTTCCAAGGAAAGAACGTTGGCTGCGCTTCCGTTGTCAACTAGCACTCTCCTGACATCAAAATTGGCTATTATTGCACTGATAATAACAACATCGTCATGAGGATACGAAATTCCTTCCATGTCTGCATTACTGAAGCTGATGTTGTTCGAGACCTCCTGGTCATGACTTCCCGACCTTTCTTCCCGATCACTTAGAGCACGGGCATGGTTTTTTCGGGCGTTATTCGAATCACCTCCAGATGCTATTCCTCCGAAGATAAAATTTATGGTGCCAGCAGATCTGGTATTTTCTTCCCTTGTTCCATGCTCTTTATCATCCTTCTTTATGTAGTTCCCTAGGAAGCCTCTTTTTATGAGGGCTTCTATCTCCTGTTTTAAAGTTCTGCACTCGTCCGTGGTATGGCCCGAGCTCTTGTGAAATTCGCAATACTTATGTTGATTATTTTCGTCGACTTTCCCCTTAATAGGCTTGGGCCATCGCAAATATTCACGTCCTTTGATTTCCATAAGAATGTGAGATCGGGGTGTGTTTAGCGGAGTTAAACTCTGATGCCCATGACCGTTCCCCTTTTGGTTACTTCGAGAAGAACTTTTCTCATCTTCCTGTCTTGATCTCTTATTCCCCTGCCTTGTTGATTGTGAAGACTGTGCTACTGTCCCATGCTCTTGATCCTGCGCCCGAACTGACTAAAGTGTTTCCTCCATGTTTATGTACTTTTCTGCTCTCCGAAGAAGTTCTGTTACATTTGAAGGTGGGTTCTTGGATAGGGACATTCTGAATTCCGGGCCTCGAATAGCCATGGTAAGGGCTGAAATTTCCGATGATATATGGAGATCTGGAATCTGAAGTCTTTCAGCGTTAAACCGAGTCATGAACTCTCGCAGTGTCTCATTTTGAGCTTGGTTCAACTGCATAAGGGATGCGGCGGTCTTCTTGATCCTTTTGCTACTTGCAAAGAAAGCAGTGAACTTCTCAGTAAGATTTGCAAAGGAAGAGATGGACCTTGAAGGTATCGTAGAAAATCAGTCTCGAGCTGAATTTGTCAAGGTTTGCGAAAAGGCCTTGCACAGAATCTGATCGGGAGCATTCTGCATGTCCATGACATCAGTGTAGGTATTCAAGTGGTTGTTAGGATCCGTTGTTCCATCGTATTCCTTTATCCGAGGATATTTAAATCGATCTGGCAAGGGAAAGGATGTTATTTCAGGAGTGAAGGGGGTTCTTCTTATGAATGACGCCCTAACTTGGGTGTTCTGTCGTATTCCATCAGCAATTCCTTCTTGAATGATTCTTGAGAGCTCTTGCTGTGTCAAATTGACAGATCCTTCTGTCATGGGATGGGCACCCCTAATTCTCGGGGAGTTGTCAGCCATAGGATTAGCTGGCTGGAGATCTTCCCTGGGAATTGTGCCAGAAGTGTTTGGGTCAGGTTGCGCTTGATGACTATTATGTTGTTGAAGAGCTTGACGAAGTTCGCTGAGCTGCTGCTGAAGTTCGTTGAAATCTTCCCAACTAACAGGTTCATTGTCTGAGTGGCTTCTGGGTTTTGTTCTTCCTCAACATCTTCAAGAGGTGGAGGATTATCATCCTCAGCCGAGGCGTTGGCCAGAAGGGATTGCCCAGTAGATGAGGAGGGACGGGCTTGACGTCTATTAACCATGGCTAGTTGTATCTCTTCCCACAGACGAAGCCAATTGATGCTGTCAAAAATCCTAACCTTTACGTGGCCGAATCTGATGACAATTGATTGCAGGAAAGGATGATGAACTCGCCTGGGATGACCTGTAAAAAAGGTGAGGAGGAAACTCCCCGTCGCCCCTCCGGTGTGAGAATTAGTTTTCTGGAAAAATGTAGAGAGAATATTTAATTGGAAAAACGTAAAGAATTGTGAATGAATATATGTGATCAAATGAGCTGTATTTATAGGGCTGAAAAAGCCCATAACTTCCTTAATTTAAGGAAGGAGTCCTTTTTTGCTATAAACTTACCTTTTACGAGGAGTTCTAATCTTATAAGAATTGTACTTCCTCTTTTTCAGGATGATTCCTTATGGGTTATGCTTTACTCCGAGGGTCCAAGAAGGTGGCCCATTGATAAAGCCCATAAACGGTGAATACCTGGAAGCACAAAATGGCCGGATTAGACGGGCATGTTAACTGCGGAGGCAAGACCTGACCACGTCGGGCATTTCCGAGCTATAGTGGTTATGGGGTCGGGCATACACCTCGATCTTAAAACCTATAGTCCATAAGCTAGCGGGTTAAGATTCCCGAGCCCGGCATACGAGTCCGATCACTTACCGAGATGGGCCGACCTGGTACTTTCCTTTCGTAGGCCCATCCTGACACCGGAAAATAGCTCGATCAGTTATAATCACATCAAGTTATATTTGATGGGAAGAATAGAAGGTTATTAGGAATTCTAGGTGATTGATTATTTAATATATATACATATATATTTCAATTCCTTTTTTTTTCTGTTGCTGCAACGTTTGAATTGTGAGGTTAGGGTATTTTGACTAGCCACATGTTAGATAAGGAGTAAATATTTGTGTTGAATTTGGAGACCCACCATTCCGTAGTTATCTGGTATGTTAATATTTGTTTGGATTTGTGTGGATTTGGAGACATCACAAGTGTTATTTGAATTTGAACACACACACACGGCTTCTGAGGTTTATTGTTACACGAACAATTATTCAACTGAACTAGGATTTGTTACCCAAATTCACACTATTTATATTCCCCAAATTCAGGGCTTTGACAAAATAATCAAGAGTTCTAGAAATATTTCAAAGCACTTCAATCACGATATTTTTCAAAACAATCAAATACACATTTTGGATCTTCAACGTGCAGTTATATTCTCTTTCAAAATTCGTTTGATCAATTACGAGGTAAGACACATTATGTGCAAGTTGTTAAATTCTAACTTCTTCACGATGTCGATATACTGTTACTTTTAATACTTTAGGCCTTCGGATCGATTTCAAAATTCAATCCTTCGGGATCGACGTGGGGATTCTTAAGTAATTCATTGAGCTAGTTGTTATCATAATTAGCTGTTCTAAACGATGAAAATGTTTTGTATTTAATGTACTGTATATTTATATTATGTTGAATTGGAATTGACACGTATTTTACTGGGTATTTTTAAATACTCACTCTTACTTTAAAATTTTCCAGGCTAGTTCGAGTTTATTGGATTGTGACGAAATAGTGATGCGGACTGCCAATGGGATTTGAAGAATTAAAGTTATAAAGTTTTATTCCAATTTTATTTAATGTTAAAGACATGTTTGTTTATTTAATTAAATTATTAAGAATTATTGGGAAAATTTTTCAATTTCATGTTTAGCAAGTTTTTGAATACCATTTATTTTTAAAGGTAAAAGAGTATTCACTACAAGAAAAGGGTTCTATACCGAAGAAAATTTGAGAGGACAAATTTTTCGTCGCTGTAGGTATAACCTACAATGACGACAATTATGGTCCTCGCTGTAATGTTAACCTACAGAGAGAACGAATTTGTCGTCACTGTAGTCTTCACCTACAGAGACGACAAAATATGTCGTCTCTATAGGCCTCCTCACCTATAACGACAAAAAATATGTCATCTCTATAGGTCAACATTACAGCGAGGACAATTTTAGTTGTCGCAAAAAAAATTTTAGTAAACGCGACGACAAATGTTGTCATCACTGTAGTTGAACCTTTAGAGACGACATTTGTCGTTGCTACAACTTTATTTTTTGGCGAGAAAATTTTTCTCCATTTCCATTCCCACTGAGGATATAGGGACGAGTTTAAAATCTACAGTGACGAAAATAGTCGTCGCTATATGATGCGTGTCGCAATGCACCAAAATAATAAATAATTCCTTACTTGCTAAATATTAATTAATAATGTAGTAGCGAGAGTAAGGGTCGATCCCACGAGGAACGGAAACTAATTTTAGTTGTTCGATCAATTAGAATGGAATGGGGGGTTTTTTTGTTTGAATTGCTTGAATGAAAACTATGCATAAAATAAATAATTAAATATGACTAGAAAAATAATATGAGAAGAAATCTTGTTCTCGGGTTCGGTTGTGCCCTCAATTAATGTTATACTTTTCCTTGTAACGTGTTTCTATTCCTAATTCAATTATCAATCATAAACAATCAACAAGCTCTGATTATCTAAATTCTTCAGTATGTGTATTGATTCAAAATAAGCTCTTTGAACCAATTATAGCCATGGACAATCCTAAACAAGCTCTTAGGATTTAATGCACGACTAGTATGAAAATTTAGAAGAATAGATTGAATTGGATCGTTAATTACACAAGCTCGAATTAATCAATCCAAGTTGAATTATTACTAAACCTGCACGAGATTTAGTTGCTACTAAAGTAAAGATTCAATAACAATTACGGATCAAGAATCTAAACATAACATATTCATGAATCCAAAGATCAATACTCCAATTGGCCAAATTAAACTATTAATCAAATAAACTCAATTGAACATTCAAAACATAATAATCCAACAATTAAATTAAAGGAATAAATTCACGCTACTAATTTGTAGGAAAAGAAAATAACATAATCAAGTTAACACAACTTTCCCTTTGAACAAGATATGGAATTTAGCCTAGCATTGTTGTGGTAGATTCTTCAAGTTGCTTCATGAATTCCATTGTTGTTGATATTCTCGCGCTTGAAAATCTCCCAAGAATGCTCTATATTTTGCTCTCAATTTTCCTTAATGTCTAGCCTCTTTCAAAAATAATAAAAGTCTCTTTTTCTTGTCATGAAATTCCCTTTTTATAGTCTCAATTTCGTGCCCTAGCTTTGGGCTCAAGAAATCCCAAAATTATGGAAAGAATTGAAATATGAAAATTTTTGATTGAAATAGTTACGGCCGTGAATTTCCTTTTACGGCCGTAACACTGTTTCTGCATAATTCTCGCAAATTGAAGTTACGGCCGTAACTTATCCACTTACGGCCGTAAAGAGGTTTCTGCTGATTTTCTTCTTGCTTCAACAACACTTTTACGGCCGTGACTTTGTTTCCTTACGGCCGTAACTGTATTTGCACCTAAGTCCCCAATCTTCAGTTTTGCGTGCATTTTGGTCCTTTTTTCTTCTTTTCTCTTCTTTTATGATCCTATACAATATAAAATATAAAATGCATTAATAATACTTAGATAGAATTACATTATTGCGTATTCAAGGATATAAGTGCATCAAATAAACGTTAATATAACACTTATCAAATCCCCCCACACTTGAACCATTGTTCGTCCTCGAACAAAGGTTTGCAAAGAAAAGAATAGGATTCAAACAATAGATTACAATTCAGAGACTTGAGGTTGCAACCCACTTTTCTTTAACAAAAATGTTCCATTGCATGATCGAATTGTGTTCGTGTGTGCTAGAGATACAACGCCCTTTATTTCCCATCCCAATCATGGCTTGATATGGTTTATTTCCTTGCACCTCTCGTGTTTGCTCACATCCCAACCATTTATGAGTGACTACGAGGAGAATAATTTCGCCCAACTCCAGGGGAAATCAGTTGCGTAAACCGAGTTGTTCATGACGTGAATTTAGTCAACACAGTATCCCCGACCACATTCATAGCACCAACCCTAGACCAAGCAATTCAAACCACTCATAAGCATATGTAATGGGTTTTAACACCCTCACAAGATATTTCTCTCGTCGCACAAAGTGTATAAGGGGTTGAATTTTCTCTCAGCTCTCTGCATGGATAAGTCAGTACCATAGATTGCCTAACTGTCATAACCGGAGCCAACAATAACAAAAGTGCAAAGCGAAGGTCTTTATTTGGTTGTAGCGGGGCTTCGGGTCAGGTAGGATAAAATGATATATTTAGGCTGAGTCGAGAAGGAATTTCGCAAACTAAGTCAATTCAAAATAACATTACTTCCTTCTCCCTTAATATGATCTTTATTGTTTCACGCTACCCAACTTTATTCACACTTGAATCTCTTCTTTTCTTTTCTCTCTCTTTTTTTTCACAAGTTGAGTGTTTAACATCCTCAACTACTAATTTTCATGACTAACTTCCTTTTCATTGCTTTTACTCTTTCTATTTTTTTTTTTTCGATTATAGACTGCAAATTTTTTTTTTTCAAATCATTACGCAGTCATCAATTGGCACAAGATATAATCACAATCCCCTGAATTCAATCCATTACACAACCATTGCCCAACACAAGATAATCATCTCAACTTCTTAGACTTAGACCATAACACAATCCCCAATCAACAAAAGCTTGCGAATCCCTTCTCTTATGGGTTCAAAATTGAGACAATGCGAAAGAAAGGTTATTCGTGGCTTGTAGTGTGGCATAAAAATTCAAAGAAAGGCTAAGGCTCAAATGGGCTTCTAATGGTCCATGTAGCAAGGTAGGCTCTTTTAGCAAGTCAAATTTGGCTTAACCTATTGCCTTTGCTATAATTTGCACTTAAGTTAAGAAGCTACAACGGTATGCACAAGAAAGCACATCCAAGCATAACCCAACCATGCAGGACACACATCAAAGAATCACGAGCTCATAAGTATTAAAAACAGCTCTTAGGCTCAAAAGCTCACAAATTATGGTTTTCATGTGTTTCTCCCATCCAATTATGAGTTATAGGTCATTGCTTGATCTTCATTCCAAATCTAAATCCATTGGTCGAGGATAGTGGTTAAAATTATTCAAACCATGACTACTCACAAAAGTATAATAATTTCCGTTGGAATTGGGGCGCTCAGGTTTACACATGAAGGGTAATATGTCTATTTTTGTTCGGGTTGACTAGGTTGTAGACATCTAACAATTTTACAATTCAATTTCAACCTATTCGTGCAGGTTTAGGCGAGATCATCTCTATGTGCTCAATTAATATCCAATTATGCAATGATTTTTTTCAAAAAAAATGAACCAAAAGTGGGGTTGCTTCCTATCAAAGTATGGTTTAAGACCTAAGTAGCATAGATAGGTAACGAAAGTAGAGAACAAGATTAAGCTCACAATCAATTTAATCCCCCCCACACTTAGAAAAAATAATGTCCTCATTGAAAAGCAAAACAATAAAAGGGGGAAAACAAATTTTTAAATTTGAAATTTTTGGATTTACGGCTATAAAGATGTGTCTTACGGCCGTAATAAGGCCTCTGAAAATTTTGGAGAAAGGTTAATTACGGCCGTAAATATGTGTCTTACGGCCGTAAGGTGGTTTCTGAATAAATATTTAAAAGTTGAATTACGGCCGTAAGGTGTGTCATACGGCCGTAAGGTTGCCTCTGAGATTTTTTTTTCCACTTAAACGGCAAAATAAAAAAATAACAATAAAGTAAAATGAACTAATAATAACAATAACAAAAAAGAAAAGAAAAATGGGGGAGTAAAGAGACTCCCCTCTCGGGTTGCCTCCCGAGCAGTGCCCTTTTTTACTGTCGTTGGCTCGACAGGTTGCTTCCTTCTTCATCCGGGATCAACTGGACTCCCAAAGCTCAATTTCTTCTTCATGCTCTTCATTACGGCCTGCAAAATAGGGGGTAGAGATTTTTCATCAGAGACTGGTAATGAGATGGATGGGATTTTACCTGATTTTGGTAACTTTGGACAGTCCTTTCCACCAATATCGAGAACTTCCTGTACTAAAGAGTCATTAACATTCACAGAATAAACAGGATCATCACCAAAATTCTTCACGGAATCATAAATATTGAATTGAACAATTTCATTATCAAATTCCATGGAAAGTGTGCCACTACTAACATCTATCTTAGTCTTAGATGTCTTTAGGAATGGTCTCCCTAACAAAATAGGAGTGGAGTTGGGGGAGTGGTCATCATTCATGTCCAATACATAAAAATCTGCAGGAAATACTAACCCTCCTACTTGCACTACAATGTCTTCAACTACCCCGTCAGGATAAGCATTAGAACGATCGGCTAGTTGAATTATAACATTAGTTTCAGTCAGTTTGGAAAGTTTTAATGACGCATAGGTGGACCTAGGCATTACATTGATAGATGCACCTAAGTCTATTAAAGCACGATTTATTTTCTTATTACCTATTTGACAAGGTATGGTAAACATACCTGGATCCTTGCACTTGGGAGGTAATTTTCTTTGAAGAAGTGCAGATACAGACTCACCCATTCTTACCATCTCATTTCCCACCAGTTTCCGTTTGCTAGTGCATAAATCTTTTAAAAATTTTGCATACCAGGGGACTTGCTTGATGGCCTCCAATAGCGGGATATTGATTTCAACCTTCCTAAACATTTCTAACATGTCCTTTTCTTTGCTCTCTTTGTTTGTCTTCGCTAACCTGCTAGGAAAAGGTGGGGGTGTTAGTTTAACATTTAAATGGGAGTTAGCTTTTACCTGAGGGTTTTGAGAAGTGTCGTTTCTCTTCCTGACTCCTTCCTTTCCATCTTCCTCCACTTCGGGTGCAGCCGGTTCCAATTGCGGACCCTCAATTTCCCTTCCGCTCCGGAGAGTTATGGCGCTCACGTTTTTGGGATTCACCTCGGGTTGTGATGGTAGCTTCCCTCCAGATTGTGCCTCCAATCTATTTATGGCAGTGGCCATTTGGCTTATTTGATTTTCCAGATTTTGAATGCTTGACTTGGTATCCTGTTGGAATTGCATCGTGTTAGTTGCCAACATCTTAACTATATCTTCAAGAGATATACCTGAATTTTGAGGTTTTTGTTGATATTGCCCCTGTGGTTGGAAGGTTCCTTGTTGCTGAAATTGCCCTTGAGATTTGTCGGATGGGAAACTCGGGGGCTTGTTATTCCCATAGCTTAGATTGGGGTGATCCCTCCAGCCAGGGTTATAGGTATTGGAGTACGGGTTGTATTGCTGTTTTTGAAATGGAAACCCTTCTGCAACCTTTACCTGTTCGCCATTCTCCTCTTGCAACACCGGACATGTATCCGTTGGATGTCCAAAGTTTGAACAGATTCCGCATGCTTTGACCTGATTCGAGTTCCCTACAGCAAGCTGCTTAACGAGATTGGTTAGTTCATATAATTGACCTTCGATATTGGAACTACTTACCTCGTTCACTCGGCGGACTTGGGAGTCTCGGGTTGAATTGAATTGGATCGTTAATTACACAAGCTCGAATTAATCAATCCAAGTTGAATTATTACTAAACCTGCACGAGATTTATTTGCTACTAAAGTAAAGATTCAATGACAATTACGGATCAAGAATCTAAACATAGCATATTCATGAATCCAAAGATCAATACTCCAATTGGCCAAATTAAACTATTAATCAAATAAACTCAATTGAACATTCAAAACATAATAATTCAACAATTAAATTAAAGGAATAAATTCACGCTACTAATTTGTAGGAAAAGAAAATAACATAATCAAGTTAACACAACTTTCCCTTTGAACAAGATATGGAATTTAGCCTAGCATTGTTGTGGTAGATTCTTCAAGTTGTTTCATGAATTCCATTGTTGTTGATATTCTCGAGCTTGAAAATCTCCCAAGAATGCTCTATATTTTGCTCTCAATTTTCCTCAATGTCTAGCCTCTTTCAAAAATAATAAAAGTCTCTTTTTCTTGTCATGAAATTCCCTTTTTATAGCCTCAATTTCGTGCACTAGCTTTGGGCTCAAGAAATCCCAAAATTATGGAAAGAATTGAAATATGAAATTTTTTGATTGAAATAGTTACGGCCGTGAATTTCATTTTACGGCCGTAACACTGTTTCTGCATGATTCTCGCAAATTGAAGTTACGGCCGTAACTTATCTACTTACGGCCGTAAAGAGGTTTCTGCTGATTTTCTTCTTGCTTCAACAACACTTTTACGGCCGTGACTTTGTTTCCTTACGGCCGTAACTGTATTTGCACCTAAGTCCCCAATCTTCAGTTTTGCGTGCATTTTGATCCTTTTTTCTTCTTTTATGATCCTATACAATATAAAATATAAAATACATTAATAATACTTAGATAGAATCACATTATTGCGTATTCAAGGATATAAGTGCATCAAATAAACGTTAATATAACACTTATCACTATAGGTTCTTTCTGTACATTATTTTTTGGAAAAACCAGTTTTGTCTCAACTTTTCTCTAGATTTCTCCTTTGAAAATGCACTTATCTTTATTAAAGTATTGTCCAAGTCAACCACTTTCGTAGAATTCCACATGAGAAAACTTAAAATTAAAAAAATAAAAATAAAAATAAAGGAAAAACTACGAGTAATTCTTGAAATGCAACAATCATTTAAAAATATTTCTACAATTTAAAAATATTAAACTTTAACAATCATATAAAAATATTAAACTTTTGTAATCAACATTTTCTAGTAAATCCTGTTCAATAGACTTGGAGAAATGTAGTTAGTAGTCAAAGCAGTGAAAAATGTATATTTCGTAAATTCAACAATTTTTTATTTTTTGAAATATATTAAAAAATGTATGTTTTGATGTAAATTTTCAAAAAATTTATAATTTTCATTTAAACCAATTTTGATAACATATTTTATAGGACCATAATATTTTTTCCAATTATCAACTCATTTTTTAAACTCACAATTCCACAAAATATTTTTTAAGATAGAACACCTCAAATTTTTGGGAGCCAAAATTTTGGAACGTGAAAATTAGAGTGCAAAGTTCAATGAAATTGGCGGTCTTTTTGATATTTTCATCCATATATTTTGTCAAAGCCGCAAAAAAAGATCTCAAATCTTCTTATATGCTTCTCTCACTTGCGAAACCTAGCTTCTCTAGTTTCCGAAACCGAGTTCTTCGAAATCATATCTCCCTTCCTTCTGCTATGTTCTCAAAAATCAAACCTAGTTGAAATCAAACCCAGGTTAAATCATCCCCTTTCTCTTCCCATTAGCCAAAATCCAAATCTATATAAATTAGAAACATCCCATCCTTATCTATATCTGCCTCTCTTCTATGCGACTATGCGCCATTGTCAGGGTGAAGGTCCGAAAAGTTAAGAACTGGAGAAGGACTAGAAGGAAAACTTATTGAAGGTATTCAAGTTGTTATTTTCAAATTTTTGGTATGTCGTTCTCCAAGCCAATTTGTGGAGTGAATCTGGAACTTTATATAATGAAGTGAACATTTATGTCTGGAATTGGAACTTTGATTTGTGGAATTAATGAAGGCTTCTGTATTATTCATAATTAATGTCTAATCTCTAAACGAACTCCATTAACGGTGCATGTTGTGTACAACTGCACGTTCATATGAAACCCAGTGGCCAATGAAAACAACTCATTAGTGACTCCAGGTGAGTTCCTTTGGTGCATGGCATACACCTAAACAATGTAGGACAATGATTATATGTTTTTTTAACAACAGTATTAACACAAAATTTCATATGTAAATGAAATTATCACAATTCAATTACCTTATTGTAAAACCAACCGTGAAAGTCTTTCTGTGCACATGCTCTACGTTTTGCAACCATGAAGTATGAGCTCCGTCTTGTGATTTCTGTGAAACAAAAATATGATTAGAAACGTATCTTCATATTCATTACTAATGAGATTGGAAAATTATAGCTGAGTTTTCTTACTTCAAGTATGACTCAATTTGTGGACAATTGTTGAGGATGTAAAACATAGCCTGACTTCGCTCATTAGCACGTAGCATAATCGATTTCTGTAACCTAATTGGATAACATTGAGACTGAAAAACACTAATATCTACATTCTTGTTTGGCCTGTTAAACCTTATCTCTACATCATCAAAATACCTGGAACAAAAGGTCAATTCCTCATCAACAATGTACCCTTCCACTACAGAACCCTCAGGTCTCGCTCAATTTTTGACGTACTCCTTCAGTTTCTTAAGGCATCTCTCGATGGGATACATCCATCTCAAATAAACTGGGCCACCAAGTATTGCCTCATCTGGCAGATGCAATACAAGATGAATCATGATGTCGAAGAAAGATGGAAGGAAGATTCATTCCAATTTGCAAAGTATTACTACCAAATTGTCCTGAGCAGCTAACATGTCACTGACCTTAGCTTCTTTGTACACAACTACTTGAAAAAAGTGCACAATTCAATGATAGTGCTAGAAATTGTTTTCTCCAAGTACGCATGACATTCAAATGGAAACAACCTCTGTAAGATAATATGACAATCATGTGACTTCAAGCCAGTAATTCGACCCTCATTAGGTGTTATACATCTTCTAAAATTAGAAGTAAATCCATTGGGAAATTTTACCGACCTAATAAAGTTGCAAAATCTAACGCGGTTCATAGGGACAATGTATAACCTGCAGCAGGCTTCATCAACCTAGTTCCATTATGATACAAATGTAACTCATTCCTTATCCCCATTTCCATCAAATCTCTTCTGGCATTAACAATGTCCTTCGATTTATGAGGATCGTCCAGAATTGTACCAAGCAAGCTATCACATATGTTTTTATCCACATGCATGACATCAATGTTATGTTTAAGCTCATTGGTAGACCAATAGGGAAACTCATAAAAATACTTTTCTTTCTCTAATTTAATTCATCTACACTTCTCTTTCTTCTAGCTCCTCCGTATCTAGGGTGCTTTCCTGGAATACTTTTCCTTACATGGTTCACTTGTGCTAGGATATCATCAGTCATCAACTTTAGAAGAGGCTCTCTTCGATCCGTCTTTCCGTCGAATTCGAGGTTACCCTAAAAATGATGCTTAGCTGGCAGGAATCGTCGATGACCTACATAAGTTGTCTTACCCAGGACACGTATTGAAGGTGTATCCTCATTGCAAGTTGGGCATGCGTTGTACCCCTGACCACTCCAACCTGATAGACTACTCCTAGCTAAAAAATCATTAATTGTCCACAACAAAGCGGCAAGCATTCTAAATAGTCCCAAATTATTGCTTGTAGCGTCATGTGTATCAATACCATTTGGCCATAGCTCTTTCAACTCATCTACTAAGGGTCGCAAGAATATGTCCATGTCCTTACCAAGTGCTATTGAACCTGGGATCAACATAGTCAATATTAGGTTCTCCGATCTCATGCATAGCCAAAGTGGCAGGTTGTAAACTATCATAACTACTGGCCACGTACTGTAAGCTTGACTTATGTTTCCAAATGGATTAAAATCATCTGCTGCCAAACCCATCCGGAAATTCCTAATTTCATTAGCAAATTGAGGATGTCTCATGTCGAATTCTCGCCAAGCCTTTCCATTAACAGGATGTTGTAGCTCGTCTTCATCCTTACTCTGACCTATAATGTGCCACCTCATGAGTCTCGTATGTCCTTTTTTGCAAATAGACGTCTCAGTCTTGTGGCCAGAGGAAAATATCACAGCACCTTTTGCGGCATATTCTTCCCAAAACCTAATCCAGCAGTGTGTATCCAACGAATTTCCTAGCAGACGTGACAAGTCTGTTTATTAGAGTACTCTTTCCAGAATAGTGCACTATCATTCTTGTAAACATGTATGGATATGTAACCAAGACCCAATTTTGTCATCATCTTTTTAGCCTCATAGTGAGATTCCACAAGGTCCATTTTCGAAAATGCTAGCTTTAGAAGTTTTAAAAGATCATCTAAAGACATATTTTCCCACTTGTTCACCACCGTTAAATGCATCAGCTTCACTAAAAAGTTTAATGAAGATAGGTAAGAAACTCCAGGATATAGTTCTGAACGGAGAGCCTCAAATAATTCATCATACTGGGCACCAGAGCTTGTACTACAATATTCATTCCTGACTATGTCATCCATAATGTTCATCATTTCATCCATCATCTGATTCTCCAAACTTGCCCCTTCATTATGAGTATTCACATTTTCACACATAATCTCGATCTCCCCGTGGTGAATCCATGTGACATAACTCTCCGTAAAGCCATTACGAAATATATGAGCCTCAACAGTTTCCAAAGAATGAGTAAGCCCATTCAAACATTTATTGCACGGACATCTAATTCTTTCCTTATCGTTCACAAATGACCTCGCTCTGATTATAAATGCTTTCAAACCGTTCCAGAACTCTTGAGACTTTGAACAATTTCTAATTTTTGTCCAACTCTTATCAAAGTCAATCTCACAACTGTTGTTAAAAAAAAAAAAAATACACACATAGAAATATGAGGATCAATTTCAACTGACATGAATATGTCCTAAGTCTTCCTTATCACTCCACATCTAATTACAAGGTCCCTAACCATTCATCATTGATCTGTACATAATGAATTTTGTTTATTTTTCTGTTAATGTCATTAAGTCTTCCTTATCACTCCACATCTAATTACAAGGTCCCTAACCATTCATCATTGATCTGTACATAATGAATTTTGTTTATTTTTCTGTTAATGTCATTATATTTTCGACCATAAATTCGACAGCATCTCCCCCAAGTTCTCCTAATTATGCAATAGTCCGCACCAGGAGAACAAGAAGGAAATAATACCGAAATATACACAAAATATATAACAATCAACAGAAAATACAGAGTAACAAAATTCGTTACGTACAGATCAATGACAAACTCGCAAAAAATGGGAGAATTCGAAGACAATTTTGAAAATCTCAAACTAACCACAAATTTGTGGTCAGTTTTTAATTTACAAACTTATCTTCAAACGAAATTCTAAGTTTTATGCAAATGCAGTGCAATCTACAAATCAATGTATGTCCAGTTAAATTTTTATTTATAATAATATTTATTTTAGCAAACAATTCATAAAAACTAGAAAATAGATAAAAAATAACATGTTTAGAGATTCTTACCAAAGATTTTTTTCCCTCGATGCACTTTTTTCGGATGAAAACGATGTTGGATCATGGACTTAGGAAATTGAATAGAACAATGATCTTTTCTAATGAATCTGTTGAGATACTATTATAACCTATAGGGGCGTCGCCCCTATAGACAATAGATGGTGTCCCTATAGAGCACAAAATGCGCCAAAGTTCCTGCGAAAGCTTCAATCAGAAAGTCTCTAACTTATAGGGGGCGACTTGTCCCGACTATAGACTTGAAAAAGGCACCACAATCTTGCCAGTTTTTTTCGCGTCAAAATCCAATACCGGGTGACGTTTGTCACCCCTATATACCGATAATTACATAGAAAAATGGCGCCAACTATCCCACCAATTTTTCATCTGAATATCCCATATCTATAGCGGTGATACTACGTCGCCCCTATAGGCCATCTATAGCAACGACATATCCTATGTTAGTAGCGACTTTATCGCCCATACAACTTTGTGTATCTATAGGGGCGACATATCATGTCGCTCATATAGGTTGATGATCTATAGGGGCGACATCCTTGTCTCCCCTACAGAGTCGCCTTTGTTGTACGCGATTCTTGTAGTGTGAATATACACAATCACTATACGTCTATACCATTATGTTGTTTGTGGATTTATTTTTCCTTCAAATATATATTATCTTTAAAGTTTCGGTCTTCCTGCGACCGGTCGGGTCACAAGGCATTGCTATCCTAATTGTGGCGGGGCTGGTCGGGAAAGAAATTTTGGATTTGTGGCGGGGCTGGTCGGGAAGCCATTGCTATCCTAATTGCCTTGTGTGGAAAAATACAAAATATGAATCTTTTGAAACCACGACCCGTCCCGTAGCCAATGCTATCCTAATTACCTTGTATGGAAAAATGCAAAATATGAATTTTTTGAAACCACAAAAACAGAAAAGACTTCGGGATATGAGAAAAAAACAGTAATGTTGTGATCATTCATGAGAGTTGTAAGGAAAATAAAATGAATTGTTTGACCACATGGAATTTGAGCTTATTTATGCATAATCCACCACATAGTGTTAAGTTTATATTTACATGAGTTTGTATTTGATTTTTGGCTATTCACACACACATACACGCACACAAAAAATGAAGTCGCTCATCGGATGCATGAAAATATTTTATGTTATTCATATTTTTTTCTAAAGTGAATTGTCAATCTGAATTGTCGAAACTCGTGGTAAATAAGTTGAAAAAACAAAAAAAAAATTGTTATTTGATTTTTTTTTATTTTATAGTTTAATTTTATTTTGTTTGAGGATGAACAATATTTCTAGTTTGGGAGTGTTAATAAGTGTATTTTATACGCTTATTTTTATCCTAAAAGTTGAATTTTATTTGGTCGTATTAATATATTTTCTATTGATTTCGTTATTATTTGTTTATATTTCAGAAACAATCCCAAGGTCGAGAAAACAAAGGAATTGGAGTAAGAACAAGCAAATCGGATGATAAAAGTACTAAATTGTGTAAAGGAAGAGTTGATGAAGTCAATCGAGGGGAAATTGGAAGAAAAGTGAAAGATAGAATCAAATTGAGAGAAATCAAAAGTTTGGGGACTCAATTGTATCAATTGGAAGCTGATGGATTGAGGTGCAATAAAGGTTTGAGGACTAACATGTAGCAAATGAAAAAAGAAAATTGCATAGAAAATTTATAACCATGTGGTCGCATGGTGTCAAATCGATGTTGTCACATGACCGCATAAAAAGGAACAGAGTTGAAATTGTTATAATCTTTTTGTCGCGCCAATTTGTACAATGCAGTCGCATGGTTGTCAGGCTGGGGCAGACTGATGGGCTTTTTGCATGATCTTTAACAATTTTTGCATATCTTTTAACCTAATCGAGACAACCTATATATACATGACTTGAGGCACGAAATTAGGGGTTCCCAACTTACTCAATTCATGTCAAAACGCCGTCCAATTGTTGAGGAATCCATGCAACATCAATAGCACGATTGAAGACCAAAGAACAAGAAGATGAATGGGCTGACATCATTTTATTTTTCTTGTGATTTCTATTCAATTATGTTTCCAGGCAAGGTTAGTAGTGTTAGAATTGTAATGAAGTTTTGAATTCTTGAATCCATGTTTTAATCAATTATTTATTTCATGCAATTTATGGTTTTGAGCAATTGATTCGTGCTTTTATTACCATATGATTTTCTGACCAATTATTATGTAGCGATCGGGAAATTTTCGTTTCTTATTTAAATAAATATTAAAATATGTCTTAAAAAAATGGGTCGCTACGACCTTGCTAATTTATTTTTAAAACGTGTTCATCTAGCCATTTAAGTGAAGTTATATTTATTTTTAAAAACTTAGTCCAATTCCAAATTTTATTAATAGTGTCCCAAGTTCATTATTTATTTTCAAAAATCCAATTTCAATATTAAGAATTTTCCAAATTCTAATTATTTGGATTCAAATTATTTTGGATCCGAAATTTAGATTGTATTCGTATTATCATCAAATTTAAATTCAATCTAGTCAAATATTTCCTTAACCCACTTTGAAATCAAGCCGATCAAATAAATTTCTCTCTTATCCAATTTTAAGTTAAGCCAATCAAAATTCAATTCTTTGACATAAAATTTGAAAGCCCCATCAATTTGACAGCATCATCATCCCACATTTTCCATTTCTTGACAAATTTCTATTTTCCCAAAATTCTCCCCAATTACCATCAATCACGATTTTTCCTAACTTATCGATTTAAATCCAAGTTAACATTAGCTCAAATTTTATTCATTTATCTTTAATTCAAAATTTCCAATTTTATTATTTCGTCCAATTTAAATTTATTAAACCTTTCCTTAATCCAATTTAAATCATTTTCTTAATCCCATTTTTGTAAAGTTCATTCAAATTCACAACTCCAATCAATTGCACATTTTTGACAGATTCTATTGTTCCATAAATTTTCCTCATCCACATGTCTCCATAAATTCCTTTTTCCAATAATCATCCCACAGTTATTCCCAATCTTCACAATCAATTTTGATCTTCCATATTTTCCCTAACTTACCAATATGAGATCCAAGTCAACAGAATTATATATTTCCTCCATTCCCCTCAATTAACGAGACAACAACACGACACAACCATTTTTGAACTTTCAACCACCATAGCCAATGAAATCCTCCCACAATATGCATAAAACGAACTTCACACATTGCATAACCTAAACACAAACTCAACCATACAACTCAGACATTAAAAACTCCATGGCCGACCGTAAACCACTAGCCGCACCTCCATGCCCAGTTACTTTCATTACACACAATCAAACCAAAATCGCCATCACCAAACCTGAATCTCGAACCACCATTTCAATCTGTGAGATCTAACTCCACACAAAGCTACCACACAAATAGAAACCATTGCCCAAAGCACCACATCCGAACACCATAGCCCACTTCTAAATCTCCCCTCAATTCGAGACCCAAATCAACCAAAAACCAAAGAAATAACCTTAACCCATCACTTACCTCGATCACCTCTTGTATTGGCCGAATTACCACGAGAAAACCCAATCACCTCCACCTCGGTTTGCACGAAATTGAATCCCATTTCATCTTCCTTTTGCACAACCACATACACCCTCGTCGCCGCCACATGACGGCGGCAAAAACGCTAGAAGCTCGTCGATGACGGGCGCCGACGGCCCATGGGCTGAGATGGGTCCGATCGCCCACCTCTCTTCTCTGTTGTCAAAATGGAGAGAGAGAAAGGATTTTGATATTATAATTGACTTTATTTTCCCTTTGATCCCCATCTTTCAAAGTCTCTTAATTTAGTCCCTATAGATTTAAATTATTTCATTTTAGCCCCTTTCATTTTTAATTTCAATATGTAAGTCCAAAACTTTCAAAAACTATTATGACCTAGGGTTTCTGCTAAAATCTAATTTGGACAGAAACTTTCTAAGTTTGTCAATTCACTCCCTAATTTTGATTAATTGCACAGATCAGCCGTTGGAGTCCTTAACTCCTATAGTTAGTCCCACTATTTTCAAAATGTCTATTTCATCCCCTAAACTTTCAAATACCTTTTTCTCCAAAAAATTTCAATTTAGTCTCTAAACCTTATTTTTATCACTTAAATATTTCAATTTTCGAAGTACTAAATTAATTTAATTTTTCTTTTTGTTAGACGAAACATTTGGTGATTTAGAGGATTGACGTGACATTCTCGCTCTATTTTCAAACTCGTGATTTAAGGTAGACTCACCCCAACTAATTAGTTTAAGTTATAATTGCATGTATTATGTGATTTAAATGTTTTGATGCATGAGCAAGACAAGAATATCTCTAATGTGATAAAATCAAAATGATGCGGTTATGCATGAATTAAATGCTTTAATGCATGAGATAATGATGTGGTTATGCATAACTTAAATGATTAAATGCATGAGATGAGATTACCCGCACCCTATCATTTTTAAAGAGAGTAAGATTATAATGATGCGTTCACTGTATTAGTTACATGAGTATGTGTTCAATTATTTTGTAAATTAATTATTGCCGATTAGTCTACTGAGTATTTCTTCGAAATACTCATTCTTTTATTTTAACAATTTTTGCAGATTTCGGAAATGGTGGTGAATGAAGGCCAATGGTGGCAAATTATTAAACGATGCTATTCCTAAAAGTCAAGAGTTATGAATTTTGTTAATTTAATATTTGGTTGTAAATTTCTTTAGAAAATGAGATTTAAAATTTTATGAATTGTTTTAAATGAATTCATATGATTTAGTTTCCACTGCAGTTTTCAAATGATAAATGTGATGTTTAAAATTCAGTTATTTTCGCAATAAAGTTAGCTTTAAAGAACGAAGTGGTGTCCCGGGTTCCATGGAACTTGGGGCATTACATATTATGTGATTGATATTATGATTTCTTAAGTTTGAAATATTAGGATTTCATTAGACTTGTTTCAATCGCCACAAAGTCCGATAGGGGATAGAAATATACTCCTATACTTTGTGTTATCTACAATAGTATTCACAAATATTGTAATGATTTTCTACATATTCGAATTTCTCATAGAAATATAGTCGGGTCATGTATAGGAAAATGTGTTAATTCTTGTCCGAAAGGGAGTTTTAACAATATTTGAAAAATGAATTTTCAAAACCCATGAATTGTATTTAAATGATTTGATTAAAATATGGATGGTAGAATCAAAATGGATTCATGATACTAATGCGTCTGTCTATTTTTCATAGTTTTAAATCAATTTTTCTCGTCATTTTTAGTTTAATTTTTAGTTTAGTTTTAAATTCTAAAATTCCCAAACCAAAGCTTTTCATAGTTCCGATTAAGGAATAGTAGTCAAAAATACAATTTTCACAATCCCTGTGGGAACGATACACGGAGTTAAAAATCCACTTTATTACTTGTGCGATCCGTACACTTGTGGTAATCGAACACCTTTTATATTAAATTGTGAAAAATAATGGCACGAAATCTATATTGAGTATATTCATATGCTCATTCCATATTTTGAAATATTTTATAGATACTTGATTGATCAGAGTTGGAGGTTGAGACTGCTGACAAAGCTTGTGTCCCTGCATCAAGAAAACTAAATATTTCTTTCAATTTTTAGTTCAACAATTATTCTGCGAATCAAAGTTTTATTAATTTATTTAGATCTCAAGATCGATGTTGAGTTATTTGATGTTTTTGTGAGACATAAAATTTAATTATGTTATTCCGCATTATTCCCAAATATTGTTATTACATCTTATTTCAAGTCAATATTTTCACGAATGAATGAATTGTTTGAGTAACCTTTGGGACATTGGTTTCAGGGTTTTAAAGGCAGTCTCACATGTTTTGCATCTTGTAGTGGAAATTTCTTAATCACCTTTTTAATGTATGATTCTTGGTTAGAAACAACTTTGCATTTATTCTATATCTCTTAATCTCCATACCTAAGATTTTTCTAGCAGATCTTTCATTTCAAATTCTGATTTTAATTTTTCTTTAATAAGATTAAGGGTAACAGAATTACCACTATATAGAAGCATATCACCAACATATAAGAACAAATAAAAGATTTTAGTTTTATCAAATTTATAGTAAAAGCTTGGATCATATTCAGATTTTTTAGAGCCTAGAACTTATATAAAAGAGTCAAGACTTTTACACCACTAGACTAAGAGACTGCTTTAAATCATACAAAAATTTATTCAACAAACATACACAATCTATTTGCTTCTTATTTTCAAAACCTTTAGGTTGAGACACGTAAATGGTTTCATCTAAAAATCTATATATAAATACAGATCTAACTTTATACCTCATATTCTCAAGTTTTCTTTCACCTTTCACCTTGTAAACCCATTTATAGTCAATCAATTTACAATAAGTAGGCCTTCTAACCAAGGTCCAAATATGATTTTTGTGTAAAGAGTCAATCTCTTTTGGCATTGCAGCAAGCCATTTTGATGACTCATTGCAAGAGATAGCATCATAATAGGGGTTGGGTTTAAAACTAAAAAAGTTTATATTCAAGATGCGTAGACACAAGATCTCCTCATTGATATATTAAAGGAAGTCTTATTTGTCTCATTTCTCTATCTCTAGCAAGTTTATAATACTACGGATCATGTGTAGGATTGATATCACCATCTTCTATGATTATACAATCATTAATACTTGTTTTAGGTTTAGGTTGTTCTGCATCAATTTGTATAGATTCATCAGTGTTTTGATCATTATGTTATATTTCATTAATTATGAAGTCATCTTCATCAAGTTTTTCTATTGATTTATATGAGGCGGGGGGGGGGGGATTTCTTTATAAATACAATAGATCTACTAATGATGATCCTTTTATCTGGAGTCCGTACCCTTTAACACCTTCTCCATACCCAAGAAATACTCACTTAAAATCTAGGATCTAATTTTGAATCAATTTGGTGTGCATAGGATGCACATCTAAAAATTCTCAGGTAGGAGTAATTAGGAGATGTACTTGACCAAACCCGATCATGTATCTGTTAATCAATAGCACTAGAGAGACATTTATTAACCAGATGAAATGTTGTCTTAACAGCCTCCCCAAGAAATTTTAGGCATTTTAGAACTAATCAACATACATCTAGTTATCTCAATAACAGTTCTGTTCATTCTTTTAGTAGTACCATTTTGCTGAGGAGTATAGGTAACTATTTTGTACCTCAGTATACCATACTTACTACAATACCGATCAAATTCAATATTGAAAAAATCCAATCCATTGTTAGTTCTTAAGGTTTTTTTAGTTTCTTACTAGTTTGATTTTCAATTAAGGTTTCCCATTCTCTAAAAATTGTAAAAAGTATCAAGATTTGATTTCAATATGAGAATCCACAATTTTTTAGAAAAATCATTTATGATGAGAAGATAATATTTGTGACTAGAAGCTGTGGTAATAGGTGCAGGCCCCAACAAATCACTATGAATATATTCTAATATTTGTATTGACTTGTTAGTCTCTGTGCCAAAAGGAAATCTGATTTGTTTTTCCCAGAATACACTGTTCATAAAAGGTTAATTTTGAACAATATCCTTTCCAAACATACATTCTTTGGATAGAAGCTTTAGGCCCTTTTCATTGAGGTGACCTAGTCTTCTATGCCATAGATCTGATTGGTCAGTTTCAGGTATCGGAATAGTTACATTTAAAGGTAGCACAACTTTTGATGTCATTATGTAGATCCCATTTATCTTAGGAGAACTGACAATAAGATCTTGATTTTTCTTACTATTGGTAAGACCATTCTCTATTTCAATTTGATAATCTTCATCATCTAAAACCCCTAAAGAAACCAGGTTTCTCCTTAATGTGGTAATATATCTTATATGATTCAGAACTATCAATTTGTCATTTTCAATTTTAGAACAATGTTATCGATACCCTTTACCTGACAGCTGATAAGTGTATTTTATACACTTATGTATATACTAAAAGCAGGAATATATATTTTCATTTAAGATAAATTCTACTGATTTATCTATTTTTTGTATTTATTTAAATAATTATCCAAAAGACAAGAGTAGGGATGGGCACACAAGAAGTAACCCGGTCTTCCCCAACCCGGCTCAGGTCGGGTTAAAATGTTGGGTCCGCGGTTTTAATTTTTTAAACCAACCATACCCAAAACATATAAAACCCTATTTACAAGTTGAGAATTACCCTACTTCTAAACTTAGCCTCCCTTCCTGCAATCTCTTCTCTTGCTCAAAATTGGCTGTCAATTCCTCTTCATGAAATTAGGATGGAAAAGAAGTTACCACAGTTGGATTTTTCGGTACTCTCCCTTGCACTAGATCCCTCTTCCTCAAGGTAAGGGGAAGGTAAGCCTTGCATATTCAAATGTTCGTCCACCTAAGGTTTTCATGTGTAGCATTGTCCGTAAAATGGGCTATGGAGATGGCTTCAAATGGGTCTCTCAATATGTCAAGAATGGGTATATGAATCTACACATTTGACCAGTTTTTGAACTATAATTGTGTTTTAATGGACTTATCATGGAACTCTTCTCTTATTTGAACTTGTTGGATGAATACCTCTTGCTATAGCCTATAAGTTTGGTAAAGCGATGAAACAACCAAAAATTGCAGGAATAAGGGTACAATTAAACCGACCTGATTCATGTCAGTTCCCAGAGTAGTAAAAACTGTATATTTCGGGTCAGACCGATTTTGGGCCAAAATCAACCCAACCCAACGGATTGCCGAGCCCTAGTCAATAGAATGAAAGTATTGAGACAATTAAAGATCGAGTGGAGAGAAATTTGGACTTAATTGTGTAATGTAGTATTTGATGACGCTAATCGAGAATCACAACTGGAGCTATATTGGAAAAAGTTAGAGATTCGAGGGCTTAATTGAAGAAATTCAAAACTTAAAGGGGTCAGTTAAATTAATCAGAAAATGAAGGATTTGTTGGCAATTTTGGGGGAAAGACTAACTAAAAATTTTTGAAAGACTAAAATTGAAGGCCAAAAGTTGAATCAAGCGATCACACGTTGTATAAGCACGCAATCACTTGGTCGCGCGAAGGAATATCAGAACCTGCATCACTCATTGTAAGCAATTGCTTGCCTATCCGGGAAACCAAATTTGTTTCCTAAAAATTTGGATTTTCTTCTAATTGAAGAAGGATTTTTTCCTTTTGTGTGTGTGTTTGTGTGTGTGCGCGCTCGCGCGCGCGCGTGTAATGTACTGCACGAAATTGGGGGCTCTTGGAACATTATTCTACAAAATTAATGAGAGAAAATACATAGAGATTGAGAGTTCTTCATTGATTCAGGAGGCACAAGACACAAGATTCAAGATTTCCACTTCAAGAAGAATAATTCCTACATCCAGGCGTTGAATTCCATGAAATCATCTTGTTATTTATCTTTAATTATATATCTAGGATAAATTTTATTGTGTTAGGATCATGATGAATCTTTAAATTCCGAATTTTTATCTTTGGTTTTGTTTAATTAAAGACAGCAGTTTGAGCAATTAATTCTATTTTTCATGCAAATACAATTATATGTGCATTGATTGTATTATATATGTGACGTGTCCTTAAGTTTTGAAATATTTCGAATTTGTTAAATTTCTGTTAATTGTTATAAAGTCTGTCATGGTTGAGGTTCTATTTAGTGATGAACTTTAATTTATATTGCGATTCCTCTCTCAAGTTTAAATCAATTTTACCTAAATATGTAAACCATATATCTCTACATAAACCATATATCTCTACAGTGGATCCGAAATATTCCTTATCTAGATACAATAAATACAAGAATTCACAAAAGACCACGATAATAACAAAAGTATATCTCTATCTCTTATTCAATTACCGGATTTGTTACCTCGTTCTAAGTTATTAACTCACCTCTCGGATTATGAAAATAACTCATTATATCATGAATTGGTGATCAAACAACTCAAGCATTAAGAACAATAATAAATCAACACATGGAAGAAAACATTAAAACTATGGAATTAGAAATTAAAATAATAAAGTTAGGCTATATCGTTCATCCCAAAATGTATTTTAGTTACAAATCATAATTAATGGACAAAATTAATAAAAATAAGCGTTCGTAGAAAGTAATATAAAGAATGAAAAGCTTGCACCAAGTATCGATTCTTCAATTATCTCCAAATCTCGCCCCTTAGCTATGTTTGATTCCCCAAGAATTTGATGTTAAATTCCCAATTGTAGTTCATTCTTCGGAGAGGCAAAGGTCTGATTTTCATGCAAGACTTTTTTTTTTTTTTTATAGTTGGTGAACAGACCTAGTTGAAGAAGGAAAAATTTCGTCGAACCAGTGCCCGAGTCTTTTCTTGTATATGCATAGCGTTCAGTATTTCAACCATATCTTTCTATTCCCTTATCCGATTGAGGTGATTAAAACTGAGTTAGAAAGATAACTTAAAGGGCTATATTATTCATCAAAAATGATTTTCCCAATTCGAACGTTTACTACCCCAAAATTATGTCACAAATTTCGACTAGAAATCTGTCCAAAATCATGTGCGATTGGAATTAATTTATGATAATATTCTTATCATATTTCATTTCTTTTTGACTTTTGCTTGCATCCAATTGACTCCTAAAAATCCTCAAAGTATTGTCTTGTAATCCAAGTCAATCATCGGATATTTGCAAGTTGTTCCCTCGTGTTTAATTTGCTCTTCAGTCCTTCAACTTTCAATTGCAACAATATAGTCTCCATACTTTAGAATCTTTTCAATTTGCTCATTTCAACTCTCAATTCCTTCAATTGGGTACTCTAACTTCTGATTTCTTTAATTTGGCACATTGTATCTTTCCCAGTTGATGTCATTAGTAGTGTTGGCAACGGGGCGGATCGGGGTCGCCCCGAATATTTTTGCCCAGATCCGGATCCGCCCCGCGATCCGTCAAATTTCGGGTCGGGGCGGATCGGTCCACCGATCCGCCGAATTATTTTTTTATTTTTTTTTAATTTTTTTAATTTTTAAAAATTTTTTTAAATATATTTTAAATTAAATCTTTTTAAAAAAATTTAGAAAAATTATTTTTTTATTAAATTTTAGTTATTTTATTGAAACGAGACGTATAGTGGCCGATTCGCCGATTCAACGGATCGAGTTTTTTTGCCATCACTTATTGGAATTATTTCTTCAAATTAAGAACATGAAAAATGTGTTTTCTTTAAAATGCAAAAATTGCAGGTTATTCCCAGAAATTAAAGTTTGCTACAAAATTTACGTATTAGATTTTTATACATGATAAAAAAATTATATTGAAAAAAAATGTCGGATCTCGGATCGGGGCGGATCGGATCAGCCCCGATCCAAATCCGCTCCGTGAATTTTTGGATCGGGGCGGATCACATAAATTTCGATCCGTCGATCCACGGATCGGGATTTTTTCGGATCGGATCGGATCGGGTCGACGGATCGACGGGGCGGATCGGATTTTTTTGCCATCTCTAGTCATTAGCGTCTCGATTGTCCAATTTAGCTCCAATTAGCATCCAATTGTGCATTTTTTTCATCAATTGCTCAATTATCACGATTTGGAATATTTTTTGAAAAGTAAACAAATAACCAAAAATTAAATAGTAATTATTCTAAAACAAAAACATAATATTCTAATGTAGACATACAAATAATATGAAATACACTTATCAAATACCCCAAACTAGAATTATTGTTTGTCCTCGAACAATGTAAAACTAAACTAATAAATTAAAATAACAATATAATAAATCTTTTTTGTCATGTCAACATGTTTACCCTATAGCTCAGTAATCCAAATCAATTCATACCTCAGCAAGAGTCGTGAACAACAATATAAAATTACTCTAGTTATCTCATGCCAAATTTTTAAGTGTGTGTGCGAAAAGTCAATGTCAAACATATACTTGTGCAAAAGATATACTTAACACTATGTAGCTCATTATGCACAATCAAGCTCGAATCCCATGTGACCACCTAATGATTCTAGTGATTTTCCTCTTATTGCTCATTGATTATCACAACTTACTGCTTTTCTCTCGGGTAAATAACACAAATGGTCCATAACCTTTTAATTTCTTGCGAAAATGGTCCCCAACGTTTAGATTTTTGCATTTATACCCTCAGAATCACCGAACGTTGCAAAAATGGTCCCTACCGTTAGATTTCGTTAGTTTCTACAGTTAAAAACCTATAAATAGCACAAATGGTCCCTAATCTTTGAGTTTCTTGCGATAATAGTCCCTAACATATTAAGGTCATGTTTGTCATATTTAGTTTGTAACCTCCAAACGTTTGGCGTATTTAGTTCATAACATGTTAAACCCCTATTTGAGACCAATTATTTCAAATAATGTGGTTTGTATTTGTAATTTTTTGAAAAAATTTTGGTAAAAAAAATTGAATTTATTTGTAAATTATTTTATTGATAGAATGTGTGGTTAAAAACGGTTTTTAAAAAAATAAAGTTTATTCTTGATTTCTAAAGCGCACAATAAAATATTTAACAAAAATTACTCGCATTAACATTTCAACCTATTGGTAAAAAAATAATAAATTCATGGAACATAAACAAACAAATACACTGAACATCATTTTCGAAATTGAATAAAAAATATGTTTTTATCAATTCTATTTTCAGCCAATATCGATTTTCAAAATTTCTTTTTTTCAAAACTCATTTTTTCCACACGTTCTATTAATTTTTTTTTTAATTATATTTATGCATAAATTAAAAAAAAAAATCTTGCTTTTTAACCCAAATTCTCCTAACTTACTTTTCAAATCGATCGATTTTCCAAATCGAAATCGAAATCGAAAGTAGAATTGATAAAAATATATTTGTTATTCAATTCCTAAAATGATGTCCAATGTATTTGTTTGTTTATATTCCATAAATTTATTATTTTTTTTTATCAATAGGTTGAAATGTTAATGCAGTGAATTTTTGTTAAATATTTTACTATGCACTTTAGAAATCCAAAATAAAGTTTATTTTTTAAAACTCGTTTTCAATCACAAATTCTATCAATAAAATAATTTACAAATAAATTCAATTTTTTTTTTTTTAACTTTTTAACCACAAATTCTTCAAAAAACTACAATTACAAAAAAACATTATTTGAAATAATTGGTCTCAAATAGGGGCTTGATATGTTAGGGACTAAATACGCTAAACGTATAGGGGCTTAATATGTTGTGACTAAATACGCCAAACGTTTAGAGGTTACAAAATAAATATGACAAACATAACCTTAATATGTTAGAGACTATTATCGCAAGAAACTCAAAGGTTAGGGACCATTTATGCTATTTACACGTTTTTAACGGTGAAAACTAACAGAATCTAACAGTAGGGACCATTTTCTCAACGTTTGGTGATTCTAAGAGTATAAATGCCAAAATTTAAACGTTGGGGACCATTTTCGCAAGAAACCTAAAGGTTGGGGGACTATTTGTGCTGTTTACCATTTTCTCAAATACTTTCTTTGTTTTTTCCGCACATGATAGTCAGAATTAGAAATATGCTCATATAACAAGTCAAAAGTAAGCAACCACCAATTTCACACCCTTAATTTCCAAGTTATAGTCAACAAAGTTTATACCAAATAGATTTTTCTTTTTTTTTTCTTTTTTTAATGGACGACTTTTTTTTTCTATCATGTCCTTGTCTCTTACCATCTTTGTACAATACTTTTCTCATTTGCTTTCTTTTGTGACCCTGTAGCGAGCTTTAGGTCGGTGACTCCCAAGTCAGACGACTTTAGGGCACCAAGTTCAGAGAACCCCTCAAACTTAATTACCCGAGTCACAAAGGCGACAAAGAAAAGTTAAGGATGTTTTATTGTCTTATGTGTAAATTCACTCTTCGTACTTGCTTTCTAATTGACTCATGTAATGAGCTTTGGGCTGATAGCTCCCAACTCAGTTAAGTTTAGGGTACCAGGTTTCAACACCCTTATAAGCTTAACTGCTCGAGTCAAAAAGGCTTTTGAAGAGTAGAATAAGACCTTCAACATTTTTCTGTTTTTATGTTGGCTGTGGTTTATACCCATTGACCAAATTGCTTTAATTAAAGTGCAAAATCAAGAACCACAGACCTTCATCCCATCAATACATGCATATTCTAACCATTCCACCCCGAAACTTGCTTTTTGAGTTGTGTTTGGTTCTAATTTAGGGATGGGATGTCTAATGATCTAAATTTAGGGATTATCAAGTCATTCCTAAGTTCAAGTTGCATAAAATTTGCTCAACATGTGTTAAACAAACCCCTATACAAATAATAATCCAACAATGGTTATGTGCTCATGAATATGAAATCTAGCAAGTGATAACTAGTTCATAAAATCATGTTTTCATGTTGTTCACTATTCAAATCTAAAGCATAAAATTGATCCAAATTATATCCTAGGCAATAAATAAAGTAACCAAAATTTTCAATTTTTTTTTTCTTTTTTGTATCCCAAAGAATTGAATGAGTGCAAAAGAATGAAATTCTCACCCCAAACTAAAAATATACATTGCCCTCAATGTTTGTCAAATAGATGTAAACATGTAAAACAAAAAACAAACGAGAGGGTACTAGTACTTCTCAGGTGTAGAGGATGTGATTCTTTACTTTGAAGCTTTCATTTGATTGCACTTTGGATGAATTTGACTCTTTCCTTGTATTTCCTCGAGCTGTGTTGACTGGTGTGCTCCTTGCAAACAAAAAAATGAGTGACTTTAGAGGACATGAACACCAGTAAGAAACTATCCAAGTTCTAATAGTGCGTATGTGCCTGGGATGATGATGAATGCCTAAACTACTAAAAATTGCATAAAAATCAAAACACCCCTAAACATGCCTAATAGTGCAACTATGCTATGCAAATCCTACACATGCATATTAAAATGCAATTATGCACAGTAAACCAAATAAGTACACAAACAATGCATGTAACTATAGCAAAATAATAAAGAAATAACAAACGAAAACATAATAAATAAAAGGGAAGAAAAGTTGGGTTGCCTTCCAATAAGCGCTCCGTGTATAGTCTAAAACTCGACTTTTTACACTTTTCTTCAAGAAGCTCTAAATAAGGCTTTTAATGACCTTCTTTATTTGTGTCGATTTAACTTGCTCCAATTTGTATTCATGCTCCAAAATTTTACCTTGCCCATGTCATGTATGTTGACTTCTTCACTCAATTCGAACTTCAATATATATACTTCAATCATCTCTTCAGTACTAATGATGAAATCAATTTTTTTTCCAGTGAATGTAGAGGATTGCATTGTAAAGTCGGCACTCTTAAGTGTCTCCTTGTTTATTTGCTCTTCTATGATCAACTCCTTTTTTTTTATTGAAGTTTCTTCAAACTTGATGTCCGGAATTTGAATTACATTTGGACAATGATATCTTCATGGAAGCTATTTTCTTCTGGCTTATCTACTATTTCAGGTTTCTCTTCTTTTTCTTCAGCTGTTTCAACCAATTTTTCTGACTCTTCTAATCTTCACTTGAATTTCTAACAACTGTGCTGGTGGACACCCCAGCTCTACCATACAATAATTCCCCAAAGAATCAATTTTTCATATAGCATCCTTAGGTCAATAGGGCAATCAAATACAATATGATTTCCCCAACAAAAATCACACATTAGATAAGTTTGAACAGTGTGTTTTGACTTTTTTGATCTTTTCGCTTGAATTTTTGACAACTGTCCCGATGGACACCCTGCTCTACCATATAATAATTCCCCCACACAATCAACCTTCCATGTAGCATTCTTAGGTGCAATAGGGAAATCAAATACAACATGATTTTCCCAACAAAAATCACACATCAGATAAGTTTGAATTGTTGTTTAATCAGAGTGCCATTGATAACTCTTTGCAGCCGTCTTGCTGTATTGCCTCCAACTATTTGAAAATTCGTTCAATCTCTTAATAAACAGGAAACAATTCAAAACTTTTATAATGTTCCCAAAAACAAAACTAAAAAATAAAATAAACTTATATAAAAACAAAGATAAAGTTCAAACTAACGTAAGAACTAATTGATATTGATATTAATATTAATATTAAACAGTCCTCGAAAATGACGCTAAAAACTTGTTCACTAATATTTCGCAATGCGAAATATTCCCGCAAGTGTATGGGTTGTGAGAAGTAATATAGTGGACCTTAGAGTCTAGATTATCGTCCCACGAAGACTGCTACTAAATATCGAAATATTTTAGTTCATATGTCTATTTGAACAGACGAATTTTGTTTGGTATTTTGAAACTAAAACTAATAAAATAAGCTAAAGAATTAAATTGCGATTTTTTTTTTTTTTTTTTAAAAAAATGATTGTAAGGTAGTTGGGATTCACAATTTCACCTAACCAATTAAATTAACTCTAATTCCAGTTTTATTTCCTAAATATGCATTCGGTGGAACTTACTAATTTATATTGAGATCCCTCTCTCGAGTTTAAATCAATTCTACCTAAATAAATCAACTATGTATCTCTATAGCGAGTCCGAATATTTTTTATCTAGATGCAATAGACACAAGAATTCACACGACCGTGTTAATAACAAAAGTATATATCTATCTCGCCCTTTTCCTATGCTTGATTCCCCAAGAATTTGATGTTGAATTCCCAATTGTGGCTAGTTCTTCGGAGAGGCAAAGGTATGATTTTCATGCAAGACATGGTTCTTATATAGTTGGTGAAGAGACCTAGTTGAAGAAGGAAAGAAATTCATCAAACCCGCGCGCGGGTCTTTTCTTGTATTTGCATAACGTTTAGTATTTCGACCATATCTTTCTATTCCCTTTTCCGATTGGGGTGATTCAAAGTGAATTAGAAAGATAATGTAAAGGGATATAATTCTACCTGAAATAGTATTTTCCCAATTCGGACTTTTACTTCCCCAGAATTATGTCTCAAAGTTCAACTAGAAATCTGTCCAGAATCTTGTGTGATTGGAATTAATTTATGATAATATTCTTATCATATTTCATTCTTTTTTAACTTCTACTTGCATCCAATTGACTCCTAAAAATCCTCAAAGTATTGTCTTGTGATCCAAGTCAATCATTGGATATTTGCAAGTTGTTCCCTCGTGTTTAATTTGCCCTTCAGTCCTTCAACTTTCAATTGCAACAATATAGTCCTCATACTTTGGAATCTTCTCAATTTGCTCATTTCAACTCTCAAATCCTTCAACTGGGTCCTCCAACTTCTGATTTCTTTACTTTGGCACATTGCATCTTTCGCAGTTGACGTCATTAGCCTCTCGATATTCCAATTTAGTTTCAATTAGCATCCAATTGTGCTTTTTTTTTTTTTAATTATTATCAATTGCTCAATTTTCATGATTTGGGAAATTTTCTGAAAATTAAACAAATAACCACAAACTAAATAGTAATTATTCTTAAAAAAAATCATAATATTCTAATTTAGATATACAAAAAAGTGTATAAAATACACTTATCGGTCTGACATCAACCTCTTCAAATCTACCCATGTTTGCACGTATCAACGTTCATCTACTTGCCGAAACCAATCCCAATCTTCGTCATAAAAGCAAGCGACAGAGGCTTCCACCTTTTCCCTTTCTGACAGAAAACGACTCCTAGAAAAATATTCCTCCGCTTCACACAACCAGCAATTTAGATTTTCGCCATAGAAGATCGATGTATTGAGTCTGTCGACCGAATCCAATCCAGAATTATTCTCTTTGCTTAACTCTCCCAACCTTTGTAAGAATTTCTCATGACTTCCCATGAACGGCTCCATCTGTTTCTCCAATTCTTTGCTTCAGTCTATTGCCATTCCTACGAAGATGACTGCAATTGCTAATTTTTTGGGGATGAATTGGTGTTGTAGATAACTTCTTATGAATCTGTTGCCTTCGAGAATCGGTGCTCAGATACCATTTTCATGGTTGAGGTTCTATTCGGTGATGAACTTGGACCATGAACCAGTAACTACGCACTCAGATCGTAAGTATTAACTGTAATTGCTTTCAATATGAACTAAACTGGCATTTCATTTAATTGATATTTGGATTACATTGCAGAGAAAATATAAAATCAAATACAGTAAATGAAATAAGAACTAGAGTATGAGATGAGAAAGACGTAGAAAAGGGATGAGAAAGAATTAGAACAGGAGAGAAGGGGGGAGAACCTGAGAGAGAGGGGAAGAGTCTGTTATGCAACAGATGAATATTCTTTCAACTTGATTTACTCATGGTCATGTGCTGGATTTATAAAGTGAGTATAGAATATTCTAGAATTGATTTATTGTGGAATGAGTTGGTGCACATGGAATGCGTGAGGAGAGCTAACCATGACAAAGTCTGATAGGGGATAGAAATATACCGCTATGCTTTATGAGATCTTTAAGTGTTAATGAATCTTTCATTCTTTTCTATGTGTTCCCATTCGTTATAGAAATATAGACATGCCATATATATGAATGTGATTTAATTCATGTTCAAAAGAAAGTTTTAAACAAATTTGGAGCATTGATCTTCATATATTAAAAATTGTTGATAATAATTCAAACCAAAGTATGAAAGATGGAGTGAAAAATGGATTCTAGATCCTAGCACTATTTGTCATTACATAAATAAACTTCGAATCTTGCTTAGTTTAATTTAATTTGATATTTTCTAGCTAGTTTGTTACTTCTAGTTTTGTTTGATTTTTCACAAACATAAAATTGAACTGTCTCATTTCGGTTAAGATTTGTAATCTAAAATAATAATTTATCTCAATCTCTTTGGGTACAATACTTGGACTCTAAAATCCATTATATTACTTGTGTGATCCGTATACTTGCGATAAGGAAATCACGCAACATGTTTTTTACGTCGTTGTCGGGGATTGTAATTTAATTTATGTCTAGATTTCTTTCACTAATTCAGATTTTTATTTTTGTTATTTTTTATTTTATTTCAGCTCGTTCATTATTTCTTTTGTTTCTTCTTAGGGTTGTGTATGCGAAGTCCAAAACACGATAATCTTGCAGAAGCTGGTCCAAAAATTGAACGAACATTCCATGATTAAGGGAAGCAGAAGAGGCAGAAAAACAAGAATACCAAAAACAGCATGACATGGCAGATACACAGATATCCAGTAGTACAAGGGGATGATGAAGGGAACATGCTTGTGGGAAACTTCATGATTATGCAAATCATTCAAAATCAATCAAGTATAGTATATCCATTCTTTGGTCAATTGAATTTTTAGTTGAAGACGAATGTCATCCACTTATTCCAAAAATGGGAATCAATTTTATGATTGACCCAATGAAGATCCACATATACATATCTTTAGATTTTAAGAGATATGCCAACAATTTAAAGATTAAGGGGTTTCAGATTATGCTATCCGGCTCCACTCAATCATCCACTTTGGGATCTTATTGAACAAAAAGGGTGATATTGTTCCTCCATTTATCAAGAATTTCAATTTTCGGGAAGTATCATGATCGAAGTAGAAACTTGATTAATCACTATCGATGCCAAGAAGATTGGGGATCCCTTCACCGTGACACTCGCCCAACCTATAAAAGGGGCTTGAATCTGTGTCTGGCTGCTCTTGCTGAAATCGTTACTCTTCATTCTTTATTCTCGCATACTCTACGAGAAAGAGTGCTAGAATGGTTGGATTCTCATCGCACTGCAAGTATCACCAAATGGAATGATTTGGCCTAAAAATTATGCACTAAATTCTTCCCACCAGTCAAAATTTCCAAGCTCAAACATGATATATCATTGTTTCAGCAACAAGACTTAAAAACATTTGATGAGGTATGAAACATGTTCAAGAATAAGCTAAAAAATGTCCTCATCATGGAATCACAAGGTGCGTTCAAGTACAATATTTCTATACAAGTCTACTCCCTCAATGCAAAAGCATGGTAGACTCTTCGTCTAATGGTCTACAAAGACTATTGATTAAGCGTTGGAATTGTTTGAAAGAATAGTAAATAAAACTGTAATGTGGGTATCTAACCACGCCATTCAAAGGAAATCTGTAGGAGTTTATGAGGTAGACTAGTTCACGATATTATCTGCAAAAATCAATACCTTAGTAATGAAAGTGGAAAACATATCTCAATCGTCTAAAAATTTGAGCTGTGAGGAATGTGGAGCAAATCATCACTGCAGATTGTCTCATTCCAGAAAATCAGTAGAACAAGTTAATTTTATTCAAGGGGGACAACGTAAACACAACAACCCATATTCAAATACATATAATCCGGGTTGGAAAAATCACCCAAATTTCCATGGAGGGACAACTAGAACTATGTAGAACACCAGGTACCATAGTATCAACATGAAAAGAAAAGGCCTTCACTCAAAGACATGTTTGGTAGGTTCATGGAGAAGACTAAACAATGGTAGGATCGATCAATTCACGAGGATAACAGAGACTACCATGCAAAATCAGCAAGCCTCAATAAAAAATCTTGAAAATGCAGGTGAGCATATGGCACATGTTTTAGCAAGCAGAGCACCAGGTGCCAAGCCTAGCAACACAGAAATAAATCTTAAGGAGCAAGTATTACCTATCCGAGCTATGGAGGAAGATATGGAATATGAGCCTGAAATTAAATTTTCTCCATGTGACTTAATATACATATACCTCCCACTCCTTTTCCCAAAGACTTCGAAAGTGAACAGAGGAGTAAAGGATCAATGTCATCACAATGAGAAATGGGGTTAAACTATTTGAAATTCATGCCGAAAAGGACCAAGAAGCTGACCATGAAGAAGAACTAGAAAATGAGTTTGAAATAATGAAAGATAAAGGTGAGGCAGAATCAACAATTAAGACTTTCGAGACCCCTATTCCTTTCCCACAAAGGCTGAAGAAAAGCAAAGAGGATCAGCCATTTAACAAGTTCTTAGACATGCTCAGAAAATTTCACATAATCATACCTTTGATTAATGTAATGAGGCAAATTCCAAGTTACTTGAAGTTCTTAAAAGATATAATATCCAAAAATATGAGGCTTGAGGGGTTCAAAGCTGTGTCTTTGACTGAGGAGTGTAGTGTGATATTGCCAAACAAGTTACCACCAAAATTCAAAGACCCGTGGATTTTTTCAATATCATGTATTATTGGTGATTTAAAATTCAATAAAGTAATATGTGATCTTAGTGCAAGTATATATTTAATGCCTTTATATGTCTACAGGAAACTAGGATTGGGAGAACCCAAATCCACTATGCTTACACTGTAGATGGCTGATCTTTTAATCCGAAACCCATGTGGAATCATTGAAGATGTCCTGGTGAAAGTAGATAAATTTATCATCCCAACTGATTATATGATCTTGGACATGGAAGAGGATAGCAGGACGCTACTAATATTGCGTCTACATTTTCTCGCTACCGGACAAGCATTAATTGATGTGGAAAAATGAGAGGTAAGATTTAGAGTGCATGACGAGCAGATAACTTTTAGCATGAATCAACAAAAAAATACATATCTGGCTCCTGAAATTTGTTTCACTCTAGAAGAGGAGCCACACAACATGGTTGAAAATTTTGAGCACAAGGTGAAATCAAATGAAAAACTCAAAGGTCAACCAAATGTTCGAGGTTTCAAAGAAATATGGAAGAAGAAGGAAGTTTGCAAGGCAGAAAATTGCAAGCAGTGCAAAGTCTCAACGGCCAGTTTTTGACCTCCTTGACTTGATCTGCCAAAAGTCTAGTTCTAGACTATAAATTAAGTGCTTATTGGGAGGCAACCCATATTTCCTACCCTTTTATTTATTATGCTTTGTTTATTGCTTTACACACAATTTTAGGATTGCATACACGTTTAATTTGCATTATTGACATTTTATTGTATTTTTAATTCTTTTTTTATTATTAATTCATCATGATCACTGTCACATATTTGAGCCTAGAACATAAAAATAATTTTTAGAGATACGTGGCAAGAATCACAAAACACATAGGATTTGAAAGAAAATGAAAAGAATGCAAAGGAAAAAATCTCATCTTACTGAATGCCCAACCGATCGCGCGCATTGCACCATCTCGTGAACAACTTTTAGTTAAGCAGATTCTATAGTTTATTGCCAAGTGATCACTTGGCAATCCGGATGGCGCATTTATTAGATTCAAAATAGGAGTCCATGTTTTTTTTAACATGACATAGACTATCTTTCCCCAAATCATCCCTCAAATTTGAAATCTACAATTCCTATGTTGCATTGAGGAAGATTCAAATCTCTTATTCACTTCAAAATTGGATCAAAGGTAAGATTTAAAAATTTTTGGGATTTTTAATGGAAGTCTCGGTTCCTCCTACTATTTTTTTAAGTTTCAAAATTTTGATTAAAGGAGAAGGGAGTAGGCTAGTTGAAAACGCTTGGTGACAAACGTTCTAAATTCAACTATTTTGAAAAATTTCTAGTTTGTGGGTGTTTGATTGTTTTATTCAATACATTTGTGGCATTTGACGCTTTTAACATTAACTATCCTTCATCTATCTACTATCTACTATCTATCTATCTACTATTATTATATTTTATATGTACTAAAAGTGTAGACGGAGGAGAAACTTTGATTTTCTCATTTTGCCCTTAATTTTTTGTGTTCATGGTCAATAGTATCTTTTGCATTCAATTTATTCTCTTTAAATATTATCATCATCATCATCATCATCATCATATTATATTATTTGAGGATTGTCTTGGACCCCTAAATGAACAAAGAATGTCCGTTCACATTTTTTTTTTTATGAAATTGATATATAGTCTTTGTTCGATGGTGATTAAAATTAATTTTTTAGTACATTTTTGATAAAAATTGATGAAATATATAGTTCAAAAGTTGTAGGTTTCATAAAACATGTGGTTAAGATTCATTATTGACTTTAACTTAAATTTAAAATCTATCTATCTATCTATATATTATTATATTATATTATATATCTTAAAAATGTGGATAAATGGGAATTTTTTGATTTCCTATTTTATCCTCACATTTTTTTTTTCCTCAATAATACCCTTAGATCATTTATTGAAACTTATTTTACATTTATTTTATTTCTTACTTCAGAAACATTAATTTATTTACATTCTCTGAATTGAAATTAGTTATTCAATTAATAATAATTTAGAGTCGTTACTTTTTAATTTATTTTTATAATATTATCCCATCAAATTTTATATTTCGTGATAGCACCATTGAACAATTCAAAGAGTGCACTTATTTCTTTTATAAACACGTTTTTTGAACAATTCAAAGAACATGTTTATGGTTTCAAAACTCTTTGGAAAGAAAAAAGTTTAAACAGAAATTTTAGTTTAAATTTATAGTCAATGTTTGGTGATGATTAAAATCAAACTTTTAATAGATTTTGATAGATATTAATAAAATATGATTGAAAAGTTTTGGGTCTAATGAAATGTGTGATTAAAATTATTTGTTAACTTTAACTTGGATTAAAATCTTATTTTAATTTCTCCCGAACAGAAACTTAATATCAAACTTTAGTTTATTATAAAAATATGTTCACAAATTAATTTAATTTATCAATGCACAATTTCTTCACATTTTTCACGACTTATCATAAACATTTTATAAAACAATTATTTATTTTCCTAATATTTTATGATATCAAATTACTTCTTAATATATCACACGCGAGTTATTTATTAAGCTGATACTTTAAGTACTTGTCTAATATATATTTCGAAGATTTGGACGAGAATTTTCGATAAAATATTAATATATTAATAATTGAAGTCAAATACAAATTACAATTTTCCTCTGAAAATATCAATTACGTCAACTACTTTAAAAAATAGTATTAATACTAAAAAAGTTACTTTAACGTTCATCATATATATAAGACGTGCTTACTACTAGTATATAAGAAAAGTGTCACTAAAGAATACTACCCAAACATGGAAAGGGGGAGGAAAGAGTTGGACTGTGAAAACATCCCAACCATACTAAACCTCGGGAGGTACTTGACCTATGAGGGCAATGAATTATTCAAGTTTGGGGTGCCCCGGTGAACCCCGTAGAATTTGCATTTATGAGTTCATTCACTATACATGTTTGCATTCATTTGATTTTTGGGACATATGCAAAAAAAAAAAAAAAAAAAAGGACAATTGACTTGCTTTTTGCCCTATAATGTAGTTCATATTAAATCTTTTGCTTTAGGAAGAAAACTGGGCATCATTTAAACTTGAGTTTTCATTGAACTTCTTATTCATGTTAGGCTTGATGAATCTGAGTACATAGCCTATATCAAATTATTAATTGTGTAGGAATATGCTTAAAATACGTGGGGTATTTTTATTATGCAATCTGACTTATGATTGACCATATGATACCTAACCTTAAGTCTATAGATCCTGACCTTGAAAGTAGAGCCGAAGTAGCTTGGGGGAAGAAACACTAGTATAGGTATGCATAAACGTTTTGAAGGGTCTGGAGTTCCTGAATTATACATTTAGTTGAATGAGTTCTAGTCAACGAGTATAAGTAACCACTAACTACATAATTAGTCTTATTCTTCGTTTCATAACCTTGGTGACACGAGTAATTAAGTTTTTAAGTGTTTTTAAAACCTGGTATCCTAAATTCATCTGAGTTGGAGTTATCAGCCTAAAGCTCACTAAATTGGTCATTTAGAAAGCTTAAGAGAGAGATGACTTACACATTAGATGAAATAACACCTTTTACTTTTCTTTGTAGCATTGGTAACTTGGTTAATTAAGTATTTAAGGGTTCTCGGAACCTGGGAGCCCTAAAGTCATCAGATTTGGAAGTCACTGACCTAAAACTTGCTACAGGAGTCACCTTGAAAGCTTGATGAAAAAAATATTGCACAAAAGATGAGTGAAAAAAATGTTTATAATAAAGTTCTTGGTATACACTTTGAGGCTAGGACTTTGGAAACCGAGTGTCTGAAATTAGGAACTGATTATCTACAATCTTTTATTCAGACTTGTGTCTAAATCTGGGCGCTTTGTGTGAAAAAAATGTAATTCTTTGATATTTAGAAACCATGCAATTAGAGGGAGCCTTGGGATTGGATGAAAAAAAATATTGCACAAAAGAGAGTGAAAAAAATGAAAAAAAAAATATGTATATATATATATATATGTGTGTGTGTGTGTGTTTTATAATAAAGTTCTTGGTATAAACTTTGAGGCTAGAACTTTGGAGACTAAGTGTGTGAAATTTGGAATTGATTACCATCAATCTTTTATCCAAACTTGTGTCTAAATCTAACCTCTTTGTGTGAGAAAAATGTAATTCTTTGATATTTAGAAACCGCGTAATTAGAGGGAGCCTTGGGATTAGAGGGAAAAGTATGAGGAAGTAATCATACATAAGAGATTCAATACAAAGAAAATAATTGTTTGAGCACATGGAAAAGTTCTATTTATTGTAAGCCACACATTGTTAGGTGTATTTCTATATGAGTATACATTCAGTATGGCTATTCACATATGCACATGAAAACTTGAGCATCAGATAAGTAAATTAATTTTGTTAGAATTCTCTTCAAAGTATACTTTAATTCGAAACGAAGGTGTATGGTAAGCAACTTAATAGTTGAGTCATTTTTGGTTGTTGAGTCTTTTTATATAGTTATATTTTAGTTCTATTTTGTTGAGGACGAACAATTATTCTAGTAAAAATGTGTTTGATACGTGTATTTTATACACTTAAATATATATACTAAAAACATGAAAATATATTATCATTTAAGAATAAATTCTACTGATTTAGTTGTTATTTGTATTTATTTATTTTAGTAATTATACCAAAGTCAAGAGAACGAAAGAATTGAGGCAAATAACGATCAAGTGGATATCAATTTGTGTTAGAATTAATGTTCAAGCCAATTAGTTGGACCGGACTTTACAATTAGATTAATTATGATTAATTAATCAAGACCCACTAATAGCCCTATTGTGACTAGGGTTAGGTTGGGGTTGGATTGGGTTGAGGTTGGACGTATAATAAGTGTACTATTGTAAAGAAAAGAGAGAGTCGCTTTTTAGTAATATTCTACCCTAGGGTTTTTCTCTTGATAACACATAGGGATGTCAACGAGCCGAGCCGAAGATCAAGGTTCGAACTTTTAGGGGTCGAGCTTTTTTTGACTCGAGCCGAGCCGAGCTAAAGCTCGTCCCCAAAAATAAGGCTCCACCCGAGCTTTAGCTAGAGCTTTTTCGGAGCCGAGCCGAGTTAAGTCCTGAGCTTTTAATTTAATTTTATTTTTATAGCAAAAATTCATAAATTTTTTATTGAAAATGTATATATATAGCAAGTTGAACCGAGCTCGTCGTTGAAATTCATTGATCAACCTTCCATCGAGCTTTTTTTGGCTCGAGCCGAGCCGAGCCGAGCCAAAGCCCGTCTCTCAAAAAAAAGCTCGGCTCGAGCTTTGACTCGAAATCTCGAGCCGCGAGCCGAGCTTAGCCCGAGCTTTTTTCGAGCCGAGCCCGAGCTGCTCAAGCTGACGAGCCGTTTTGCCATCCCTAATAACACAAAGAGAAAAATCAATATTCTCTCAAATCCATTCTAACTGTTGGAGATTGATAGAGTTCCAGATTCATCTAGCTGTGTAAATTTCTGTTAGAGGATGGACAATCGGACGGCTAGTGGTGACAAGTTTATACATCCTGCACCAGAATTCAGATCCACGAGATTCATCAAAGGTACTAATCTTATCACAGATTCTATCTAAGTGCAAGGTTGATTCGAACTTTTGGTTTCGAGTCTTATAATTTTCACTGTGCATGTATGACTCGAAACCTTACAGTGGTATCAGAGACTACCATGTTACTTGTTAGAGTTTGTTAATACTTTGATGAATTCAATTTGATTAAAGTAAATATTTCTTGTTTCTAACTTTTGAGAAAATTAGTTTTCTTGTTCAAAATCTAATTTAAAAAAGAAAATTAATTTTGGGTTGAAAATTGGATCAAAATACGGATTGGAACAAGAGGCGGCAAAAGTCACCTGAGGTGGTGGCAGCATGGCGTCAAATCCGCTGCCATGCTAGGCTATGAGCAACGGCATATGCTGCAGCGCAATTTCGAAGTTGCTATTGCTGCATTGCAGTGCGAAGCAGCGCCTTCACACTGCTACAAGCGGGGGGGGGGGGGGGGGATCTTCACGATAGCGTCGCATGCTGCTGGACGGGTAGCGGTGCACCGAGTGATGACGGGGGCCTCTTGTGCAATTTCTAAAATTGCAGGCCCTCGTCTGCAATTATAAAATAAGGATCAAATTATAATTTTATAAATAGAGGACATGTCTTGCAATTTTGAAATTGGAGGGCCTGCTTGTAATTTTGAATTATGGGGTTAAATTGCAATTTTTAAAAGGGTTTAAAATTTGATTTTGAATGAGTTTGACCCAATTAAAAACTTTGACCAAAAATTTTAATTTTAACCCAATTCAAAATTTAATTTTAAGATTCGCGACTTTTAAATTAATGTTAAAATTGGATTTTAAAAAAATATATAATTTGACCATAAATTGAATTTTATTTTATTTAGGAGTATTATCCTAAATTGAAATCTTAATTCAATTTGCCATAATTTTAGAATTAGAGTTTGGAATCTAATTTGGTGCTTAATTAAAATTTTTGATATAATAATTAGTTAATTCGATTAATTGATTATTAATTAAATGTTATTTAGGATTTAAGTGATCCTAAATTCAATTAGCGCCCCTATAATCTTGAAATTGGAGTTTGACTCTAATTTAGTATTTAATTAAAATTTGATTTTAATTAAATAAACTTGTCAATTAGAGTAATTGATTAATCCGATTAATTAATTACTAAATTGAATTTTATTTTATTTTATTTTATTTTTAGAGTTTTATCCTAAATAAAGATGTTAATTCAATTTTACTCCTTTTGGATTTAGAGTTGGATTCTAATTTGATATTTGATTAAAATATGATTTTAATTAGATAAGACCCTCTAACTTAAGTTAATTAACTAATTAATTATTGTTCCGATCCGTTTTATCTAAATTAGTTTAGACGACCCAGGTTTCTAGAAATTTGAAATTTGTTTATGTAATATTAGATATTATATTATCATACATTTTTATGATGAATGTGTATTTAGTGGATGATTATGTACTCGACCCATATGATTGTTTGGATGTACGGTTAATTTATCTATTTTTGTTGGTTGGGCATGCGAACATATTATTATTATTATTATTATTATTATTATTATTATTATTATTATTATTATTATTATTATTATTTAATTTGGCCTGCATGCTTATTATTTAAGGAAAAAGTACATAACTATACAACTAAAACTTTCACTTTTTAAACATAACAAATTTAAGATTTTTTTAAAAAAATCAGGTATTAATTAGTTAATTAATTAATCCAATATTTTAATAATTATAATGAGTTGTCAAACAAAGGCTAATATTAAATAATAAAATTAAAACAATACATAATCCACAACAACTCCATCCCAATCCAACCCCGCACTCACCCCACCCACCTCAACAACCAACCGACCCACGCACCCACCTCGACCCCCCACCCCACCCACCCCATAAAAAAAAATTTCCTTCTACTTTTCCACACTTACCCTCACACCCAACACCACCCACCCCACCCCCACTCCTCCCCAACCCAACCCAACCCCACCCACCCACCAAACACTCCGCCACCACTCACTCACCCACCCCACCCCACCACACCACACCACACCACAAGAATGATTTTACTTCTACTTTTTTCTCATCTCACCCACCCACCCACCCCACCCCACCCAACCCAACCACACCCTACCCACCCACTAGTCCCATCCCATCACACCCACCCACCCCAACCCACTCCAAAATTAATTTTTTTTTTTGAGATATTTTTCCACTCTTCCCCACCCCACCCGACCATACCCTACCCCACCCTACCTCACCAACAATGAATTTTTTTTACTACTTTTCCACAAGTCGCCAAAACTCTACCCTATCCTACCTCGCCACCCCCACCCAAAATTAGTTTTTTTCTTCTAATTTTCGACTCCCCACCGGCCTCGCCCCAGACCCTATCCCAACCCACCTCATCCAAAATGATTTTTTTTACTACTTTTTTACGACTCGCCCAGATCCTGCCACGCCACCGTCCCCAACCCCACCCCACCCCACCCAAAATTAATTTTTTTCTCCTAATTTTCCACACCCCTCCCCGATCCTACCTCGCCACCCTCTCACCCCACCCAAATATGATTTTTCTTCTATATTTTCACACCCCACTCTAACAACCCCACTACACCCCACCCTAGCAACCCCACCACAACCCACCCTACCCAAAAATGATTTTTCTTCTATTTTTTCACACTTCACCTCAATCGCCCATCCTATCCCAATGCACCCTACCCACCCACCCTACCCCCATCCAAAAATGATTTTTCTTCTATTTTTTACACCCCACCCCACTTAAAAATGATTTTTCTTCTATTTTTTCACACTTCCCCCAACAGCCCCACCCCATCCCACCGCACCCTGCCACCAACCATACCCCATCAAAAAATTATGTTTCTTCTATTTTTTCACACTTCACACCAACCACCTCATCTCAACCTACCCTACCCCACCCCACCCCACCCACGCACCCACCAACGCAAAAAATAGTTTTTTTCTTTTACTTTTTTCAACCCCCAACCCGACCTCGACCCCACCCTATCCACCCACCCACCCCACTCCAAAAATTATTTTTTTCTTCTACATTTCCCCACCCTAACCAACCCCACCTTACCCTACCCCACCCACCCAAAAAAATAATATTTTTCTTCTACTTTTCCAACCCCGACCCTACCTCACCATAAAAAATGATTTCTTCTACGTTTTCTAGCCCCACCCGACCTCTACCCCACAATCCCCACCCCCAAAATCCCAATCAATAACGTAAGTTGATACGAGATCGCATTTAAGTCACACAAGGTCACACAGAGTCACAATTACAAATTTAGTTGTAAAACCCCACCCCTCCAAAGTCACAGTTAGTCGCACAAGGTCAAAGTTCGGTCACACAAAGTCACAGTTTGGTCAAACGAGGTCATAGTTAGGTCACAGGAGGTCACAATTAGGTCAAACGTGGTCATGGTTAGATCACACGAGGTCACAGGTCGATCACATAAAGTCACGCTTCGTTCTTACAAAGTCACAGTTCGGTCACACATAGTTATATTGACACAATTGGAGGTCACATCACGTCCTCGTCCAATGGTCACACCAAGTCACAGTTGGTCACAATCTATATAATTGGTCACAATGATCCATAATTGATTACATATTATTTATTTAGTGGTCATATTTACCTAATAATTGGTCATAGTCATCAATAATTGATAACAATTTATTTATTGATTGATCAAAACTTACTTGTTTTTCTTGATCACATTCGCACTTATCATAAGTCGCACAAACTCACAATTAGTCAATATTTTGATCACATTTACCTATAATTGATCAAAATTATCATATAATTGGTACGTATTATTTATTTATTCGTCATAATTTACACGTTTCCTCAATCACAATTAGTTAACATTTTTGTTACAATTACCTAATATTTGGTCACATTCTGTATTCTTAGTTTTCTTGGTCACATCCCCCATTTCTCACAAGTCACAATTAGAAAATATTTTGGTCACATTCCGTACTTGATCACACAAAGTCACGATTTGAACATATAAGGTCACAGTTCGATCACAAAAAGTCTCAATTCGGTTATACAAGGTCATAGTTCAATCACACGATGTCATAGTTCGGTCACATGTGTTACCAAACTATGACCTTGTGTGATTGAACCGTGCCTTCGTGTGACAAATTGTGACTTTATGTGATCGAATTGTGACTTTGTGTGATCGAATTTTGCAACTAAACCAATTGTGATCTAACTGTGACCTCGTGTGACCAAACTATGACCTTGTGTGATCAACTGTGACTTTAGGAATGTGTGGATAGGTGGATGAGGTTTTTCAACTAAATTTGTAATGTGACATTGTGTGACATGTTGTGACTTTGCATGTGGGGGTGGGGCAGGGTAGGGTGGGGTGATCGAATTATTAGGTAAGTGTAACCAAAATGTCGATTAAATGTGACTTTGTGTGACTTATGACGAGTAGGGAATGTGACCAATTATTAGGTGATTATGACAAAAAATATTAACTAATCATGAAAAAAAACGAGTAAGTTGTGACCAATAAATAAATAATATGTGACGAACTATGACTTTTTGTGACCATTGGACGAGGAAAAATATAAGAAAAAAATCATTTTTGGGTGGGTAGCGGGGTAGGGACGGGGTGTGGAGAATTAGAAGAAGAAAAATTATTTTTGGGTAGGGGTGCGGTTGGTGGGTGACGGGTATAGGGTCGAGATGGGGTGTGGAAAAAAAAAATTATTTTTGGGTGGGCTGGGTAGTGGCGGGGTTGTTGGGTGACGCGCGTAGGGTCGGGATGGAGTGTGAAAAAGTAGGAAAAAATCATTTTTGGGTAGGGTCAGTTTGTTGGGTGGGTGGCGGGGTATGGTCGGGAGCGAGGTGGGTGGGGGTGTGAAAAATTGAAGAAAAAAATCATTTTTGAAGGGCGGGTAGGAATGGGATGGGTGGGTGGGTATGGTGGGGTGGTTGCAAGGGTAGGATCTTGGTGGGGTGTGAAAAAGTGGAAGAAAAAAATCATTTTTGGGTGGGGTGGGTTCGATTGGTTGGGTGGATAGCTGGTAGGGGCGGGATGAGTGTAGGAAATTAGAAGAAAAAAATTATTTTTGGGTGGGGTGGGTGGCGGGGTAGGGTGGGAAAACATGGAGAGATAAAAAAAAAATTCATTTTGTGGGGGTGGGGTGGGCAGGGTGGTGTTGGGGTGGGGTTGGTGGGGGCGTGAAAATGTAGAAGGAAAAAAATCAATTTTGGGGTGGGGTGGGATCGGTAGGGTGGTGTCGGGCTGGGTGGTGGTAGGTGAAAAAGTAGAAGGAAAAAAATCGTTTTTGCCGTGAGGTGGGGTAGGGTGGGTGGCGAGGTGGGCAGGGTGTGTCGTGATCTATGGCCGGGATAAGATCAATTTGTTACTTTACGATGAAGTGGGTAGGGTCGAGTTGAATGGGGTTGGGTTGGGGTGGGGTGGGATGGGATTGGGAAGTTTAGGAAAACATCTGGAGAATATAAAAATAAACTTATTTTTGGGGTGTGATATGATATGGGTGGTGAGGTTGGGTTGGTGGGTGGGTGTGGTCGGGGATGTGGCTAGGGTGAGATTAATTTTTCACTTTGCGATGAGGTGGGATAGGATAGGGTCAAGTGGGGTTAGGTCGGGGTGGGGTGGGGTGGGTTGTGTTGGGGAAGTGTAGGAAAACATCGAGAGAAAATAAAAATAAACTTATTTTTGGGGTGGGGTTGGATATGGGAGGTGAGGTAGGGTGGGTGGTGGGGTCGGAGGATATGGTTAGGGTGAGATCAATTTGTCACATTAAGATGAGGTGGGGTAGGGTGGGGTGGGTGGGAAATGATAGGAAAATATCGAAAGGAAAAAAATAAAAATTATTTTTGGTGTGGGGTGGGATGGGGAAGTGTAAGAAAACATTGGGAAAAAATAAAAATAAACTTATTTTTTGGGTGATGAAGGATATGGGTGGTGAGATGGTGTGGGTGGGCAGGGTGGGTGGGTGGGATCTGGGGATGTGGTGAGGGTGAGATCAATTTGCGGTGTGGTTGGGTTGTGATGGGGAAGTGTAAGAAAACATCTAAAGAAAATAAAAATAAACTTATTTTTGGGGTGGGCATGGTGGGTGGGTGGAGTCGGTGGAAGTGGTTAGGGTGATATCAATTTGTCACTTTGCAATGAGGTTGGGTAAGGTCGAGTGGGGTTGGGGTTGGGATGGGGGTGAGATGGGGAATGATCGGAAAACATCGAAAGGAAAAAAATAATTATTATTTTTGGGGTGGGGTGGGGTGGGGTGGGGTGGTGGCGGGGCATGGGTGGGGTGGGGTGGTGGCGGGGCATGGGTGGGGTGGGGTGGTGATAGGTTGTGACGTCAAAATTTGAAATTTTGATTTAATATTATATTAGTTTTAATATAATATATAGTAGATAATTATGTTTATCTTATATATATCATTATATTTATTTTTAATTATTAAACACCTAATTAAATGAATTAATACCCGAATTTAAAAAAAAAAAATTCCTTCACATGATTTTTGAATTGCATCTTTGAAACACAAGATTTTATGTAATTTTCCCATTATTTAATTTATTTGGACCTGTGAGCTCTAGTTTATAAATATGGGTCTGCGTATCTTTTGACACAGGCCTGCGTGCCAACTAGTATAGGATACAGGTTATAGTAGCAGATAGAGATTATTATTGCATTTAGCAATCGATGGTCGAATGCTCGAGAAGATTAGGTAGAATCATCCATAATTATCCGTAGTATTATTGTATATATGATTAATTACATGGTGGATGTCAGTTAATATACTTAGGAATGATGAAATCAAATCCCTCACTAAAATTATATTTTGTACACTAAATTATATTTTGTAGCGATCGAAAAATTTTCAAATTTTAAAAGTTAATTTTAACAAAGTTATCTCTACGACTCTCCAATCTTAACAGTCATTATTTTCAAAATTAGCGCTTTCTTCTAACCATATTAGTTATTTTAAGATTTTAAGAAATAAATTGAAATTCATAATTTTAAATTCAATCTGCGATTTCAAAATTTGTCAAAAATCATTATCTCATTTTTAACGCAAATCTTTATTTTAATCCAATATTCAAATTTATTATTATTATTATTATTATTATTATTATTATTATTATTATTATTATTATTATTATTATTATTCCTCTATCAATACCAAAGGTTTATTCTCAAGCAAATAAAAAGTGTAACTCCCAGCCATTTCAGATTTTTATTTTAACTCCAAAATGTCCCAGGCAATCAAATGCTTATGTTACAGACTTTTCAATTCCAGCAATGCATAAATCATGTTCTTCCCACTTCCTTCCCTAACGCACACTGTCAGCTTGGTAAGTTTCCTCCTACCTCTACACACAAGCAAATTAAGCAATACACACACAAACATCAAACCTCATAGACTGCCCAAACCAGTACCAGAGCCAACACCAATTCTGTCGACCACTAAGAGCATCCACAATGGATGTATAAAAGTGCTTGTTAGTGTCATGTGTTAACTAATAGGTAATTTTAAGTCTACACTAGACATGTTAACTTGTTTATTAAAGGAATCTTTTTAAGTTCTTGTTAACTTGTTTGTTAAAGTTAACAAATAACTTATCTGATGACATGGCAAAGAGGAGAGAGAAACAGGAAAGACAAAAATGTAATAGGTATATTTTTTATGTTTTTTGCTAACCTAGTTCATATTTTTTTTTTTTTTATTATAGAAACGATAAGTTGATTTCTTTACCAAAAAGTTTTGATTTTTTCCATTTTATTTATTTATTTATTGTATTATGTATTTTATTTCCTTCTTCAATGAACGTTTGTTTGTTCGTGAATTTAAATAAAATAAATCTATAACTATTAACTATACTATCTGTAAAAGGATTAGCTAAAGAAATTTTTTTTATCATAATATTCTCAATAATAATTTATAATAATAAGAATAAGAAAATATATAAACGAGCTGACTAGAAAAAAATATTTTTAAACCATAATACTCATGATAATAATTTAAAAAAATTTCTTTGTTCTTCGATTAATTTTATTTTAATTGAACAGAATCATGCTTTACTTTTGAAAAATTTGGTCCATATGATCATGAGCTAAATCCTAATGTGTAAATTTAACGCATCCAACGTGAAACTCAAATAATGACTAAAGTTAACATGTAGATGTGAGACTTAATATCTACTAAATTATCTATGTGACAGTTCTTAACTAACAAAATTTAACACATTCATTGTGATGCTCTAAGCCTTACCTTCACAAACCAAAATGGCAACCACTCCGAGAAATTGTCATTACCGCCTCATTTTCCTCCAAGCAATCAACACCCAAACGAGCTTCTCGGAAACTCAATAGCAAAATCCAAAGCCCTACACTCAAGCAAATTTTCAGAATTTAATCCAACCAAGAATCAAACCATCAAGCCAATTCAAGGACCACCAAGGTTGAACCCATCCAGTTTCAAAACGCAAACACTGCCACCCAACAACCATATTCGATCAAGCCCCCATCACCGTCACCAACACCACCGTAACCCGACCACTGCCATGGCTAAACCTCCATAGCCATTCAATACACATACATGATACAGCTTCAAATCCACACCATCAACACTGCCATGGACGAAACTTCAGTCACTGAATTCAAACTTCCCACGTACCACCAACATCAATCTACAAACCGATCCCAACTCCACCGCAAGACCCTTTTTAATTCACCACTGCCCACTTCAAATTTCCAAATATTGACACCCAAAACAAGTAATAAGTTATCCCATTACCTTAACTCAACGACCTCCATGGAGTTTCGCCGAAAAAACGACCAAAGTCGAGCCTCAGTTTATCTTGATTCTCGCACCAAAATCACCCAAACCATCCACCCTATCACACACCCACACCCACACCCACTTCATCTTCGCCGCCCCGCAACGAAGGCGATGTTGTCGTGAGCCGACGACCTGGGATCGGACGACAGTCCTTTGCCATCCCCGATCGCGTCCCCTGCTCTCTCGTCTCTCTGTTACGAAAACTAGTGAATCATCCGTGCGATGCACGGGAAGAAAATCTGAATAAATATAATCGTATGCGAAATTAAATGAATATAAACTCAAATAAATAACTTCGCAAATAAAATATTGCAACATCATCATTAATAAATAACTTAAGACAAATTAAAATTATTAAATAACGGACTATTTATTGTAGTTCATTATTAAACTAATTTCTGACCATTGCCTTCTAGATTAGCTAATATCTAACCATTATTATTTGAAAATGCGAGGGAACAATGCAAAATGCATTTTCGGACACATCGAATAGTTTTAATGGAATTTTGTATTGAAAATGGCCAAAACGATGTTTTTCTTATTTTCTGTTTTGTTTATATTTTTTATTTCAAAATTTGTTTCGTTGCCCACATATTTAGAAAAAAAAAATCATACTGTATTAAAAGTAGTATTTCATTGCCTTCTAGATTAGCTAATATCTAACCATTATTATTTGAAAATGCGAGGGAACAATGCAAAATGCATTTTCGGACACATCGAATAATTTTAATGGAATTTTGTATTGAAAATGGCCAAAATGATGTTTTTCTTATTTTCTGTTTTGTTTATATTTTTTATTTCAAAATTTCTTTCGTTGCCCACATATTTAGAAAAAAAAATCATACTGTATTAAAAGTAGTATTTCATTGGATTTTTTTAATCTGCTTTTAAAAAATCCTAGCCTACTTCACTTTTACTCTTGAGTTCTAAAAATATATATCAAATGTAATCTTTTTTAAAAAAAATATGTAACATATTAAAATCATATCCAAAATGTATGTTAGTGACTATAGATCCAGAACACATTGCTCTAAAGTTAAAAAAGGCTGAAATATTCATGTGAATATATTCTGTAAAAATGTGTACAATGGCTCCTTTATTTTTTTTATTAAAAAAATAAATCCTAATTATAAGAACGTAAATGAAGTTTCCCCAAAAAAATGAAGTTCCAAAAAAAAAAAAAAAATGAAACCTTTTAACCTTTTAAGGCATCTGTCATAATTAAATATCTTATGCATAACATTGATTTTAAATCCATCTGCTTGTCGAACAACATTCTTAAAGCAGTCCTTGTAGGCTAGTGAAAAACCATCCACTGTCATCCTTAAGTCCCAAAATTGTTCCAATTGTCTAAACATAGTCCTCCTGTAAATAATAAGTGAAGCCCAAAAATATTTGAAAACATAAGACAAAAAAAGTTACATTAAAAGGGTAGATGCTGATTCTTGCTTACCGTTGGTCCTCAATAGAACTCTAGTCTTGTGGTGCCCTTTTTGGTAGTGCATGGTCATGGTTTCTCATTTTTTTCACAAATAATCCGTACAATCACATCTTGCGTGATAAAAATTGAATTTATATACATAGTTAAAAATGTTAATAGAAAGACGAAAATAATTAGGTAGTAAGAAATTTCACAAATAAGTGATCACAAAACAAAGAAATACAACTTGAGGGCAATTTAAGTGGAGTGTGGTAGTGGAATGGTTAGAAAAAATTAATAAATGAATGTGTATGGTATTATTAAATCAGTATTATTGGGCTGGATCTTAATAGTAGCATGCACAGAATTCCAAATGGTCATATACGAAACTGTTCAGAGTTGGTCAATAAAAAATTTGATATTGAAACGCCGTTGTTGGAAATTGTGCACAATTCGTCAATAAGAAATCTAGATTTTGAAATTAAAATTGGGAAAAGAAAAATGAAAAAAAAAAAAGGAAATTAGAAAAAAGAACTTTATATGGAACGTCTTTTTGCAAGGGAAAAAAGTCATTATTTTCTTCATTCAGATATGCTACAATATTTTCTTCAGCATTTTATTCATGTCTATTTAACTTTCCATCTTTGATTTGATAAAATCTCAAAAGAACCGTGGTATAGATGGAGTATGATATTGTAGTAGATCTGAAAATAATGGCTTAGTCGACTAATATATGATTTAGCTTAGGACTTCTGTTTTGACAATGGTTACTCAGAAGAAAAACATAAAATGGATGGACACTAATAATCATGATTCGTTTTTCAAGCAACAAAAAATTTGAAATATGAAAAGTTGGAACAGTAGTTAATAGGTGTAGTTAATAAGTGTAGTTAATAACATGGGCACAATTATGAGAACATGTTAAAAAAAAAAAAAAAAATCATCCTAAAGCTATTGATTTTGGGAGGGAAACAACCAAGTTGACCGTGTTGACCTCAACAGCTTTTATATATTACTAGTGAATCATCCCGTGCGATGCACGGGAGGAAACGTCTAAATAAAAATAATCTTATTCGAAATTAAATGAATTCCATAAACAAAATAAATAACATTTACAAATAAGAGATGAGTTCATCATTTATTTGTTTCATGTATAAACATCAATCTTTTAGGGAGAAGTCATACATGCGCAAATGATTGTACCTGACTCTTATTGATAGTCATGATATATGACACCATTAATGAAAATTATTTTTTTTGAAATCTAATAAGTATCCCAAAATTTGAATGGCTCAACGATATCCTTGGAATAAAGAACTTGTGTCCTGCATTACTCTCAGATAGAACTTGACCTTATAGAATATGATCGTCAAGTTTTGTGACGATTATTCACTATCTCCTCGAACCAAAAATTCACCTTGCAAAATGAATACTTAAATGTAGCATCTCCAGTATTCATGTACTCTGAACATTCAAATAATAGATGAAAAAGTTAATAATAGAGACCATGCATAAAAAAGATAAAATTCAATATTTTGACAATTGACAATGAAAAACAACATGTATAATAATAATAATAATAATAATAATAATAATAATAATAATAATAATAATAATAATAATAATTGTGAGGTTGACAAAGATATTGCATCAAATTTATGATATTTTAGGTTTTTAATATTTATACAACGTAATTATTTTCTGATTGAAATTATAATTTATTATTGATCATCTCAATTTTTAGTTAAGTATATCGGGAGACAATTTATATATTATTGTGAAAAAATATCATAAAATTTGAATTAAAATATAGCAAAGAATATCTTGATATGGTTAATTACTTTTTGAAATTTTAAAATTAACAGTTAGGACAAAAATCATTAATAACAATATCATTTCAAACAATATAGATAAATTTGTTAACATTTAATGTTAAAAAATGTGATATGAGATTTTTTGGAATAAAAAATTAATTAAGAATTAAATGTAATTGTCATTGAAATAATTTTGATAAATAATGCAACATAGGAAAGAAATTTAATATGTATATGTAATAAATAACTTAAAAATAGGATTTAGTTATAAAAATTTCAATACAACGTGATTTATAAAAATAAGAACGTGTATAAATTTTAGATATAATTTTAATTGAGAATTTGACATTGGATCTGTATGACTGAACCAAATATTTATCCATAAAATTAAGACCAATAAAATATCACAATTATTAGAAGAAATTAATTACGTATTAAATGTAATTATTTATAAAAATATTTAATAATTTAATAATACGCCATAAAAAAGAGCTCCAATTTTTAGATGTACTAAATTACTAAAAATAAGATTATTTATAAAAAATAAAAATAAAAACTATAAGTATGATGTGATTTATAATTTAGTACTCCTCTGTCCCATAAAGATAGTTCTCTACTCATTTTCACACAGATTAAGGACAAAATAAAATATAAAATATTAATTTCACTCTTAAAAAATAAAGTAGAGTATCTTTTTGAGACGGACAAAAAAGAAATAGTGTATTACCTTTGTAGGACGGAGAGAGTATTATCTAGTAATAAAATTTCGACATAATTTTTAACTAAAAATTTTACTTTGGATTTGTATAACTGAACACAAATATTTATTTGTAAGACTGAAAACATTAGAAGAACACATTTTTTTTTTTTTATAAAAAGAGAGGTTTTGACACAAAAAATTCAAATATAAATAAATAAAACCAAACAAATTATCGTTCTTATATCATAAAAAAAAAAAAAAAAACTTCTCGGTAAAAACAAATTTTAAAAAAAATAATTATTCTAGTTTCTTGTTTTTATTATTTTTTATACAATGTGATATACAATTTCATCAAATATATATACTGACCCATGAATAATATGTTTTTTCTTCACACAAGGGCCTAAACCATTACCATATCTATCCAACCCAAAACTATTCTAAATAGCCCAACATTAGTTAACACATTGCAACCCCAACAGAGAAATCTAGAATATAATATAAATAGACTATTAACAAATTCTCTTATTAGTCCAAAATAATTTTGCATTCTATATTGTTTTCGAAGCTTTCTGTAACACCCCAAGTTCAAAAATCTCAAACCTAGGTGTTAACTTCCCTTTTTCTTTTAATGCGGAAATAAATCATTTAAAACCATGCGGAATTTAAAACGTTTACACATTTAAACGTTCCATTTTTCTATTATAAAATTTTAGAAAAATTTCGACAGAGTCTCCTCTGTAAATTGGACTTAACCAACCTGTAGAGGGACTTCAAAACCATTTTTAAAGCATACATCTCAACTCATTCAATCCCATAATCATCAAAACCATTCAATAAGTCCCAAACTCCTCAACGATACATTTCCAAGTAAATAAACTTAGCAAATGAAACAAGAGGTGATTTAACCTCAATAATACATGAATTAAAGAATAAATAGTGAGAAATTGAAATAAATTCTAATTTAACTTTATTTTAAAAAGGTTGAAGCGGGTATAGCCTGAGTCAGCTGCCGAGTGCTCTCCTCGGATCACCTAACTTTCATCACCTGAAATATTGGGGAGGGATTGGGGTGAGCTAAAGCTCAGTAAGTAAACTGTATGCATGAATGCATGCTTATGACATGAATGCTTTTTCAAAAATTCCATGTATGTATCCCCATTTACTTTACTTTCCAAAACTTTCAAACTTTTCGAACTTTCACTTAACATTTCAAAACTTCACTTCACTCCATCGTGAGCTCACTTGATGTAACTTCTAGTCAATCAGATAACAGTGGGCAATTCTTATTTGGAACCAGATTAACATGCGCATTTCCACCGCAAAGCGGTTTAACATTCACTTTCCCACCGCAAAGCGGTTCATTCATTCATTCCACCGCAAAGCGGCTCATTACATTCATTCCACCGCAAAGCGGCTCATTACATTCGGGTACGCCGGTCCCCCGCGCCCCATTTCCCACTCGCATCTTTCATGACATAGAAGTACACCCATTCTTTCAAAAACTTGGGATACATAAATTTTTGACAAAAATTGCACTTTGACACATTCCTTTCATTAAAACATTTGACTTTCTCATTTCGATGCCAATGCATGCTTAATGACGCAATGACATGATAACGTGCATGCTTGAACATTTCCTTAAATACACATAATTGCATATGGTAGACCAAAAGCATTAAAATTCCGTAATTAACACGAATGTCAATTAAGCACATTAATTCCACATTAACATTCAACTTTGATGAAAGTAGGGGGAAGTTTACTTACTTGACGTCCTTAGCATTTACCGTTATCTGAATTCGCAAGTGGAGGAGCTTCGACTGCCCGTGTCGTCAATGTACCAAAAGTCTATAATCATTCATTGCATAAAATATAACTTTTAGTTCTAATTCATATTTAAAACTCTTAACCAAAGTTAAAACTTCAATGTGACCTTACGTTTAGGTTAAAGCACATAAAACAAGAAAGAGTCTTTCATGCTTCCAATTCCCAAAACATTACATTCTAAATCCCTAAAATGCATACGAATGTAAGATTGTAATCAAAGTCTCAATTTAACTAAAATTAATCAAAACAACTGCATTAATAAAACCTAAAATTGAAATTCCAACTTAAAGTTCCAGATAAACTCTTAAATTTGGAAATCATAAAGATTTTAACCCAAAAGTAAATGTTTAAACGATTAATAATTTCATAAATTCGAAATTCTCAAATCTGAAGATTATTATTATAATTCAAACTTTTAACCAAATAGTTAACTAAGCTACCACTTTCATAAATTAGATTTATAACACAATCTATACATACATTTATATGCATTAATCAAAATCTGAAATTTACAATACAACTGCAATTAAGCTAGAAATTTCACTAAAGAAATAAATTTTTATTTTTATTTTTTTTTTCCATAAAAATTCTGGGAAGTACACACACCTACATACATATATATACACAAAAACTTACACATATACATCAATATATACATATATATTGATTACACACACACAGAAACATACAAAATATACATATACTTCAATTCCATATATACATACACAATAATATATACATTCTCATACATCAATACTCCCAATCATAAACATCACTAAACCCTTAATTTATGGTTAAATTCGAAAATCAAACAAAATTAAAATCTGAAAATTGTGAAGAAAATACATATATACTTACATTAATTCCTATATACATCAATATATACATACAATTAAACATAAGAAATTGTGTATGTGTATGTGTGTGAGCGGGGGTGTGTGTGAAACCGCGTGTGTGCGTTCGGTTTTCGTGTGTGTGTGTCCGGTTTCGTGTGCGAGGGGAAGGGGAAAAAGGGCTTACGGTGAGAGGGAGGTGCACGGTGGTGGTGCTGGTGGCCGGCTGCGCGAGGAAGGAGAGAGCGAGAGGGAGAGCGAGGCGGAGACCGAGAGCGAGGTTAGAGAGAGACCAGATAGAGAGCGGAGTGAGGGGTTAATTAGGTTAGGGTTAAGGTTTTTAATCTTTTGGAATTTGCAAATCAGTCCCTCAAATCTCCTCTTTTGTTTAAGTAAGTCTATAAGTTCTATTTACCCTCGATTGACACTAAACTTTCCCCCCAAGATTCAAATTGGCATAATAAAATAGAAATAACATGCTTAGGCAATAAAACAATTAATTACATAGAATTGCACATAAATAATTTAAATAACCAATTTAAAATATTTCAAATTGGTACATTGATCGAGCCGGCGTCCAAGTTCTTCCACTGCAAAATAATTCGAATTATAGTCATTAAATATCACAATTTTATAATTTATAATCACAGTAACATAAATATTGAGCGAAACTTAAAATTGCACGTAAAATTGAAAAGCGGTCTTACAATTCCTTACCCCCTAAAAGAGATTTCGTCCTCGAAATTAAAACTTACCAAAAAGTTGTGAATACTTGGCATGCATCTCATCTTCGCATTCCCAAGTAGCCTCTTCTACTGCATGATTCCTCCAAAGGACCTTAACTAACGTAATCTTCTTCCTTCTAAGTTCCTTGCCTGCTTTCATTAGGATTCTCACAGGCGCTTCCTCATAATTTAGATCCTCACGAAGATCAAGTGACTCATAGTCGAGAATATGAGAGGGATCCGAAATGTACTTCCTCAACAATAAGACGTAAAACACCTTTTGTATCCTAAATGGTTTTGGTGGCAATGCCATCAGATAAATTAGGTCACTCATCATTTCTAGCCTCTCAAGGCCAACAAAAGGGCTCAACCTTCTTTTCTTTCTTCCCGAATCTCGTAACTCTTTTCATAGGAGCTACCTTCAAAAAGATCATATCTCCTTCAACGAATTTTAAGATTTCCTTCTTTTGTCAGCATAGTTCTTCTGTCTACTCTGTGCAATTTTTCATCCCTTGACGAATTATTTCAACAACTTCAGTTGTCTGCTGTACTATTATTGGACCCAATAATCTTCTTTCTCCTACTTCATCCCAATGAACCGGCAATCTACATTTTCTATCGTATAGTACTCAATACGGATCGAAGTTTAATAGCTATTGTTGTAGGAGATCATCAACCAACATTATCCCACTTATGAATCCATTCACTAACTTCCCATTTCCAGCCTTTCATAGGATCTATTCTAACGTCTAAACCTTAATATATACATTGATTGATCACATTCTTAAAACTAAAATCAAGAAGATTGATCAAAATAAGACTTTATAATCCAGAATTAGTGAAACTCGACGTCCATACCAAAATATACAGTAGGAATACTAAAACTTTGACAAAATCTTTCTGGAAAGATTTCAAACGAAATCCTTTCTGAACATGCTGACATTTCTTTTAAAATCGGAGTATCAACTTAAATCCTGTAATCCATACTTATATATTGCAATAAAGTATTCAACATCATACCCTCATCTTAAAACTAAATCCAAGGTACTAATTTAAGAATCCATGCTTTCAAAATCATCATAATAATACTCTAACCAAGTATTTTTTATAAATAAGTCATTGACCTATCACCAATGAATAAAACTTTTGTGATTCATATAGAATTCCTCATCAAGTTTACTTAACCCAAAAATACAATCCCATTATAAGTAAAAGTCACACAACTGACCTCAAATAATCATATCAATCTTTCTAAGATTACAACATAATAACCATCATATCCTTCACTTGAACCCTTTACATCAATATACTCACTAAGATTTTATATCAATCTCTCAAACTCAATAAATCTTGGACTCTGCCATTGTCACTCTTCCTGCACACTACTCCATAATAAATAATCATTGTGAAGTCTTATTCTCATTTTCCATAACTGAGATTCATCATTCTTTGAATTTCCACTTAGAACCAAATACAACATAACTTATTCATGGATGGTCAACTTATTTCATAATTTCAATACATTATCACCTTCAGTTCTCATCATCACATTATTCCTTACAATCATCTATTATACCTTTTATATACAATTGACCTTATGACAATCATTATCTCACATAATCCCAAACATTCAATCGCATGTCCCCAATTTCTCACTTTGAATAAGTGGTTACTCCTTTAAGGCATCTCACCATAAAATATTTTCAATATCTCCCATTCATGGTAACTGACTAATCCCAATAATCATATTACATGTAAATTCAACAGACGGTAAATGGTTTTCCTAACCATCACAAAGGTCTAAAATGCAAGCTCTCAACATAGCCTCTAAACTCTGTATAAAGAAATATTTGCTGATTACTTAAGTCATTATTCAATAACCCAAATGACATCACGTCTCTTCACTAATCTCTGTAAGCCCATGGAAAAATTCTCTCCAAATTTCAATAAATCTTTACTATTTCTTTAAAAACATACCAAACCATAATAATTTGTCATCTCTAAAACTTCTTTATCACCAAATATCACCAAAATAATTAAAACGATAGAAATTACCTGAATATTCTCTCTATGTAGTATATCCAATAACATATTATTCACAAATCAACATAATATCATCATCTTATCTTTAACATATCTTCCCGATCAAATTCCAAAATAAATCAACAGTATTATCTCATATCCTTATAATTTATAATATTCTCCAATACAAGTGATCATTCCTTACTAGTGATCAATCCGTTCCCAAGAATAATTAAGATTCTTCCCAATAACGCCATAATACTTGTCGTCACTCATCTTTTCAAAATATAACTTATCATTTCCCAATGTATGGATCAAATCATTACATAACTTCATGTATACCTTGATATCCCAGAAAACCAATCCATAATTCCTCAACATAACAATTTCAAATCATAATTTCCAATATCAATATCTCACTTCCTTCAATACATTAGTTGGTTCAAAAGACTACTCATGCTTATAAATATGTGCCACAAATCATATTCCCAAAATTTAATCACAAGATCAAACTACATAATAAATTTCTCTCAAAATAGAGGAATAATTCACTTACTCAACACAATATCCATTACTTAATTCCCAATAACTAAGAACCAAATCTTTAAACCTCTAATTTCATAGTTCTTCTCATAAAAGTCTCAATAAAATCATATCACTTCTAATCTCAACATCTCGTCATAACTTCATAAAACTGGTTTTGTAATATTAATAACTAATAAGTATTACTACCGCACCAGAAATTTTGAATTATAAAACGTGATAAATAGAAGGTGGAGTGGAGCGGTCATGTTAAACAGTACACATTTTTTCAAAAAAATAACCCTTTAATTGAATCTTTTATTATTGTGTACATCTTCATAATAATTATATATAACAGAAATGAAAGATGTTGTATATAGGGAAATGGAAAAAAAAAAAGGATATAGAAAACAAAAATGAATCAACAGATTTTGAAAAAGGCGAAAAAATGAAACAAATAATAATTGGCTTTTCAGTGTAATTAGGCGGCGGGAAATAGAAGTAATGTAAACACAATAAATATTGAAAACTGTAAGTAGACCTCAGCGATTTTAAAAATAATAAATAAATATTGAAGGCCCAATTGTTTTTAAAGTTGATTATTGGATAGGGGATATGAGTAGTGTGAACATAATAAATATTGAAATCCCCAAAAATTGGAAAAATAAATAAATAAATAAATAAAATCTGCACATAGTATAAGAGTTTTGGAGGGAAACAGTGAAGTTGACTGGGGTTGACTCAGCTATTTTTATATATTATTACTAGTGGCTGTCTCGTACGTTGTACGAGAACCGTTTTACAGTCGAATTTATTACCGTTATTACAATATCATTTTAAGTGGAATTTTACAAATTTAATTTATTTTAAAAATACTTTAAAATATTTGTGTAATAATAATTAGTTACAACCAATATATTATATATCATGTGTCTAGGATTGCATCTAGAAATCTCTATAATTCTTGACATTAGTGCACAGAAAAGAATCAGGAATTGTAAAAAATAACAAACAAGGTGTGTTTTTAACAAAAAGTTTGATAAAACCATTAGAAAGAAGACAAAATACATAGAAAGAGAGCTTCTAAATTGAACAAAGATCTTGACACAAATATATTAAGTTCTTCAAACATGTGGCTAATGATAATATTTGCACAAAGCAGAAAGTGAAAAGGACTTTCCCTTCAAGTATTTGTTGACTTCATTACCTAAAGACAAGAAACTTGAGCACTTGATGTCTGAAGCACCTCTAAGCTAAGCTGATCAGAACCGTTAGCTTTATCTCCAAAGTAGCAGCCAAATTAGGCAAATATTAATAGGCTGTGTAATAAACCAGAATCCGCTCTTGGTGTCGGCTTGTTGAGTCACTCAAGACTGTAAGTGGGAAGATGTGTTTATCACTACGAAACATAAGATGTTTCTAAACCATGAGTAGAATTTAACCGAAAACTATTTTTTGTTGAGTCACTCAACGAGATGAGATTTTGGAGGCACAGTCAAGTAAACACATAAGATGTGTGCGACAAAGAGATGTTTGCTTGATGATCTAGGGGTCACGTGGAGATTTGAATTATAGAAGTATCTACTTGAATGTTTTATTAGGACTTGTTGAGTCACTCAATGTTCTAATAGAACAAAAGGGGTCTTAACCCGCTGTGAATCTAACAGGATTTCATGAGATTAATGTTGATAGTCATTAATTCTAATAAAATAGTGGGAGTAATTAATTTAATAAAAGACCTCATTAAATGTATTTATGCATGATAATACATTATTCTATTCTATTTTATTGTTGTTGTTATTGTATGAGTTTTGAATTTGTATAATGTAACTGATGCTAAACAAATTAATTGGATTGAAATCCTTGGATTGTCGTCGTCATTTGAGAATTGATCTCAAACACGATATGATCAAGAATACTCTTCTCGAACATGCCAATAATAGGACACTGAATTAATAATTGCAAGGCTTCCTTAACCGAACTGAAGAGTGAGAAGTTTGATGAATCTTCTACTTCGATTTTCTATTTAATGGAGGTTAATTAATCTATTTCTTCAGATTGAGTATTAGATACTGATAATTTACAATGGCTAAAAGAAGAAAATTGCGAAAAGGGTAAGAGACCTATCACCTATCTTTACCTTCTCATTCAGTTTGAAATTAGACAAATTATCAATTGCAGTTCTTATAAAGAACAACGCTTCTATTTCATATTTGGACATGAAGTATCATCATCTTTAATTAAGAATAATAGTTATTTGTTAACTTAGATGATATATTATGAAAGTGAGGTGAATAACAATTAGTCTACATTCTGAATATTGATAAGGCATAGAAGAAGTCACACTCAAAACTGACACTTGACTAATTCAACCGGGATGGTTGATCCACTGAGCCTGTTACATTCGAATGTAAGTGGGCATATGTAAGAGTGGTCTTTAGTCATTAGATAACCTTCATAGTAATTGTTATTTATAATAATATTTAAATCTGGGAGTTTGAAAAGTTCAAATAATACAGATATAAATTAGTTGGCCAAAATGAGAAAAATATTCTAAGCACTTAGATCTGATCAAGGTGAAGAATATTTTAAAGTGATTGACTTCAAGATAAGTTATGAGAACAAAATTTTTCGCATAGATAACTCTTTCGCATACACATCTGCACAATGACGTATCTGAAAGGAGAAAGATTACAATTGATGTAATCATTGATGAAGCCATGTAAAATCTCCCAAATCATTTTGGAGTTTTGCACAGAACACTTTATTTTATACACTTTTTCATGTTCCATGATAATCGATTGATAAAGGTCCATATAAGATATGGATTTCAAAGGTCTAATCTTCCTCGTGTCATGATTTGAGATCTCAATACTTATTAGAAGTATACCAAACCTGGATAAGCAATATCCAAAAGATGGTTGGATATTATTCTACGTTCTTATTGAGAAAGAAAGTCTGTCTCGAATTTTGTCAATATATTGGAGAAATCGTTCATCTAAGAGAAGACCGTGGGAGTAAAAGTAGAATATGAAATAATTCATTATATCACATATATATTTAATCGATTATTTAAGCTAGAATCTGTGATTACATTGGATGAGGTATAGATCAATGCTTGGAATGCATAAGCTACTCAGGACGTAGTGATGACTAAGAATGCACTAGCTCCATCTATAGAGATAGATCTGAAAGGTTGTTTTGATTTCTCAATCCACGTACATAGATGTAATGCTAATGTGGTTAGCATAAAAGAATCCAATGTAGGATTCGATCTCAAGAATTATGGGATTAATCTTCTCAAAATGGTGTTTAGAAAACAAATTGAGAGACAATGATGTAGAAAAGATACTTGATTGTTTGACAATAAGATCTTCTTGAACGCGGTACTATGTATGATACTTTTTGTACTCTTGAGTACTTGTGAAGCACTAAGAATACAATAGACATGATTAGAAATGTAGAGTTGTAGTCTTTGGGTATAGAGATATCATCCTTCAGTCTGAGAAAGGATGAAGGAAATATTCAGTCTGATTGTTAATTAACTTATAGTAGTGGTGTAGTCAGTTTGAAATGGTTCAAACAAGGGAGACTGCTAACTATACAATCAAGACCAAATACATAGGTACTTGTGAAACAATCTCGATCGCTAAGTTCATTATTGAAATGCATTGTAGCTCCAGTAATGAGTATTATGACAACAATGGAATCATAGCGCAAGTGTAGGAACTGGGTTTCATCGATGATCTGAGAATGTATTGAGGGGGACTACTATCTCATTCAAAGATTGTAAATATATATATATATAGAATTCATGCCCATTAACGTTGAGAACGCTGAATATGTGAGAGTCACATATCAAAGATCCACCTGTAAAACTACTATTCCAACAGGAATGTGATTGTCATATAAACGCATAGGACACATGAGTTATTAGATCTGGTAGGAGTATGTCAATGTTATGCTCTAAATCCAATCATTGAAATAGCATAACATATATTTTATCATTGCCTCAATAAAGACAGATCTATTATTACATTGAGTTTAACTCATCATTTAAATAATAGAGTCCATAGATTAAGTTTAAGTAACTTGTTACTTGTAAGTCACAAGGTGTTGTAACTACGAGATACAAGTCATTAACAACTTATTCTAAAATTGTCCCTCATCGAAGTAACAACAAGATACAGATATTGTTGTTGCAGTTAGACTAGCATGTATTACATTTCTTTCTTATGAAGAAAGTAGCTTATCTCACAAGTTAGAATGTAGAGGGACAATTGAATGAACACGTGAATGCATCGTTAGATGAACAAAGTATTGGATGACCCACATATAGATTCCAGATGGATAACTATCCAAGCGTCAGTGGTGAATCTCTAATGCGCAGTTTTGGATTTGGTCATTTGACTTGAGGACGTCATAGAATCTTATGTGAGGATTACTATACTTTTGGCAAGCGTTGATGTTGGATCTTGAGAGGGAGTCACCAGGATGACGCCGTACGAGTATAATGAGAGTCATATGAAGGTTGTGTATGTCCAATATGAAGATTCGTCACTCCTAGATAGTAGGAGATTATAACCTATGTTTCGTCCACTTAAGTTGATATAAAGTCCTCGGCCAGGGTGAAGTTATGAGTGGAAAATGTATTTTCAGTGATAATAAGATCAATTAAGAGAAGTGGTGAATAACTTAATTGGTTTAAATGAGATTGACGCTATCAATATCTGTTCATCAATTGAGTTATATTGATGAAGGGATTATATTTTCTCAGTAACCGCACATAAACATGTCTTGTCATGACACATGACATTTCCTTTCACATGGATTTCCTTGACACATTGCTAGATGTCAATCTTGGACGGCGACGTGAATTAATCGATCTTGGTGAGTCGATGATGAATTATAAATAGAGATTTCAATTCATCTTATTCCAATCGAATCGGAATAATAATAACACGACATTTTCCATTGTAAATGGTACCTAATGACCATACACAAAATGCGAGAATTGAGTATCTGAAATTGGATCTTGCCCAAGTGGGAGATTGTTAGAATTAATGTACAAGCCCAATTAGTTGGGCCAAACTTTACAATTAGATTAATTAATATAATTAATTAATCAAGGCCCGTTAATGGCCCTATTGTGACTAGGGTTAGGGTTGTAGGTGGACGTATAAATAAGTGCACTATTGTAGAGAAAAGCGAGAATCGCTTTTTGGTAAAATTCTAGCATATGGTTTTTTTTCTTGCTAGCACAAAAAGAAAAATCAATATTCTCTCAAATCCATTCCATCTGTTGGAGATTGATGGAGTTCCAGATTCAACTCGTTGTGTGGATTTCTGTTAGAGGCTAGACAATTGGACAGTTGGTGGTGACACGTTTATACATCCTGCACCAGAATTCAAATCCACGAGATTCATCAAAGGTACCATCTTATCACAGATTCTATCCAAGTGCAAAGTCGATCCAGACTTTTGGTTTCGAGTCTTTTAATTTTTGCTGTGCATGTATGACCCGAAACCTTACAATTTGGACTTAATTGTGCAATGTAGTAGTTGATGAGGCTAATCGGGAATCACAACTAGAGTTAACGATCGCAGGCTGTATAAGCACACGATCATCTATTTACACAGCAATATCAGAACATGCATCACCCATTGCAAGTGATCGTGCCCCAATATTGCAAGCGATTGCTTGCTTATCTAGGAAACATGGTTGTTTTCTAAAAATATGATTTTCAAGATTTTCTTCTAGTTGAATAAGGATTCTTCCCTTATGATATATGTGGGGTGTATTGCATGAAATTAAGGGCTCTGAACACATTATTGTATACAATTAGCGAGAGAAATATATAGAGATTTAGAGTTCTTCATTAATTCAAGCGGTGCAGGACACAAGATTCAAGATTTTCACTTTAATAAGATTAATTCCTACATCCGGAGTGATGAGCTTCATGAAATTTTGGTTTTTTTTAATGATGTATCTAGGCTAAATTTTATTGTGTTAGGTTCGTGATGAAACTTTAAATTCCAAATTTTATCTTTGGTTTTGTTTAATTAAAAACAATTTTTAGTTTGAGCAATTAATTCTATTTCTCATGCATATATAATTATACCCTCAATGATTGATGATATATGTTACGTGTTCTTCAAGTTCAAAATATTAGGATTTCGTTAGACTTGTGTTAATTTTCATAAAGTCCGATAGGGGATAGAAATATACCACTATCCTTTATGTGATCTTTAAGTGTTCTTGAATCTTCAATAATTTTATATGTGTTCGCATTCGTCATAAAATATAGACGGGCCATATAAAGAAATATGATTTAATTCTTGTTTGAAAGAAGGTTTTAAACAACTAAAGAGCATTGATCTTCATTTATTAGAGCAAACCAAAGTATGAAAGATGTAATAAAAAGTGAATTCTAGATCCTAGCGCTGTTTTTTATTCATTACATAGATAAACTTTGAATCTTGCTTAGTTTAGTTTAATTTGATATTTTGTAGCTAGTTTGTTATTTTTAGTTTTATTTGATTTTCACAAACATAAGACTGATCTATCTCATTTCGGTTAAGGTATGTAATTTAAAATAATAAGTTATCTCAATCCCTTTGGGTACGATACTTAGACTCTAAAATTCATTATACTACTTGTCCGCTATGTACACTTACGATAAAGAATCACGCAACAGCAGCAATTATCATTTCCCAATTTTACAAGCCCCCATCTAATTTTGAAAAATTAGAAAACCATGCAAGATTGAGACTCATTTAAAAAGAACAGTCAGAATTAAGGATTCAATCCTGATTGTGATCTGCAATAGTGGACACATAAGCTACTTCCATTTTGTTGCTCCCACCTCTTTATAGGCAACAACAATTGTGTTTGTGCCATTTTCATTGTGATTTTCATTCTTTTGATCCTTTAATTTATTAAACAGTTTTTAATAAAATGGCCAATTTTCCCACAATAAAAACATTTCTTGTTTTTCATCTTTATTTTATCAAACCTCTTATCATTTGTTTTATTATTATTGTTATTACCCTACTTGTTCTTAGCAAAATTCTTATCTCTGCCCTGATTGAAATTGTATTTTGACTATAGTTACTTACTCCCCCTATATGCTTTCTTGATTTTATATACATGTTTTCTATCTGCAGAATCTCTTTGTTCTGATTTCAGTTCAAATTCTCTACTTATCGGGGATTTATGAATTATTTCAAAAGTCACCATACTATTGCACTTGAATCATTAATTTTATAAATAATCAAGCTTTTCAAGTATTGAATGTCGGAGTAATAATTTAAAATTAATATTTTATGTTAATAACCATGGTAGCTTTTGACGATATTCTTTCGTTTTAAATTCTTTCGCGTAGGAAAAATATTTATAAATACTAATTGTAAATTTGTCGCATATATAATAAATGGTTCATACTACAATTTAAATATACATCAAATTCTGAAGTGTGGAATTGTAATGTCTTTCTTTTCATTAAGAATGATTGCATTCAATTTTATTTTATGGTGAAATTTGAATAGAAAGAAAATAAATTTTAACAAATTATATTCTCGAGAATTTATTTTCCTGAGAATTAAAAGTTTAGAGTATGTTTCATATTGTTTAATTTTTTTATTTTTGAAATAAATAGCCCTTGTTTGAACCCCATTATTTCCATTTATAAATTGAGTTTTGAAAATCTAATGGTTAAAAAGTGGTTTGAAAAGTAAAAAATTGTGGGCTTTACTTTTTTGGATGGTTAAGATTGATTACTGTAGAAAAAAGTGGTAAATTTTATGAGAAATAATGGGGCTCAAACAAGGGCATAGTGATTTTTAGGATAAATGATGGTTGAATTTTTATTGAAAAGTCAAATATTTTGAGTTTTGACTTTTAATGAATAGTTGAAATTCAACACAATAGAAAAATGAGAAAATTTTAATGAAAACCAAACAAGGACTTAATATGTTTGACTAATTTAATTTTGCAAATGGAAAAAATGAATTTTTTTTCAAATTTTGTTGTTTGATTAACGTTTTTCATGACGTAAAAATGCATGCCAATGAACATGGAAACCATTTATCATCTAAAGGAATGACAAATGAATTCCACTTTTCCATGGCAAACATGACCATGGAATTTGTTACCCTCCATGTGACTAGAGGTGTCAATCCGGGTGGTCCGGATCGGGTCGACCCGCCAACATAAAAGTCCAGTAACGATCCGCTTGAAAAAAAACCCGTCCGCTGCGAGTTACAGGCCAATTCCGGGTCCGCCCACAAATTTCGAACTACAACCCAGGCTCGCCCGTTGGCCCATCCGAGTCGAGCCCATGCTGGTTGCAGTTCGTTCTGATTTGGTCCGTATGAATAAGAACATAAATTTTTTTCATATTTATAGCAATTTTTTTGTCAAGTTTCTAAATACAAAATAATTAAAATGATAAATTCATATTTATATCATAAAATATTTACATAAATTTTAAAATTATATTTTATGTTATAAGAATTACTTCTAAATTTTCAAATTTAAATAAAATATAAACAAAAAACAATTAAATGCTAAATGTATTTATAATTACTATTATCAAAGAACATTACATTTTTTAGCTATTGAGGAGAAAAAAAAATAAGGTTTTACTTTAAAAGTTGTATTAGAATTTGTAAAAGAATGGAGATAATGTTACCATATTTAATAAAAATAAATTATTTTTTTTCTTACGGATAACCACGGCCCGCGAAGGTTTGACCCGCAAAATCCGCGGTTCACAACTTCTTGACCCGTGAACCGCCCGCACGGGTCACGGGTCGATCGCGGTCCCGGGTCGATTCGGGCCGATTTTCACGGATCTGATCGACCCGTCCATCTTGACACCTCTACATGTGACGGGGTGCAACAAAAAGGGGTAGTGGGACCCGTCCCTTCTGAGGAGCTGGGATTTTAACTCACTTATCCATCACGGGAAGGAGAGTAAAACCCACATTGTCAAATGCACCTAGGGTAGAAAATAATTGCCTCGCCAAACTTAACCTATCAAAAACTCCAAAAAGTGAGAAAAAAGGCAAATGATTTTCATCTTACCATCAAACAGTGGCTAAATTATAAAGTATTTTCTTTCCTGCCACAACAGTTCATAAACAGTTTCTGCAGATTATAATTCAATTACATCCTCCTTTAGAAGTCCCTACTAAGATTACTCTCTCAGGTCCTCCTTACAGCACAAAGCAAAAGAACACCATACAAAGATCTACTAATTGTCTGTGGAACCCAAAAGTTGCAGCCAAAAACAAGAAAGTGAAGAAACTGATTCGAAAAAGAAATGCAACCCTGGGTAAAACAGCTGAAATAGATACAAAATAAAGAATTTCTAAATGGCGTTTTTAAATGGTGTTATCATACATGGGGGAAGTAACATTTTTATAAGACAAACAGTAATGTCGATTCAACATTTCTTCATATGATCAATTCTACATCAAAAGCATTTATTATTACGTACACAAAAAGGGCTGTCCAGGAAACTACATAAAGTTATTGTGCCAAAAATAAATAATAAAATAATAATAATAATAATAAAATAAAATAAATAAAAAATACACTGAACATCAAATCAATAAACACAGGTAAGAAATTGGCAAGCATAAACTATTTATGGACAACAGAGTCTCAACAAATCTGGTTACTGTGAGAGGTATATACTTGAGAGATCAAGTTTAGATACAGGCAGGGCAATCGTGAGTGCAGGCACATTTGACTGTATGAGAGAGGAAGAGAGGCAGGAGGAGAAGAGAGAGATCTTGTTTACTTGGATTTGGGTTGGAATATCAAACCGCAAGGAAAAGAAACTTTTGCTGCAATAGTAGGAGAGAAAGAATGGTTCTGAGTTAAAAGAAAAAAAAAAAAAAAAAGGTACTCGTATCAGTTATCAGTTCCATTTACTTGGATACGAGAGCGGTTTACTAACAAGATATGCCTATAAAATACAATTGTGTGTTATATTCATTCGTCCGACACGCTTAAATTAAAAATTGAAGTCAAATAACCACAAAAAGACTTCTAAATAATATCCATGTCACTGACTGGTTCCCAAAAATATAATGCAGTGACACCATGCTTCATCTTCCTCCTCCAATGATCATAATCTTACTAATTGTTGCATGAAGCACAGCTAAATGTTTATTAGAATTAGCTCATAAGGCAATATCCAAGATCAATCACCGACCAGAAATCTTCAGCAACAATGTAGTAAACAGTGTATTCAACATCCAACACCCATAGGTAGTACAAGACATTCAGCTCTTCTTTTCCCAAAACCCAGCAACTCCGGATTGTCAAGATCAGTATAATATGTTCTACAGGCCTACACTAATTTAAACTGCAAGAAACAACAGAAACAAGCAAGACTATTTAAGGAGCACTATAACCCTACAGGAGCATATACCCTTGAAAACATCCCCATCACTGTTAGGTCCATAAATTTGAACGATATACATTCACACCAACCAATCGATCACATTTTCACGGATACGTTCAGAGCAGGAAGTATTCAATCTAAACAATTACGACCCAGAAGTCTGCGTTGAACTAAGCTGACAAGCAAACCTTACCCTATCTATTACAATCAAGAATATTTGACATTAAGGATAGATATCTTCCAATAACACCCATGGGGTTTTAGTTTCATATTAAGCCCCTATTTGACTCCCATTATTCAACAACTCAATTTTTCTCAAATTCATTTTTAATCACACATTCCATCAATAAAATAATTGGGACATAAATCCAAAACCCCACTTTATAACCACACATTCTCCAAAAATCACTATTCCAAAACTCGTTTTCACAAAATAATGGGCTCAAATAGGGGCAAAACTATGAATAAAGAGCCGTAACTTTAATGATGAATCTATTCCCACATTGTTGATATGCTTCACAATGCAATTTTGATCAAGGAAGATCTATTTTCTCCATCAAAAATAGTGGACATTCAGATGACCAAAAGAGCTTCTCTGCCACAAACCAAAAGCTTACTAAATAACTCCTGAAAACTTCAAATAAAAAAGTATGTGAAGCATTTTCTTGTACAGCACACACTGTTTACAGACATTTTATCAAAAATCAGCACTATGAAATCCCCATCCTAAGGAAAAATCAAATCATTGATTGATGAGGTACTATATACTTACTAGAATAAGAAATTGGTTCAGATAGAAAGAAATAATTTCACCAAAACTAGTAGCAGAATTTTCCAACTTAATAACAAAAGCGCATGCAGAAGAAGGGGTCTACTAGCTAGATGACTAATGCTTGTTTAAAGCTATGGCTTATAGGAATAGAACATCAGTAGCAACACGCAACCACACCTTAAAATTTTGAGCTCATGAGTCCTTAGTCCTAAAACACTGGTATTCCCACTTCTCATCTTAATATGAAATGCCAATTAATAACAAAATCCATCATCCCCCCAGCTAAATTGAAACCAGAATTGCAATAGACTGCAGAGTCGTTATATGGAGGAAGGTGTTCCTGTACATAATACACGGTAGAACCAGCTGATTAATAAAGCTTAAAAAAGTTCATATCTGAAGTTAGCAGTCTTATTTAACATACAGATAATTGCTTTAGTCCAGCTGATTTCTTAAACTTAGGTTTTACCATAGAAATGATCGCCTCAAATTCAATCAGAAGAAAGCCCAAAGCCTATATCACTCAACACAATGTGACACAATCCAATTGAACCAAAAAAGCCATGTCACTGAAGTTTGTAAATTTGTTCATCAAGATTGCGGCCTAAAGCCAAATCACAGATTCTAAGACTAAGACCACACCAATAGAAAATTTCACACCCCAACTTTTCTCCTCAAGCTTTAAGGTGAAATGATCAATAGATGCACTCAATCCACAGGAAATATAATATAGAGGAGGAACTCTGCCTAATCTCACAAGTAATAATCAATGTCCTCAAACTATTACGAAGAGCAAAAGCAGCTCCATATATCAACCAAACTCCATCTTATAGTTGTAATATGATTGTCTATACATCTTACACACAGCGTACCAGAGTTTATATTAAGGTTCTTTCAAAAGCCACAAACTAAAAACTCACACTGATGACATCTAAAATCTTACGATGACAATGGAAAAGTTTGAGTTATGAGAGGAAAGAACTTCAGAAAAGATGAAATGGAAATAGTAGTAGAGAAAAATAAATAGATATAGAGGAAGGGAAATAAATCCCCTCGCCACAGGGAACAAAATCTAGTTCCATAGCCATGCAAAGAAATAAATCCCCTTGCCACAGGGAACAAAATCTAGTCCCATAGCCATGTGAAGAGCTAAGACTTGACCTTCTCCACTTCACCTGCAAATATTCAATTGAAAAATCCTTGTTATGAAAAAGACTTTTCTTACAGCTGGAAGTAAATAATATGGCGAAAAAGGTATTAGCATTACTCTATAATAACATTGAGCCTAATAGTAATAGCCACGTCCATATGGGCGATCATCTCCATAAGATGATGAATATGGACCTCCACCATACTGTAACAAAATGAGACAAATAAATATCAACCGTTCCATAGGTAAACTCAGGTCAAGAACATATAAAATCATGATACTCACGTCCGAACCATAATAATGTTGAGAGTAGGGACTACGATCAGCTCCCAGATTATCTGATATTGACATAACCATTAGTTAAGAGTATATGGAAGCCGATGAAGAACAAGAGGTCCAAGACCAAGACCATGCAAAAGTACTAATTTATTGCAAATAAAATACACACCTCGATATCGGCTTCCATGAAGTGATACAGCAGAACCAGAATGATCGAATCGAGGGCGTTGCCTACTAGGCTCCGCAAAATCAGGATCTTGGTCCTAAAAGCAAAAGAAAATTGTAAATAAAAACAATTTACGGCATTGCTTACAAAAAATCCTTCACAAAGGTATTCAAGAAAATCAAACATGAAATTTTCCAACTTACTGTCATGTAATATGATCTCTTTATCCCATGGGAAGCATCATCATACAGATAAGGGTCATCAAAGTGCCTTCCTGAGAATGATCTGTTATATCCCTCTTCAAATGAATATGGATGCCTCCTAAATGAATCGTATTCACCATGGCCTCTATCAGTTGCATGATGCCTTATTCTGTCTAGGTAAGATCTCGCAGGCGCAGGGCGTTGAGGATTAGCACCTCTGAAACCCCATCTCCCCCCTGTTTAGGGAACATACCATACATTGGTAACACATGACAGAAAGTTACAACAAAAGGTAAAAAAACTAATAAGTATCTTTGCAATCTTCTATTTGTCATTTGAAAGCAAAAAAGCAAAGGGATGATTTTCTTCTGATTTTTTCATCTTTATTTATTTATTTTTCAGTGGGAGAGATCTAGAGTATGAACCATTCACCACCTCGTCCAAAATTCTGTCTTTCATGAAAAGGAGGATATGGGATGTCAAAATCCTGGTTATTGGGAAAGCCCGTTCTCCCACCATGTCCAGGACCACGTGGGTTGAAACCCCTACCATACTGAAAATTTGCTTGGTTGAAAGAACGTCCGCCTCGTCCAAAACCCCGTCCTGTGAGCAAAGCAATGCATCAAACTCAAAGCCTATCACATTAAATAAATAAGAACCTCAGCTACCAAGACATATGCATCTGTACCAAAATATCTAGGCAAAGAGCTGCTGCTACCATGGCCAATTCGAAAACCTCCACACATTCCACCTTTCACAGCCTGCATCTTGGGTAAAGGATTTGACAGTCTTGCCCGCACTTTAGCCTAGAAAAGGGAGTGAAAAAAATTAATAACAAAATGCAGTTAATCTGCTGAAAAAAACTCATAGAAAACTACACGAGGAAAATATAGAACTCAATGTGTATTTCAGAGCCATGATCACAGAATTTAAAGAAGCTCCTTTCCTGGTTTCTGTAGTCCATTTAAAATATGCAATTCATTTTTAATGATCTATCTGTAAATCTTCTGATTACAGTCTGCCAATAAACGTGTGTGGAAATATTAGTGCGTCACATAATGAAAATCAGCAGCCGTTGCCTAGCAGTATGCTCAAATATTTGACAGGAATAATGGAAATTCTAAGAACCTTCGAGTCACCATCACTCAACCCATTAGTGTTTATGCTTTCAACACACGAAACAGCCACTTCATGTGTGGCGAAATCAACAAACCCAAAATCCTTCCGCTTTGCCGTTGACATATTTCTTGCCAACATAACTCGTGCGATCTCCCCAAAACCTTTGAACTTTTCCCTTACACGATCTTCGTCCCAGTGAGGAGGGAGCCCATCAACAAATACTGACTTAACCTGGGCCATGACCTCCGGATCCGGCTCACGTAAAGGCTCAGCAAAAGCCACTTTGGCAGTTCTCTCAGGGTGACCAAATATTACGTCAGGTTTTTGGAGTCTTTTATATGCCATCATAGCCTCAGTATGACAATAGAATTCAATGAATGCAAAACCACGGCTCAACCCTTCATGCCGGGGATCTGCAACCAAAGTAATGTTTTCGACACCTTCTATCCCATAGTCCTTCAGCTTTTGTTTTATCTGCATTAGTAAATACAAATAATATGAGCTAAAGATAACATAGTTAATCTATCTATGATTCCATACAAACAAACTAGTATTGATCTTACAGCTTCCTTCGTCCATGTGTTGCAAATATTCCCCAAGAACAATGTGTCATTGTCCTCACTTGGTGCAGTCCCACATCGCTTCCCATGTATCTAAAAAACCCGAGTATCAGAATTACACTGGACTATCCGCAATACACACACACACACACAAAAGCAAGACAAGCATCAAGTACACATGCATGCATATATAAAAAAACATGAAGAAAACAAGAAAAAGATTCATACAACAGGGTTTTTCATTTCTGATAAAGCACGGCTTGCTTGCTCCTTTGTCGCAAACTGGACAAATGCATACCCCTTATTCTTGTTTGTTGATGGATCCTTGTGGATGCGAACTTCAACAACCTCCCCTGCATGCTCGAATACCTTTCTAATTTCCTCTTCCGATGCATCCCGATCCAACCCACCAACAAATACTTCCCTTTCTTTCCTTATCTTGCGCTCTCTTGCAGCTGCATTCGATTCCACACACTCTTCATCAAATGCCTCAGCTTCTGGCTCATTTTCAGGCACATCATCATCCGCAAAATCTTCTCCACCAAATTCCTCATGAACCTCTTGATCACTAAGAGCCTCAATTTTTTCACCACCTGCTTCATCTATGGAGGTATCATCCCGTTTCAACTCCTCATTAACGCCTTCATCTGTTTCAATGCTCATACTTTCAGGTTCTTCTTTATCCCCTGGGCTTTTTGTTTGCTCCTCCTTTTCTTCCTTCAACAGCTCTTTCTCTTTTCCTTTACTGGGATCTCGAGCCTGCATAGAGTTCACATCTGTGGTAATAGGTTCTACATCCTTTGGCAAATCTTCAATATTTTCAATCAAAAGATTTTCTGTGTCAACAATTTCCTCATCGTCCTTTTTCAAGGACAGCTCAAGATCACCAATGTATTGATCCTCCGTGGATGGCTGAACATTTTCAACCAAGGACTTTTCACTTGTTGCAGGTTCATCACTTTTTGATTCCTTTACTGTTTCTTTCGAGTGTTCTTCATTATTTACCATCTCTACTTCACTTACTGTTTCCTTTGATGGTTCTTCATTTGTTGCTGTCTCAACTTCACTTACTGTTTCCTTCAAGGGTCCTTCATTCTTTGCCTTCTCAACTTCACTAACAGTTTCCTTCGAGGCTCCTTCATTTTGTACCTTCTCAACTTCACTAACAGTTTCCTTCGAGGCTTCTTCATTTTGTACCTTCTCAACTTCACTTACTGTTTCCTTCGTGGGTTTATCATTTTTTATCTTCTCAGCTTCAACTGATTTCAGTGTCTTTCCAGAAGCAGCTCTAGTGGAAACTGGAGTTTTTTTAATAACTTTTCTTACAACCTTTCTCACAATTCTAGTGTTAGAAGCAGGTTTCGTTTCTGACGTTGCATGAATAGATTCATGGGATGCTTTAGCTTGATCAAATGCTAAAACAATTAGAAAAATAATGTCACTGCTAGGCCATATAACATACTGGAAAAGCTCAAAAAACCAAAACAAAAATGGTGGTTACCCCACTATGCATATCAAAATCATATTCGTACCAGAGAAATAATCTAAATGTAGGACCAAGATGAGTCTAGAAAGTTGCATTAAGATTGAATTATTGTATTGCTGACATTTTGATAGAACCTGTTTAATGTCTCAAATACAATGTACCTCAATTAACATGAAAAAGAATAACTACAAGATGCACATCGAATTCTCACCAAAATAGCTAAAAAGACAAAATATGAGCATTAATTAAAAAAAAAAAAAAATAGATACATTAATCCCGTTGATCAATCAACCACTCCATTTAAACATTCATTTCCCAAAAACATTGACACCTAAGTGATGAGAAACCAGAAGAACTAGAATTACTACCATTACTACTACTAGGATTATCATTATCAATTATCAATCATCAGTTGTTGTTGTTGTTATTGTTATTATTATTATTATTATTATTATTATTATTATAGCAACCACTAACACGGCAAAAAAGGAACTGGTCGATAAAGAATTGAAAACTATGAACGGTATAAATCAAAATAAACCTGATTGTTCCGGCTCCGATTTAGAGGTAGCATCACTAGGATTGACTTGCTTTTCCCTGGCGGCGGTAGCACGTTTTTTCACAACAGTCTTAGGTGTTGCCGTCTCCGTATCCGGAGATGCAACCGGTGGATCAACCGATGACGTAGGAGTTTGTGTCTTGGTGTTGGCAGCTGACCTCTTTCCGGCCGGCGGTGTCCTTTTAGCCGGCACGGCTGATTTTGGTGAGTCGGAATTCCGAGTTCGCATGATGGATCGGTTAAAATCAGTAGATGAGAGCGTGAATGAAATATGACAAGAGCCCTAAAAAATTTGAGCCCAGCAAACAAATTGAGTTAAATTGGGAAAATTACATGTACAAAAGACTTGCATGTCATCAAATTAACGAAATAAGTTAGAAATTTATCATCAACGCATAATGTTAATTACAATGTTAAATTAACGTGATTGAAATAAAAATCGACAATTTTGAGTACTCCATCTATATATTAACGTTTCATCTGACTAAATGAGTCAGCATTAATTAATTTTATAATTATTTTAACTTTATTAAAAAGGAAGGTGGGCTTCATGGTATGATGATTTTCGTTGAAAATTATCTTTGATTAGACATTTTTTGATTACTGTCATTCAAAATTTTTATGATTATATTAAATTTCAAATTAATAATTTTAAAAAATATATATGCATTTTATTAAATTTAATTTATCAATAAAAAAGTATAGCTAAATAAAGACTATAAAATTATATAAAAATATTAGTCATTGAAATATCTTAACAAAATAACAATAAAAATTAATAATTTAAGATTAATAAATATTGTTTTTGTCCGTTCTAATTAAAAAAAAATCACATAAAAAATTTAACTACAAAAATTAAATATAAAAAATGAAATATAGTCAAACAAGATAATATTTAAGTTTATAATAACGAAAAGTTTAACATTATATTAATCATTTTGTGAATAAATTATTATTTTTGAATTTAAAAAAAATGTCACATAATTAACAATATTTAAATGTAGACAGAACCATTGGAGATGAAATTTGAGGGGTCATGGAATTGAAAATCCAAGGAATAATGATCGGATTTGTTGAAGAATCTTGTCTTCATATTTATGGTTTAAAATCCATCAAAATCCCTTCAATTCCATTCATAAGTAAAATCCATTGAAATTCATAGACTTTTTAGGATACCGAAATCTTAAGGGATTAAGTGAAATCCATATTGAGGACCTTATATGATGTGATTTATTGTAGGAGATCAAATGAAAAGTCGAGTTATTGGTGATACAATAGGGATCTATGTGGAAAACGAAACAATTTTTGTGTTGTAGTCAAACCAAGAAGACGAATGGATCAAGCCGAGTCAAAGAGGGAAAATTTGAGGGCCAGAACTATACTTACGACTATAAGTCATGTAGGTCACGATCGTAAGTCTCTATCGAGTAAAAATGAAGGATTCCAGCAAAAACATACTTACGGTCGTAACCAACGAGCAGAGGCGTACTTACAACCATAAGTATAGCTTTTACGGGCGTAACTATCTATTTTTCCAGAATTTCTTGAATTTAAATTTTTTTCCGTTTAGGGTTTGTTATTTCCGCAAATTAGAGCCCATTAGTGGTTAGACTTAGTTTATTTCAGTTTTTAGTTTATATTATCAATTTTCACAATTGTCGATATTAACTTTGATATTTAATTAAATTTGAGAATGGTTTTCTCTTGAAAAGGTGAGTTATTCCCTTTTCTTTGTTCTTTAAGAACAAATTGAACATATCAGATATTTTTGAAAATATTTGTAACATTTCAATCAAAAACTTATCAAGGAATTTGACAATCCTTGTGGCTTTTCAAAAATCTTGATTCTTCATTCCACACTGTCGATTCACCGCATCGTGATTATTGGGTCAAGGTCTTATTGTCAAAATCTATCTTTTATTTATATCTTTGTTTCTTGATTCTTGTTGATAAGTGAATTTTATACATTTATTTATATCCATAAAGTAGGATTTTATTTGTTTGTTTGAGAATATTTGCTATTCCTTTTGCTATTTTTTTTATATTTCAAAAAATGTTCCAACGTCGAGAAAATCAAGTAAAACCAAGTCAATTAGATGAAAAAAGAACCAAATTTTGCAAATGAAGAGTTGGTGATATAAATCAAGGTACAAATTGAAACAAAAGTCAAAGAAAAAACCAAATTGGAATAAATCAGAAGTTCAATGATTAAAGTGTACAAATCAAATGAAGGACCAAATTGCAAATACTCAATGATTGATTCGGACCATGATACGATACTTGAGGATTTTTAAGGAGTCAATTTGATGCAATTAGAAGTCAAAAGGGAATAGAATATGATGAGAATATTATCATAAATCGATTTCAATCACACAAGATTTTTAGGGATATTTTAGTAGGACTTTGAGACCTAATTTCGGGGCACCAAACGCTAGAATCAGGAAAATCCTTATTCCTGAAGAATTGTAGCCCTTTCAGTTATAATTTCAATGCACTTTGAATCTCCTCAATCGGATAAGTGAATAGATAGATATGATCAAAATACTAAGTGCTATGCAGTGACAATTTGAATGTGATTTTCAGCTACTTTTTGACTTCTACAAATAAGGAATAGCAAAAACAAATTAGAGGCTCCCAACTTGTGAAATTCATGCCAAAACGCTGTCCAATTTTTGAGGAATTCATGCGAGACCAAAATCAAGATTGAAAATATACTTGCAAGAAGATGAACGGGGTGACATCCTACTACTTTTCTTGTATTATGTATTTATGCTAGGTTTTTAATGTTAGAATTGTGATGAAACATTAATTTCCGGATTTTACTTATCAATTCATTGTTTAATCTATTTAATTCTTCTGTTTGAGCAATTGATTCATGCTTTTATTATCATTGATTATTTGACCAATTATTATATGATTGTTGTAATGTTTTTTTTGAGTTCGAAAGATTAGAATTTCATTAAATAGGTCTCAATTGTCACAAAGTCCGATAGAGGATAGAAATATACACATATGCTTTGTGTTATCTACAAAAGTATTCACAAATCTTTTAATATTTTTCTATACATTTGGATTCATCATAGAAATATAGTCGGATCATGCATAGGAAAATGTATTAATTCTTGCCCGAAAAGGAATTTTAACAATATTTGGAATATGGATTTTCAAAACCCCATTGTTCGGTAAAAGTGTGTACCGCAAGAGCACGAGTCGCGTACAAGTAATAAAGTGGACTTTTTGAGTCTGGACTATCGATTCCACTAGGAATGTTTACTCAATTACACTCTAGTTAATTTTGTCTTAACAAATTAAACACACAATAAAAAGTTGGATTTTTGTAAATTTTAAATTAAAGAAACTAATTTTAAATTAAATTAAAATAGGAAAAATAAAAGATAAAATAGTTGATATTCATGATTTCACTTAACTCTTGCTTAAATAATTTCTCAACACATGCAAATTAACAAATTACTTATTTACAATGTTAGATCCGATTTTTCAAGTTTAGATAATTACCTCTCTCGAGTGAAATGAACCCTATTCAATTGGTTTAACCTATTATATTTCTATGTCAATTAAAACTAAATCAATTGCATTAACATTTTGTGAAAATAGCTCAATTGGTCATCTAGGATTTAAGGTATATCTCTATCGTTAACAAGAACTTAGAACATTTGTTATTTGGTCTAAAATGCATAACATCTCTTGATTATCATACATTTTACAAAACATATATTAGATGATCAATCAAATACATGGAATAATATCAATAACAAATACACATGAAATAAGATCAAATTAATAAACAAAAATTAAAATTACTTAAACTAAGTTAAGTTACATCATTCATTCAAATATAAAACAACTAGCCCATTATATACATTTTGCACAAAAGTTGAGGTTTATAAAAATACATAACAAAATATAGAAATCACTTCCCTTGATTTTTACTCCAAAATTCCTTAAACAATGCTTTGATTCTTCACCTCACTTCTTGCTTCCTAGCTTCAATGGAGACTAGCAACTTGGAAACAAAATAAAACTACAAACTAAATTACAAACTAAAGTAAAACAAAGAAGAGAAAAGAAAAGAAAAGAAAGAAGAAAAGGGAAGAAAGGGGCTAGGGTTAGAGAGTGAATTGGGAATTTGAGGCTTAAGGAAGAAGTGATGAAATGGGAGTATTTATCCTTCTCAAAATTAGACCTAAAAAGTCTCAAAAACGCGTGCAACCCCGAGCCAAATACGCCCTTAGGTTAAAAAAAAAATAAAAACAGAAATAAAATGTCAGATCTGGGACAAAACGAGCTTGCGTGGCTATGGAAAATGACACTGCCCATTTTGTCGAGTGCCCGCGCGGATTTTAAGACCGCACGACCTCGTTGTGATATCTACGTGACGACTTCCATTGTTTTGCATTCATGTTCTTCGTCTTCTGGTCTTCTTCAATTTAGTCCTTGAATTTTGACTTTCATTACAAAACTACCCCTAAAATATTTGCACTTGTAGACCTTCAACTTCTTGAGATATTGCAATTGAGTCCCCAAGCTTTTGATTTCTTTCAATTAGGTCATTGGACATCAAATTCGCTCTTATTTGAGCTCAATTGCTCTCCAATCTTGTCCATTTTCTTTTCAATTGAGGTTGTACCTAATTGTACAAGATAAACACAATTTATAAGTAGAATTTCACTCAATTTATTAATTAGAATATCAATTTAATACAAAAATAAGTGTGCAGAGCACACTTATCACCCATGAATCATTGTTAGACAATTGGATTAATGCATAATTGATGAAATTAATGTGGATTCTCAATTCTGGAATGCTTTTTCTCATATTTTCTCTAAATTTGATCTTTTATTTTCATTAGCACAGTTTAAAACAAAATCCTCAAATCAAAGTTTTTCATAGTTCCAGTTAAAGATTCGTAATCTAAAATACAATTTGCTCAATCCTTGTGGGTATAATACTTGGACATAAAATTCACTTTGTTACTTATGCGATCCGTATACTTGCAGTTAGCGTTCAAGTGTCCACTGAATTTAGATCTTTCCTATTGTTTTCTTGTTTATTCCACTTTTTTCTCTCGTTTCCTAAGTGGGACCGCATCAGGTGGTATAAGAGTTTGGATCTAAATTCAGTTCTTGATATTTCTTGAATTTTTCTTGAGTTTTCTTGTTTTTCTTTTTCTTCCTGCTAGTCAAGTTTTCCTTAGTTTTGATCCATAAAAATCATTCTAAAATTTTAAAAGTGTTTTTTGTGTTCCACTAGTACAAAACAGGACAAAAAAAGTGGGAATACACGTCGGTTTTTAATAAAATTGACGAGTATAAAATGGCGATGACATTTTTGTAAATATTTTGCGCGTCAGTTCTAGAGGAACCGACGTGCAAAGCCCAATTTTTTATATCCACCAATTCAGTTCATTTCATAATTTTTTCAGCTCACTTCGCGCCTCGCTCCCTCCCTCTCTCAACCGCACCTCCACTGCGCCTCCTCTTCCACCTCCCGCCGCCACCTCCACCCCGCTTGCACTGCCCGACGCCGCCTTCACCCACCCCTTTCTCTTACATTGTAAGACCTACTTCCTCATGTGTGTATATATGTGTATACATACATACAAAGATGACCGAGGTAATAGAGGCAGATAAGATACATTGTATGTTAATTTTATATTGTTGATTTTGAGTTAGTAGATGGATACATTGTAATATTTGAATTATTGGAATTATATTGAAATTATGAGATGTTAAGTTATGAAATCTTTGCTTGACTTTTTAGGAATTGGGAATGGATTTTGGATTAATCTTGGAGTAGCTGATGATGTTGAAGTTTGATTGGAGTGGTGTTTGAGTTTTGAATATGTCGAGGTTGAATATTTTGGTTTATTGAGGCATTTTAATTCTTCCTACAGGTTGGCTAAGTCCAATTTATAGGAGAGGTTCTGCAGAATTTTTTGTAGGATTTTGTAATTAAAAAATGAAAATTATAATTTAAAGTGATTTTCACTAGTACAGAATTGACCATACTAAATAAATAACTACATAGAATATAATCATCTTAATAAAATTATAAAGTTTTCTGCCTAATAAATTATCACATTTGATTTCAATTATTAATATATAGTTGATTTAAGGTTGTATCCTGAAAAATATTAACTAAAAACTAATAATTTTTTTTAATTATATCTTCACATATAGGTAAGATATGGATCGGGGTTGGATGTATGTCAGACGTAACAGTAGACATGAATATGTAAAAGGTGTTAAAGAGTTTATGAAATGTGCGGATGAACACAAGAGAAAGAAAGGTGAAGCAATGATTTTGTATCCTTGTTATAATTGTAAAAATCTGAGAAGTTTCGTAGTTTTGATCAAGTGAAGATTCATTTGATTCGTCGTGGGTTTAAGGAAGGTTATACAAGATGGATATGGCATGGTGAGAGTATGCTTCCCAAGATGAGCACTGGTGACGATGTTGGTAATCAGCAGGAGAATAATTTGAGCAATATTGGTGAGAATGATGTGGAAAATGATGCGAATGATATGATAGACAAAATGATGCGTGATATACAATGGGAATACATTGAAAAGCCTCATGTATTAGATAGTTTGTTCAACAATTCTGAGAAGCATTTGTTTTCTGGTTGTAATAAATTCACAAAATTGTTTGTTGTACTAAAATTGTATAACTTGAAAGCAAATAATAGGTGGAGTGATAAGAGTTTCATGGAATTATTGGAACTGTTACGAGAGATGCTTCTGAAAGATAACGAGCTTCCTAGTTCAATCTACGAGGCAACGAAATTGTTGTGCCCGATGGGTATGGAGATCAAAATGATTACAAGGACTTGCGTCTATGTCCAAAGTGTGGGGCATCACGGTATAAGCGAAAGAACGTGAATGATAATTGTGGTGATAAGAATAGCCCTCTGGCAAAGGTTGTAATACTGCTTTTCATTCTTGACGTGCATCTTTAATTGTTCATGTAATAATCATGTTAATATTATTGTAAATTTTGAATTGATAATTTTTATGTCAATACCTTGAATTATTTTGCAGTGGAAGGATTTGGGCGCCGTCTCGATCAATGTGCAAACTAAAAGTTTATAAATTGTTTATTTTAAATAGTTTACGTGTAAATTGATCTGATCATTTGTTTGACTGCCTAAACATGTTATTTTATATGCTAGTGTTAAATTGAAAGTTGGGGGATAGTTTGGCGGCGATTGGAGAGTAAATAGAACTTATGGACTAAAGTATGTACTTAAAGAGAAAGGAGGGACCAAATTGTGAATTTCCAAAAGTTTATTTCTAACCCTACCCTTTATTATCCTCACTCACGGTCTCTCTCTCGATCCGGTCTCTCTCTCTCTCTTCGCGACTCCCTCTTCCCCCTTGCGCTGCTCTCTGCCTCTCTTCTCTCCTCTCCTCTCACCGCGACGCCGCTGCTACCGCCTTGCTCACTGTTTCCGACCACTAGTCGCCAACCTCAACACGGTAGCACACTCTTCCTCCCTCCGCCCTGCACTAACGGAACCCGAACACTGACACACGCACACGTTCGCACCCTTTCACCCACACACAAAAATATGTATATTTATATGTATATATATGTGTATATATGTTAAATGTATGTATTGATATTAAGCTTTCAGACTTTTTCCAGATTGGGTTTTAGTAGAATTTTCGAATTTTAATCTGTTAAGCTCATATTTTGGGCGATATATAAATTAGTGTATGTATATATGTATATATAGGTGTGCAATTTTCACAATGGGTTTTCAGATTTCAATTGTGAATTCAGACTTTGAATAATAATAATAATTTGTATATATGTATATCTTTGTATTTATTTTTCAGATTTGGATTATTGTTTACTTCTGAAATTGTTAATTGGAAGTTTAGGTAATGTATAGATATACATATGTATGTAAATTCAGGTTTAGACTTAGTGTAAATTTTGAAGCTTAATTGTAAATTTTCAGATTTATGAGATTTTTTGAACTTTAATTTGAAATTTCAGATTTTTAAATGATGAGATTATCTGTTAGTTGAATGTTGTTTAAAAAAAAAAAAAATTCAAATTTATGATTTCAAGTAATGAGGTGGTTTTAATTGAATTTTAGTGTATATTGTTGACTTATAGTTGCTATTTCCAAAACTTCGAAATTTATGAAATTTGTAGTTGGTTAACTGTTTGGGTAAAGTTTGAATAAATGGTGAATTTCAAATTTATGAATAGTTGGAATCCTAATTGGAATTGTCTTTTTGAAATTTAAGTTGCGAGGAATAGTCTGTAGCTTTACCTTCGTGTAATTTGATAACTTAGATTTCAATTTTTGTCATAGAAGTTAATTTCTTATTTTGAATGTAGTATGGTCTGTATTTGACATAGCTTAATTCCATTGGGTTTTGAATTGCAAGTCACATGGAAGTCTCAACCTCATTTAGGAGTTTTAAGTGTGATGTTTTGAACTAAAAGTATATTTTATTAAATGAATGGATATAAATTAGGATTATTGGGCACATTGACGTCACGGGCAGCCGAGGCTCCTCCACTTGCAAATCTAGACAACAGTAAATATTAAGGATCGCAAGTAAGTAAACTTCCCCTATTTTCATTGAAGCTAAATGTTTAAGATGTAATTAATGGACTTAAATTATATTCTTGAAATTTATTTGCTTGTGATGCTTTCTATGAACTTTATACATGTATGTGGTATTAAGAGAAGGTTTAAGCATACATGTTATCATGTCGTTGCATCGTCAAGCATGCATTTTCATTGAGTTGGGGAAGTCAAATGATTTTTAAATGAAGAATGTGGTAAGTTTAAGTTTTCTCAAAATGCATGTACCCCAAGTTTTAAGAAAGAAGGGGTGTATTTCTGTGAGTGGGAAATGGGGCGCGGGAGACCGGCGTACCCGAATTAAACCGCTGTTGCGGTGACGATTGCTAAACCGCTTGACGGTGGCAAATATTAAACCGCTTTGCGGTGACGATTGCTAAACTGCTTGACGGTGGCAAATATTAAACCGCTTTTTGCAGTGACGATTGCAAAACCGCTTAGCGGTGACGATTGCTAAACCGCTTGATGGTGGCAAATATTAAACCGCTTTGCGGTGACGATTTCCAAACCGCTTAGCGGTGGTAAATATTAAACCGCTTTGCAGTGACGATTGCTAAACCGCTTGACGGTGGAAAATATTAAACCGCTTTGTGGTGACGATTGCTAATCCGCTTGGCGGTGGCAAATTTTAAACCGCTATGTGGTGGAAAAGTGATAACCTGGTTTTAAATAAGGGGAATTGCCCACTGCATTGTGATTGGCTAGAAGATACACTAATTGCCCTCACGATAGAAATGAAGTTAAAGTTTTGAAAATGTTAAAGTGAAAGTTGGAAAGTATGAAGTCTTGAAAGGTAAGGTAAATGGGAATAATTACTTTAAATGGTCTAAGGCATTTCATGTAATGAGCATGCATCACACGCATAAAGTTTACTTACTGAGCTTTAGCTCACCCCAATCCCTCCCCAACATTTCAGGTGATTTGAGGAGAGCACTTGGCGGCTGACTTAGACAGTACCACGATTTATCATTTTAAATAGGGTTTGAAGTGGAATTTCATAAATGTTTTAGTTATTTTCATTAGTTCATTCTTTTAATTGTTTATTGGATTTAGTTTTTGATAAGTCATTTATCTCTTTAGTAGTTTATCAATCCTCCATTTAGTTAAATGGAGCTCATGGTTTAAATTATTTATGTTGAGGAGTTTGGGAATTGATGTTGAAGTTAAATTTTGGAATTGTGGTTGGATGTTGAATGTTGGATGTTGAATGAGTTGAGAATTGCATTTGTATTGTAGGTATGATGTCCCTCTACAGGTTGGCTACGTCCAAGTTATAGAGGAGACTTTGCTGAAATTTTTGTAAAATTTTATAATAGAAAATGAAACGTTTAAATGTTTTAAACGATTATTTCCGCATTTAATGTGAATGGAAGTTAACACGCCTAGGTTTTAGATTTTAAACTTGGGGTGTTACATTTTTGGTATTAGAGCAAAGAGTTTTAAAAGCGATTCTGTAGACTTTTAAAATTTATTTGAAAATGGTTCGGATACTGAGTCAAGCCTCAAGTGCTTCTCCCTCGACCATCTGGTAAGTTAAATTTCTGTTCAAGTTAGTAAATGCGTGGTAATGTTTCCAGTATTGTAAATCTTTGAATGTTAACATGCAATGTTGTAAAGTTAAAGGTTAAGGATGTTGTTAATGGATATGACGTGTATACATTGATTATGTAAACGAGAAAATGAGATGGTAATGATTATTATAAGATTGGGTAATGTTTATAAGTTCCTTATGTGAAAGATGTGAAGTGAATGTGAATAGTACCATGAGTCACAGAGAGTACACTAGCACGAGTGTATATAATGTCCAAACAGGAAGTTGAGAAGGTATCAAACCTAGTGTTAGACACTCACCATGTTTGATTTCGGGACTACCCACTAATTTGGTAGTCTCACATTCAAAAAAAAAAAAAAAAAATGAGTCGTTCAACCTCTGTAATTGGAGACCAAGTTTATATTGTCAACACCATTTGAAGAACTGTTGAACTCAAGTTATGTGTGAGAGACTGCCCAATAGTAATGAGAGGGCATGAATGGTTGGAAAATCTTATAAAATAGATATCCATGATTTTGATGTCATTCTGGGAATGAACTGGTTATCTAGGTACCACGCTTCAAGTGATTGTCATGAAAAGAAAGTGGTGTCTGAACCTCCAAACAAAGTCCCTTTTAATTTGTTGGGGTTGAGGTGAAGCTTTCTATTTCGATAGTGTAGGTGATCAATGCTCGTCAGTTGGTGAATACAAGTTGTAAGGCCTAATTAGCTACAGTAATTGAGCTGATTAAGATAGGCCCTTCTCTTTGAAACAAACTTCAATTGTTCGAGAATGTCTAAGTATGTTACCAAACGATCTTTATGATCTACCACCTGATAGAGAGATTGAACTCACCATCGAATTAGTGTTTGGGATAGCTCTAGTATCCAAGACATCATATCGGATGGCTCTTGCAGAACTTTAAGAGCTCAAAGAGTAGGTATAGGATCTTGGGTGGTTTTGGTACGCGTTTGGGTACAAAAACCGAGCAAACCGAGGCTTGGAGGTTCAACTCTTTGGTGAATTTTTCGGCAGTACTCCAAATGGAATGGGTTGGGAGTGGAGGTAAGTCTCATTTAATTTGAGTTTTGGGTTGTCTTATGAGGGTGATTTTGTAAAGGCAGGGGCGATTTCGAGTGGTGGTTCTTGGGAACGAAGGGTAGTAGGTAGTGGAGGTGATGTCCGGTTGGGAGTTACAACCGGCGTTTGGGAAATTGGCATGAAGCAGTTAGGTGTGTGGGTGGTGATGCTCGATGATGAAGGTTCGGGTGAGGCAGAGTTTGGTCAGCAGTTGTGTGGCAGTGGGCGTTGGTTGTGGCGGCTGGGATGTATCTTGGTTCGGTTGATGGTTGACTGCAGATTGATTGAGGATTGGTGATGGTGTTTTTGGGAAATTGGTGGTAGCTCGAAGTTGGCAGGTTGGCTGCCGGTGGTGGTGATTTTTGTGTTTGGCTCGTGGTTTTGGATTGGTGGTGTTGTGGAGGTTTCCAGGCGTTGTTGGTTTCGTGCAGCAATGGCAACGGTGATGGTCTGAACGATGGAGGTCCGGTGGTGGACTTAGAATTGTAGAATTCGTGTGCAACTGTTGTGAGGGTCGAGAGCTTACCCAAAAGCTGAAGCTTTGTGTGATTCTCGCTGTGTGAGGGATTGGGAGAAAATAAACACAGGTTGATGACTTAATTTTGGTAGATTAGGGTAGATCTTTGATTAGGGAAAATTGGCAAAAAACTTGGAAATAAATCCAGCTGATTAAGGGAAAATTCCTGTGAAGGAAATATCGTCTGTATAAGAAAGCTTGGGAAAGAAGTAGCTGTTAACTTAGTTGGGCCAAGAGTTTGTTGGTTGGGTCTTTAAATGGGCTTGAAACTTTGAATCAGGTTTAAGAGTTTTGGCCTAAATGATTAAACTTTGGGCTAAAATTTTTAAATGTTAATATTGGACTATTTTAGTAAAATTTTGGAAATTTTGACTATGATTAAAAATAAATAAATTTTCACTTAAGAATTTGGCTAAACAAATATTCTTTTAAAATAAATGGGATGAGTCGCAGCGACACGCCTTTATAATATTTTGTTTAAAAGTAACAAAAAATTCCGGGTCGCTACAAAACCCAACTTTTAATTTTCACTTTACTTATTGTCCAATCTTAATTTAATCTAACAAAACTCTCTTGGCCCAATCTAGAAACCCAACCAAGTGTAAACATCCCCCGCTTCACGTTTCATTTAAAGTTGAATTCCCAAAATTCCTCCACAACTTCTCTTACATATACAACAGAGTTAATACCCCCAATTGCCACTACACTACTTGAAATGTTCCTCAAGTGCCATTGAAGTTTAAATAGTCTCCGAAGTACTATTATACTATCAAATTATCCCCCCACATGCAACTCTCTTTAACATCGTTAAATTACTTAACAGAATTCATGATGTGGCGCACACGTGGTAATTAATAAAAAAAATGTAATAACCATGTCAGTAAAATTGTTGTTGACGTGGCATAAATTAATTTTTTTGAATAGCAATTCGCAACACAAAATTACATTACATATTTGTTTTAAGTACGTAGCCCTTGGATGCTACTCTACTTAATGTTCTTTTTCAGCTCAAACAAATCAATAAACCAATTAATGAAGTGCATAACTACAACACAAAAAAGTACAGTTTCCTGTCTAGAAATTTCTAGCTGCAATCAAAGTTAAAATCTAGAAATTGATTTATGGCCCCATTTCGTTTATTTCTAATTTGGACGAGGAAAATTGATTTATGGGCAAATTTCATTTCCTTCTAATTGGGAGTCATCTCCTCCTAAAATCAATATAAGGAAACAGGGGACCAAATGGGGCACCTAAATCTCATTGATTACATTACCTACTTTTTCGTTCCAATTTATAGAATAGAACACCGTCCTACAAAATACTCTCTCATGTCGTTTCAATTTATAGAGTAGAATATCGTCCTATCGAATACTCTCTCGTTGATATAAAATTGCCACTGAGTTGCAAAAAATAAAATACAGAAGGCAGCAAACAAAGCATAATGTGCACCTAAATTAGAAGCAGAGCCATGCAAATTTAACAGAAATAATCCAAACCAAGCACACCATTGAATACATCCCTTATTTCGTAACAAACGCCTTCTTCGATTAGGTACCTTACCTTAATGATAAAAAGAACTAAAGGACTAAATATCACCAATGTGCAAATGGGTTTCAAGAAGCGGACTAAAATTTGGTTAAAAAGTCAAAAAAAAAAAAAAACTCCCGATCCAAGAGCTCCTATTAGTCAAATAAGATGAAACCTTGGTGGCGGAATTTTTTCTTTTTATATAGTTTAGGCCGTTCACAGTTTATCCCCATACGGGCCAGGATCTAACATTAATAGTAGATAGTACATGAAAGGAGGGGGACATAAACCAAACCTCCAAGAAAGCAAAGGAAGCAGTAAATGTAGGAGTTCAACTCCCTAACAATAGAAGCAATGAAAAGTACAAGTAAAATAAATCTAAGCTATAGACCTATGTAGCTGGGTAGGTCATATCTGTCGATCTGTATAAGCGCACTGAGTCTGCGAGGTAGATCATGCGGTCCATACTCCTGATAGTATCTTTGATCCCAACCCTCTGATGCAAGCGCGTTAGCAACCTGATTACCCTCACAGTAGATATGGGAAATAGTATCACTGTCAAACTGAAGGATGTCGCTGATCTGTCTAAGGATGCCCTGAATCCTCCAAGGTCCACCTCCTCGGATGATACAATGGATAGCCACTAAAGAATCAGCCTCAACCCAAATAACTGTAATCCCCAATCTGCGAGCAAGAAGAATGCCATTGAGGATAGCCAATAGCTCAGCATCAAGAATAAGGCAGTCCCCATAGAATGCAGAAAAAACCCATATACAGTGCCTGCCATGATCCATAATAATACCCCCTCCACTGGCTGTACTGTCCTTAGCGTATCCATCAGTGTTAAGCTTGAAGGCTCCCACCGAGGGAGTTCGCCAAAGTTCCAAAATAGGGGGAGAGGGTCTAGAGGGAGCAAAACTAATACCAAATAAAGAGGCAATAGCTGTGTCCCCGCACCAATGCTTTGATCTAAGGAGTCGCTCAGTATGTAAGAATGAGAGCATCCAGTATACTCTCCAAATAATCCTCCTCGGCTCCATCCGAATGCCTCTGTGCTTCGCATCATTCCTCTCGATCCATAGGAACCAAAATATGACAAGGAGGATAATGGTGCGAATATGGCCTAGTTCAACATAGCATCCAGAATACCTCCATCGCTAGAACCTCTGCCTGACATCCTCACTCAAAATCTTGGAAACCTGGAAAATATCTCCAAAGTTGTTTCAAACCTGATCTAAAATAGTGCTTCCTGTGAAAATATGCATAATCGTCTCAATCTGTGAGCAACACTGACATCTGGATGCTAAGTGGCATCCAATACGCCTCTGAATAACTATATCAACAGGGATGAACCCCTGCCATATCCTCCAAGTGAAGAAAGAGACCGTGACAGGTAGGGTAGAACTCCACATTAGACGATAGGATTCCTAGGTCTGATGAGCCGCCCGAATTGGGGATTAATTCGCTACTAATTCATTAGAATCCACATTTTCATTTCCTTAGTAATGTCGCAAAGTTTTTTTTTTTTTTTAAGTAACGTTTTAACTAACAAGGTAGTAAGCAAAGAATTATATTTTTTTAAAAAAATCAATTTATGCCATGTCAGCAACAATTTTCCTAACATGGTTATTCTATTTTTCTATTAATTATCCATGTGTGCATCACGTCATGACTTCCGTTAAGTAATTTAACAGTGTTAAAGAGAGTGGCATGTGGAGATATAGTTTGATAGTATAATGGCACTACAGATATCATTTAAAGTTTATGGCACTTGAAATACCTTCCAAATAGCATAGTGGCAATTGGGGTATTAACTCTATACAACTCATATCTTTCTTCCCCAACATCACTCCTCAATCTCGTGAATTTTCCTTAACTAGAATTTGTCACAATTTTTACCAAAATTAATACTCGGCCCACAGAATATACACTCCTTTCCTCTCGCTCAGAAACTCAAAACCACCACAAAGAATTTCAGCAATCAATTTCTGGTAAGATTTCAGCCTCTTTGACTACCTTCAAGATCAAAATTCACATATTGATGTTAGAACATAAATTTCTAATTGTCAATAATGTGAGAATACACAAACAAAATCACAATCATGCAAAACACCAACCAGAATCCAAGCCTCCTTCCAGCACCCCAAAAATCAAATTCCCTTTCCACACAAATCCCCTTCATCATTTTCCAATCCAATAAATGGAACTACGAAATCCGAAGGTAGTCGTCTTGATTCGATTAATGAATTGAAGGAGACAAGAGAAACTACACACAATCTGCAAATTTCAATCACTGCCTTCGAACCAAAATCCATCTCGTAGCCCTAAATGTTGACTATGACACACACCACTAGCTAAACCCAATCTCACAACCACCCACATCGGTGACCACAAAATCTTCCACCTCCATCAAGCGCCACTTCCCACCTCATTATACCCTTGATCAACACCCAAAAGCAAAAATAACCAAAACCCAAACACCTTACCTTGACCGCCATCCTGTATTGGCTGGAATACCATCAAAAATCCCAAAATCTCCTCCTTTTCTCACACATCGCACCACTCTCACTACCGCCTCTCTCGGTATTACCTAGCCAGCTAGAATCGAAAGAAGGGGCTTCACCCTCACAACAGTTGCACACGAATTCTACAATTCTAAGTCCACCACCGGACCTCCATCGTTCAAACCATCACCGCTGCCATTACTGCACGAAACCAACAACGCCTGGAAACCTCCACAACACCACCAATCCAAAACCACGAGCCAAACACAAAAATCACCACCACCGGCAGCCAACCTGCCAACTTCGAGCTACCACCAATTTCCCAAAAACACCATCACCAATCCTCAATCAATCTGCAGTCAAACATCAACCGAACCAAGATACATCCCAGCCGCCACAACCAACGCCCACTGCCACACAACTGCTGACCAAACTCTGCCTCACCCGAACCTTCATCATCGAGCATCACCACCCACACACCTAACTGCTTCATGCCAATTTCCCAAACGCCGGTTGTAACTCCCAACCGGACATCACCTCCACTACCTACCACCCTTCGTTCCCAAGAACCACCACTCGAAATCGCCCCTGCCTTTACAAAATCACCCTCATAAGACAACCCAAAACTCAAATTAAATGAGACTTACCTCCACTCCCAACCCATTCCATTTGGAGTACCGCCGGAAAATTCACCAAAGAGTTGAACCTCCAAGCCTCGGTTTGCTCGGTTTTTGTACCCAAACGCGTACCAAAACCACACGACGGCGGCGCCTCGCCGACGAATCGCAGGCAGTGGGCCGCCTGAGAGAGAGAGAGAGAGAGAGCTTCCATCGCGACTCTCTCCCTATTTCTCCTCTGATAAATCAAATTAGAGAGAGATTGGGATTTTAACATTTTTGATTTTTGATAAATGACTTCTAGTCCCCATCTTTCAAATTCGTTGGTTTTGGTCCTTACTTTTTAAAAGTTGTTTATTTCAGCCCTTTTTAATTCAAAAATATTTTAATTCAGTTTCAAAGATTTCAATACGTAACAAATTGGTCCCTGTAGTCATTAACTCCTACAATCATCCCTATTATTTTGAAAAGCCTAATTCAGTCCCTAAACTTTTAAATTTCAGTATTCCTCAAATTTTCATTTAAATCCCTATATTTTATTTTTCATCACATTAATTTTTATTATTTCGAAAATACTAATTAAATTAATTTTTCTTGGCTAGACGAATCATTTTGGAGAATCAAGAGATTGACGTACTTTCCTGCTCCACTTTTGTGAGCTCGTTAAGTTTGAGGTAGACTCGCACCCACTAATTAATTTAGATTATAATTGCATGTTTTTGTGTGGATTTACGTGATTATAAGCTTAATTGCATGAGAATAGACGAGAATATCTCTTATGAGATAAATTGAGAAATTATATCATGACTTATACGCTTTAAATGCATGAGACATGAATATATTCATTTGCACTCCGTATGTGATGCTTATGATGAGAATTTGAGAATATCACTGTATTATTTGCATAATTTCGTGTTCAATTAATCTGTAAATTAATTATTGGAGATGAGTCTACTGAGTGTTTTTTTTAGAAATGCTCACCCGTTATTTTAACAAATTTTGCAGATTTCGGAGACGGTGGCGAATGATGAGCAATTGGCAAACCATAAATAGAAGTTATTTTAAAGTCGTGTTTTGTTTATGAGCTCCATTATTTCAGTTGTGTTGAAATTTAGAATTTCATGAATTTTGCCAAATTATTTATTCTAATTAAATTTTGCCACAAAATTACAATCAATAAATGTGATGTTGAGATTTAATTATTTTCCGCAAATTATTTTTATTCGAAAGTTAGGTTTTAAAGAAAGGAGTGACTTTCCTGGTTTCACGTAACTCGGGGCGTCACAGCGGGTCTACGTTTCTGTAGACTTGCAATTTTTTTAAAAAGACTTTTCTAGAATAATAATAAATAATGTTTTGACGACTTTTTTGCCATTGCCATAATTTTTTCCACCAACTCTGAAGGTAACGAAGTTTAGCATGTTTATTTTAATTATTTATTTCGGATACTTGAGAAATAAATTGTTTTGAGATTTAGACGAGAAATAATGAGAAGACGAGAAAGAATTAGAAAACTAGTATCCGAAATAATGAGAAGAGAGACGAGTTTTTTTTAGCATAATGGGAATTGGTACAATTTAAATGATGATTTTTCATAAAATATTTTGTCCTTAAATTTAAATGAATAATAGAACTCTAACTGGACTTTGCATAATTGGATTTTAGACATGGCACCAATTGATGGGATATCAAACCATATTCTTCGCTTTTGTGCTATACGACACGACGCTATAGCTAGTGGGATTAGGGATGTGAAGGCACGTCTGAGGGAGGATGTGAGTTTCCATTGACTCTCCGAGTATGACCCCGGGCGCACCAGATTATACCCCAGGCACACCAAGATCAGTATCTTCCATGCCGCCACCAAAAATGTAGAATATATGATAGATGGGCTTTTGTCTTTTTTTTCATTCAAGTATTGACGTTTCTACGATTTGTAACCTCACTTGAAGGTCAAATTATTAATGAGAAGTTTCATCCTTTTGTCTTCGTCTACATTAGAGTGGATTATGTGCTATGTTTTGTTTAAACATTTCCATCGAGAAAGTATGAACATATTTTTGTTGTTTCCATTTAAGGGATATGGCCAGACGCATTAACAAAAGTATAACGGACCGGGCTAACTCAGAACAGGCCTACACGGAACAAGGTCCCACAGCCCAGTCTACTATCATTAGGGACCTACTTCAGGCTGTGCAAGATTTGAGGTAGGCACCTGCAGGTTCCTCAGTACCGATCATCGAACAATTTAGGAGATATCGCCCGCCCACTTTTGATGGCAGGAATGGTCCATTAGCGGTGGAAGAATGGTTACAGACAATTGAGAAGATTTTTAAGCACATCTCGTGTCCTGAGAATAAGAAGGTCTCATGAGCAGAGTTTATGTTGGTTGGCCGGGCAGGCTTTTGGTGGGAGTCTGCATCTCGGACGAGGACTGAGGTTGAACAGCAAGCTTTGACTTGGGGAAGAGTTTAAGGAGGAGATCAAAGATGTAGCGACCGTGAAATTTCTGAATTTATTATAAAATAAATATTTTATTTGCTAAAAACCGTATCGCTATAATTTAACCCATTATTTAAAGTTCACATACGTTTAGCCAAGTTATAAAATTTTGAGCCGAAAATAATAAATTTTGAGTCCAACTTGATTTTACGTCCAAAATTCAAAAGCTATTTTTAAGCCCAATTTCATTTTATTCAAATAATAAATTTCACATAATCTTATTCAAAAATCTGAGTTTATCATTCTATTTAAATTTCAAATTTTTAATTCACCATTTATCTTGACAATCATGATCATCATCCTATCAAATATTCACTTAACCAAGTCTATCACGAGAAATCTATCTATAGTTACAATTCAAATTCAAATTCAAACCAAAGAATTATCTATCCAGCTATTTTAAACTCCTCTTCACGATTAGAATTATTCACGACACAACCTCTGAATTTAGGTATCATCATCGAAAATTTCTGTTTCGGCCTCACCATCATCACCACCGTGACCAGCATCCACCGAGGCAACCCAACATGACCATGAACCACCGCCTGCAACTTTCATCCACCAACTCACTGCCATTCCCAATCACAGTCGACACTCATGCACCAAGAATATTCTTCGGCCATACCAAGTACCACTACCATCCACCACCTAACACCATCACGAGTCTGCAACAATCCACCTCTGTTACCCAACTTCACAGCCTACTGCCAATCTGCAAACCACAGAACCCGGCCAAAATTGCAACCCAAATCAAAACCAGGCATCAAATCACTTCATTTTTCCAAACCGCGAGCCACCCCTCACCGACACCTCCTCGACCGCACACCACAACCATTATACAAACTCCCCATAACTCAAATCAACAGCCCAAATATATAAACCCACAATCCCAAAAACCTATTACGTACCTCAATCAACTGTTTTTCGTCGGAAAACCCACGAGCTCCGCCTCGGTTTGCCTCGGAACCGCACCCAAACTCACCCCAAAAGTACATTTTTTTTCACTTGCCCATGCCAGTCCCGTCGCCGCCATGTCTCGACAGCGTTAGTGCCGGCTTCGCGGTCGGCGATGTGGACCGGAGAGAGAGCTCTCCGTCGAAGCTCTCTCCCCCTTTCTTCATCTGTTTACCGACGCAGAGAGAGAGAGAGAGAGAGAGAGAGAGAGAGAGAGAGAGAGAGAGAGAGAGAGAGAGAGAGAGAGAGAGAGAGAGAGAGAGAGAGAGAGAGAGAGAGAGAGAGAGAGAGAGAGAGAGAGAGAGTGGAATGATATATATTTTGATATTTTATAAATTATCTTTCAATCCCCAAGTTTCAAAAGTATCTATTTAGTCCTAACCATGTTTTTTTAAAATGTTTTAAATTGCAACCCTTTAGTTTTAAAATCTTTATTCCAGTCCCTGATTTTTTTAAGCAGCATTTTAATGAGTCTTTAATTTTCGAAAAACTCCATTTTATTCCCTAGATTTTAAATTATTCATTTTAATCCCAAACTTTAATTTTATTTCAAACTTTGAATTTCTAGAAATTAATATAAATTTTATTTTATTTTGGCTAGACGAGACGTACGGAGATCTAGAGAACTGAAATATATTTTCCCACTCAACCATACTCGTAGAGAATTGAGGTAGACTCGCCCCCATTAATTTGTTTACATTTTAATTGCACGTTATATGCTTCATGTGACTTATGTGCATTATTTGCATAAGATGAGACGAGAATTTATATTTCTTATGAAATATTTGTGTTATGAGCATGCCATAACTTATATGCATTTTAAATGCATGAGACGAGACGAGATTATTTCAATGAAATGCTCACCCCTTTTTAACAACAATTGCAGATATCGGAGATGGAGACGTATGATGGGCAGGGCGTGACATTAATAATTGAATAATCAAATTTTATTCTTATTTCAATTGAATTTTCCTAATTCGAGAAATTTAGAGATTTTGAACAGTTTGCTTTATTTGAAATGCTTTAGCAAATATTATTTCCGCAAATTGAATAATATTTAAAATTTATCAGTTTTTGAATTTATTTAATAAATCTTGCCAATTAGAAATGTTATTTTATTCCGCTTAATACTATTTCAAAAATTTAGACGAGACGATGACGTGACGAGTCGAGTGATTAGAACTCGGGGCGTCACAAAAGATAAGTTCTTCCCACAAGCCTGCCCAGATCACAAGGAGACAGAATTTCTACATTTGGTTCAGGGTGAAATGGACATCACTAATTACGAACGGAAGTAAAAAGAACTATCACGATATACTCCACATTTGGTGGAAACTGAAGCTAAGAAAGCACGCCATTTCGAGAGGGTTCTGCGCTCAGATATCAGACAAATTGTTAGCTCATATGAATTACCCACTTACCGAGAGGTTGTGAAGAAAGCTCAGGCTGTGGCCTATGCTGGGGCGAAGACTGGCAACTAAGGAAACCAGAACAACCAGGGACACCAGGTGTAGCGATCGAGAAATTTTCAAGCTTAAAAGACTTGTTTTTACCGAACTTATCGCTACGAATCTCCAAATATTATTCAAAAACAACGCTCTTGTCTAGCCATATTAATTATTTTAAGAAAGAAGAAATTTTGAAGTATCCAATTATTTTAAATCAAGAAAATTTTAAATTTCGAGGACGAAATTATTTTAAGGAGGTAGGGTTGTAGCGACCGAGAATTTTCGTGATTGATTTTGAATAAATATTAGTTATCTTTGAAAACGTGTTGCTACGACTTTGCCCATTTTCGTCTAGCTATTTTAAGTGAAATTAAATTTATTTTCCAATTTCAAATATATTAAAAATATCTCAATTTTCCTTATTAAATTATTTTAAGTCCAAGCTTTAATTATATTAAGTCCGAATTTCAACTGTTTTAATCCAATCCAACACCTCGAGCCCAAATGTTTTACCGATCATTCAAGCCCTTTTAACAACCCAATCAATAGATTCTTGGCCCAACTAAATCAACAGCTTATTTCCAAGTATTTCCTTACACAACCATATTCACTTCCAAAATTCTCACAATTTTCCATGAATCAAGATTTAACCTAAATTACTATGTTTAACACCTAAATCAACTATTAATTAGATCCCTAACCCTTGCATTCACGACACACCAAAGACCAAACATCACGAGACTTCTGGGTATGGCTCCCCCTCTCTCAAAGTTCTTCATCCTCCTATGCATCACAACAACCGCAAACGAGTCCACAATCTGCAATGTTTAATTTCAAACACCTCATTCTCGAACACCACTGCCAAACCTAAAATAGCCAACGTTCAACTGCACATACCCAAAATCAGCACGCCACACAAACCACAGCCTCACAGCCCAGACACCATAACCATTGCCTAAGCCAAACCACAATTTGCTGAAACGAACTCCACCACCCAAAATCCGACAGGCACCAGTATTTTCCCAAACCAAACACAGCCTCAAAATCTCCATAGCCACGGCCGAACATCAACCATCGGAACCACCCACTGCCCATCTCTAAGTCTCCAATTTTACAACACCAAAATCATAGAAATAACCAACCCATTACCTTACCTCGACCGCCGCCGGTTTGGTTGGATAATCGCCGGAAATCGCCACCACAAATTCAACCCTTGAGCCTCGGGGTTCATCCACCAATCAGCCCCAAAACTTTGCCCTTTTCTACCATATTTTTAACCCCTTGTAGCGCCACTCGACCGCCGGCATTACCGCCGGCAGACCGCCGGCGATTGGCGTCGCGCGAGAGGACCAGCGTCCTCTCTCTCTCTCTGTTTACGAAAATGGGGAGAGAGAGAGGAATTTGTTTTGTTTTATAATTTGATTTTTTTAGTTTTGCCTTTTAATCCCCAGCTTTTGAGAGTAGTTAATTCGGTCCCCTGTTTTAAAAATGTTTTTAGTTCACCCCTTAATCCCCACTTTTAAAGTCTTTTAATTTAGTCCTTAATTTCAATTATTTGCACAAAGTCCCAAATCTTTACACTTTATCATTTTAGTCCGAGCTTTACACTTTTAAATTATTTCAATTCAACCCTCAAATTACTTTTATTTATAAAACTTTAATTTCAAGTTTCTAATAGAAAATTATTTATTTTAGGGCTAGACGAGGCGCGGAATTTTCAAGAAAGCTAGAATCATTTTTAAGCAAGTTCAGAAATATCTTAAGGTAGGTTCATTACTTCAAAAATCTTTTATCTTAAATGCGCAATATTAAGTGAACTCGTATTGTAAATTTATGCATGTGATTACGTAATTTATGAGAATTAATTGCCTTCGGGGCCTAGATCCACATGTCTTCGGGCATGGACCAATTGCCTTCGGGCCTAGATCCACATGTCTTCGGGCATGGACCAGTTGCCTTTGGGCCCAGATCCACATGTCTTCGGGCATGAAAATTTATGATGTATGAGATCCAATTGCTTATTGCATGAGAATGAGAATTTATGAATTAAGTTGCATGATTATATGTGTTATTTACTATACAGTTTATTTAATTTGCGCTGAACCTACTGAGTATTTCTATGAAATGCTCACCCCTATTTTTAAACTTATAAATTGCAGATTTCGGAGATGGTGGCGAATGAAAGGGCAGTGGTGGCAAATAATAATGAAGCTATATTTTTTTTAAGTCATGATTCATGAATAGTGTCAATTTATTTATATGTCGTTATTTTAAATATGATATTTAAAGTCAAGAACATCGTCAATTTAATTATTTGACGTTACTTTCTTTGAAAGTTAAGATTTCAACGTTTTTTATGCATTTATCAAATTTAATTTATTTACTGTTGAAATTTTTCACATAAATATGACGTTTCGAATTCAATTATTTTCCGCAATAAAATTAGATTTAAAGGAGAAGTGACGTCTCGAGCTTCACGGAATTTGGGGCGTTACACCAGGGCAAACGGAAGTGGCGTGGTCCTAACCATAATCAGAACAGAAATTAGACAACTAACAAAAGGCCAAATACAGGACCTACCAGAGGTCAGATAACTAGTTACACCCCTTCATGTCCTAAGTGCCAGAAGATGCATAAAGGGGAATGTCTCTTTGGCAAAAGAGTTTCTTACAAGTGTGGCCAGCCAGGACATTTTGCACCAGATTGCAATGCTATGACTGCTCAAAGTTCCGACCAGAAGAAAAACATTGATCAGAACAAAAAAGGAAAGGCCACAGTGTTTTCCATGGATACTGTTGATGACTCCGATGTAATTGCAGGTACACCAGTTAATATAGTATTCATATATCTTGCTTGCTTAAATTTTATACACCATGCATTTCTCCAATTAATAAGGTTAACGTAATAACAGGAATATTATCCGTCTCTGGTATTCCTGTATATGCCTTAATAGATTTGGGTGTAACGCATTCATTTATAGTTGATGCATGTTTAACTAGACTAAATTTGACCGGTGAAACAATTGGTAGCTACTTGAGGTAAGCTTCCCATTAGGAGGAATTATTGACATCGATAGGGTAGTCAAGGCTGTATGGATAGATCTCGATGGAACAGTGCTTGAAGCCAACCAGAATATTATTTCGATGAAGGACTTTGACATTATTCTGGGTATGGACTGGTTGAGTTCCAACCATGCTGCGATCATGTGTCATGAGAAAGAAGTCGTATTTCAGAAGAATGGGCATGAAGTATTTAGATTTTATGGGTCGAAGGTTAAAGCACTTCCTTGCCTTGCCTCGGCCTTGCAAGCCGAGAAGGTACTTACCAAAGGAAACTTTAGGGTTATCTAGTTAATCTTCAAGGAAAACTTTCTGAAGAAGTCAATTTGGAGTCAGTACTAGTCGTGTGCAAGTTCAAGGATGTTTTTCCAGACGACCTACCAGGCACTCCGCCTGATAGGCAAGTGGAATTTACTATTGACTTGGTGCCGGGAGCTGCCCCTGTTTCGAAAGCTCCGTATCGTATGGCACCAAAGGAATTGCAAGAATTAAAAGTTTAACTGGAAGAGCTACTAGAGAAGGGTTTTATTAGGCCGAGTGTGTCTCCATGGGGAGCACCTGTCCTATTTGTGAAAGAAGGATGGCAGCATGAGGATGTGCATCAATTATCGGGAACTTAACAAACTGACGATAAAGAATAAGTATCCACTTCCTAGGATCGAAGATTTTTTCAATCAACTAAAACGAGCTGCTGTTTTCTCAAAAAATGGACTTAAGTTCTGGTTACCACCAGTGAAAAATCAAGTCCGCTGATGTACAAAAGACAGCGTTCAGGACTCGATATGGGCATTATGAATTCACAGTGATGCCATTCGGTCTTACGAATGCACCTGCGGTATTTATGGATTTGATGAACCGAGTTTTTCACCAGTATCTGGATAAGTTCATCATTGTGTTTATCGAAAATATTTTGGTCTATTCCAAAGATTCGGAACAACATGCAGAACACTTGAGGATTGTGTTGGAGACACTAAGAGCTGAGAAGTTGTACGCCAAATTCAAGAAATGTGAATTTTGGCATGAGAAGATAGGCTTTCTGGGTCACATTGTCACAATCAATGGCATTGAAGTTGACCCTTCGAAAATTGAGGCGGTGACTAATTGGACTACACCAGCGAATGCTAGTGATGTGAGAAGCTTTCTGGGATTAGCTGGGTATTACCGACGATTCATAGAGGGTTTCTCTAAAATAGCAGGCCCCATGACTCAATTGACATGAAAATGTGTAAAATTTCAGTGGACCGACCAGTGTGAACGAAGTTTCCAAGAATTGAAGAACAGACTGGTTTCAGTACCAGTGTTAGCAGTACCTGATGGATTTTGTAGCGACCGAGAATTTTCGTGATTTTATTCAAATAAATATTTTTATTTTAAAAACATGTTGCTTCGACTTTGCTCATTCATTTATTTATTTTTAAACGCATACTTGTCTAGCCAATTAAGTGAAATTAAATTTATTTAAAAACTTCGTCAAATTTCAATTTCTATCAAAAATATTTCAATATCACAGTTTATTTTCAAAAGTCTAAGTATTAATTATATTAAGTCCCAATTTTAAATGTTTTAATCCAATCCAACTTATCGAGTCCAAATGTTTTTACCAATCATTCAAGCCCATTTAAAAATCCAATAAGTCATTTCTTGGCCCAACCAATTCAACAGCTTCCCTCCCCAAGTTTTTTTTCCTTACACAATAGATACTCATTTCCAAAATTCTTACAAGTTTTCCATAAACCAAGATTTTAACCTAAGTTACTATGTTTAACACCTAAATCAACTATTAATTAGATCCCTATCCCTTGCATTCAGGACACACACACAGAAATTCCAGCAATACAAGAATACTCTCTGGTATGAAATCTTCTCCTCTCCAATTTCCCAATCTCGGTTTGGACATGGTACTTCGAATACCAAACTACCATCTCATACTAATTTCCAAAAGTCGAGCCTCATGCCTCCACTCCACTCCACGGCCAAACCAACACCTCCCCAAGAACAGAGTTTCGAATCCATGACCACGAAAAGCTTCACCACCCTCAAACCAAGATTGGTACACCACCATCATCATCCAACCATCTATGAACTGCAATTTCAATAACCACAATCTGCCCAGTTCTCCAACAGCCCAATTCATCGAACCACCACCCTAATTCGGAGCAACCACACATCACCATCACAAACCGCCACAACACCATGGTCGAACCACCACCAGCCACCACACGAAACCACCCCTGCCCAACTACAAATCCCCATCAATCATCCAAAATCAAACTCCAAACCAAGAAATAGAAGAAGCCCAGAACATTACCTCTACCTTCGACCCTTTTTCTTGCCGGATTTTCGCCAGAAAATCCATCCACACCGCAACCTCCAATTCTCGATTTAAGCCAAGAAATCGACCCTATTTTCTATTTTTTCACCGCCCCTTGCTAATCACGTCATGGTGGTCTATCCGTTGTGGATTGCCGGCGATTGGCACCGGTGATAGGTGCGACTAGGGTGGTCGCACCTCTGCTCCCAGCTCCCTCTCTCTTTCACGTGAAAGAGGGAGAGATATAATATATGTATACATATTTTGAGTTCTTTTTCTTTTTAGTCCTCAAAGTTTTGAATAGTTTAATTCCAGTCCTTTTAGCTTAAAATGTTTTAACTCAGCCTCTGCAGTTTTAAAGTTACTGATTTCCGCCCCAATTTTTGAAAGTGATCATTTCAGTCCCCCAAGTCTTCAATTGAGTATATTATGACCCTGAGTTTTGATTAAAATATAATTTGGTCAAGAACTTTTCGGGTTTATCGATTTAGTCCCTAATTTCAATTATTTGCACAAAAGCCCCAAATCTTTACACATTACCATTTTAATCCGAGCTTTACACTTTTAAATTCTTTCAGTTCAACCCTCGAATTTACTTTTATTTATAAAACTTTAATTTCAAGTTTCTAATAGAAAATTATTTATTTTAGGGCTAGACGAGGCGCGGAATTTTCAAGAAAGCTAGAATCATTTTTTTAAGCAAGTTCAGAAATATCTTAAGGTAGGTTCATTACTTCAAAAATCTTTTATGTTAAATGCGCAATATTAAGTAAACCCATATTGTAGATTTATGCATGTGATTACGTAATTTATGAGAATCAATTGCCTTCGGGCCTAGATCCACATGTCTTCGGGTATGGAACAGTTGCCTTCGGGCCCAGATCCACATGTCTTCGGGTATGAAAATTTATGATGTATGAGATCCACTTGCTTATTGCATGAGAATGAGAATTTATGACTTAAATTGCATGATTATATGTGTTATTTACTGTACAGTTTATTTAATTTGCGCTGAACCTACTGAGTATTTCTATGAAATGCTCACCCCTATTTTTAAACTTACAAATTGCAGATTTTGGAGAAGGCGGTGAATGAAATGGCAGTGTGGCAAATAATAATGAAGCTATATTTTTAAAGTCATGATTCATGAATAGTGTCAATTTATTTATATGTCGTTATTTTAAATATGATATTTAAAGTCATGAACATCGTCAATTTAATTATTTGTCGTTACTTTCTTTGAAAGTTAAGATTTCAACGTTTTTACGCATTTATCAAATTTAATTTATTTACTGTTGAAATTTTTCACATAAATATGATGTTTAGAATTCAATTATTTTCCGCAATAAAATTAGATTTAAAGGAGAAGTGACGTCCCGAGCTTCACGGAATTCGGGGCGTTACAAATTTGTCATCTATAGTGATGCCTCCAAACAAGGATTGGGATTTGTGCTAATGCAGAAGGGTAGAGTGATTGCTTATGCTTCAAGGCATTGAAATCATATGAGAAGAACTATCCGACATACGATCTAGAGCTTGTAGAAGTTGTACATGCTTTGAAAATCTGGAGACATTATTTATATGGGAGTAAATGCGAAATTTTACTCTGATCATAAGAGTCTCAAGTACTTCTTCACTCAGAAGGAGTTGAACATGAGACAGTGTCGATGGCTGGAATTGGTAAAGGATTATTATTGCACCATTCTTTATCACCCGAGTAAAGCCAATAAGGTTGCAGATGCATTAAGCAGGAAGAATACTGGACAGTTATCAGCTTTGGGAACAGTACAAGAACAATTGATTCGGGATCTTCAGAACCTGAGAATTGAAGTGAGAACCCCAGCAATACAAAGTTCTAGCAGATTGGCAAATTTGACAGTTAAGCCAGATTTGAGAAGTAGAATTGTGAAAACTCAGGAAGGAGGTAAATTCTTGGAAAAGATCAGAATGGAATTTGGAAATGGAAAGCGAATAGGCTTCGAGATCGCAACTGACAAAGCGCTTTTGTTCAAGGGTCGCCTTTGTGTACCGAAAGATGATTAGATCAGGAATGAAATTTTAGGGGAAGCTCATTCGACACTGTATACAGCTCACCCAGTTGGAACAAAACTGTATCGTGATTTGCGCACTACATTTTGGTGGAGGAACATGAAAGGATGTATTGCAAAATTTGTCTCACGATGCATGACTTGCCAACAAGTCAAGGCTGAACATTAGAGACCGTCAGGATTGTTAAATCCTTTGGACATACCAGAATGGAAATGGGAGAAAATTGCCATGGATTTTGTGACAAGTTTACCAAGAACAGTGAGGGGGCATGACGCCATCTGGGTTATTGTAGACCGACTGACAAAGTCAGCCCATTTCCTTCCAGTGCGAATGACTTTCAGTGTAGATCACTTGGCCCAAATTTATGTCAGGGAGATTGTTCGACTTCACGGAGTTCCAGTGTCTATTGTTTCAGATAGGGATCTGAGATTCACCTCGAGGTTTTGGAAGAGTTTACACGTGGCTATGGGGACTAAATTAAATTCTAGTACTGCTTACCATCCTCAAATGGACGGGCAGTTTGAACGCATAATTCAGACGTTAGAGGATATGCTCAGAGCCTGTGTTCTAGACCTGAGTGGCAATTGGGAGACTCACTTACCATTGGTGGAGTTTGCTTACAACAACAGCTTTCAGGCTACCATTGGTATGGCACCATACGAAGCACTGTATGGGTGAAGATGTCGATCACCTGTATATTGGAACGAGGTTGACGAGAGGAAGTTATTAGGTCCAGAATTAATTGAAAAGATTGTAGAGGCTATCGAGAAAATCAGACTACGGATTAAAGCCGCTCAAGACAGACAGAAAAGCTATGCCGACCGAAGGAGAAAAGATTTAGAGTTTGAGGTCGGGGAGAAAGTGTTCTTGAAGATAGCCCCCATGAAGGGTACTAATAGGTTATGCAAGAGAGGCAAATTAAGGCCTCGTTTTATCGGACCATTTGAAATATTGAAGAAAGTAGGAAATGTGGCCTATCGTTTGGCATTGCCACCTGAGCTCTCGGCGATGCATAATGTCTTTCACATTTCGTTATTGAGAAAGTATGTTCACGATCCCAATCACGTAATGAACTTTCAGTCGATCCTGATTCAGAAGAATCTATCTTATGAGGAGACACCTATGTCCATTATTGATAGAAAAGTCCATGTCTTAAGAAATAAAGAAATTTCGCTGATCAAAGTCCAGTGGGGGTAAATAGGGTAGCGATGAGGTTACCTGGGAGAAAGAAGAAGAAATTCTGGCTAAGTATCCAGATATTTTAGATCAAATAAAGTTTAAATTTTGAGGACAAAATTATTTTAAGGGGTTAGGGTTGTAGCGACAGGGAATTTTTCGTTACTTTTAAATAAAATATTATAAAGGCGTGTCGCTACGACTCATCCCATATACCTTAAGTGAAATTTTATTTATTTTTAATCATAGTCAAAATTTTATTAAAATAGTCCAATGTTAACATTTAAAAATTTTAGCCCAAAGTTTAATCATTTAGGCCCAAACTCTTAAACCTAATTCAATTTTCGAGCCCATTTAAAGACCCAACCAACAAAATCTTGGCCCAACTAAGTTAACAACTACTTCTTCCCCAAGCTTTCCTTATACAGACGATATTTCCTTCACAGGCATTTTCCCTTAACCAGCTGGATTTATTTCCAAGATTTTTGCCAATTTTCCTTAATCAAAGATCTACCCTAATCTACCAAAATTAAGTCATCAACCTCTGTTTATTTTCTCCCCATCCCTCAGACAGCGAGAATCACAAAAACCTTCAGCTTTTGGGTAAGCTCTCGACCCTCAAAACAGCTGCAGACGAATTCTACAATTCCAAGTCCACCACCGGACCTCCATCGTTCAAACCATCACCGCTGCCATTACTGCACGAAACCAACAACGGCTGGAAACCTCCACAACACCACCAATCCAACACCACGAGCCAAACACAAAAATCACCACCACCGGTAGCCAACCTGCCAACTTCGAGCTACCACCAATTTCCCAAAAACACCATCACCAATCCTCAATCAATCTGCAGTCAACCATCAACAGAACCAAGATACATCCCAGCAGCCACAACCAACGCCCACTGCCACACAACTGCTGACCAAACTCTGCCTCACCCGAACCTTCATCATCGAGCATCACCACCCGCACACCTAACTGCTTCACGCCAATTTCCCAAACTCCGGTTGTAACTCCCAACCGGACATCACCTCCACTACCTACTACCCTTCGTTCCCAAGAACCACCACTCGAAATCGCCCCTTCCTTTTCAAAATCACCCTCAAAAGACAACCCAAAACTCAAATTAAATGAGACTTACCTCCACTCCCAACCCATTCCATTTGGAGTACCGCTGGAAAATTCACCAAAGAGTTGAACCTCCAAGCCTCAGTTTGCTCCTTTTTCGAACCCAAACGTGTACCAAAACCACCCAAAACCATCCTCTGCATGACCACCCTACTCGCCACCACACGACGGCGGTGCCTTTCCGACGAATTTCCAGCAGCGGGCCGGTGAGAGAGAAAGCTTCCGTCGTGACTCTCTCCCTATTTCTCCTCTGATAAACCAAATTAGAGAGAGATTAGGTGTAACACCCCAAGTTTAAAATCTAAAACCTAGGCGTGTTAACTTCCATTCACATTATATGCGGAAATAATCATTTAAAACATTTAAACTTTTCATTTACTATTATAAAAATTTTTAAAAAATTTCGACAGAGTCTCCTCTGTAAATTGGACATAGCCAACCTGTAGAGGGACATCAAAACCATTTTTAAAATACACATCGCAACTCATTCAATCCCAAACATCATCCAAACCATTACAATAAGTCCCAAACTCCTCAACAATATAATTCCAAGTAAATAAACTTTAGCAAATGAAATAAGAGGAAATTTAACCTCAATAATACGTGAATTAAAGAATAAATAATGAGAAATTGAAATAAATTCTAATTTAACTTTATTTTAAAAGGGTTGAAGCGGGGATAGCCTGAGTCAGCTGCCGAGTGCTTTCCTCGGGTCACCTAACAAGAACCACCACTCGAAATCGCCCCTTCCTTTTCAAAATCACCCTCACAAGACAACCCAAAACTCAAATTAAATGAGACTTACCTCCACTCCCAACCCATTCCATTTGGAGTACCGCTGGAAAATTCACCAAAGAGTTGAACCTCCAAGCCTCAGTTTGCTCCTTTTTCGCACCCAAACGTGTACCAAAACCACCCAAAACCATCCTCTGCATGACCACCCTACTCGCCACCATACGACGGCGGTGCCTTTCCGACGAATTTCCAGCAGCGGGCCGGTGAGAGAGAAAGCTTCCGTCGCGACTCTCTCCCTATTTCTCCTCTGATAAACCAAATTAGAGAGAGATTAGGTGTAACACCCCAAGTTTAAAATCTAAAACCTATGCGTGTTAACTTCCATTCACATTATATGCGGAAATAATCATTTAAAACATTTAAACTTTTCATTTACTATTATAAAAATTTTTAAAAAATTTCGACAGAGTCTCCTCTGTAAATTGGACATAGCCAACCTGTAGAGGGACATCAAAACCATTTTTAAAATACACATCGCAACTCATTCAATCCCAAACATCATCCAAACCATTACAATAAGTCCCAAACTCCTCAACAATATAATTCCAAGTAAATAAACTTTAGCAAATGAAATAAGAGGAAATTTAACCTCAATAATACGTGAATTAAAGAATAAATAATGAGAAATTGAAATAAATTCTAATTTAACTTTATTTTAAAAGGGTTGAAGCGGGGATAGCCTGAGTCAGCTGCCGAGTGCTTTCCTCGGGTCACCTAACAAGAACCACCACTCGAAATCGCCCCTTCCTTTTCAAAATCACCCTCACAAGACAACCCAAAACTCAAATTAAATGAGACTTACCTCCACTCCCAACCCATTCCATTTGGAGTACCGCTGGAAAATTCACCAAAGAGTTGAACCTCCAAGCCTCAGTTTGCTCCTTTTTCGCACCCAAACGTGTACCAAAACCACCCAAAACCATCCTCTGCATGACCACCCTACTCCCCACCACACGACGGCGGTGCCTTTTCGACGAATTTCCAGCAGCGGGCCGGTGAGAGAGAAAGCTTCCGTCGCGACTCTCTCCCTATTTCTCCTCTGATAAACCAAATTAGAGAGAGATTAGGTGTAACACCCCAAGTTTAAAATCTAAAACCTAGGCGTGTTAACTTCCATTCACATTATATGCGGAAATAATCATTTAAAACATTTAAACTTTTCATTTACTATTATAAAAATTTTTAAAAAATTTCGACAGAGTCTCCTCTGTAAATTGGACATAGCCAACCTGTAGAGGGACATCAAAACCATTTTTAAAATACACATCGCAACTCATTCAATCCCAAACATCATCCAAACCATTACAATAAGTCCCAAACTCCTCAACAATATAATTCCAAGTAAATAAACTTTAGCAAATGAAATAAGAGGAAATTTAACCTCAATAATACGTGAATTAAAGAATAAATAATGAGAAATTGAAATAAATTCTAATTTAACTTTATTTTAAAAGGGTTGAAGCGGGGATAGCCTGAGTCAGCTGCCGAGTGCTTTCCTCGGGTCACCTAACAAGAACCACCACTCGAAATCGCCCCTTCCTTTTCAAAATCACCCTCACAAGACAACCCAAAACTCAAATTAAATGAGACTTACCTCCACTCCCAACCCATTCCATTTGGAGTACCGCTGGAAAATTCACCAAAGAGTTGAACCTCCAAGCCTCAGTTTGCTCCTTTTTCGCACCCAAACGTGTACCAAAACCACCCAAAACCATCCTCTGCATGACCACCCTACTCCCCACCACACGACGGCGGTGCCTTTTCGACGAATTTCCAGCAGCGGGCCGGTGAGAGAGAAAGCTTCCGTCGCGACTCTCTCCCTATTTCTCCTCTGATAAACCAAATTAGAGAGAGATTAGGTGTAACACCCCAAGTTTAAAATCTAAAACCTAGGCGTGTTAACTTCCATTCACATTATATGCGGAAATAATCATTTAAAACATTTAAACTTTTCATTTACTATTATAAAAATTTTTAAAAAATTTCGACAGAGTCTCCTCTGTAAATTGGACATAGCCAACCTGTAGAGGGACATCAAAACCATTTTTAAAATACACATCGCAACTCATTCAATCCCAAACATCATCCAAACCATTACAATAAGTCCCAAACTCCTCAACAATATAATTCCAAGTAAATAAACTTTAGCAAATGAAATAAGAGGAAATTTAACCTCAATAATACGTGAATTAAAGAATAAATAATGAGAAATTGAAATAAATTCTAATTTAACTTTATTTTAAAAGGGTTGAAGCGGGGATAGCCTGAGTCAGCTGCCGAGTGCTTTCCTCGGGTCACCTAACAAGAACCACCACTCGAAATCGCCCCTTCCTTTTCAAAATCACCCTCACAAGACAACCCAAAACTCAAATTAAATGAGACTTACCTCCACTCCCAACCCATTCCATTTGGAGTACCGATGGAAAATTCACCAAAGAGTTGAACCTCCAAGCCTCAGTTTGCTCCTTTTTCGCACCCAAACGTGTACCAAAACCACCCAAAACCATCCTCTACATGACCACCCTACTCGCCACCACACGACGGCGGTGCCTTTCCGACGAATTTCCAGCAGCGGGCCGGTGAGAGAGAAAGCTTCCGTCGCGACTCTCTCCCTATTTCTCCTCTGATAAACCAAATTAGAGAGAGATTAGGTGTAACACCCCAAGTTTAAAATCTAAAACCTAGGCGTGTTAACTTCCATTCACATTATATGCGGAAATAATCATTTAAAACATTTAAACTTTTCATTTAGTATTATAAAAATTTTTAAAAAATTTCGACAGAGTCTCCTCTGTAAATTGGACATAGCCAACCTGTAGAGGGACATCAAAACCATTTTTAAAATACACATCGCAACTCATTCAATCCCAAACATCATCCAAACCATTACAATAAGTCCCAAACTCCTCAACAATATAATTCCAAGTAAATAAACTTTAGCAAATGAAATAAGAGGAAATTTAACCTCAATAATACGTGAATTAAAGAATAAATAATGAGAAATTGAAATAAATTCTAATTTAACTTTATTTTAAAAGGGTTGAAGCGGGGATAGCCTGAGTCAGCTGCCGAGTGCTTTCCTCGGGTCACCTAACTTTCATCACCTGAAATGTTGGGGAGGGATTGGGGTGAGCTAAAGTTCAGTAAGTAAACTTTATGCACGTGATGCATGCTCATGACATGAAATTCCTTAAACCATTCAAAGTAATTACCCTCATTTACTTTACTTTTCAAGACATTCATACCTTTCAAACTTTCACTTAAACATTTCTAAAACTTTAACTTCATTTCAAGACTTTCATTTCATTTCAAGACTTTCACTTCATTTCAAGACTTTCACTTCATTTCAAGACTTTCATTTAAACGTTTCCAAAAACTTTAACTTCATTTCTATCGTGAACTCAATTAGTGTATCTTCTAGCCAATTAAAATGCAGTGGGCAATATCCCTTATTGACGACCAGATTATCATTTTTTCATCGCATAGCGGTTTAATATTTGCCACCGTCAACCGGTTTAGCAATCGTCACCGCAAAGCGGTTTAATATTTGCCACCATCAACCGTTTAGCAATCGTCACCGCAAAGCGGTTTAATATTTGCCACCGCCAAGCGGTTTAGCAATCGTCACCGCAAAGCGGTTTAATATTTGCCACCGTCAATCGGTTTAGCAATCGTCACCGCAAAACAGTTTAATATTTGCCACCGCCAAGCGGTTTAATTCGGGTACGCTGGCCTCCCGCGCCCCATTTCCCACTCACACCTTTCATGGCATAGAAGTACACTCATTCTTTCTTAAAACTTGGGATACATGCATTTTGAGAAAACTTAAACTTACCACATTCTTCATTTAAAATCATTTGACTTTCCCAACTCAATGAAAATGCATGCTTGACGATGTAACGACATGATAGCATGTATGCTTAAACCTTCTCTTAATAACACATACATGTATAAAGTTCATAGAAAGCACTACAAGCAAATAAAGTTCAAGAATATAATTTAAGCCCATTAATTACACCTTAAACATTTAACTTCAATGAAAATATGGGAAGTTTACTTACTTGTAGTCCTCAGTAGTTACTTTGCTTAATATGCAGGTGGAAGTCTTGGTTGCCCATGACGTCAATGTACCGTTTCTCCTAATTAATTTCCATTCATTAACAAAGATATGGCTTTTAGTGAAAACCACATTTAACACTCTTAAATGAGGTTGAGACTTTCATGTGACTCATAATATAACAAACACATTTAACACCGCATATAATATCATATTCGAAGTAATACATTAAGTTCAAGGACAAATTTGAAATCTTACTTATCAATTTTCACAAATCAAAGCTAGGCATTACTTATTCTAAAAATGATCTTGAACTAAAAATTTATAACTTTGAACATAAATTCAATTCAAACTAACTTGTTCCTTAAATGTTAAGGTTTACTCTTTTATACTATTATCTAAAAGTTTCAAAATTACACATGTTGTTTAAATATTCATATACATATACATGATCATATATACATACATTCAACCTCAAATTTAATATTATAGCACATCAATTAATCAAAATTTCATGAGTCCCAAGTTTGAAAATTTTATTTTTATAGCCAAAATTTGAATATATACATATGCCCACACAAAAATCCAAAATTTACATATTTACATACACCTATACATACATAATAATATATATCTATACCTAAGCATCTTACCCATCAATTTTAACAACAAAGAAAATCTGAAATTAACCTTTAAAATCTGAAAAATCTTCACATACATATATATACTGTCATCATAATCCCCAAATTTTGAAATCAACAAGTAACATATGAACTTTAATCCAACTTTGAAATCTGAAATTACATGTATGCCAAAATCTGAAATTTACTAATGTATATGTCTATATACATGAAATTGATATACACCTTTTATCTAAAAATTGTGTATGTAAAAGTGTTTGTTGTGTGTGAAAATAGTGTGACTGAGTGCATGCGTTGTGCGTGCGTGCGTGTCGGGAAAAGATGCGGAGGAAGGCTTACCGCCGGTGGTGAGGAGCAAGCTACCGGCGAGGGGGAAGAAGGGAGGTCGCCGGTGAGGAGCCACGATGATCAATTGGCGGCCGGTTGTGTGTGAGGAGCGGGAGAGACGAAGACTGAGAGCGAGAGCGAGAGGGAGAGAGGCCGAGACAGAGCGAGAGAGTGAGAGGGCGTGAGATAGAGTGAGGGGGCGTGAGATAGAATTTAGGTTTATATGTTTAAGATTTGGTAATTTGCAATTTAGTCCCTCAACTCTCATAAATTGGTAATTAAGTCCAAAACTTTCTCATTGAACCCCCAAAAGCCTCTAAAACTCACCCCAATATCAAATTTAAATGCAATATGCCACTAACTTAATAAAAATAGAATTGGCAAGCCTAACAATTAAAATAAACAATTAGACATAGACTTGCATATAAATAATTTATAAACTTTTATTTGGCACATTGATCGAGACGGATTCCAAGTCCTTCCACTGCAAAATAATTCAAATAATAATAATAATAATAATAATAATAATAATAATAATAATAATAATAATAATAATCAATTACATAATTTGTAATCGCATCAACATAAAATTATGTGAGATTTAAGAAAGTACGTAAAACAAAAAGTGGTATTACATTGGGATTTCAACATTTTTTATTTTTGATAAATGACTTTTAGTCCCCATCTTTCAAATTCGTTGTTTTTGGTCCTCACTTTTTAAAAGTTGTTTATTTCAGCCCTTTTTAATTAAAAAATATTTTAATTCAGTTTCAAAGATTTCAATACGTAACAAATTGGTCCCTACAGTCATTAACTCCTAAAATCAGCCCTATTATTTTCGAAAAGCCTAATTCAGTCCCTAAACTTTTAAATTTCAGTCTTCCTTAAATTTTCATTTAAATCCCTATATTTTATTTTTTGTCACTTTAATTTTTATTATTTTGAAAATACACATTAAATTAATTTTTCTTGGCTAGACGAATCATTTGGAGAACCAAGAGATTAACGTACTTTCTCGCTCCATTTTGTGAACTCGTTAAGTTTGAGGTAGACTCGCCCCCACTAATTAGTTTAGATTATAATTGCATGTTTTTGTGTGGATTTACGTGATTATATGCTTAATTGCATAAGAATAGACGAGAATATCTCTTATGAGATAAATTGAGAAATTATCTCATGACTTATATGCTTTAAATGCATGAGACGTGAATATATTCATTTGCACTCCTTATGTGATGCTTATGATGAGAATTTGAGAATATCACTGTATTATTTGCATAATTTCGTGTTCAATTATTCTGTAAATTAATTATTGGAGATGAGTCTATTGAGTATTTCTTTTAGAAATGCTCACTCGTTGTTTTAACAAATTTCGGAGACGGTAGCGAATGAAGAGCAATTGGCAAACCATAAATAGAAGTTATTTTAAAGTTTTGTTTTGTTTATGAACTCCATTATTTCAATTGTGTTGGAATTTAGATTTTCATGAATTTCGCCAAAATTATTTATTCTAATTAAATTTTGTCACAAAATTACAATCAATAAATGTGATGTTGAGATTTAATTATTTTTCAGCAAATAATTTTTATTCGAAAGTTAGGTTTTAAAGAAAGGAGTGACGTTCCGGGTTTCATGGAACTCGGGACATCACATGTTTAAAAGTTTGGGTCTAAAATAATTAAAACTTGGACTTAAAAATGGATAGTTATATTTTAATACTTGCAATAAAATTTGGAATTTGACTAAGATTTTAAATAGATTTAATTTCACTTAATATGGTTCGACGAACACATTTTTAAATAAATGGGTAAAGTCGTAGCGACACATTTTTTTTTAAATAAAGTATATTTATTTAAATAAGTCATGAAAAATTCTTGATCGCTACACTGTAGATTACCTAAATATTTGAACTCAAATTTTTTTTTTTTGTCTTTATAAGTCAATGGGGCCCTTGACACTCACTGGGTGGAACATCAAATTAACGATCCAACTACTTCTAGTAATTGGAAGTGCTCCAATTGATATTGTTGGAATTATATATGCCCATAGAGTATAATTCACGACATTTAAAAGTAAAATATTAATTGATTGTATTAATATGATGTTGTGTTTGTCCACGGGTCGATTTGATATTACAAATTGAGTATTTAAATTGTTAAACACAGAAAGATTCAATTTGTGATTCGATCTAAAATTAACGTTCACGATCAGTAAATAAATATGGACAATTTATTTTGATAAGATCGTCTCGATTTTATTAAAGTCTATCTTTGACTTTGGTAATAAAATTGAGAGTACGTTTGGAACGTATTGGACGGGACCACGTGAAATTAATTTGTAACATTGACCATACAAATTTAATTTCACTTGATTATCGTACGTGGGACCTTAATCCTAATCGGATAATGGTCTTCGATTACTAACTTGAAGTTCTTTGAGGTATCAATGGGTGAGATCAAATTGCTGATCAATATCTCGGTACTTTGGAAATTAAAGTGAACTAACGAGGAACATATATTCGTATTATGGAATCCGTCACCTTTTGGGTATGATCATAATCTCACTGGTTCTTCTAGTGGCCAGTTGAATCTGAGCTCAGTAATTTGACAGTGACTGTTGAATTCTATGATGTGATGGGATCACATCGAACTGTCAGATAGAAGATGAGAGTTGAGAATTTATGAATATTCGGAGAAGGGCATTTTGGTCATTTTAACTTGCTCCGAATATTCGAGTTGATCGACGGGGGTAACATGTAAGAACGATAAGTCAGAGGATATAATTATTGATTAATTGTTTCAGTAATTTCAATTTTACTAAGAGTGCAATCTCGTTCTTTTAGTGGAATAGAACGTGATTAATAAATTAATTTTGACTGATCAAGAGTTGATCGGGTCATAATTAATTTATTGGAGCTTACTTTAATTGGGTCCGATCAGGTTCTCTCGGTGGCTTCACTATAATGGGTTTATACAGGCTTATTACCTGTAGTGGGTTGTGCAGAAATGGGCATGGGTTATGGTACTAGGCCTGGTAGGGTTTTTGGAGTGTAAAGAGGTTACAAATAGTCTCTCAAGACTATTTTTCTTAACCTAATTGACAAAGTGGTGAAACACACACCAAAGTATGTAGTGTGTGTTTTCTCCTTACAAAGAAACCCTAATCCTAGTTTAACCTAGGCATTGAGAAAGGTGACCACACACCTGCACAACTGCCATTGGAGAACACCGGGGAAAGCTTGAGGGTTTGAAGCTTTGGTGGAATCAAGAAGCGGCGAAAAGAGATTATTGTAAAGCACGCTACAAGGGTAATCTTCTCGAAACCATTTTTGTGTGCAAAATTCTTTATTCCAAATTTAATACATAGAACAGAAAATCCTGTAACGGGATGATCTAGTCGCAAGAAATCAATTTTTATGAGTAGAGCAACCCGGGTTCCCAACAATTGGTATCAGAGCGTCAGGTTTTTGATACTGTTTTATGTATTTAGGATTAAATAATTTTGTTATGCATGTGTTAGTTGAGCGGTGTTAGGATTATGTGATTTATTTGTTATTGTATGAATGATATTTCTATTTGAACAAATTTATGGCCATAGAATTTTTGTGTTAAATTCTTGTATTTGTATTATCAAGTCTTGTAACAAAAGGGGTGGATTACGATTCCATATTTTCCCTTTTGATTTTTTATTTTTGCAATAGAATTAGGGTTTGTATTATTTGTATTGTCACTATAAAATCAGAAGACCAGATTTACAAAGTTTCAAATTGAAGGACTCCTATTGCAAAATCAGAGGACCATTGGTGCAATTTCAGAATTTGGACTCAACTTCACCATCTCCAAAGCATAAGGACCAGAACTGCAAATTCGCTAAAAACATGGAAAAAGCCAACAGCTGCACTACAGGTGATACCGAGGCGCTTGACGCATGAAGGTGTTGCTTTCCTGACCTTACTGCGGTGGCGACAGAACCAATTGTGTGGCTGCAGAAGAAGATGGCGACATGATGTCGCTTTCGCCATATGTGCGACACGGCGGCGCTCCAAACGCTGTCGATGCGCAGTCATTGCGGCAGTGGTGACACCATGTGAATCTCCAACTCCTTGCGTTCCTCGATCTTCACTTCGGCGAATAGCGAAGACGGCGAGGAGCCACAGTGCTGATGTCGTGCCCGTGCGTGGCCCGGATACTGTCATGATGACGCGACTGCTCTAGTCACCGACTCCTTGATTCCGCGATGATGCTCACTTCCGGCGATGGCATGGCATCGTATGGGCAGCTGGCGGCTTCATTTTCCATTTACGCCCAGTTCTCTGTAGATATATGCAGAGGTCAGAAAGAGTAGATTCATGAATTGGGAATTTGGGCCAAGTTTTGGATCATTGACATTTTGGAATGACTTTCGGGTTGATTCAGTTTGTGGGCCAGACTCAAACTTGGTAATTTAAAGCTTGGGCTAGATATGGGTGAAATAAAATATGACCTCGAAATTGTAAAATTGGTCCATTTTGATTAATTGCAATATGGGCTAAATTGTTTAGCTAGGCCAATACAATGTGGACTAAATTTTATAATGGGCTGGAATATGTAATTGGATCATTGCATTTGGAATTTGACATTTGGGCTGAGGGTTGAAGATTTGCAGTTTTGGACTGGACACTTACAAATGAGAATTGAAGAATTGGGCCGGCTTGTGGCTCAATAGACTCTTTAATTAATTTTGTAATTTTTGTGTCTAGGTTTGGGCCATAAATTATGTTCTTATTTATTTTATTATCGCATTTATTTATTGCTTTAATAATTTGTAAATGAATGTCATTAAATAACATGTCATGTAGATTGCATGAACACCGCTCTAGTTACTATACTGTTATGCATTGTTTTATATTTTATTTTCTTTTCTAAATGTTAGATTAGAAAATAAATATATTTATTAATAAATGAATCGATTTTAAAAGTTAAAATTGATTGGTAATTATTAAATTAAAACCCAACAGTTCAAAATATTAAGTGAGTGAGGGTGCAAAATATTTTGAACCCACGGCCTCCCCTATTAGCCTATTAGTAAAAATTTGTGTATGTCTCGTACTAATCTAATTAGTCTTCCTATAGGAGGGCTGCACTGTTTTGGTTACTAGATTGGGCCCAATTAGGTGATAATTTTTTAAGTGTGAATTAATCATGATTACCCTATAGGTGACGTAATTAATTTGGTACTTGAAATATTATCAATATAGGGGTTATACATTTAAATCAAGGACATCACGAGGACTTCCTATAGAATATCCAAACTGTAGCGACCAAGAATTTTTACGCATTTGATAATTATTTTTAAATCTCGAAAATTGTGTCACTGCTATCTCACCCATTTATTTTTCATTTTTACGTTAACGTCGCGTCGCGTTCGTCTAGCCAAGTCGAGAAAATATCGAGTTGTTCGATTGTAAAATTTAAAATCTCGAATTTTTAAAATTATATTATTTTAATTATTTATTTAAAGTATTATTTTCAAAATCATTTTAAATTCCAAATTTATTTAAAATAACTCCATTTTCTTATTAAATTATTTTAAAATCCAAATATGAAATTCAATTTTATCTCAAAATTTATTTATTTCTCAAATTTATTTTCAGTCCACAATATATTAATTTTAATTTCATTTCCTAATCGAAGTTAGTCCAATTTTAGTTATTTGCCATAATCAAAATTTTACATAACTAATCTACACCAATTTTCCATCTATAAATCATCATTTTGTCTAAACACTTTATACCATTTTCTTTTCACTTTCCACTTTATTTCCAAAGCAACTCCCACCTATCACAACTCACGTCCCCCACATTTGCTCATTTCCTTCTTTTCCTCTTTCCACCTCATTATACAACCATCCAAAGCATCTCCACACATGGACAATTGGAACACATCAAAACATCATCATTATCATCACCAACTCTCACCTACCTCTTCAAACCTGCAGCACCTTCACCTCCAATTCACCAAGTATATCATCATCAGTCACACCACAATCCTTTACCAAACCACTCCCAATTGAGACGCCCCAGCCGAAGTCACCACCCAAACCGCCCCTGTGCAAATTCAGTTTAGCCTTCTCCCAGATCCATTTCAGCTTCATCCATTTCAACTTCTTTCCTCAACCAGCCACCAATCTGCCACCATCACCACCGAGAATCCCCATCCAATGCAGGCCACAATTCATCATCATCACCACCATATTCGTCCCCTGCATCCAAACCAAAACAGCCACCATCAAACTCGACCAGGAATCACCGATTCACAGCCATTTCACCTACATCAACCCAACCACAATCTGTAAACTTAAACCATTTCCCACATACCAAACCAAACACATATTTCCGAGTTCAACCAACAGCACTGCCAACGCCAAAATCATGAACATCACTACTCAACCTCCCCTCACTGCCACGGCCAATCCACCACCACCACTCACGCACCATAGCCACCCCTTCCATCAACTCCAAGATCAAGCACAACTGCCGACTTACCATTCTTTCCTAGCAACACCACCATTTCCGCATCTCCATCGAAGCCATTACCAACTGTAACCACGAACCTCCATCATGATCCCCTGCGGAACCTCCACCTTCATCCCCAATCGCCCGTATTTCAAATCACCATCCAAACCGTCACTGCCTTCCACGACCCCCACGACTGCCCCTCTCAAATCAAAACCCAAAACAAGAATTAATTGAAACCATTACCTTGCCTCAGTCACCGGGTCGTTCGACCGAAGTTCCATCGAAAAACGCAACCCAAATCAGGACCCCAGCAACTCTATTTTTCGCACCAAATCTCTCACCTAAGCTCTCAAATCTGAACTTTGTTTTGGCCGCCGCTCACCACCACCTTGCTCCGGTTTTTCTCCGGCCAATCGCCGGTTGTGACGCCGGATTTGGTGAAGTACCTTCGCACGACCATCGCCTCTTCTCTGTCTCTACCTCGTCTCGCTCTCTCTCTCTCTAATGTCTGAGAAATGAAAATAGAGAGAAATTCGTTTATTTTTAAAATTTTCAGAAATTTCAACTTTAGTCCCCATGTTCCAAATCATTTCAAAACAGTCCCCAAGTTTTTAAAATGTTTGATTTCAGTCCTTTCAGCTTTAAACCTTTTTAATTTCAGCCCTAAGTTTTAAATGAGTATTAATCAGCCCCTCATTTTTAAAATATATTATTTTAACCCTATTGTTTTGAGTTTCCGACCCAGCTTTTAAAAGATTTACATTTTAGTCCCCAAATGTTTAAAAACAATCATTTGAGCCCCATATTTTTAAAGTCTTTTGATTTTGTTCATATTGATTTAAAATGATATATATATATACATATATATATATATATATATATATATATATATATATATATATATATATATATATATATATATATATATATATATTATAAACCTCAACTTTCAAGTATTCATTTTAGTCACTCAACTTTCAGAGTATTCATTTTAGTCCCTCACCTTTCAAAAAAGTATTCATTTTAGTCCCTCAACTTTCAAGTATTCATTTTAGTCACTCAACTTTCAGAGTATTCATTTTAGTCCCTCACCTTTCAAAAAAAAAAGTATTCATTTTAGCCCCTCAACTTTCAAATCATCAATTTCAGTCCTCAAATTGTAAATTATCATTTTTAAACTATAAATTTCAAAAGACTAATGTAACTTATGGGCTAGACGAGGCGTACGGAGAATTAAAGAATGGAAGTCGTTTCCCGCTCAACTTTGCACTCGTCGGATTTAAGGTAGACTCGTCCCCACTAATTGATGTATATTATAATTGCATGTGTTATGTGGATTTGTGTGATTTTATGCTTAATTGCATGAGAAAAGAATATCTCTTTTGAGATAAAGAATTTATGTTATGCTGGGCATAACTTATCTGCTAGCCAAGAAAAGAAAAGAATGTGTTCATTTGCGTTCACTGTGTGATACCTATGAATAAGAAAAGAATGTCACTACATTATTTGCATGATTACGTGTTCAATTATCTTGTAGATTAATTATTGGCGATGAGTCTACTGAGTATTTCATTTTTGAAATGCTCAACCCGTTGTTTTAACAATTTTTGCAGATTTCGGAGACGATGGCGAGTGATGGGCAATGACGGCAATTTACAAATTGATATTTTTTTAAAAAGTCGTGAACTTTGAAATGATTATTTCATTTTATCAAGAATTGTCATTTTTACAAATTTGTACGAAAATACTTATTCCATTTGAATTATCGCTAAATTTTTATTCGATAAATGCGATATTTAATATTTAATCATTTTTCCGCAACAAAGTTTATTCAAGAATTTAGAAAAGTGACGTTCCCGCGCTCCTCGGAATTCGGGGCGTTACAGCATGGTATCAGAGCGGGTCTACGTTTCTGTAGACTTACAAAAAATTTTACAAAATAAGAAAATAAATTTTTCTAAAAATAATAGAAATAGTGTTTTGACGACTTTTTGCCATTGCCATCATTTTCCGCTGACTCCGAAGGTAACGAAATTTAGTATGTTTACTTTATTGATTTATTTCGGATACTTGAGAATAAATGTTTTGAGAATTTGACGAGAAAAGAAAAGACGAGAAAGAATTAGAAAACTAGTATCCGAAATAATGAGAAAGAAATAAAGAAAGAAATGAATTTTGGAGCATAACGGGAAATTTTTTTAGAAAGAAAAGAAAAGAAAGAGAACGAGTGTTGAGCATAATGGGAATAGTATGATTTAAGAACGATTTTATAATAATTTTGTCCTCGAACTTAGAAATGATGAACCCTACCTGGACTTTGCATAATTGATTTTAGACATGGCACCATTTACGAGAAGTCAACAGAAATGATTAGACAATATTTTGGAATATCTATCGTTTAGATTAAACGAGAAATAGCAAGCCAGTTTTATGAAGTTGTGATAAGATGTTGAGATTATAAGTGATGTTATTTATTGAGACTTTTATGAGAAGAATTATGAAATTAGAGGTTTAAAGATTTGGTTCTTAGTTATTGGGAATTAAGTAATGGATATTGTGTTGAGTAAGTGAATTATTCATCTATTTTGAGATAAACTTATTATGTAGTTTGGTCTTGTGATTAAATTTTGGGAATACGATTTGTGGCATATATTTATAAGTATGACTAATGGGTGGTCATTTGAGCCAATTAATGTATTGAAGGAAGTGAGATATTGATATTGGAAAATATGATTTGAAATTGTTATGTTGAGGAATGATGAATTGATTTTTGGGATATTTTTGATGATATTGAAGTATTGGAATTGTTGTCAATATTTAAATAGTTATGGACAAATGTGGAGTTATTTGTTATTTATGAAGTATACCTACGAATTGGATAAGTCAAATTACAAAGGGAGATTATGCCTAGAATTTTATCATTTGGAATTAAGAGCATAGTATGATAAGCATCCGCTAAAGGAATTGAGGTTAGAATTGCAAGTTCATTTACACCATAAGCGAGATTTAGTACATGATAAGTTATATTTTGAAAGATGAGTGAAGACAAGTATTATGGCGTTATTGGGAAGAATCTTAATGATTTTTGGGAACGGATTTATCACTAGTAAGGAATGATCACTCGTATTAGAGAATATTATAAATATAAATTATGAGGATAGGAGATAATACTGTTGATTTATTTTGGAATGTGATCGGGAAGATATGTTAGAGAAAAGCTGATGATATTATGTTATTGGGTATACTACATTGAGAGAATATTCAGGAAATTTATATCGTTTTAATTATATTTGGTGATAAGAAGTCTTGGAGATGACAAATTATTATGGTTTGATATGTTTTTAAAGAAATAGTAAAGATTTATTGAAATTTGGAGAAAATTTTCATGGGTTTACAGAGATTAGTGAAGAGACGTGATGTCCTTTGGATTATTGAGTAATGACTTAAGTAGTCAGCAAATATTTCTTTATACAGAGACTATGTTGAGAGTTTGTATTTTAGACCTTTGTGATGGTTAGGAAAACCATTTACCGTTTGTTGAATTTACATGTAATATGATTATTGGGAATAATCAGTTATCATGAATGAGAGATATTGAAAGTATTTTATAGTGTGATGCCCTTAAAGGAGTAACCAATTATTCAAATTGAGAAATTGGGAACATGTGATTTAATATTTGGGATTATGTGAGATAATGATGATTGTCATAAGATTATAAAAGTACAAGAGATAATGATAAGGAATCATGTGATTTTCTTAGGCGAGAATTGAAGGTGATGATGTGTTGAGATTATAAAATAAGTTGACTTTTTTATGAATAAGTTATGCTGCATTTGGTTCTAAGTGAAATTCAAAGAATGATGAATCTCAGTCATGGAAAATAAATCAGGTTTCCTCGTAATTTGAATGATTCACTGATGTACGTTAAGTTTTCATTGATGATACTAGAAAATCATGAGAGAAGATTTTTGGATGAAATTGATGACAGAAATTTTACCAGGTCCTAAATTTTGTACAAGTATTGATGAAGTAATGCATTGGATCAGAGAAAGTCTTAGGATTGATCATGTCTTGAAATTTTGGAGATTGATATTGATAGTATTTTGTTTAGAAAATAAGAAATGAAATTTTAGGAAATTGTTCTTGTGAATAGAATTGGTGGAAAATGGGATCAGATTTCACAGTGATGACTTATTACGGATTAGTGTGCAGAAAGAGTGATATATGGCAGAATTCAAGATTTATTGAAGTTGAGAGATTGATATATAATCTTAGTGAGCAGATTGACGTATATAGTTCACGTGATAGGTATGATGGTTATTATATTGAAATCTTAGAGAGATTGATATGAATATTTGAGGTCATATGATACGATGATAAGTGACAGGTTACATGATTACTACAAGATATGATGACTAGACGGTTAAGGGATGTTATGGTTATCCCGTGAAGAATCGTGTGAATATTGGGTTAATTGATCTTATTTTGATGGTCTATTACATTATGGTGAAATATTACATACGATTGGGAATTTTCATTTTGAGCCATAATATATAGATTTATAAGATTTTGGTGATGCAGTTTCGATTAATTATTATCGGTTGCACCTTTGATGTGAGTAAAGTATTTTGCTACGAAAATAGGAAACCAGAGAAGATCATTGGTGTGACTTTCATTTATAATGGGATTGTATCTTTAAGTTAAGCAAACTTGATGAGGAATCATATATGATTCATAGAAGTTTTATTCAATGGTGATAGACTTAATCAGAGAATTATTCATAGTGTGACATGAATTGAAGTTTTTGGGAGAACAAGGAAAATTGGATCTTGAACTTCAGATTGGGAAATTAGTGAGGTTTCTTAAGTTTGAGAATAACATATCTGATTCGTATGATGCTTTAAGTTAGTATCTTAGCCCTCAGTTAGAATATGAGTATGTGATACCGAGTACTTGATGCATGATTTAAAAGTATGGATTAAAGGATTTAAGTTCGAATTCTCCAAATTTTGAAAAGGAAGTTTCAGTCGAGCTTATAAACGATTACGTTGTTAAATCTATTCAGAAAGATTCTGCCAAGTTTGGGTTTTGTACTCAATATTTTGGAATTGATATCGCGCTTATATATTTTGGATCATAAGGATTTATTCGTGATCAATCTTCTTGATTTTTAGTTTAAGCATTTGGGTCAATGAATATTTTGTGGTTTCGATATTAGTATAGATCCTATAAAAGGTACCTCTCGTTTTGACAAGAGAGGGAATTTAAGATCTCATTTCATTAGACCATTTAAAATGCTAGAGAAGTAAGTATAGTGGCTTATTGTTTGACTTCGCCACCAGAACTTGAAGATGTTTACAATGTCTCTCATGTTTACCTACCGAGAAAGTGTGTTCATGATTCAAATCACATGGTGAATTATTAGTTTATTGCAGTCCGGAAAGATTTGACTTATGAAGAGACACCTATGTGCATAGTAGAGAGAAAAGTCCATGTCTTAAGAAACAATGAGATGCCTCAAAGTCCAGTGTGGTAGTCGTGGTAGTGATGAGGCTACCTGAGAGAAAAAGAAGAAATTCTTGTTAAATATCCAGATATCATAGATCGAGTAAGTTTAATTTCGAGGACGAAATTATTTTAAGGAGGTAAGGTTGTAGCGACCAAGAATTTTTACGCATTTGATAATTATTTTTAAATCTCGAAAATTGTGTCACTGCTATCTCACCCATTTATTTTTCATTTTTACGTTAACGTCGCGTCGCGTTCGTCTAGCCAAGTCGAGAAAATATCGAGTTGTTCGATTGTAAAATTTAAAATCTCGAATTTTTAAAATTATATTATTTTAATTATTTATTTAAAGTATTATTTTCAAAATCATTTTAAATTCCAAATTTATTTAAAATAACTCCATTTTCTTATTAAATTATTTTAAAATCCAAATATGAAATTCAATTTTATCTCAAAATTTATTTATTTCTCAAATTTATTTTCAGTCCACAATATATTAATTTTAATTTCATTTCCTAATCGAAGTTAGTCCAATTTTAGTTATTTGCCATAATCAAAATTTTACATAACTAATCTACACCAATTTTCCATCTATAAATCATCATTTTGTCTAAACACTTTATACCATTTTCTTTTCACTTTCCACTTTATTTCCAAAGCAACTCCCACCTATCACAACTCACGTCCCCCACATTTGCTCATTTCCTTCTTTTCCTCTTTCCACCTCATTATACAACCATCCAAAGCATCTCCACACATGGACAATTGGAACACATCAAAACATCATCATTATCATCACCAACTCTCACCTACCTCTTCAAACCTGCAGCACCTTCACCTCCAATTCACCAAGTATATCATCATCAGTCACACCACAATCCTTTACCAAACCACTCCCAATTGAGACGCCCCAGCCGAAGTCACCACCCAAACCGCCCCTGTGCAAATTCAGTTTAGCCTTCTCCCAGATCCATTTCAGCTTCATCCATTTCAACTTCTTTCCTCAACCAGCCACCAATCTGCCACCATCACCACCGAGAATCCCCATCCAATGCAGGCCACAATTCATCATCATCACCACCATATTCGTCCCCTGCATCCAAACCAAAACAGCCACCATCAAACTCGACCAGGAATCACCGATTCACAGCCATTTCACCTACATCAACCCAACCACAATCTGTAAACTTAAACCATTTCCCACATACCAAACCAAACACATATTTCCGAGTTCAACCAACAGCACTGCCAACGCCAAAATCATGAACATCACTACTCAACCTCCCCTCACTGCCACGGCCAATCCACCACCACCACTCACGCACCATAGCCACCCCTTCCATCAACTCCAAGATCAAGCACAACTGCCGACTTACCATTCTTTCCTAGCAACACCACCATTTCCGCATCTCCATCGAAGCCATTACCAACTGTAACCACGAACCTCCATCATGATCCCCTGCGGAACCTCCACCTTCATCCCCAATCGCCCGTATTTCAAATCACCATCCAAACCGTCACTGCCTTCCACGACCCCCACGACTGCCCCTCTCAAATCAAAACCCAAAACAAGAATTAATTGAAACCATTACCTTGCCTCAGTCACCGGGTCGTTCGACCGAAGTTCCATCGAAAAACGCAACCCAAATCAGGACCCCAGCAACTCTATTTTTCGCACCAAATCTCTCACCTAAGCTCTCAAATCTGAACTTTGTTTTGGCCGCCGCTCACCACCACCTTGCTCCGGTTTTTCTCCGGCCAATCGCCGGTTGTGACGCCGGATTTGGTGAAGTACCTTCGCACGACCATCGCCTCTTCTCTGTCTCTACCTCGTCTCGCTCTCTCTCTCTCTAATGTCTGAGAAATGAAAATAGAGAGAAATTCGTTTATTTTTAAAATTTTCAGAAATTTCAACTTTAGTCCCCATGTTCCAAATCATTTCAAAACAGTCCCCAAGTTTTTAAAATGTTTGATTTCAGTCCTTTCAGCTTTAAACCTTTTTAATTTCAGCCCTAAGTTTTAAATGAGTATTAATCAGCCCCTCATTTTTAAAATATATTATTTTAACCCTATTGTTTTGAGTTTCCGACCCAGCTTTTAAAAGATTTACATTTTAGTCCCCAAATGTTTAAAAACAATCATTTGAGCCCCATATTTTTAAAGTCTTTTGATTTTTTTCATATTGATTTAAAATGATATATATATATACATATATATATATATATATATATATATATATATATATATATATATATATATATATATTATAAACCTCAACTTTCAAGTATTCATTTTAGTCACTCAACTTTCAGAGTATTCATTTTAGTCCCTCACCTTTCAAAAAAGTATTCATTTTAGTCCCTCAACTTTCAAGTATTCATTTTAGTCACTCAACTTTCAGAGTATTCATTTTAGTCCCTCACCTTTCAAAAAAAAAAGTATTCATTTTAGTCCCTCAACTTTCAAAGTATTCATTTTAGCCCCTCAACTTTCAAATCATCAATTTCAGTCCTCAAATTTTAAATTATCGTTTTTAAACTATAAATTTCAAAAGACTAATGTAACTTATGGGCTAGACGAGGCGTACGGAGAATTAAAGAATGGAAGTCGTTTCCCGCTCAACTTTGCACTCGTCGGATTTAAGGTAGACTCGTCCCCACTAATTGATGTATATTATAATTGCATGTGTTATGTGGATTTGTGTGATTTTATGCTTAATTGCATGAGAAAAGAATATCTCTTTTGAGATAAAGAATTTATGTTATGCTGGGCATAACTTATCTGCTAGCCAAGAAAAGAAAAGAATGTGTTCATTTGCGTTCACTGTGTGATACCTATGAATAAGAAAAGAATGTCACTACATTATTTGCATGATTACGTGTTCAATTATCTTGTAGATTAATTATTGGCGATGAGTCTACTGAGTATTTCATTTTTGAAATGCTCAACCCGTTGTTTTAACAATTTTTGCAGATTTCGGAGACGATGGCGAGTGATGGGCAATGACGGCAATTTACAAATTGATATTTTTTAAAAAGTCGTGAACTTTGAAATGATTATTTCATTTTATCAAGAATTGTCATTTTTACAAATTTGTACGAAAATACTTATTCCATTTGAATTATCGCTAAATTTTTATTCGATAAATGCGATATTTAATATTTAATCATTTTTCCGCAACAAAGTTTATTCAAGAATTTAGAAAAGTGACGTTCCCGCGCTCCTCGGAATTCGGGGCGTTACACAAACGATGTCAATGATGGCCAAATTTTAATGACTATAAATTAAATATTGCATGAGATGCTGGATATATTTAATTTAGTGGGAGGGTCCCAACCTAGCCATAAATCACATTTATTTCTCCTATAGAGAAATGTGTTAAAGATTTTGGGGTTTTAGGTAGTCGTCATATTATAGTAGTTTTGGGTCTACTTGTGAATAATTTTTCTTCATGCATCATATATGAAAGTATTCATCATTTATGCAACTCGTGTTTAATACATTTATTTTATTTGAATGTCGTATTTCCACAACTAGTTATATGTTTAGACATCACCAACTAATTTGTGAAACTGTAACATGTCTCGTTATAATTCTTTCCACTTATGACATTTGTTCGTGCTAGAAAATCCTTGTTCAAAAATAATTATAAATCTTCCAATGAAAATGGTTTTATTTTGATGAGATGGTTTATTGCAGAGTTTTGATTTTCACGTCAAGTACTTCGCAATAAAGACATCAAAATAGGATACCGTATTTATTTTCTCGATGGAAGGGTATTTATGATAATTTGAACATTTTAATTATGGAGTTATACAAAATATGCTATCAAGCTATAATATATATCTACTTATGAACCGATCACGATTTTTATAAGAGACCATTTGGTAAAACATGATTGGTCACTTTAATGTGGTGGAGGTCCCACTTGCAAACATTGATTCATGTGACATAATGCTTGAGAAATCTTTTAAGATGATCTCTTGCGGTTCAGTGTGGACTATATTCACCAGGATGAACGTGTCCCTGAAAGGTTCAATGTAAGCTATTCATAGAGAAGAGATTATTTTAAAGCAACGGATAGTATGGTAGGCCCTCTAACGTTTTTCTTTTGAGCAAAGATAGGATTAATGAGGAAGTAGCCTTTCCTGGAAACTCTATAATGGAGTAAGACTCTATTCATTGTGTTGTGGTTAGTGATTGAGTCTATCTTGATTATAGATTCTAGAGTAACTAATCACTATTGCAAGTTGTTGCAATATGGTCCTAGGTGACCAAATTACACAATGAGATAGAGTATACTATAAGGATAAGCACGGGTACGGTAATATGGAAAGAGCCGTTGGGCTTTTATGTTTGCGAAACAATTTGATTGTTATTTTGTCTCTTTATTATTTGAGCGGAATTATTTAGCACTTAATCTCCAGTTATTAGTTGGAATTAAGTTAAATAATGCTCTTATTATTGCGAGACAAATGATTAACAATCTCAAAGCCTTGTAAATGGTTCTAAGTGTAATATTACTACAAATGATAAGGGATAGATGATTCCTTGTACTAATGAACTCTTTGATAAGATCTTAAGATAATCATATTTATCTAAATAAGATTGAAAGACTAGTAAAGATAGCCTCTAAGTATTTTGGAGGTGGAATCTATGTGGGCTTTTGAATTTTATTTAGAGGAAAAAATGATTAAGATCTTAGGCTTGGTCACACCTATCCAAAACTCGATTCTAATACTAGTAAGGATGGACCTCAAAAGGATCTGAGGTGGAATCTATATTGTTTTCTGAATCTTGTTTAGAGGATTAGATAACCAAGAGTCCTTATACATTAAATGGACTTAAGAGTTTGGGGATTAATACACTTCGATATGTGTGGATTCTTTGGTGCTCAAGATACGAGAGAGTACGAGTAATTCATCACTTTTATTGATGATCTCTCCAGATCTCGATTCTATACTTAATATCTCATTGATCTGAAATGTTGAAGAATTTCTGGAATTTTGGACAGAAGTTGAGAAGTAATTAAGAGAATCGAGATACTTCAATTTAATCGAGGTTTGTATATCTCTCATATGAGTTTAGGAACCATTTATCGGAAAAGGAGAACAAGGTAATACCAAATCAATGATGAGTTATCCTCGTTACTAGTTTCATTTGGGAATGTATACCGGAGATATTCAGGTTCCTTCATAACCTAGTACCATTGATTCGTTTCCTGAAATACGTTGTGGCATGGGTGCAAGCCCAGTCTACACCACATTCAGATTTGGGAAATTTTGGCACACTAGCTGAAAGCAAGGATTGACGAGATGTAGGCAACAATGAAGGTTTGATTATAAGGTATGCAACGAAACTAGAAATTATTTCTTCTATAGTCCTATGGTCAAGAAAGTATTTTTTGAGTACAAATGTAGCTTTCTTAGAGGATAAGGCGTATAGAAGAATACAAATCAACAAGTAAAATTCTATTGGATGAGATGTTAGAACGTGGTTCAAACAACTTGATTCCAGGTTTCCGCATAGAATTAATCTTGATGATTTGGAACTTTCTACGGAACCGATGGTTGTTGATCCTAGTGGGAGAAATAGGCAAGTGGTTCAACCACTAATTTTTCCTGGTGAACCCAATGGACAAGGAAAAATCAAAGGATGTAGTCGAAGTTGTTCTCACTATTCTGCCTCTTCTTTATGTTCATAAAGAGGTAGTGGAGAGGTTAATCCCAATTAGGGATATAACCAAGTAATGGAAGAAGAGGAAGTAACTCTGTTTGGACATAATGGAAATACACTTCCAGTGACTAATTGGAGTAGGAGGGTCGTAAGACCACCTTGTTGACATTTATTCTATAGAGAGTCTTTTTAGACAGTCTTTACTGAAATAAGAGAAGGACTCCTCATTTAGGGAAGTGGTAGAAGTTATGGAATTGAAATCATGGAAGGTGAACGGGAACTCGGAATTGGATTCCTTGTACTACACTAGGGTTTGGATATTTGTAGACACACCTAGTGGGGTCAAACCTATAGGGTGTGATGATTTTTAAGATGATAGGAGAATGGTAGATGAGAAGGTTGATACCTTCAGTGCAAGGCTTATGGTTGTGGGTTTGTGAAACCCTTCTCGCCAATTGCCATGCGAAAGCTTACCTGGATCTTTTATCCATTGTCGTTCATTGTGAAAATGAGGTAGACAGATGGATGTCAAGAAGTTGTTTCTTGAATGCATCTTGAGGAAATCATTTAAAAAGTTTAACCTGATGAGTTTATACTAAAGACCATGAAAGTAAAGTTCATGACTTACAAGTTTCCAACTTTGGATTTGGGTATTTGTTCAAGATATGGAACATAGAGTTTGATCGAACGATTGTGATACATGTTCTTGATCAAAATCTTGATATATCTTAAGTATACTCGTGTATATAGAAAGATGAGACAGTTTTCACGACTATTTATTTGAATGACACTCTACTTATGTGAGAGTATTTTCATTAAATAGTAGTTGGCACTAGCAATTAGACTTGAAGGACTTGTAAATGACTGTCTATTTCTTTCTAAACATCCGTACTTTTCGGAGTGGGAGAAAAATGAAATAGAATAGTCTAAAGTTTCATGTAATAAGATACTATCTATATTTGCAATATTGAAGTCTTGAAAGGAATAATGTTCTTTATGGACTTTATTTATCTTATGAGTATTCTCCTAAGACTCATGGTAAGATAGGGAAGGTTCCTTATGCTCCGGCTATAGGAAGCCTTACCTTGCACTAGATAGGTTATATCTTATGCTGGAGATATTGTTGGTGATTATTAGTTTGATTAAGGATAAGATCATTGAATAGAGGTAAAGCATATACTGAAGCGTTTTCGAAAAATGAGTAAATATTTGCTTATCTATTCAGTTTGTGTCTGATGGATTAAAACTAATTAAGATCTGATTTGACTAGGACTCTCGAGAGTCGTCAAAATTGGAATATAGTTGGGAGATCATGTGGTTAATTGGTTGGGTATAACACAATATTGGATTGTTTGTTATACAACCGTGATTGACATAGAAAGGAGTTACTATCTTGGTTGAGGACATAATCATTAGTGTAATGATGGTGTTGAGAAGATGGATGATTCGATGTTTCATGTATACTCTAAGGGCAAGTGGGAGATTGTTGGAATTATATATGCCCATAGAGTATAATTCACGACATTTAAAAGTAAAATATTAATTGATTGTATTAATATGATGTTGTGTTTGTCCACGGGTCGATTTGATATTACAAATTGAGTGTTTAAATTGTTAAACACAGAAAGATTCAATTTGTGATTCGACCTAAAATTAACGTTCACGATCAGTAAATAAATATAGACAATTTACTTTGATAAGATCGTCTCGATTTTATTAAAGTCTATCTTTGACTTTGGTAATAAAATTGAGAGTACGTTTGGAACGTATTGGACGGGACCACGTGAAATTAATTTGTAACATTGACCATACAAATTTAATTTCACTTGATTATCGTACATGGGACCTTAATCCTAATTGGATAATGGACTTCGATTACTAACTTGAAGTTCTTTGAGGTATCAATGTGTGAGGTCAAATTGCTGATCAATATCTCGGTACTTTGGAAATTAAAGTGAACTAACGAGGAACATATATTCGTATTATGGAATCCGTCACGTTTTAGGTATGATCATAATCTCACTGGTTCTTCTAGTGGACAGTTGAATCTGAGCTAGTAATTCGACAGTGACTGTTGAATTCTATGATGTGATGGGATCACATCGAACTGTCAGATAGAAGATGAGAGTTGAGAATTTATGAATATACGGAGAAGGGCATTTTGGTCATTTTAACTTGCTCCGAATATTCGAGTTGATCGACGGGGGTAACATGTAAGAACGATAAGTCAGAGGATATAATTATTGATTAATTGTTTCAGTAATTTCAATTTTACTAAGAGTGCAATCTCGTTCTTTTAGTGGAATAGAACGTGATTAATAATTTAATTTTGACTGATCAAGAGTTGATCGGGTCATAATTAATTTATTGGAGCTTAGTTTAATTAGGTCCGATCAGGTTCCCTCGGTGGCTTCACTATAATGGGTTTATACAGGCTTATTACCTGTAGTGGGTTGTGCAGAAATGGGCATGGGTTATGGTACTAGGCCTGGTAGGGTTTTTGGAGTGTAAAGAGGTTACAAATAGTCTCCCAAGACTATTTTTCTTAACCTAATTGACAAAGTGGTGAAACACACACCAAAGTATGTAGTGTGTGTTTTCTCCTTACAAAGAAACCCTAATCCTAGTTTAACCTAGGCATTGAGAAAGGTGACCACACACCTGCACAACTGCCATTGGAGAACACCGGGGAAAGCTTGAGGGGTTGAAGCTTTGGTGGAATCAAGAAGCGAAAAAAAGAGATTATTGTAAAGCACGCTACAAGGGTAATCTTCTCGAAACCATTTTTGTGTGCAAAATTGTTTATTCCAAATTGAATACATAGAACAGAAAATCCTGTAACGGGGAGATCTAGTCACAAGAAATCAATTTTTGTGAGTAGAGCAACCCGAGTCCCCAACAGATATACCATGGGAGGAATATTGAATACATCTATAACCCCCACACTTAAAGATAAACAGAAAAGGAAAGGGCAACCTAGAAAATTGGCATACGGGCCGCTTACATTTTCATTTATAGCACCGGGCTAATTTTTGGAGATAAACAGATGGAATTGATCATGTGTAGAAAATGGTCTAGCCTATGTATATGGTTTAGCCTAATTCTGAGGATCAATCCTCTGATGATTTTATCTCAGATGGAATTCATCATGTGCAGAAAATGCAAAAATTTGGCGATAAACGGAAAGTGTGACAAAAATGAATTCACAACAATAAAAATCCATACATTTATAAAACAACAAAATTCTTACATTTAACTACACTAGCAACACCATCCATACTCCATTCAACTATTCCATCATCCCCCAACATCCACAAAATGAAGGATGAATCAAAACAACACATACACTACTAAGGCAGTAGTGACATTTACACCTACACCGTCTTTCCACTACTTGCACTAATTACGACTAGTGATGTCAACGGATGGGTTTAGGTACCCCCAACCCGCTCGCCAGGTTCAGGCTAGTCGGATTTCTTAGCCATCTCTAATTACAACTACTCTTTTGAATTGTTATTACAGAGACCTCTACGTCTTCTTCATTTTGATATGCGTGCACAAGTTTTTAGTAGTTTGGAAAGTTCATCACTTTCATCATTTTTGGGAGTATTAGATGAGCTTTTGCATTACTTGATTCTCCTTTGTCCCACTTGAAGTAGTGACACTTATTTTTGATGCAATTGAAGAACAATTATCCATTGTTCTCTACATTTTCAATACTTGAAGCTATCTAAAAAATCCTTAGCCACATTTTGGACATCGTTGTTTGGTTAAACAATTATTGAACTAGAGGACTGGCTACTTGCAACTGTAGCACAGCCATTGAAGTTACCTCCTCCTCAATCAATTCAACGACACACAAAATCAACAAGAAAGTTTGGGACAATGTCAATCATTTAAGCTTACAAAATCTTGGCCTCTAGAAACAAAATCAACTTATTTTTTCACCCTAGTGTCAGTTAAATTTGCACCCAAAAGACTGATTAAAGATACAAAATGAACAAAGTTTTTACCCTAATATCAGTCAATTTTCGCATCCAACATTAAGTGAAGATATAAAGTCAACAAATTTTTCCCCCATAGTCAATTTTCGCACCCAACATTGACTGATGATACAATAAACAAATTTTCCTCAGTATATTTTTGCACCCATAGTACTGACTCTCCATCTTCTCACTCATAAGATCTGAACTCAGCATACAATATAAAAAAATAGTACCATTTTCCCCCATTTTAGTCAAATGTAGACACAAAATATTGACTCAAGGGAAAAATCAACCAATTTTTTGCCCCATTTTTCAACAAGGTTTTTACCGTTATTCGATTGTGACTTCTTCGATGGAAGTTGCGTATGGAGTGCTGCGAGGTGGGCTTTCAGGTATACTGAGGGTATCTTCAATGGTGTGGTCAGTCCATTGTTGTTGCCCATATGTCATTCAAAATATTATTCAAATAATTCAAAAAAATCCAGACGGTTCATCCAAAGGTCTACAGTTGGACCTTCACCAAGACCTTTTGCATTGATTATTTTATTTGATGTGTCTTTCTCTCTCTTCAGTTTACTCCCTCTTCATGGACTTCCTCTCTCCTCTCACCTCCCCTTTTCTCTCTCTTACAATTTTGTACTGTAGCACAGCAGGACTGACCTTTTGCTTTAAAGATGCTCTAAGGGCATCTTCAATGGTGTGATCAGTCCATTGCTATTGTCCACATGGCATTCAAAATAGTATTAAAATAATTCAAAAAAATCCAGATGGTCCATCCAAAGGTCAGCAGTTGGACCTTCACCAAGACCTTTTGCATTGATTATTTTATTTGATATGTCTTTCTCTCTCTTCAATTTACTCCCTCTTCATGGACTTCCTCTCTCCTCTCACCTCCTTCCCTTTCTCTCTCTTACAATTTTGTACCGTAGCACAGCAAGACCAACCCTTTGCGTTAAAGATGCTCTAAGGACATCAGAATTAAAAGGGACCTGAGCATCGTGTAATTCTCTCAAAACTTAAGGGTATTTGGGTCTTTTCCCTTGAACTGTAAAATTTGATGGTCACATTGGGTGGGATATATAGCATTATTGTTAATTTTTCAATTAACAACATGGTTACATGGCTATCAACAATATTGACGGCGTTAATAATTTTGGAATAATATCTATATATATTTTATTCAGTAAAGTAATATTATAACTTTTTTTTTAATCACAAAGGGGAATATAGGGAGGGGAGGGAGGATTTGAACCCATGACTGGTTGTGGGCAAACTCGAGCATCTAAACTGTAACGACCCGTGTCCCACTTAACGGGCTATCTCACCCGTTAGATGACGACGTACTGTCCCCATTGTACCAGCATAGATCTTTTCAGCATGCTTTGTTCTCACTCACACGCTCCCCGAGAAAACTTCACAGGAGGCCACCCATCATAGAATTACTCCAAGCTAAGCACGTTTAACTGTGGAGTTTCTAATGATGGACTTTCGAAAAAGAAGGTGTACCTTGTTAGTATGAATAATACCTATCAAATCTTTTAAGTTTTACTGGCCAGGGTTTTACAATCACCCCCGTTAAACTCATGACGTCCTCGTTGCGCTTAAACCATATGAGGATCCGTTGCTAACTGTGGAGTTTCTAATGATGGACTTTCGAAAAAGAAGGTGTACCTTGTTAGTATGAATAATACCTATCAAATCTTTTAAGTTTTACTGGCCAGGGTTTTACAATCACCCCCATTAAACTCACGACGTCCTCGTTGCGCTTAAACCATCTGAGGATCCGTTGCTAGGCGTTGAGATTCTAGAGATGGCTCCTACGGGTTCAAGAGGTGGCTCCCGCTATGGTGTAGCATTTTGTCTTGCATAGCACTTAGTTCCTGATTTTTGGCTGGCGGTCAGCTCTAATACCATTTGTAATGACCCGGGTCCCACTTAACGGTCTATCCTGGCCATCAGATGATGATGTACTGTCCCCACTATATTAACATGAGTCTTTTCAGCATACTTTTTTCTTACTCGCACGTTCCCCGAGAAAATTTTCAGGAGGTCACCCATCATAGAATTGCTCCAAGCTAAGCACGCTTAACTATGGAGTTTCTAATGATAGACTTCCGGAAAAGAAGGTGCACCTTGTTAGTATGAATAGTACCTATCAAATCTTTTAAGTTTTCTTGGCCTAAGTGTTACGTAAACCAATAGGACAACCCACGAATTCTAGTAAGATTGTAACTTATCACTCTAATTTTTAGTAAAACTTAAAAAAAAAAAAAAAACTCTATTCAATATTCAGTCCCTATTTGGTATTGTAAAAAATAGATTTTTGGTAGATTTTATAAAAGTTAATGAGATGTGTGGTTGAAAAGTTATGGGTCCCATGAAATGTATGGTTAAGATTAAATGTTGACTTTGAATTAGATTAAAATCAAGTTTTTTAGGGAAACCAAACAGGGGCTTTTTTTTATTTTTATTTTAAGACAATCTGATTTATTAAATTATTGTGCATTCCTATCTTCACTACATACTCCCACCAAATCCAACCAACGAATAGCTCATAACCCAAAAAAGTTCGTATTAAAATTGCTTCTGATTTTATAGCTATTTTGCACGAAAAGTTGGGCTAACAATTAAAATGGGATTCAGACGATGTGTAAGAAACAACAACCTCTTGAGACAAAGTCCCAATGAAGGGTGCTTTATTTATGAAAATTACAATGAAGACAAAATGCCTCCAACGAGCGCAAGCACACAAGATAAACAAAAGTTTGACACGAAAAGTAAAATTACATATTCTATATTTGACAGTTGATTGATTTTTCTTTAAGCATCTAAATTCCTATATATATATATATATATATATATATATACAAATTTGAAAGAAACTAAAGGTAAACTTCCTTTCATTATTTGAATCCTTACTTTGCTGCTTCAACTTGTAACTTCCATGATATAACCGTAGCTCATCATATTGCGTAACTGGCGTCCACTTCCTTGCATAACCACTGCCTACTATGTTGCTTCAAATAACTTCCATGATCTCCTCCATGGCTAACTGAATTGAGAAATGCATTATGAGAACTGCTCCTATATTCTTATTTGGCTGGATTGCCCAATCACCCTATCGACAATCCTATCGCCCAAGCATTCTGATAGGCAATCCATTGCTCCGATGACCTTCTCATCGCCCTCTCGTCCATAGTGGGCTATCAATTTTTGGGTGTAACAACCCGAAAATTTCGTACCTTATTTATCTAGAAATTTAGATGGTAATATTTTATTAGAAAATAGCCAATTTCATGATTTGTAACATTTTTAGAAAGTTGAGGAGAAAGTTGCATGAATTATGATAATTGAGGTTAATTGGCATAATATTATTTTCCTAAGTGAAACTCGTTTAATGGAACTGAGTATAACATTTCTATTTAAATTTCTTCAAATCTAGGGAATGCTTTACATGAGTTAAAATGTTTTGAGGACTGCTTTGCTAGAAATTAAAGTTGTGGAAACCATTGGAGCCTTAATTGAACATGATTAGGTAAATTGAGAACCAGTGTAAAATTATTGAAAAGGTTGATTTATTTCAACCTTAACATTTTATCAAGCGATCTTTGTAGTCATCGTATGAGTTAAATTTTGACCCGAGGACAATGCATGTTATACCTGTGCAGAGTTTATAGTGAAACGTTGAGATCGATACATTGATTCCTTGTTTTCAGGTTCGCATGTGTTGGAAAAATCGAGCTATAATAGTATAGTTGAAATATGGTATGCATGTGCAAATTGTCAAATTTTTCTAAGTATGAAAATAGTGGACGAGTGGCCATGTTTGCAAGTGTCGTACGAACTTTGGATTATCCGATGTTTTTGCATGTGTAACTATTATAAAGCTTATAGTACGAGCTTTCCAACGATATAAAATTTGACTACTTTGGAATTAGTCTCAACCCTCGAATGTTAACCCGAAACAAGCTTGTTGAGACATGAAAATTTGAAAGAAATATTATTAAAATAATGAGAGTAGGACAAGTGTCATTCTATTTACCCATTCCTAAGGATATGTTTGGCAGCTTACTTATTTTAGTTAGAAGTACTTATTTAATCAGAATGCATGTTAAAATCTTGTAACTGCATAGCAATTGTGTATTTATCGAAAAACACTTATAAGCTAAAAGTTGGAAAATTAAGAAGGGACAAACATGACCTTACTTCACCTCCATAAATACAGCGCATAACCTCATTTCATCCCTTAAAATTTGCTGGGAAAGAAAAGGTAAAGTAGAGATTTCTTACTTCTAAATTATGGATTAACAAGTGAAAATGATGGATTCTTGTTTCTATATGAAATTCATCATCTTCAGCCTGTTAAACATAAGATTTCAATACATTTCAGTTTCAAAATCTGCAGAAAAATTAGCCCAGAACAGTCAGCAAGGATTAGGCTACTAGAAGCCTAATTTCTACACAGACGGAGGCATCTAGTAGTCTCCTGCAGCGGAAATTTTTTATATGATGAACTAAACAGATTTCTGGCAATTTTCCTGAGGAATAACTATGCTGTAGATTGTTCATAAGTAATAGATCTTTATTAACTGAGTTGTACAAGGCTTCTAATCACAAAAACTTATTAAATTGCAGGATCTAAAAGTATAAACACCCCAACAAGCTGTGAGTAAAGCATTTACGTGTTTTCTTGCAATTTTTGTTATGCAAAGTTTAGTTTATGCAATAAAGTAATATCCTTGACTGATTAGAGCTATATAATTGTGATTATTTAATACTTAATGTTGGATTTCATGCTTTTCCTTAACTTTTTCACTTAATCCTAATCTAAAGTTAATTTTTGTTCAATAGCTTATGTTTCTTTTGGGATCTAAAGAGCTACTGCAATAATTTTGTGTTTTATTTAATTTCATGTTGGATCCTTGATTTCTATGAGGGTTATCATCACCAAGACAACATTGCATGTGTGTAAAATGAGGTAAAACAAGCTCTAAACTTCAAAAGTGACTTAATTTACCTTAATCTAGCATTTTCAGATTCTTAAATAATGTTAGTGGTATAGTTTAAAGTTATTTTCAGACTCTTAAATTCTTGTTTAAGGTTATCTATATATTTTAAAATTAATTTCAGATTCTTGAATAATGTTAGTTGTATATTTTAAAGTTATTTTCAAATTCTTGAAATGGTTTATTTAGAGTACTTTAAGAAAAATTTCAGATTCTTAACTAATGTTGATTTGATACTTTAAAGGAAATTTTCAAATTTTTAAATGATGATATTTGGATATTTTAAAGTTAAATTCAGATTCTTAAATAAAGAAAATTAAGTATTTTAAAGTTATTTTCAGACTTTGGATGAATTCATAAGCACTTTGTTACAATTTTATCTTTAAGTAGATGTATCATAGTTTATTTTCAGATTCTTTAAATTATTTCCATCAACTTGTAAGTCCTTTGATCTCTATAATTTGTTTAAATATAAGTTTACTTTTAATCACTCTAAGTGTGGTAAGATTTCTCCATAAAATGGTAGTTTCTCTTTAATTATGTGAAGCACATGTGAGCTTAATTGATATACTTAGTAGTTAAAGCTCCTATTATGTTAAGTTCAAAGAATTCTATCTTGCATGCAAAGACTTGAGCAAGATTAATGTGCTTTCATGTTAAACAAGTAAAGTAAATGGAAGTTTTGACTTCATAAGCATCAGATGTTGAGATATAACTCTCATGCCAAATGTATATATGTTTCACTCTCTAAGCATCCAGTTAGGTTCAAAAGTATACCTAAGAATGTGCATGAATAAGAATAGAACTCTAAGATGTTAAGTATTCACTAGTTGTACCGGAAGGGTATCAGATCTTATATTTACCAGAATTGTACCGAAAGGGTAATAGATTTGTGCCAGAAGGGTATCAGATCTTATATTTATCAGAATTGTACCGGAAGGGTACTAGATTTGTGCCGGAAGGGTATCAAATCTTATATGAGCTCTCTGTGAATACTTACTCTTAGGGTAGGGGCCCAAAGAAATTAATAAATGAAGTTAGAGAGTCCATGCATTACATCATGATATGCATATTCTTTTAAATTACGTTATGTAATTTGAGAATTATATGTAATATGTGAATTCAAGTATTTTTATGTTGACATCTCATGAGACAAGATGTTTTATATGGTAAAAGATACTTGAGATGAATTCGAACAGATTGAAGTGAATTACTCATTCTCCTCAAAGTTAAGAGGTAAAGTGTATTATGAGAATGATATGTAAAATGAAAATTCAAGTATTCTTATGTTGAGATTTCATGAGACAAGTTGTTTTATACTTGAGATGATTCTGAATAGATTTATGTGAATTACTTATTCTCCTCAAAGTTAAGAGGTAAAGTGTGTTTGTATCATATTGATCATATCTATATGATAACATGCTTAAATGATAATGTGTAGCTTTACTCACTAAGCTTCATAGCTTATAGTCGTTTTATGACTCTTATGTAGGTCACAGGCTCTAACTATTTGGAGGTTTTGCGTACTTGGGGGAGGTCTTTCTCAAATGGATCAAGTATCATATTATCGCTAAGAGAATAGTGTGGGCAAAGCTTTTCCTATTTTGATGTAAAACTAAGGCTATTCAGCATAAAGACATATAGTAAAATCAAGAAATCATATTTTGGAATGTTTATAAACTTATATGTCTTGGAAGGATAGAACATGATATGCAACTGTTGTAAGATCTTTAATGAAGTTCATCGTATTTCCTATTTCTGTTTATTTGAGAATGAAATTCTTATTTTTCTTGAACTTCCGCTTATCATTTAAGATAAATGAAATCTTAAAAGAAGATTATGAAAGAAGTTTTTTTCAGCAGGCTATTAGAAGCCTCCTGCAGCTTGAATTCTAGTGCAGCTTTAGGCTATTAGAAGCCTTCTGCAACTTGACTCCTAGTTCAGTGTTAGGCTATTAAAAGCTTTTTGAAATCTGTTTTTCTATGTTCAAAGGCAAATGAATGAGTAAAGAGTTCTATGTGTATATTTCAATGCATAAATAGTGTCTATGTAAAAAAAAAAATTGGAAATTTTGAGGTCGTGACATTGGGTCATTACATTGGGCCTCCGAATTGGATATTTTTTAGGTATCAACAATTACCCCCAGTATGGCATAATTAATATTAGTATTAATTTTATGCCATATTCATGTATGCACAAAATAGAAATTTTGACTTTTTGATGATTTTTCTCCTTCCCAAGATTTGGGCCTTCAATTTTGGTGGCTATATCTGCTATGTCCACTCGCATTCTGCCTCTTTGCCTTCGGCCCTTCTATAAAGCTGTATACTTGTTACACAATCACCCCATCACTACTTTCATCTCCATTCAAAAAACCACCATGGGATTATTATCTGATATTCAAATGATCAATGCTCTATATCCCAAAGATCGACTATTACTTTCCTTAACAGAAATGGATCATCTAATCTCTTCTCAATGACACTATTCATATTGATATTTTCTTTGGTATGAGAGATATAGGAAATGTTTTTTTGTCCAATTAAGGTCTTCTCGGCCTTCGGCTTACTGAGAGTGCTTCTTTGTCCATTCAGTTGGCCAATAAATGTCTTCTCAGTGCCCTTTCCATTCATGATCTCCCGTAGGAGTTCTTAATGTGAAGGAATAGCTTGCTGAGAGTGCTTCATTGGCCATGTACCTATTGGAAGTGCTCCTAAGGCTTGCCTTTGCAGCGATGCATTTTGGAAGGCGATACAAGCAGCTTACTGGTGACACTTCTTGGGCCGTTCACCCATCCTTGCCACGAGGGATTCACAGAAGCAATGGAGACCAATTTATTTTCCCTTTGTAGTAGTTGTTAATAGTTGTCAGGAAAATAACATCCTGCCTCTAAATTACAACTTGTAGGGCTTTTGCATTTGTATTTCCTGACTTGTAAAAAATTTGGCAATGAAAGATCTTATTAGAACGTATTTTTGTCCTTTTGCGTAAACAGAATCGTTCAACCCCCTTTAATTGCTTTAATGATGTTCTACATAATATGCATCCAGTACCCTAGCTTCCTTTAAGCATGGTACTTTCTCATATTTGTTCACTGTCCCATACGGAAGGGACATATTTCTTTAAATATTTACCATTAATAAATCTTACGTGCCTCATACCATCTAGATCTTCTAAATGGTAAGCTCCATTAGGCAACAAGTTTCTCACTTTATATGGTCCTTTCCAATTGGGCGACCACTTCCCATATTTTGGGTCTTCGCTGTCCAAAGGGAGAACTGTCTTCCAAACTAAATCGCCTATACTAAAGAACTTGGCTATAACATTTTTATTATAATACTTAGCCATTTTTCGTCTTTGGACTTGCAACCTATCTAGGACGTTTAGCTTTAACTCGTTCAATTCTAATAGATTTTGTACCAATGAATCTGTATGTTCATCATCGCTCAAATTATTTTGTAGCCATACTCTGATCAACTGTACATTAATCTCCATAGGCAATACTTTTTCTTTTTCATAAGTAAGCTGAAATGGAGTTACTTGACTACTTGATCGTGGAGACGTCCTATAGGCCCATAGAGCTTTGTTCAAACACTCATGCCAATTCCTGGCATTTTCATCTATCATTTTCCTTATAATATTTTTTAGAATCTTATTAGAGGATTCTGCTTGCCCGTTAGATTGAGCGTAATAAGGCGTGAAATTTACTAGTTTAACTCTGATAAGAACTCTGATAAACTCCCAATGGATTTATTAAAACTACTCCTACCCCAACACCCTCAGAAGTCTTTATTCATCAAAGTATAAAACTCAAGGTTTTAATTCAAATGAATCAATTTCTAGTTCAATTTCTTTAGGCACATCAAGACATGGATAATCAGCCATAAAATTGGTCAATGCTTGATTTAATTGCCTTTTGAGGTATGTATTGTATTTCAAACTCTGACAGTGCTAGAGTCCAAAGACCTATCCTTTGGTGTAAGACAGGGCGAGAAAACATGTATTTAACTAAATTTATTTTAGAAGCTAAGTAAACAGTCATAGGTTGTAAATAGGCCCTTAATTTTGTACATGTGAAATATAGAGCAAGACAAACCTTTTCAACAGCAGAGTAATTACATTCACATTTCATTAACTGTCTACTCAAATAATAGATTTTTCTCTTTTCACCAAATTGGTTTTCTTGTGCGACCATTCCGGCTATGAACTCCTTTTCAGTCGATATGTAGACTTCATTAGCCATCCTTGGATAGGCAAAACCAGCACAGATGGACTTGATAAATATGGATTCAGGCTATCAAAAGCCTTTTGGTGTTCTTCATTCCAGACAAATTCATCCTAATTTTTCAGCTTTAATAGGGGCGAAAAAGCTTTCGTTCGCCCTTCACAATTGGAGATAAGCCGTCTCAAAAAGTTTACTTGACCTAGAAATCTTTCCAAATCTTTTTTTTTGTTACCAGGTGGTTTGGCCTCTAAAATGACCTTTGTTTTATTCTTATCAAGATCAATTCCCCCTTTGTGCATTAGAAAACCAAGGAAAGTTTCTATGTTAACGCCAAACCCACACTTCAAAGGATTCAATTTTAGCTTGTATTGCCTCATTCGCTCAAACGAATGTTTTAATTATTGAAAACGGTCTTCCTCCTTAAGTGATTGGACCACTATATCATCTACATAGACTTCAACAAATTCTCCTATCATATGATGAAAAATTAAGTTCATTGCTCTTTGATAGGTGGCCCCTGCATTTTTCAGGCCGAAAGACATAACTACTCACTCAAAGCATCCTAAAGACCCAAGGCGCTTAAAGGCAATTTTATGTACATCTTCTTTAGCTATGTAATTTTGGTTATTCCCCGAATATCCACCCATAAATGAGTACATTATGTACCCGACAGTTAAATCTACACTGTAGGCATTGGCTACTGATCTTTGGGTGTTGCCAAGCAGTTAAATCTACACTGTAGGCATTAGATACTGATCATTGGATACTCTGATATTACCATTCTTTTTCAATATAGGCACAATATTAGACAACCACTCAACATATCTGGCTGTTCTAATAAATCTTTCCTTTAAAAATCACTCTATTTTTTTCTTTACTTCAAGAAATACACTAGGGGCAAAACTCCTAGGAGATTGTTTATGAGGTTTGAAATTTGGTTTGGTTGGTAATCAATGTTCCACAAGCTTTTATCCAAACTAGGCATATATTCATATTCACATGCAAAACAATCCTTGTATTCTTTTAATAAAGAGATTAATTTGCTACTTACCTCTTGGCTAAGTGCTTGACTGATAAATTTTGGGTGATCTTCTCCTTCGTCGTCGATGTTCACCTCTACCAAATGATATTGTTCTTGAGCATGTCCAAGTTTCACAATCCCCATTATTTCATCATCTAAGTTTCTTGTAACCATTCCTTCTTCCAGGAAATCTACCTTGTTGACTTCCTGGCCAATATTATGTTCTAACTCGAAAACTGCTAACTAGTTCTTCAAAGTCTTCAATGCTGCTTTCTCTTTTGTATTTGCTTTATATTCTTTATCGAAAGCCATCAATTTGGCTTTAAAGGCCTGAATATTGGCCAAATTCTTTTGTCATTGACTGTTCATTGGAGTTCCCTGATTGACCTCTCGCCAATCATTGACTCTTGGAGGGCCACTATATTTGGCCTCATTTGATTAAACATTTCGGTAAGTGCGTCTACTGAAAATGGCTCCTCACTCTATGCGACGACTAAGTTTCTTCCCCATTTTGGACTACTCTAACAGGACCACTCCCTTTATACATGAACCTCTCCACGAAATTTTCTTCTACAACAAAAGGCCTGTGATCTGCTTGCACGACCTTTGCTTCCCCTTTATCATTCCAGAAAACCAGGCACTAGTGCAGCGATGAAGGTATACAGCGACTCCCATGTATCTAATCTCTCCCTAATAGCACATTGTAACTAGAAGGACCATCTATCACAAAGAAAACCGTGGTCCTAGTAGTTGTTCCCATCGTTATTTCTAATGGTATCACTCCTTTGGCTGAAGTGGCTCCTCCATTAAAGCTTGTGAGGACGACTTCTGTTAGGATCGTATCACTTTCACTTTTTGCAAACTTCTTTATCATTCTGGATGAGATAGTATTTATGGCTACTCCATTGTCTATGAGCACTTTCGATTCAGGTATACCATTAACCAAGGCCTTTACATACAAAGGCCTTAAATGTTTAGTCAACTTTACAGATGGATTTCTAAAAATAACCTTCTCTACTGCATCTATCTCTACTTCTTGCTTGTCTTCCACTGAATCGACCTCTCTTTCACTTGGAGTCTCTGTGTCTTGGGCTTTCTTCACTTTCCTCTCGATGTTCTTCATCCGTGAACCAATATGTAGGAGGAGATAGTATCCTAGGAGGCGACTTATACTTTTCAGATTGTGGTACCCTTACTCTCCATTTGGGCATGTGTAAGGTTTCGCACAGCGGAAATTAAACAAACACAAAATCATAGCCCGGATCAACCTTACACTTAGATAGAATTTTTGATTAGAATGATACCTTTGATGAATCGCTAGAATTTGATGTTGATGTAGTATAGATCTTTACCACAGCCGTCCAATCGTCCAGCCTCTAATGGTGATCCACACAGCAAGCCAAAAATCTGAATTATTGTGCTAGCAATCAAGAAAAACAACTAACTTGTTTCTCTACAATTCACTTAGTACTTATAGGCATAAACCTAAACCTAATTAGGTTAAAGTTTTTGGACTTGGGCCAACCCAAGTCCGGTCCAACTAATTGGGCTTGGACATATTATTCCAACAATCTCCCACTTGTACAAGATTCAATTCCAGACACTAAATTCTTTCTTTTTGTGTGTGACCCATTAGGTTCCATTCACGATAGCAAACGCTGTGTTATTATTATTCCAATATGATTGGAATAAGATGAATTGAAATCTCTATTTCTAATTCATCCTCGACTCACCAAGATCGATTAATACTCACGTCACCATCCTAGATTGACATCTAGCAATGTGTCAAGGCAATCCATGTGAAAGGAAAAGTCATGTGGCATGACAAGACCAGTTCATGTGCGGTTACCGTGGAAATATAATCCCTTCATCAATATAACCCAATTGATTAAGAGATATGGATAGCGTCAATCTCATTTTAACCAATTATGTTATTCACTTCTTATCTTAATTGATCTTGTTATGACTGAAAACTCGTTTTCAACTCATAACTTCACCCCGGCCGAGGAATTTACATCAACTTAAGTGAGCGAAATATAGGTTATAATCTCCTACTACCCAGGAGTGACGAATCCTCATATTGGACATACACAATCTTCATATGACTCTCACTATACCCGTACGACGTCATCCTGATAACTCCCTCTCAAGAACCAACATCAACGCTTGCCAAGGGATAGCAATCCTCATATAAGATTCTATGACGTCCTCAAGTCAAAGGACCAAATCCACAATCGCGCATTAGAGATTCACCACTTACGCTTGGATAGTTATCCGTGTGGAATCTCTAGGCGGGTCATCCAATGCTTTGTTCTTCAAATAATGCATCCACGTGATCATTTGAATGTCCCTCTACATTCTAGCTTGTGAGATAAGCTACTTTCTTCATAAGAAAGAAATGCAACACATGCTAGTCTAACTGCAACAACAATATCCGTATCTTGTTATTACTTCGACTAGGGAAAATTTTAGAATAAGATATTAATGACTTGTATCTCACAATCACAACACCTTGTGACTTAAAAATTACTTAAACTTATTCTACGGACTCTATTATCTAAATAGTGAGTTAAACTCAATTTAATAATAGATCCACCTTTATTATAACAATGATAATATGTGTTATGCTATTTCAACGATTGGATTTAGAGCATAACACTGACATACTCCCACGAGATCCAATAACTCATGTATCTTATACACGACGAGTTTATGTGACAATCACATTCCCGTTGGGATAGTGGATTTACAGGTGGATCTTAGACATGTGACTGTTCACATGTGGGCGTGAATTCTATTTTTCTACAATCTTCGAATAAGATAGTAACCCCTAAATACATACTCATATCATCGATGAGACTCAGTTCCCTTGCTTGCGTGATGACTCCATTATCGTCACAGTACTCATTACTGGAGCTATAATGCTAGGAACAGTTATAGTTCACTAATGAACTTAACGATCGATATTGCTTCACAAGCACTTATGTATTTGGTCTCGGTTGTATAGTTAGCGGTCTTTCTTGTTTGAACCATTTCAAACTGACCACACCACTACTATGAGTTAATTAACAATTAGACTGAATATTTCCTTCATCCCTTCCTGGACTAAAGGATGGTATCTCCATACCTAAAGACTGTAAGTCTACATTTCTCCTCATGTCTACTATATTCTTAGTATTTCTCAAGTACTCAATAATACAAAAGGTATCGTACATAATGTCCCGTTTAAGAAGAACTTATTGTCAAACAATCAAGTATCTTCTCCATGTCATTATTTCTCAATATGTGTTCTGAACACCATTTTGAAATGATTAACCCCAAAACTTTTGGGATAGAATCCTACATTGGATTCACTCATGCTAACCCCATTAGCATTACATTTATGTACGTGGATTGAGAAATCAAAACAACCTCTCAAATCTATTTCTATAGATTCTGGTTCCCAAAGTAAAGGTTTTATATCTCAAATCCATCATGGAGAAATTAAAAATAATTGCACTCACTTTAAAGGTTTGAGACTCAACTCCTGATCAATAATATGTCATCTACATATAGTATCAGAAATATTGAACACTCCCACTAACCTTTTATAAACATACACATGATTAATCTGCAATTTTGATAAAATCAAACATTTTGATTATCTCATCAAATTAAGATTCTGGCTCCGTGGGGCTTGCTTTAATCCATAATTAGATAATTGTAGCTAGTATACTATGTTTATATATTTAAGGATTCAAAAATCCCATAATCATAGCATGTTGCTACCGCAAGCAGAATCTGAATTGATTCAGAGTAAACGCATTTACAGCTTACGAGTCTTACCCATTTCAGGTGAATCAAACAAGTTCCAAAACTTTGTTTTTATCTCGGATTCTATGGCTTTTTGCCATCTCAATTAGTCAACATTTGACTTAGTTTTTATGTAAATATAGGCTCATTATCCTTGATGACTAATACAATATTAGCAATCAGAGATGTGTAACTCAATGGAGTATGTGATGAGATCCCAATCGGGGAATCTCGACAAACACGTGGAAACAACACAATTAAAACCTAGGAAAGATCTAGATTAGATTTAAACACAAAAATAAACAAGAACACAGGAAATAAATAACGGAATTAACGATAGATTGACGATAAAACCTTGACCCGATAATCACGACGCAATGAATGATGATGCGGATTGAAGAACCAAGATTGGTGAACGCCACAAGGACTCGTCAATTTTCTTGATAAGATTCTAATTGGAAACGCCAAAAATATTTTTGCGAATATTTGATAAGTTCAATGCCACAAATATTTCACAATATTTGATAAGTTGGATTTGTTCTTGAAGAACACAAAAGGGACTCCTCAACCTTTCAATTGGAGAAAACTCTCTCAACTTAAATTCAATAATCACAAAACAAAACTGTCTTTTACAATCATGAAAAGGAATATAAATAAGAAAAACAACCTAGCCGCTAATTGGGCTCAAAATAGAGTTCTAACTTAAAAAAATACGAAAAAGGAATTAAAAATTCGCATTATTTACGAAAATCCTAACTTACGACCGTGACAGCATCACTTACGGCCGTAACTATTCTTCTGCTTAAGGATTACGGCCGTGACCATAATAGTTACGGTCGTAACTTTGAAAACCTGGAATTCTTCATTTTGATCAGTGACTTGATTACGGCCGTGATAATCTTGACATTACGGCTGTAAGAACCAAACTGATCCCTTTTGCCTCGTTTTTGCTCCAATTTGGTTTGAATATTTAAATTTTCCCGTCAAGCCTGCTATGACTCCGATTGTCGAGGGTCCGGAACACATCATACCTTCCTTCTTTAGGATGATTCGTCCTGAATCATAGCTTTGTTCCTGTTGTTTCACTTCACTTCCTGGATCAAACGGAAAATTTCTCCTGCCATTGCACATGATCAACCAAAAATATTCTGCAATGGGGGTCACGTGAATGACTTGAAGTTGAAACACCTTTGGAAATTGGTGGTGTTGCCCAAATTTCCATGTACCATTAAGCTGCAAGAAAGAATTAAATAGAACGGGGAGGGAAATGGTAGGTTCATGAGGTACAAGGTATGGATCCTTTTGTATTCATGGATTATCACCGTCAATTCCACCTTTTGAACCACGAGGCCCTTCTCTTCACCTCATTCTCCTTTTGCAACTTCTTGCTCACCCCCCTCTATCTCTTTTCTCTCAAGCTCGATTACTTCCTCTAACTTAAGATTTTCTAGCTCATCCACCTCTTCAAATTTTTTTCTTTCAAATTCAACCACATCTTCTACCTCCACATTCGTATCACCATGTTCGCACACTACCTCATCACTATCCAAATGTGGATCTACCAAATCAAAACCCAAATTTTGAACTTCTACCCCAACTTCTAATTCCTCATCAAATTTTGGAGTTTGTTCACCTAACTCCACATTTTCAACTCTCACCACAAATTTTGGGGCCTCTTCAACTAATTCATGTCTCAAGCCTCCCTCCTTCTTTTCAACTTTCATATCCCGAGGCTCAACATGATTTTCACTCTCTTCTAACCATCTAATTACCACCTTTCGTTTCTCCTCCTTCTTTCGAAATTTAGCCAAATATTTTCTTTCTGCCTCCCGTTCACACCTCAATCTTTCCTCATAAATTTCTTTTTGAATCTTCAAAATTGCCTTAGGATCAATCTCGACTCCTCTTTTAACCCAAATTCCATCCCTAGGTTTAGTATCACGCTTATAATGACTCTCATCACTACGACTTCCTTGAGATCGCCCCTTTTTCAATTTTCCCTCCCTTTCATCTAGTTTATCCAACCTCATCAAAGCATCATTCAAAAATCTCCACATACGATCCTTATCATTATCGTTCCCCCCCTTCTAGATGGATATTTTTCTTGAAAATTGGACATTATAGAATTTATGTGGAATGAAATGGAAAAGAACAATAAACAAATGATTAAGGAATTCGAGAAAGTGGTTCTTGAAAGGACTCTTTTTTCTTTTCTTTCTTTTTTTTTTTTTGAATTTTGGATGAATTTTCGAAATAAATAAAATAAATAATTTTTTTTTTTATAAATCCAAAAATTCGACAACGAACACGACAAAACAAACGGAACTTAATTCGGATAAGAATTAAATAAAATAAACAACTTTGAATTTTGTTGGAACGACTTTCTGGATTAAAGACTCAACAAACTCAATAACAAGAAGAACGCAAAAAACTAAAAACAAAACACTCAACAAGATATGGATAATTCTTATGACAGACTCGATGATAAACATAAGAATTAAACTGGATAGAAAAACTTGAATTCAGAGTTCAGCTCTGATACCAGATGATGAGATCCCAATCGGGGAATCTTGACAAACACGCGGAAACAACACAATTAAAACATAGGAAAGATCTAGATCAGATTTAAATACAAAAATAAAGAAGAACACAGAAAATAACGGAATTAACGATAGATCGACGATAAAACTTTGACCCGACAATCACGACGCAATGAATGACGATGCGGATTGAAGAACCAAGATTGGTGAACGCCATAAGGACTCGTCAATTTCCTTGATAATATTCTAATTGGAAATGCCACAAATATTCTCGCAAATATTTGATAAGTTCAACGCCACAAATATTTCACAATATTTGATAAGTTGGATTTGTTCTCAAAGAACACAAAAGGGACTCCTCAACCTTTCAATTCTAGAAAACTCTCTCAACTTAAATTCAATAATCTCAAAACTAAACTGTCTTTTACAATCATGAAAAGGAATATAAATAAGAAAAATAACCAAACTTGATTACGGCCGTGATAATCTTGACATTACGGCCGTAAGAACCAAACTGATCCCTTTTGCCTCGTTTTTGCTACAATTTGGCTTGAATATTTAAATTTTCTCGTCAAGCCTGCTATGACTCCGATTTTTGAGGGTTCGGAACACATCAGTATGTATGATCCTAATATCTTTACATGGAGCTAGTGCGTTCTCAGTCGTCACTACGTCCTGAGTAACGAAAGCATCCCAAGCATCGATCTGTGCTTCATCCTATGCAAACACATATTCGAGCTTAATTAATCGATTGAGTATATATGTGTAATCATGAACTCTTTCATGTTCTACTTTTACTCCCACTTTCTTTTCTTAGATGAACTATTTCTCCAAGACATTTGACAAAATTCGAGATCGACTTTCTTTCTCGATATAGGAACAGAGAAATAGTATCCAACCATCTTTTGGATATCCCACAAATATATGTATTGGACTAAGGCTATAGCTTATCCAAATTTGGTATACTTCTAATAAGTATTCAAGTCTTAAATCTTAACGCGAGGAAGATTAGACACTTGAAATTCATATCATATATGGACCTCCATCAACCGATTATCACGGAACACGACTAAGTGTGTAATATAAAGTTTTTAGTGCATAGTTCCAAAAACTGTTTTGGAGATTTTGCATGGCTTAATTAATGATTGCATCAATTGTAATCATTCTCCTTTCAGATTCACCATTGTATTGAGGCGTATGTGAAAAAGTCATCTATGCGAAAATTATGTTCTCATAACATAATCTTGAAGTCAATCATTTTAAAATATTCTTCACATTGATCAAATCTAAGTGCTTAGAATATTTTCTCATTTTTGTCTTCTAATTTATATCTGTGTTATTTGAACATTTCAAACTCTTAGATTTAAATTATAAATAACAATGACCATCAATGTTATCTAATGATTTAAAGACCACTCTGACATATGTTTGCTTACATCCGAATGTAACAGCCTCAGTGGATAAACCATCCCACCTTTCCTTTTTTCAAGAAAATTGACTTATCAATTTACCTCCAAGGAAAGATGTATATTTCTATTAATTGAATAAGTCAAGTTTCAGATTTAAGTGTGACTTCTTCTTTGCCTTATTAATATTCAGAGTGTAGACTATTTGTTATTTACCTAACTTCCATATTATCCCATCTAAGTTAACGGATAACTATTATTCTTAATTAAATAGGATAATCATTTTCATGTTCAAACATGAAGTGGAAGTGTCGTTCTTCATAAGAACTGTAATTAACAATTGTCTAATTTTAAACTGAATGAGAAGGCAAAGAAAGGTGATAGCTTCTTAAGCTGTTTAAGAAACATTTGCTTTATTACCTACAAATAGGCATATCACCACGCAATTATTCTACTTTTAGCCACTGTATATTATCAGTATCTAATACTCGAATGGCTAGGTAGATTATTTAACCTCTATCAAATAGAAAACTAAAGTAGAAGATTCACCAAACTTCTCACTTTTTCAGTTCGGTTAAGGAAGCCTTGCAATTACAAATGTAGTGTCCTATTATTGGAATGTTCGAGAAGAGTATTCTCGATCATATCGTACTTTGAGATCATTTCTCAAAGAACGACACCAATTCAAGGATTTTAGTCTAATGAACTTACAGAGTGTCAATTACACTCCATAAGTTCAAGTAACAACTCAAATTTTAAAACTCATACAACAACAATAATAAATCAAAAAAGAATCACGTATTATCATACATAAATCAATTTAATAAGGTCTTTTATTAAATTGATTGGTCCCACTGATTTACTTGAATTAATGACCCTCAACATTAATCTCGCAGAATCCTGTTAGATTAACAGTAGGCTAGGATCCCGTTTATTTCATTAGAACCTTGAGTGACTCAACAAGCTCTATTGAAACATCCAGGTAGATACTCCTATCAATCACATCTCCACGTGACTCCTAGATCATCAAGTAGACAACTCTTTGTCCCACACATCTTATGTATTTACTTGATTGTGCCTCCAAAACCTCATCTCCTTGAGTGACTCAACAAAAGATAGATTTTGGTTAAATTCTACCCATTGTTCAGAAACATCTTATGTCTCATAGTGATAAAACACACCTTCCCACTTGCAACCTTGAGTGACTCAACAAGCCGCATCGAGGGAGGATTCTAATTTTTCACTATAACAATGGAAGACACTTTGTATTAACCAATTAATACGAATTTAACAAATTGCTTCCAAAATTATATCCCTTTTGATTTACTCAAGAAAGGATGTAAATTTTGGTTAAGTCCGATCCATTGTTCAGAAGTATCTAATACTTCATAATGAGAAACATATCTACCAGCGAGTAGCCTTGAGTGACTCAACAAGCTGACATCGATAGTAAACTCTGGTTTTTCATTACAACAATGAAAATCACGTGACTTAATATAATTTTAAGTGAGGGGTTTGTCTTATCATTCCTATGTATGTTAACTAACATCCACCATGAAATTAATCATACATATAATAATATTGTGGATGATTATAGACGATATCTATCTAGTCTTCTCGAGTCTTGAAGAAGACTAGTTGGTCAATTCCTAGGGGACATTGCATTCAATCATCGAATGCTAAATGCAATAATCTCCATCTACTGCTGCAACCTGTATCCTATACTAGTTGTCTTCTTATGGCCAGCTCCAACCTATATCCTATATTAGTTGGCACGCAGGTCTGTATCAAAGGACGCGCAGATCCATATCTATAAACTAGGGCTCGCAGGCCCAAATAAATTAAATAATAGGCACGCAGACCCACTTAAATAATAATAGGCTCGCAGGCCCAACCAACAAAAGCAGAATAAATTAACCATACATCCAACCAATCACATGGATATAGTCCATAACCATCCACTAAATACACATTCATCCCATAAGTGTATTATAATATAATATCTAATATTATATAAATAAATTTCAAGTTTCTAGCAATCTAGGTCGTCCAAACAAATTTAGATAAAGCGGATCGGAATAATAGTAATTAATTAATCAAATTAATTAATTAACTTTAGTTAGCGGGTCTTATTTAATTAAAATCATATTTTAATCAAATACTAAATTAGAGTCCAACTCTAATTCCAAAAGAGGCAAATTGAATTAAAATCTTAATTTAGGATAAAACTCCTATAATGAAATAAAATTCAATTTAGTAATTAACTAATCAAATTAATCAATTACATTAATTGACATGTTTATTTAAATAAAATTAAATTTTAATTAAATACTAAATTAGAGTCCTACTCCAATTTCAAGATTATAGGGCTACTTGAATTTAATTTCATAATTAATTAATCAAATTAATCAATTATCGAAATTTAATTAAAATCAAAATTTAATTAAATGCATATTGAAGTCCAACTCTAATATCAAGGTTTTCAGGCCAATTGAGTTTCAATTCAATAATTAATTAATCAAATTAATCAATTATCAAATTAATTTAATCAAAATCAAATTTTAATTAAATATTAAATTAGAGTCCAACTCTAATTATAATATCAGGGTAAATTGAATTAATATTTGGATTTAGGATAACACTCCTAAATAAAATAAAATTCAATTTAGGTCAAAGTTACTAAATTAGTTAAAATCATATTTTAACGACAATTTAAAATCATGAGTTTAAATAATAAATTTTAATTGGGTCAAGATTGAAAATCTGGTCAAAATTGAAATTTTGGTCAAACCATTCATAATCAATTTTGAAAACTATTTTAAATAAAACTTTAAAACCAATTTTAAAGAATTTGCAACATGACCCAAAAAGGAATTTACAGAATAGGCCCTTATCATTAATCAGATTAACAAATTAGTCCTTAGTTTAAAATTGCACTTTGACCCTTATTCAACAATTGCATACAGGGGCTTAAAATTTTTGAAATTTCAGTAGTGCTCCCTCCTAAATCTGAACCCTAATGCAAAATTTGCAAACAGGGGCTTGTACTTTCCTAAATTACAAGGGAAGCCCCCGCCCCCATTAGTCTGAAAATCGAAATCGAGTCTCCTCTCCCTTACCCTCTGGCGACGCAGCGTCGGCCATAGTCGATGCCCACTTCTGTCAACTGCGGCAAGGACCGTCGCTATGCAGCGAAGGCATCCTGTAGCAGTACGAAGGTGCTGCTACAAAAGCGCCCTCCTGCTATGGTGTGGTTCGCGACCGAGGTCGACGCTGTCATACAGCGGCAGCCTCTGGTTCCCGCAGCCTTGAAGCGCCGCGCGCCGTTGCAGTTAGCAGCGACCACAATCGTCGCTACAGTTCGCACACTGCGCGCTGCCACTGCTATATCGACGGTGGTTGATGCCGCCAGTCCTAGCGGTGGTTGTCTGCCACCTCACTTTCCGATTAGTTTTTTCGACCAAAAAATTAATTTTCTTTTCCAAATCAAATTTAGAACAAGAAAATCGATTTTCTCAAAAGCTAGAAAACTAAAAACAAATTCTAACAAGTAACAAGGCAGACTCTGATACCACTGTAAGGTTTTGATACATACACGCACAGCGAAAATTAAACAAACACTAAACCATAGCCCGGATCAACCTTGCACTTAGATAGAATTTGTGATTAGAATGATACCTTTGATGAACCGCTAGAACTTGATGTTGATGTAGTATAGATCTTTACCACAGCCGTCTGATCGTCCAGCCTCTAATGGTTATCCACACAGCAAGCCAAAAATCTGAATTATTTTGCTAGCAATCAAGAAAAACAACTAACTTGTTTCTCTACAATTCACTGAGTACTTATAGGCATAAACCTAAACCTAATTAGGTTAAAGATTGTGGACTTGGGCCAACCCAAGTCCGGCCCAACTAATTGGGCTTGAACATAATATTCCAACATATAGCATGAAAAAGTCAGAGGAGCATCCAGACGGTTCACCTAGTAAATCTACTTCATGTACACCTTCTTGATATAGTTGCTTAAGTAGCTTATTGCGTGATACTCCCCTCCTTTTCCCTTTTGCTTCTAAATCGATTTCCTCTTCGATGTCTATCATGCCATCATCCTCTTCTTCATAACATACTTCCTTGGATGTTTGGCCTTCTTCACATATTAGTACACGAGTTTCTTCCTCAACATCTTTCCTTTCTTCTTCATCATTCTCCTTACTTTTAAATTCATTGGAAAACAGGTAGTTGTTGGCCATAACTAGAGGTAGAGTACCAAATTGAATGGCAAAGGATTGCCCTGGATCCTCCTCATCTCCGTTTTGTTTGCTGCGTTTGAATCTTGATTTCCCAGAAGAATTTTTCGGTGCTTTCTCCATTGATTCCCCTATACTGCTTTACTTATTATAATAAAGGACGTTCTTATTAGTCACCTTAATTAATTTAGGTGCCTTAAGATGTGATGACTCCTACTGTTGCCTCATCATCCTCCCATAATTTCTCTGAAAACGTCTCTGTTGGGTCTTGGTCGTCTCATTAAAAGGTACAACCCTTCCTGTGTTATACTGGAATGAATGCCATACATTTGGCTGACGAGGTTGTGGTTTGAACATCCTCTCACTGTTCATCAGCCTGTACTGCTGTTCAAAAGGCGATTTTCTATAAATTGGCATACTTCGTTTCCTGTCGGGTTGGAAATTGGGAACAACATTAGAATAATTATAATGTCCCCATGCCCCTATTTTTCCTATGGGCTCACTCAATTTCCCTTTGCATCTAGCACACAGGGTACCTCCATCTTTTTTAGGTTCCTTTCCTTTGAGTCGTTCAAAAATACTAATGTGTCGTTCATGATCTTCTTTTTCGTCATCTATGACCAACTTGAATTTTTACAACTTATTTTCGAAGCCGTTTGTCATGTTCAACCCAAGTGGATGTGGGGCCATCTTTTTTTTTTTGGCACCAAAAGTGATTCCCCCAGATTCGGTAGCATTCTGCAACACATGACGGAAAATCAAGCAATTATTAGTCATGTGAGACCACGCAATATGCCATTTACAATTTTTTTTACCCTTGATTTGTTCAGGGTTTGGCAATTTATGCTTATCACTCAATTTTATTTGCTTATCCTTATATAATTTATCAAATATAAGGTCAGCTTTTGTCACATCAAATGAAAAGGTCCAAAATTTTTTGTTTTTATCTCCTATAGGCTTTTTTTTTTATCATTCCATTTGATTCGGTTGCTACAGGGAAAGCATATGCATCTCCTTTAATCAGTTCATGTTGAAATTATATATGCCCATAGAGTATAATTCAAGATATTTAAAATAAAATATTAATTGATTGTATTAATATGAATTTGAGTTTGTCCACGAGTCGATTTGATATTACAAATTGAGTGTTTAAGTTGTTAAACATAGAAAGATTCAATTTGTGATTCGATCTAAAATTAACTTTCACGGTCAGTAAATAAATATGGACAATTTATTTTAATAAGATCGTCTCGATTTTATTAAAGTCTATCTTTGACTTTGGTAATAAAATTGAGAGTACGTTGGGAACGTATTGAACGGGACCACGAGAAATTAATTTGTGAAATTGACCATACAAATTTAATTTCACTTGATTATCGTACGTGGGACCTTAATCCTGATCGGATAATGAACTTTGATTACTAGCTTGAAGTTCTATGAGGTATCAATGGGTGAGATCAAATTGCTGATCAATATCTCGGTACTTTGGGAATTAAAGTAAACTAACGAGGAACATATATTCGTATTATGGAATCCGTCACCTTTAGGTATGATCATGATCTCACTAGTTCTTCTAGTGGACAGTCAAATCTGAGCTCAGTAATTCGACATTGATTGTTGAATTCTATGATGTGATTTGATTACATAGAACTGTTAGATAGAAGATGAGAGTTGAAATTTTATGAATATTCAGAGAAGGGCATTTTGGTCAATTTAGCTTGCTCTGAATATTCTTACTTGTGTGCACAAAATTATTTATTCTAAGTTAAATACATAAAACAGAAAATCCTGTAACGGGATGAACTACCATAAGAAATCAATTTTTGTGAGTAAAACAACCCGGGTTCCCAACAATTGGTATCAGAGCGACATGTTTTTGATACTGTTTTTTGTATTTAGGAATAAATTATTTTCTTTTTGTATGTGTTAGTGGAGCGGTGTTAGGATTATGAGATTTATTTGTTAATGGATGAATGGTGTTTTGTTGAACAAATTTATTGCCTTAGATTTTTTGATGTAAAACATGTATTTTTTTTATCGAGTTTTGTAACAAAGGTGGTGGATTACGACTCCATGTTTTCCTTTTTGATTTTTGATTATTGAAAAGGAAGGACTTCAGATGCAATTTTTGCTTGCTGCACCAAACTTCACCATCTCCATAGTGCAAGGACCTGCAATGCAATTTCGTTGAAAACTTGGAAAATCAATAGTGGCACGTGGGTGCTGTCTCTGTGGTTGACGAACGATGGCAGTGCTGTCTTGTCTTGACCTTGGTGGTAGCGATACCGCATGTGCTGCTGCAAATGAAGGGGCGACGCTTGTGGATGCTGCTGCCGCGATGCGCACGGGACGAAGGTGTGACGACCCGAATTCTCGACCATTCGAGTGCCACAAAAAGTGACTCATATCATATTATCGAGACTTAAATAGTAATGTAAAATTATTCAAAAGAATAATTAGAATCCCATAATTTTATTTGTGAATAAAAATAGAACATAATTTTCTTACATAAAGTTCAACATAATTATCTCATCAATCTTAACCACTTTTGCCACTTCCATGTTGACCGCCTCGAACCTTTAATTATCTGAAAATGGTAAATATCGTGGAGTGAGATTTATAAAATCCCAGTAAGTATACCAGGCATAAATTTTCTTTTGAATGCATATGGATCATTTTCATCATAACATAGGATAGGATTGAAATATTCATAAACATAGGGAGACACAAGAATTTTACCGAACTTAAATGGCAAGAATTCTTATGTGTAGCGCTACTAAACTCCGGTCCCCTTAGCATAATCATAAACATATCATATGGAACCCATAACAATCTTGTGAGATTGATTTCATAGCAATGATCCAAACATTTTCATAAAAACATAAGATATACTTACTTGTCATAAAAACATACTTACTTTTCATAAAAACATAAGGTATACTTACTTGTCATAAAAACATACTTACTTTTCATAAAAACATAAGGTGTATTTACCTTTCATAAAAACATACTTACTTTTCATAAAAACATAAGATATACTTACTTGTCATAAAAACATACTTACTTTTCATAAAAACATAAGGTGTATTTACCTTTCATAAAAACATACTTACTTTTCATAAAAACATAAGATATACTTACTTGTCATAAAAACATACTTACTTTTCATAAAAACATAAGGTAAATACCTTTCATAAAAACATACTTACTTTTCATAAAAACATAAGATATACTTACTTGTCATAAAAACATACTTACTTTTCATAAAAACATAAGGTGTATTTACCTTTCATAAAAACATACTTACTTTTCATAAAAACATAAGATATACTTACTTGTCATAAAAACATACTTACTTTTCATAAAAACATAAGGTGTATTTACCTTTCATAAAAACATACTTACTTTTCATAAAAATATAAGATATACTTACTTGTCATAAAAACATACTTACTTTTCATAAAAACATAAGGTGTATTTACCTTTCATAAAAACATACTTACTTTTCATAAAAACATAAGATATACTTACCTTTTAAAAGATTAAAATGAAGTGTAGTAGTAAATGGACCAAAACTTTCTTGACCACCTTGAATTTCTCTTACTTGTGGATTTTGTCAAGAGATTGGAAATAAGTGTATATGTGTAGAGTTGTGTGTAAAAGAGATGAGTTTAAATAGATGTATAAAGTTGGCATATTGTAAACATAATCATTCAATTCTATTAATTTTAACACATCATTTTCTTAAAGTAAAGCACCATTCATATACTTTTCCATATTTATACAAATAATATGCTCTTCATGATTATATATAATGGAGTATATAAATCATTCATATACTTTTCCATATTTATACAAATATTATGCTCTTCATGATTACATATAATGGAGTCTTATCAATCATTCATATACTTTTCCATATTTATACAAATATTATGCTCTTCATGATTATATATAATGGAGTATATAATTCATTCATATACTTTTCCATATTTATACAAATATTATGCTCTTCATGATTACATATAATGGAGTCTTATCAATCATTCATATACTTTTCCATATTTATACAAATATTATGCTCTTCATGATTATATATAATGGAGTATATAATTCATTCATATACTTTTCCATATTTATACAAATATTATGCTCTTCATGATTACATATAATGGAATCTATCAACCATTTATATACTTTTCCATATTTATTAAATTAAGATTCTCATAATTATTATATATAATGGAACCTCTCATGCTTGCATATATTTTCTTAATTTAAATAATAAAAGTAATTTTTGTACAAATAAATATTGGGATAACATTGAATTAAGTACTTAGACTTAATATACTTTAAATCAAGAGAATGGAGATATTTTTAGAAATTCGGAATTTAATTTAAAATCGAACGATCTCGATTATTTCTTGACTTGGCTATACGAATACGTCGTGGCGTTAACTTAATAAAAATGGGTGAAATAGTAGCGACACGATTTTCTATTAAAATAATTATTAATCGCGTAAAAATTCTTGGTCGCTACAGAAGGTGCTCCAAGCACTGTCGATGCGCAGTCGTGACGGCAGTGGCGGTACCATAAGATTCTCCACTTCCTCCTGTTTTCTCTATTTTTCTACCATTATAGGGTTGCGGGTGATGAGCAGCAGCAGTGCATCATCGTTGTGCTGCCGCTTCTATCGATGGTCCATACCACCTCAATGGCAGTGGTGGCGGTAGTACACGAGGAATGCTATGGTGTCGAGATTAAGGTTTTTTTTGATAGGAAGACGAGAAGGTGGCGGCAACATTTTTCATATTTCCTTAGGTTTTTTGAAATGGAAAGAAACAGAGGAAGAAGGGTTTTCGGACTTGGGGCTACAACTAAATTGGGTCGGTTCTATGTAATGGGCATTTGGGCCAAAACAAAATGGTGAATTAAATTCTAGATTGGGCCGGACTTCATCTTGGCCTGCGAAATATTATTTGAAAAGTTCAAATAACGGGCTTGACACTTACAAATGGAAATTCAAGAATTTGGCCGGCTTGTGGCTCAATGTTATCTTTAATTAATTTGTAATTTTGTGTCTAGGTTTGAGCCATAAATTATGTTCATGTTTATTTTATTATTGCATTTATTTATTTCTTTGATTAAATTGTGAATGAATGTCATTAAAGAATATGTCATGTAGATCGCAAAAACACCGCTCTAGGTACTATACTGTCATGTATTGTTTTATATTTTATTTTTTTTCCTAAATGTTAGATTAGAAAATAAATATACTTATTAATAATTAAATTGATTTTAAGAGTTAAAATTGATTGGTAATTATTAAATTAAAACCCTACAGTTCAAAATACTAAGTGTAACACCACATTTTATTTTTACGTGCATCTTTAAATTATACATAATATTTATGTTAATGTTATTGTAAATTGTAAATTGATAATTATTATTATCTATAATTTGAATTATTTTGCAGTGGAAGGACTTGGACGATATCTAGATCAATGTACCAATTAGAAAATTTATAAATTGTTACGAGCAATTTTATGTGATTAATTGTCTTAGTGCTTAAGCATGCTATTTTCTATTTTTATTATGTTAGATTGTAAGTTGGGGGAAAGTTTAGTGGCACTTTGTATTATTTTTAAGGGTTGGGGACTTAAATTTCAAGTTCATGAGAGTTCGGGGATTGATTTGCAAATTTCCAAAAGTTATATCAAAATCAAACCTAATCTCTCATTCTCGCCTTCCTCTCAACCGATGATCTCCCTCTCTCTTCGACATCTCTCACTCTCTTAGCACTCCTTACCATCGCCACCCCACCGGAGGTCACCACCCACTGTCACCGACCAACCTCGGCCTCCACCACCTCCCGCCCCTGGTAAGGACCCCATTTTTTCCCCTTCTGCGCTGCTGCCACACACGACGCACACACACTATCACACACATCGCGCGGCCACACCCATGAACCCGCACACAATAGTTCACACACACACACACACACACACATTTGGGGATATATATATATATATATATATATATATATATATATATATATATATATTGATTTCTGTGCATATATGTATGTATATATCAGTATGTATAGGTGTTTACATAGGCAAATTTCAGATTTTGATGTGTGTGAAATTTTCGATTCAGAACTTTTAATTGAATTTCACATGTTAAATGTTAACTTGAAATTGGGAATCTTATGGTAGTAGTAGTAGTGTGTGTGTGTGTGTGTGTGTGTGTATATTCTACGTGGGTGTGGGTGTAAACTATTAGATTTTATAAAATTCAGATTAATCATTTTAATTGATTTTTTATAGCTAAATTTGAATTATAATGGTTATAATTCTGATTTAAAGTAAGATTTGATTGTGTTATAGTTTTGGCGAAAATTTTGAACTGTAAATGTGAATAATACTTATATGTATGGTTTATTTTCAGAGTTTAGATTTGATGGGATTATGAAATTAGTTAATTTTTTGCTTATGTTTGAGTTAAAATGTGAAAGTTAGATTTGGGAATTTATTTACAAATTATTTACAGATCTCAAAGGTTAACAATGTTAATTTTAACGTTTACCTATAATTGTAAATCTTTAGTTTTAGGTTAATTGGCAACCATGTTTGGGATTTTTTTTAAGAAGTAAAGAATTTTCCCAAGTCTTGTATTGAAATTTATTGTTTGTCTCAAATGTGGTGATTAAATGTAATTGTAATACTGTGAGGTCACATTTTGAATTAGCAATTGCACTTTATTGATTAATGTGAATACTTAGGATATTTGATACATTGATGTCACGTGCAACCAAGACACCTCCACTTGCTATTTAAGAAAGGCATTAAATACTAAGGAAGTCAGGTAAGTAAACTTCCCCTATTTTTATAGAAGTTGTAAATGTGAAATGTGTAAATGACTATCTTGCAACTTCCTTTGATGAATTTCGTTTACTTTATGAAAGTATATCTTATTAAGAAGAATGTTCAAGCATGCACGTTATCATGTCATTGCATCATCAAGCATGCATTGGCATCGAAATTGGGAAGTCAAATATTTTTAAATGAAAGAAATGTGTCAAAGTGCAAGTTTGTTCAAAAGTTATGTATCCCAAGTTTTTAAGAAAGAATGGGTGTACTTCTAAGTCATGAAAGAAGTGAGTGGGAAATGGGGCGCGGGGGACCGGCATACCCGAATTAAATCACTTTGCGACGGAATGTTCGACCGCTTTGCGGTGAACTGTTAAACCGCTATGCATTAGGAAAGTGAATGTTGAACCGCTTTGCGGTGGGAAAGTGAATGTTAAACCGCTTTGTGGTAGAAATGTGGATATTAACCTGGTTCCAAATAAGAATTGCCCACTGCTCTCCAATTGACTAGAAGGTACACCAAGTGAGCTCACGATGGAAATGTTAAGTGAAAGTTTTTAGATGTTAAGTGAAAGTCTTAAAAGTTTGAATGTTCTGGAAATTAAAGGAAATGGGGATACATATTTCGAATTTTAAAGCATTTTATGTCATAAGCATGCATTACATGCATAAAGTTTACTTATTGATCTTTAGCTCACCCCAATCCCTCCCCAAGATTTCCGATGATGAAAGTTAGGTGATTCGAGGAGAGTACTTGGCGGCTGACTCAGACATTACTCATAATTCAATTTCTTTTAGGAATGAATCAAGGGCTTTCAAAAATTATTTTATCGGTTATTCTTTTAATTGATAAATTCTTTTGATTATTTGTCGGTTTTAGTTAAAATAAGTTATGGTATTTACCTGTGATTAGTTTATATCATGTTTCATAACGATCACCAGTATTCTCATGAACAAGTAAGTAAATACAAGTTCAAGTCTCATGCATTTAAGCAAGTAAATTCTCATAACATAGTCTCATGCTTAGAAAGCAAGTAATTCTCATGAACACAATCATACATGCTAAACTTATCCAAATAATTATTGATGCGCACTTTTGAAAATGTAAATTTGTAAATCAGAGTCTACCTTAATTTCTCGAGTATTGAGCAAACGGGAATAATACTTTTAATTTTATCGCGCCTCGTCTAGTCCTATAAAATAAATATATATATATATATATATATATATATATATATATATATATATATATATATATATATATATCATTTTTAAATCAATATGGACAAAATTAAAAGACTTTAAAATATGTGGGCTTAAATGATAACTTTTGAAATTTAGGACTGATTAGAATTATTTCAAATCTACAGGGACTCAATTATGAATAATTGAAACCTTGGGACTGATTTGGTAAAGGCTAAAACTTTTGGGATTGAAATTTTAATATTTAAATTAAAGAGGACTCGAATAACTTAATTTAAAAATATAGTGGCTGAAACAAGAAATTTTAAAACTGAAGGGATTGTTTTAAACTATTTTACAACTTGAGGGACTGAAATAGATAACTTGTAAAACTTGGGCTTAAAATCAAAATGAATTTAATATACAGGGACTGAAATAAAATGGGTTTGATACTTATGGGCTAAAATAATAACTTTTGAAATTGAGGACTAAATTGTAAATATTAAAAATCGGATTTTATATATCAAAACTTTCTCTCTCTCGTTATTCTCTCTCTCTCTCTCCATCGAACCAATCAACAGAGGTGCGATCCACGTCCTCTCTGTTGGTGCTGCCGCGAGCCAAACGCCGGCGTTCGACCATCATTTGGGGGCTAGGGTGATGTGTTTTTGTGTGTGAAAAGAAATGGGTTTTGGAAATATTTGATATGTAATCGAAGAGCTTGAAATCGAGATTGGGGCTGTGATTTTCGGCTAGACTCCGGAAACGAAGGAGCGGAGTTCGAGGTAAGGCTCTTGGGTAAATTGATTCTTGGTTTTTGGGTTTGGCAGTGACGGCTTCGAGTGGCGGTTCTTGGGAATGAAGGGCAGCTGCAGGTTTTGGGTTGTCACCGTGTTGTATTGGTTGGGTCCCTGTGGTGGTTGTGCGTGATGGAGATAGAGTAATTGAGGATTGGTGATGGCTGGGTACGGGTTGGAGGTGTCCGAGAACGTGGTGTTGGATTGGTGGTGTTGTGTAGGTTTGAGATGGAAGGCAGTTGGGCGATGATGGTGGTTGTGAAAATTGTGCTCTGCTCGTGTTGTTGTTTAATTGTAGTTCAGATTGTGTCTTTGGTTGTGAAATTGGCTTGGTCATTGGTGGTTGGCTTGTGGTGGTTGCAGGCTACGGTGTATGGAGGTGGATTGGTTGTGGCTCGTGCACAGTGTTTGTAATTGAAATTTGCATACGATGGAGGCTTCATAAGTGTTGAGAAGTTACCTATTGTAGTCTGGAGTATTGAGTTAGATGTGTGGGTGAAGAGAATTTAAAATGATGAAGTGATGGGAAAAGAAAAAGAAAAGAAATGGATTAGTGGAAACATCATAATTTGATGGAATTATTGATGTTTGCCATAAATTGGAGGATGGTGGAGAATTAGGTTGGAATGGAGTGGAAAGTGGTGTAAAGTATGGTGATTGATTGAGACAACATGATGATGAAATGGGTGGAAAAGAAAAAAGAGAAAGAAGGAGATAACGTGGGGAAAAATTTGGTAGAATTACTTTAGGATAATTAACTAAAAATTAGACTAAATTCGATTGGGCAATGTATTTAAAATTGATATATTTTGGACTGAAAAAATAAATTTGGGAATAAATAAATTTTGAGATAAAAATTGAATTTCGTATTTGGACTTAAAATAATTTAATAAGGAAAATTGAGATATTTTTAATAAATTTGAAATTGGACTCGAATTAAAATAAATTTAATTTCACTTGTAAATGGCTAGACGAAAAATTCCCTTTAAAAATAAATGAGGTGAATCATAGCGACACGCTTTTATAATATTTTATTTAAAGTAACGAAAAAAATTCCCGGTTGCTACAACCCTACCTCCTTAAAATAATTTCGTCCTCGAAATTTAAACTTTTCTTGATTTAAAATAATTTGATACTTGATCAAAATTTCTTCTTTCTTAAACCATGTAGTTTCATCACTACCATGTCTACCCTCATTGAACTTTAAAATAAATAATGAAACTGGGACAAGTTTAAATTCGAAATTTGGACTTAAAGATTTAAACGAATTTAAATTTCTTTTCTTAAAGTCTTAAAATAACTAATATGACTAGACGAGGGCGCTATTTAATTAGTTTTTGTCCTCGAAATTTAACTAATTTCTTCTGGGAGGTCTGGGTATTTGGCAAAAATGTTTTCTTTCTTTCCAAAGTGACCTTAACTTTATTATGTCTATCCCATTGGAGTTTGACTAAAGGAACCTTTTGGTTTCTAAGGACATGGACTTAGCATCATAATCAGTCGTCTCAATTACGTGTAAATCTACTCCCAAAACTAAACCATCGAAATCTATAAGTATCTTTCTAGCTATTAGATCGGTATCAATCGTTTCTCCAGATGGTATACTAATCTCGAAAATATTACTAGTTCGGAACTACCTAGGCATGCTTCAGATAAAATGCTTCTTCAAAGTTTGTTATGAGAATATAGGGATGCTGATAGTATACCTAGGTTCGCATCAGAATCTCGATTGGCGTCGTTATAGGTCATAGAGAATACCCTGGCCTTTCCTATCTACCCATTGTTCCCAGCTGACCCGGAGCGACAATCCTTTGCCATATGACCCAGCTTCCCGCATTTGTAGCAAATTCCCTTACCCCATAGACACTCCCCGCGATGGGGCTTCTGACATTTAGGGCATAAGGGAGTAAAACTCGTCGTCTGTCCTCCATTAGGCCTATTGTTAGTTTTCTTATTTGGAGCGTTTCTCTCGTTCGTGTTCCGATCTTGATTGTGGTTCTGCCATTTTCTTTTACCATGCTCATTCTTGGGACCCTGTCCTCCATACTTCACACTAGCATAAGCTACAACTTGAGCTTTCCTTGCCACCTCTCGATAGGTAGGCAACTAGTGCGAACTAACAATTTGTCTGATCTTCGAGCGTAGACGAGCCTTTTTAGCCTCAGTCTCCACCAGGTGTGAAGCATATCGTGATAGTTCCTCGAACTTTCTCTCGTAATCCGTTATGTCCATATCTCCCTGAGTCAAACACAGAAAATCCGTCTCCTTATGGTCTCGAAGGGCTTGTGGAAAGAATGTGTCTTTGATTTCGGCTTTAAATTCATCCCAAGTTAGAGTTTCCTGTTCCGCTTCGGTTCTAGTCCGCGATGCAGACTCCCACCAAAATCCAGCCCTTCCGACTAGCATGAACTCAGTACATAAAACCTTCTTATCCTTAGGGCAAGATATGTGCTTGAAGATTTTCTCAATAGTTTGCAGCCATTCCTCCATGGCTAGCAGACTATTTCCGCCATCAAAAGTGGGTGGGCGGTATCTTCTGAATTGTTCTATTATCGGTATTGTGGAAGCCGTTGGAGCCTGCCTCAAACTTTGTACAGCCTGGAGTAGATCCCTGATAACCGTGAATTGGGCCGTGGGGCCCTTCTCTGGGTTGGCCTGTTCTGAGGTAGCGCGGTCCGTTATGCTTCTGTTAGCACGTCTGGCTATATCCTTAATAAAATAAAAGTAGTTTGTAATTGTCGGTGGGTACTTATTCTTTATTGCCAACTTGTTAAGTAGTACAGTTACTCCCTATAGAGATACACCTGGCCAAATAAAAACTTTAAATCCTTTTATCCAAATCTCAATCAAATGCTTAAGCAATAAGACAAAACTTAACCCAATAATAAGTCTAAGCATCACTATATTATCAAAACCCAAATGACATCACGTCTCTTCACTGATCTCTGTAAGCCCGTTACAAAAATCCATGAAAAATTCTCTCCAAATTTCAATAAATCTTTACTATTTCTTTAAAAACATATCAAACCATAATAATTTGTCATCCCTAAAACTTCTTATCACCAAATAACCCGAACTAATTAAAACAATAGAAATTACCTGAATATTCTCTCTATGTAGTATCATCATAATCAACATAATATCATCAACTTATCTTTTCCAATATTTGTAACCAAAACGTACTGCAAAATTCAATATAAATAAACAATTAGCTCCCAAATAACTAAGGTTCTCCACTCAAATGTCACAACATTTCCTGCAAGGTATTTCTTTCACTTGTACATACGTATGAACTCTGATTCAATATGGTATTCATTTCACTTTTACGTATTCCCATATTTAATACATCACTATACCTTGATTACTATTACTATATCGAAAAAATATCAGTACCAAAATCCAAGAAAAATTCCATATCTCAAATCTTGTCTTCAAATCTTCCTTTATCGATAAAGTTAACGGTGCATTAACTCTTGTTCCCACTTTTCATTATTCTATTCCATGCTTTCTTGCTGGAATCAATATCACGTGGATCCACTCAGCTCCTTTATGCCTTTAAATAGATCGTTTTGGGAAGAAGGTTAGATCCATCAAAAATGGATATCATACTTTCAAATATTCGCAAATATTATTCCAATCTTCCGATAAATGATTTGAGAAAAAATTATTGAATTAGGCTCGAAAGATTGAGGTTGCTGATGGATCATGGCATCCCAGAAGATGTTCACTGGTTGATCGAAGCAAAAGTTCGATTAGCTGGTGAATTGCCATTGACATTTCCTAAACACATGCCTGGTTAAGGCAAAAGTACTTTTGAAAAGAAACGAAGAGCAAAAAGACTGAACGGTTGTTACAAATGTGCTCGTTGGACATGTGATACTCGTTGCAAATTAGTAGGATATTCTTCTAGAAATCGAGATGATAAAATCGATTTCATTAAGGGTGGACTGATTAAGGAGTCTTTGGATGATATTCAATTGACTCTTGAGATGCACCCAAGTGGGTATGTTCAACGTGAACTCCTTTCCTTATATGCTCAATTTAACAAGGATAAAAACCGTTATAGTCTCAAAAATATAATATCAAAAGATCCTGTTTGTCAGTCTGTTTTACACAATGAGGTTTTGGCTAATCAACATTGATACAAGGTAAATCATTTGATATATATACATATAAAATATTTTCTGTTTCCTTTCTCGAGTTTTGATAAAGGCTGGTTAAAAAATAAATCACCGAAAGGTGAGTAGGGTGATTTTGTCGAAAGTAAATCTTCACTTTTTCAAAAGACGAGCAGAAATAGTGAAGTTTTTCGGTTTTAAATAGCCAAACATTTTTCATAGTTCATGCATCCCAAAATAACATTTTCTCGTAAGTTTTCCCTTCTTTACTTTCAAAAATGGAAGGACCAAAACTTCGACAGATAAAAACTATCTGTGTATTTTGTGGATCAAAAGTGGGGAAAGGTTTTGGGTATCTAGAAGCAGCAGTGGATCTTGGAAAGAAATTGGGGGAGAAAGGTATCAATCTTGTGTATGGGGGTGGTAGCAGTGGTTTGATGGGTTGTGTTTCCCAATCTGCTCTCACAGAGCAAGTAAGAGTGATTGGTGTTATACCTGTCCCTTTGGTAGATATTGTAGGCAAAACACGAGGGCATGAAGTACAAACCTTATCTATCCATGAACGCATAACTTGCATGCTATATGGTTCTAATGCTTTTATAGCCCTGCCCGAAGGTTTTGGTACTTTAGAAGAAATCTTTAACATTACCTCATAGGCTCAACTGGATCTCCATACTAAGCCTATTGGGCTTTTAAATGTTAACAATTTCTTTGATGGTTTGTTAACATTTCTTGATTATACTGTGGAACAGGGATTCATCTCTCCATTTTCTAGAAGGATCCTTATTTCTGCTCCTACTATCGATGAACTACTGAATAAGCTGCAGTCATATATCCCAATACAAGATCCAGCAGGATTTAAGATAGATTGGTTGCAAGGAAGGGGAATCAAGTGAAAATGGAGTCCGGTTAATGTAAACTTAAATTTGTGAACCCCAGAATAGGTGGTGGTAGAGTACGGAGTATTCTCACTCTTGAGACACACCTTAAATTTCTAGGATTTTATCAATGTTTAATCTTGTGTACCTCAAAGATTTAAGGTGGTAGAGTACGGAGTATTCTTACTCTCAAAACACACCTCTTTGAATGTTTCTTTATTTCCTCAAAAGATCAGAGGTGGTAGGATACGACTACTCCCAAAACACATCTCTAAATTTGAGGATTTTCCCATGTTTCTCTCTTTTGTTTTTGTGTGTTTTTCATGTATTCCTTTCCAGTGTGACTCTTTTGTGTTTCTACATGAGAAATAATAATATCTCTTTGATAGGAGCCTTTATATACGATAAATATCTAATATATACTAGATCTAAATTCCTTTGTTGGCTTCTCGTGAAATGTGACATGTCTATATATCCGATTATGCAAAGTCCAATTAGGCGGGATTTATCCATTTCTCTTAGTTAAATTACGAGGACGTAAAATAAAATCTTTAATTATTCCAAATTATGCTCAAACTCGTTTTCTGGTTGGATACAAGCTCTTTCTTCTCTAAATTCTAAAAAAAAAAAAAATCTCATATATCCAAAATAATTCATTATTTCTATATATACTTTCTTTACCTCGAAGTTGGCGAAGCGAACAATGGCAGTGGCAATTGTCGTCAAAACATTATTTATTATTATTTCAGAAAGAAAAATTCTCTTTTAAAAAATTTGCAAGTCTACAAAAACGTAGACCCGCTCTGATACCACGCTGTAACGCCCCAAATTCTGCGGAGTCCGGGACGCCACTTCATTGTCTCAATTTAACTTTGAATATAATGATTTAGCGGAAAATAAAACAACAATAGAAATATCATTTCACATAATTTTATAAAGTTTGACCCAAAAGGTCAACAATTCGAATATTGAAATAATTTGAAAATAAATTTGGAAAAAACATGAAATAAGTTTCAATTTCAAATAAAACATTTCTAAAATCTCAATAATGGCCACCATCGCATGCCTTGCCGCCAACTCCGTCATCTGCAAAATTTGTTTTGGAAAACTTGAGTATTTCATAGAAATACTCAGTAGACTTGCGCACAATAATCATTTAACATTATAAATTGAAACACATAATCATGATATTCAAGTCTCAGGTGTCTAACGATCACCACTATTCTCATGAACAAGTAAGTAAATACAAGTTCAAGTCTCATGCATTTAAGCAAGTAAATTCTTGTAACATAGTCTCATGCTTAGAAAGCAAGTAATTCTCATGAACACAATCATACATGCTAAACTTATAATCCAAATAATTATTGATGCGCAATTTTGAAAATGTAAATTTGTAAATCAGAGTCTACCTTAATTTCACGAGTATTGAGCAAACGGGAATAATACTTTTAATTTTCTCGCACCTCGTCTAGTCCTATAAAATAAATATATATATCATTTTTAAATCAATATGGACAAAATTAAAAGGCTTTAAAATATGTGGGCTTAAATGATAACTTTTATAATTTAGGACTGATTAGAATTATTTCAAATCTACAGGGACTCAATTACGAATAACTGAAACCTTGGGACTGATTTGGTAAAGGCTAAAACTTTTGGGATTGAAATTTTAAAATATAAATTAAAGAGGACTCGAATAACTTAATTTAAAAATATAGTGGCTGAAATAAGAAATTTTAAAACTGAAGGGACGGTTTTAAACTATTTTACAACTTGAGGGACTGAAATAGATAACTTTTAAAACTCGGGCATAAAATCAAATGAATTTAATCTACAGGGACTGAAATAAAATAGATTTGATGCTTATGGGCTAAAATAATAAATTTTGAAATTGAGGACTAAATTTTAAATATTAAAAATCGGATTTTATATATCAAAACTTTCTCCCTCTCGTTATTCTCTCTCTCTCTCTCTCCATCGAACCAATCAACAGAGGTACGATCCACGTCCACTCTGTTGGTGCTGCAGCGAGCCAAACGCCGGCGTTCTACCGGCGGTGGTTCGGCCATCATGTGGGGGCTGGGGTGATTTGTTTTTGTGTGTGAAAAGAAATGGGTTTTGGAAATATTTGATATGTAACCGAAGAGCTTGAAATCGAGATTGGGGCTGTGATTTCCGGCTAGACTTCGACAACGAAGGAGCAGAGTTCGAGGTAAGGCTCTTGGGTAAATATATTCTTGGTTTTTGGGTTTGGTTTGAGGGAATATGATGTGAATATGGGAGTTGGACAGTGACGGCTTCGAATGGCGGTTCTTGGGAACGAAGGGTAGCTGCAGGTTTTGGGTTGTCACCGCGTTGTATTGGATGGGTCCCTGTGGTGGTTGTGCGTGATGGAGATAGAGTAATTGTGGATTGGTGATGGTTGGGTACGGGTTGGAGGTGTCCAAGAATGTGGTGTTGGATTGGTGGTGTTGTGTAGGTTTGAGATTGAAGGCAGTTGGGCGATGATGGTGGTTGTGAAAAATGTGCTCTGCTCATGGTGTTGGTTAATTGTAGTTCAGATCGTGTCTTTGGTTGTGAAATTGGCTTGGTTATTGGTGGTTGGCTTGTGGTGGTTGCAGGCTACGGTGAATGGAGGTGGATTGGCTGTGGCTAATGCATAGTGGCTCGTGCATAGTGTTTGTAATTGAAATTTGCATACGATGGAGGCTTCATAAGTGTTGAGAAGTTACGTATTGCAGTCTGGAGTATTGAGTTAGATGTGTGGGTGAAGAGAATTTAAAATGATGAAGTGATGGGAAAAGAAAAAGAAAAGAAATGGATTAGTGGAAACATCATAATTTGAAGGAATTATTGATGTTTGCCAAAAATTGGAATGGAGTGGAAAGTGGTGTAAAGTATGGTGATTCATTGAGACAACATGATGATGAAATGGGTGGAAAAGAAAAGAAAAAAAAGAAAGAAGGAGCTAACGTGGGGAAAAATTTGGTAGAATTAGTTAGGTAGGATTAGTTTAGGATAATTAACTAAAATTTAGACTAAATTCGATTAGGCAATGTATTTAAAAGTGATATATTTTGGACTGAGAAAAATAAATTTGAGAATAAATAAATTTTGAGATAAAAATTGAATTTCGTATTTGGACTTAAAATAATTTAAGAAGGAAAATTGAGATATTTTTAATAAATTTGAAATTGGACTCGGATTAAAATAAATTTAATTTCACTTGTAAATGGCTAGACGAAAAATTCCCTTTAAAAATAAATGAGGTGAATCGTAGCGACACACTTTTATAATATTTTATTTAAAACTAATGAAAAAAATTCCCGGTTGCTACATATTTCCTGTATTGGGCTGTGCAGAAGTTGACCTGGGTTATAATACTAGAGTTAGTGGGGTTTTGGAGTGTAAAGAGGTTACAAATAGCTTCCTAAGACTATTTTTCTTAACCTAATTTGCAAAGTGGCGAGACACACACTAAAGTGTGTTATGTGTGTTTTCCCTTTACAAAGAAAATTGTAATCCTAGTGTAACCTAAGCTTAGAGAAAGGTGACCACACACCTGCACAGCTGCCATTGGAGAACACCGAGGAAAGCTTGAGGGTTTGAAGATTTGATGGAATCAAGTAGTGAAAAGAAATTATTGTAAAGCACACTACAAGGGTAATATCTCTTTCTTTCTTGTGTGTACAAAATTATTTATTCTAAGTTAAATACATAAAACAGAAAATCCTGTAACGGGATGAACTACGATAAGAAATCAATTTTTGTGAGTATATGTAGCGACCGAAATTTTTTTTGATTTATTCTAATAAATATTTTTATTTTAAAAACGTGTCGCTTCAACTTTTCCCATCATTTATGTATTTTTAAACGCGTGCTCGTCTAGCCAATTAAGTGAAAATTTAATTTATTCAAAATTTTCGGCAAATTCCAATTTTTATTAAAAGTATTTCAAATATCACAATTTATTTTTAAAAGCTCAAGTTCTAATTATGTTAAGTCCAAATTTTAACTATTTTAATCCAATCCAATTTCTCGAGCCCAAGCGCTATTTCAGATCATTCAAGTCCATTTAAAACCCAATCAATTATTTCTTGGCCTAACCAATTCAACAATTTCTTCCTTTCCAAGTATTTCCTTACACAATTGATACTCACTTCCAAAATTCTCAAATTTTCCTAACCAAGATTCAACCTAAACTACCATGTTTAACACCTAAATCAACTATTAATTAAATCCCTCACCACACCATCCAGACACCCGCACACGGTTCCTCCAGCAAAGGTATAATTTTCTCTCAATTTCTACCATAGCCGAAGCTTGGTGTCTGCATCCATCACTGTGCCAACCATCAGCCTGATTCCACCATCTCAACCCAAATCCATGACCGCCACTGCCTCTACCCAAAAACTGAACTTCCCTTACCAAATTGCACTCACCGTTAACACCCATTCAACCGTAAGCACCCAATCAACACGTAAAACCAAACCTCCCATAGCCGGACTCAACACCACCATGACGCCACCACGACGCCACCACTTATCAATTTCACAACCGTTATCATCACTGTCAAACCAACCTCCCTTCACCGCCGCCTGGACCACCAGCCACCACACGAACCGGCCTGATGCTCAACACCAAATCCCCATCAATCAACCAAAATCAAACTCCAAACCAGGAAATAGAAGAAGCCAGAACCTTACCTCTACTATCGATCCATTCTTGGCCGAATTTTCGCCGGAAAATCCATCCACACTGCAACATCCAAATCTCGGTTTAAGCCAAGAAATTGAGCCTATTTTCTATTTTTTTCACCGCCCCTTGCTAATCACGTCGCCTCCATGTGATGGTGGTCTAGTCGTTGTAGATTGCCGGCGATTGGCACCGGTGATAGGTGCGACCACCCAGGTCACACCTCTGCTCCCAGCTCCCTCTCTCTTTCACTTGAAAGAGAGAGAGAGAGATATATAATATATGTATATATATTTTGAGTTCTTTTTCTTTTTATTCCTCAAAGTTTTGAATAGTTTAATTCCAATCCTTTTAGCTTAAAATGTTTTAACTCTGCCCCTTCAGTTTTAAGTTACTTATTTCAGCCCCAATTTTTGAAAGTGATCATTTCAGTCCCCCAAGTCTTCAATTGAGTATAATATGACCCTGAGTTTTAACTAAAATATAACTTGGTCAAGAACTTTTCGGGTTTATCAATTTAGTCCCTAACTTCAATTATTTGCACCAAGTCCCAAATCTTTACACTTTACCATTTTAGACCGAGCTTTACACTTTTAAATTCTTTCAATTCAACCCTCAAATTTATTTTTATTTACAAAACTTTAATTACAGGTTCTAATAGAAATTATTTATTTTAGGGCTAGACGAGGCGCGAGATTTTTAAGAAAGCTAGAATCATTCTAAGCAAATTCAGAAATATCTTAAGGTAGGTTCATTACTTCAAAAATCTTTTATTTTAAATGCGCAATATTAAGTAAAATCGTATTGTAAATTTATGCATGTGATTATGTAAATTTATGAGAACAAATTTCCTTCGGGCCCAGATCCACATGTCTTCGGGCATGGACCAATTTACCTTCGGGCCCAGATCCACACGTCTTCGGGCATGAAAATTTATGATTTATGAGATCCACTTGATTATTGCATGAGAATGAGAATTTATGAATTAAGTTGCATGATTATGTGTATTATTTACTGTACAGTTTATTTAATTTGAGCTGAACCTACTGAGTATTTCTTTCGAAATGCTCACTCCTATTTTTAAACTTACAAATTGCAGATTTCGGAGATGGTGGCGAATGGAAGGGCAGTGGTGGCAAATAATAATGAAGCTATATTTATAAAGTCACGATTCATGAATATTGTCAATTTATTTATATGTCGTTATTTTAAATATGACATTTAAAGTCATGAACATAGTCAATTTAATTATTTGTTGTTACTTTCTTTGAAAGTTAAGATTTCAATGTTTTTATGAATTTATCAAATTTAATTTATTTACTATTGAAAATTTTCACATAAATATGATGTTTAGAATTCAATTATTTTCCGCAATAAAATTAGATTTAAAGGAGAAGTGACGTCCCGGGCTTCACAAAATTCGGGACGTTACAGTATAACAACCCGGGTTCCCAACAGTTCATCCAAACATACTTTAGTTTGGTCATGATATACATCATCAACCATGTGAATGTCAAAATTCGAGTCTCTATAATAAGTTCCTTTGCTAAAAATTTTCATTTGTTATTCTTCTCTTAATAGACGTTCATATCTAATCACATTAGCGCTCAACTGGAACAAGTCACGAAATTCCCTATCCTGATAATTCTTTTTCAAGTCAAAACTCAAACAACTTTGAGTGATTTTGACAAATTCCTTTTCAGGAAAAGGAACAAGACATTTGCTCTTGGCCGTTTTGAACCTCTAAAGGTAACCTTCCGCCCATTCATTTGGCATTTGGCATAAATTTGCTAAATCAGCCAGAATAACTTCTGATTCAGATTTATAAAATTGAGTATGGAACAATTGTTCTAGTTGCTGCCATGTTTGAACAGAATTTGCCGAAAAGTTAAAGAACCATGAGAAGGCTATCCCTGTTAATGAACTAGGGAATAGTCTCATTTTATGATAATAAGTTACTTCTCCGTACTATAACGTAAATCACCCTATATGTTCTAGAGTAGAAACTTCTCCAAGACCCGTGAACAACGAGAATTATGGTACTTTGTACCCCTTAGGCCATGGATATGCTTGATCTACCCATACCCAATCAGGGTATGGCTTTGTGTAAGTTGGCCTAATATAAGGACACATTCCAACAGCCATTTGATCTCGTACTATCTCGGCAATTTGATCTCTCAACAAGATGTTGGGATCATAAAGGACACCAATGGGTTTGTTCCCTGGTGGTACTACTTGAGACCTAAGATTTGGTACTGGATTCATAGCAGTGAAAACGCCATTGTTTAGACCCTTGTTAACATTAGTATGACTATTTCCTCCATCATTAATATGTGGGGTATTTTGTTCGTTATTTTGAATATTATCTCTTGCATTTGGGTTACCCCAAGTTTGGCGTTCCCTTGCCACTATTTAAACCTACCATTCCAACACCCCCTGGTTTGAAGAGGATGGTCCATTAAGTGGCTCTATTCCCTGCTTTGGACTCAGCCGTGGGATTATGTCCCACAATCATTCTCACTTGAAGTGGTGCCCGATATGTGGAAAAGTTGACTGACAAACCTAACATGTTAACTTATTCATGGTATCATGTAAAGTCTTTAGTTTTTTGACCATATTGTTATAGTGTATTCTTTCATTTTGAATAAACTTTTCCATATTATGAACATATTGCAGATTTACCTGTTCAACCACATCTTGAGTAAGTTCACCAAGAAAATCACACATGGTTCAAGGACCTATACAAAATGGAAAAATGAGTCATTCAACTAATGATAATATGCAGCTCGACTCGGTGGATCAACATGCTCCAATGCTGCGCAACACTGCTACTATCTGATAAGAATAGTAAGGAACTATGTGAGTTTGTAACTCAGTGAGTGGAACAATTCGAAATTAAATAAGCTTTTATCATATAGTTACAGGAACATTTTTACTTATTTAATAATTCTGATACATACCTTTAAGACTAAATATGATTGAATCATAGAATTCTTTACTCTTTATTCTAAATGAGCAACTGTAATGCATATGAATATCAGTAGTCAAGTCAATGAAAATTTGAACAAAATGTCATTTCTCAATACTATAAGCTGAACTGTTTATTCTCTAAATTGAATAACTAAATTCTGAATCCTTAAATCCTGTTAAACTATAATAATACTGAAAACTTACATCGAATGTGAACAAAATAAGCGAATGATGCAGATTTCGAACTCTCGTACGTTATAGCAATCGAGAATTTTTCAGTTGATTATAAAATAAATATTTAATTTCGTAAAAGCGCGTCGCTATAATTTCACCTATTTTTAAATTGAAGCATGTTCGTCAAGCCATATTAATTACTTCGAGCCAATATAATATAATTTGAGTTCCATTCAATTTCTAGCCAAATTTCATATTCAAACTTTGTCCAAATCCAAAATTTGATTCAAGTCCAAAATTATTATTTATTTTCGAATTTTTTTAAGTCTAAAATTTCAAAGTACAATTTTATTTTTATCCAAATTTATTTTAATCCAAGTCTTATATTTTAAATAACTATTTTTAAAAGTTATTCGCACTCGATTTCTTGTATCCCAAGCTTTCACAATCATATTCTAAATCAAACGTTTCCATATTTCAAAATTCTATTCCAACTGCAATACTTTCCATACCAATTTATATATACCTATATATTCCCTCAATCCAATTCACACAGACACATTGCAAGCCTTCAACCTCCGCTGTCGAATGCCAACAACATATCGACCATCAACACCACCCAAACTGAGAAATCTGACCACAGCCACCGAACCAAAAACTAACCAAATTCGATTTTTCACCATCATCGAACTCAACCATCTACTACAGCCCCTACCAACTCATCAAACTATATTCAATCTAACCTAGTTTTTCACAACCAAACCCCAACGAAACCTCCGTCTGCATCCCTCAATCTGCAAAACCCGACCCCATGGATCCATTCCAAACCGTGAACATCACCACCACAACCAGTGTTCGAAAAAGCGCCAAAAACGCGCGCTTACGCGCGCATTATGCGCGATGCGCGCTGCCCACGCGACGTTTTGGCCGGAAGCGCGAAAAACGCGTTTTTGAAAATTGTGTTCTAAAAAGCGTGCGCGAAGCGCGCACAGTTCGCGCTTAAGCGAGCTTAAGCGCGCATTGTGCGCGCTTAAGCATGCACTGTGCGCGCTTCGGCCATTTTTATTTTTTTTCCCTTTTTTTTTCCCTTTTTTTTTTACTTGTTCAAGTATGGGTAAAATTTAAATCAAATATTTAGGAATTGAAAAATGCTTTTTAACGCTTTTTAACGCTTACTCCCGCTTAAGCTTCAAAAGCTTGACTCTTGGGCTCCACGCTTCGTCACGCTTCACGCTTTTTAGAACACTGACCACAACCAATCCATCCAACAATATGCTATGCAAATTCCCACAGCACAACACCTTCAACACCCAGTCGAGAACCAAAACCAGTGGAGCCTCCACCACCGCCTCCACCAAACGAGCACCACCACCGCCGCAAGAATCACCACAACCATCACCAACGAAACCGCCTAATACTCTTCTCCAAACCCCTCAATTCAAGCCAAATCAAAACCCAGAACCAAGAATCAAATTAACCAATAAACTCACCTTGACCGTCGTCCTCTTCACCCGAGTTATCACTGGAATCGCAGCCCCAATCACCACCCATTAGCTTTGGTTTTCTCCCAAGTTTTGCGCCATATTTTCCCAACTCTGCTTCTTCACACATCCATATGCACCCCGTCACCGCCACGTGCAGGCAGCGCTACCACGACCAGCATGGGACCGAGAGTAGGTCGACGCCCCTATTGCCGCCTCTCCTCTCCTCCCTATCTGTGTTGACCGATTAGATTATAGAGAAAGAGAAAAAATTGTTTTATTTTAAAATTTGATTTTCAAGTATTGCCTCTTAGTCTCTCATCTTTTAAATTATTTAGTTCATCCCCTTACTTTAAAAGAGCTTTATTAATCGGCCCTCAAGTTTTCAAAGTATTTTATTTCAACCCTTTTGCCTTAAAATGTCTTTAATTTCAGCCTCAAAGTTTTCTGATCTTTATTTCAATACTTTGATTTTAAAACATTTATATTCAGTCCCTGCAGTTTTAAAATATCTTATTCTCAACCCCAGATCTCACTAGATTTAATAATCAGCCCTAAGGATATTTAAAACATACGAGTCAGCCCAATATCTTTCAAAATCGATTATTTTGGTCCCAACTCTTTTAAAATCCTAGCTATGTTTGATTTTTAATTCAAATCCTAAACTTTTATTCTTCTTTTAAAAAATCTTTCGTTTGAAACCTTTGAATTCCAAAATACTAGTTTAAGATTTATTTTATATATTGGCTAGACGAGGTGTTTGGATGTTTAGAAGATTGATGCTTTTCACGCTAAATAAACTTGAGAATGCTTTCAAGGTAGGTTCATTACTTCAAAAATCTTTTATCTTAAATGCGCAATATTAAGTAAACCCGTATTGTAAATTTATGCATGTGATTACGCAATTTATGAGAACTAGTTGCCTTCGAGCCCAGATCCACATTCTTTCAGGCATGGTCCAGTTGCCTTTGAGCTTAGATCCATGTGTCTTCGGGCATGGACCAGTTGCCTTTGGGCCCAGATCCACATGTCTTCGGGCATGAAAATTTATGACTTATGAGACCCACTTGCTTATTGCATGAGAAAGAGAATTTATGAATTAAATTGCATGATTATTTGTATTATTTACAGTACAGTTTATTTAAATTGCGTTGAACCTACTGAGTATTTCTACGAAATGCTCACCCCTATTTTAAACTTACAAATTGCAGATTTCGGAGTTGACGACGGAGCATACGGTGGTGGCTACTGAACAAGTTTTAGAACATGCTTTTGTTTAGAATTTTGAGAACTTATTTACTCTATCCAATTCATGTTAAACTTTGAATTTATTTAATGTTTAAATTCTTGAATGAAACTACTTTAATTAAATCTATGTTATTTTTTCGCACAAATTATTATTTGAAAGTCAGTTTTAAAGGATGAAGCGACGTCCCAGCTTTTACGGAATTCGAGGCGTTACATAGGTTATTGGTTCAAGTAGGAGCAAAAAGATTAGACCTCTCAATGACAAATGTACAATGATTATGTTTCAGAAATATTTGAAAGCCTTTATTCTGGATGTTCTAGGAGTCTAATGACAAAGCCTCAAGATGTTTGCAGTGTGATCCCACAGCTCTAATGAGATATCGGTAATCTTTGCACAAGCAACAATACCAAGCGATTTCAAAGTCTTCCCACAACCATAGGTCAGTTGAACCACTCCTATGTCAGTCAAAAACAATTCATTACCATCCTCATTATTGATCCACATATTAAAAATTATCACTGTACAATAACTAATGAATGGGAAGGGTATTTTCAAAAAAAGATTGTGCATAAGCCGAAGTCACAATTCACCTCTTTCATGCTCAAGAACCCAACCTTGAAAATACTGTTGCCAGATAATAGCTGTAAATCCCTGCCTGAAAAAGGTAAGAATCAACTCCACACCAAGTCATCAACAATATCAAAGTCAACACTTCAAACAAAGATATGGAAGATGAGTGTGTAGAAAGCTTCCATATGATGTAAAAAACTTGAAACATAGCAGCCTTCCAGTAATATATTTTCTAAATGATCAAAGAATGAAAATTGGCTAATAGAGAAGAGAATTTTGGTAGTTATGGGCTTGAATGTACTGACAAGTAATGAAACATTTATAGAGGCCTTGTATAAAAGCTAATGTTTCACAATTCAAGAAAATTATCACAATTAGATATGGAATGTAAGAGGTTAAGGATGAAAAATCATAGTTCACATTTTCACAAATTGCTCATCTCAGTACCTATGTTCTTAAATCTTAATGAGAAGTCCACAGTTTCACAAATCGCTATAGATTTGTTGCACTGATTGAAGAGATGATAACTTACTTGAAGCAGGTTACCAGATCAATAAATGCCATTATAATATCTATTTTTGCTAATTGCAGTCCTAGCAAAGAACCCCATGCCGAGTTCAGCTTATGTTATGTACCTAGAAAGAGTTAAAACAAAGCACACATTAAAAGATTATTGGTGGTGGTGAGGGATGAAGAGAGAGATAACAGATTTTGCATCCCAGTGCCTTGTCTGTCAACAAGTAAAGCCAGTTCATCAGAAAATAGCAGGATTATTATAGCCATAACATATTTCGGAATGAGAATGGGAGCATATTACAATGGACTTTGCATTTGGTTTTCCTTGCACTCAAAATGGTAATGATAGTGTTTGGGTGATTGTAGATCATTTGACCAAAACTGCGAGATTTTTGCCAATCAAAGCTATTTATCCTTTAGCAAAGTTTTATGTAGACGAAATAGTCAGTTTATATGGGACTCCAATGTCTATAGTGTCAGATAGTGATCCTCGATTTACTTCCAGATTTTGGTTTAGTTTGCTGAGTGCTTTGGGTACTAAACTTCTTTTCAGTATAGCTTTTCACCCTAAAAAAGATGGCCAATCAGAAAGGACCATACAAACTTTAGGGGATATAATTCAACCTTATGTTCTAGATTTTAAAGGCAGTTGGGACACACATTTACGATTAATGTAGTTTGCTAATAATAGCAGCAATCACTCGAGTATAGAAATTGCTCCTTTTGAAGCACTTTATGGCCGAATGTGTAGGACACTAGTTGGTTGGGGTGAAGTAGGTGAGAGGAGATTAGTAGGCCCTGAATTCGTCCAAAATGCTATAAAAAAGATGAAAGTGATTAAGATATTCTAAATATAGCACAGGATAGACAGAAGTGTCATGTAGATATAAGCAGAAGAGGTTTGAAATTTGAAGTTGGGGATAAAGTCTTTCTAAGATTATCACCCTAGAAAGGAGTTTTGAGAATTAGGAAGAGAGGAAATTAAGTCCACGTTATATTGGACCATATGAGATTACAGAGCTGATTGGCCCAGTCGCTTACCAACTTGTCTTGCCAACAAAACTGTCTAGAACTTATGATTTGTTTCATGTGTCTATGCTTCGTAAGTACATTCCTGATCCATCCCATATTCCTGAGCCAGAGCCAGTTGAACCTAAGAAGAATTTGACTTACGAGGAGGAGCCGAAGAGATACTTAATCGAAAAGAACAAATAGACCATAACAAGATTATTCCATTAGATAAAGTTCTTTGGAAGAATCATCCAACAGACAAGGCTACATGGGAAAATGAAGATGAAATCCAGGCCAAGTATCTTCACCTTCTTAGATGGTAACTAACTGAATTTCGAGGAAGAAATTCTTTAAAGGCGGTAAGATTGTTACAACCCATTTTACCTTAGTCAAATTCAATATTTTTTCTTCAAAATTCAAAGTTTGACTAGTCAAGGTCAAAGTCTAATAAGGACTTAAATGGAGTAAGTAATTATTTTAGGTATTATATATTTTACAATTAAATATACTGCTAAGAAGAGTTATATGGAAGTTTGGGAGTTTATTTTAGTATTATAACAAGTTAAGACTTAAGTGTGGTGTATATTATAATGAAAGGACTTGAAGTACAAAATTGAGTTGGACCACTAACTATTAGCATTACAACACATTTTCTCTCATTTTGAAAAGGAGGAACCAGGGCATCGAATAGAGGCTGTTAAAAAAAAAAAAAAGAAAAGAGAAGAAGAAGAAGAAAATCAATAAGAAGGAAGGAAAAAGAAGAAAGGAGAAGAAGGAAGAAAAGGGATAGAAGGAAAAGGAAGGAAGAAGAAAAAGGCGGTGAAGAGGAGGTTGGTTAAGTATATCGACCATCCTAGTTGTGGCCATATCTTGTGAGTGGAATTATTATATAAAGAAAATAGCATTTATTTAAATTATTTTTAATTCTAAAGCTTTTATGAATTCATCACAGTGCTTTTAGTAAATTTAAATGAATTAAAGTCTTTTATTTTCAGCTCAACTAGCAAACAAGCATGTGTTTCAACATATATGTTACAATGTGAAAGTCAAGTCAAATGTTAAGCTCAATTCAGATAACCAGTTCAATGGTATTTTATTTTAGTACAGCTAGTTTAGTATATCCAGATATGATGTTTAAACCCACTGGAAAGTACCCAGATGTTGTGATAAAGGAGATTTGATTGGAGATTTGGAATATTTTCTTGGATTATGGGTACTGATATTTTGTTTTAATAATAATAATCATGGTATAGTGTGATAATACGTGGAAAGTAAAATGAGTACCGTATTGAATCAGAATTCATACGTATATACAAGTGAAAGAAATACTTTGCAGGAAATGTGGTGACATTTAAGTATAGAATCTTAGTTTTGGGAGATATTTGTTTACTGAATTTTTGGGTTACAAATATTGGAAAGATAAGTTGATAATATTATGTTGATATGTTTGGGTATATTACGTAGAGAGAATATTCAGGTAATTCTTTGATTATTTTGGGAATTTTCGATGATAAGAAAGGAAAAATTTATTATGATATGATATGTCAGTAAAGATTTGTTGAAATTTTAGAGATATATACGAATATTTGAGGTCACATGATACGATGATAAGTGACAGGTTACATGAGTAATACAAGATATGATGAAATATCACATACGATTGGGAATTTTCATTTTGATTCAGAAGAATTTATGAGTAGACACATATGTCTATAGAAAAGTCCATGTTCTTAAGAAACAAAGTGATGCATTTAGTCAAAGTCCAGTGGGTTAAATATGGTTGGGTTAAATATGGTAGCGATGATGCTACATAAGAGAAAGAAGAGATTCTGATTAAGTATTCAGAAATCATAAGATTAAGTAAGTTTAATTTCGAGGACGAAATTATTTTAAGGGGGTAAGATTATAGCGACCCAGAATTTTTATGCAATAAATAATTATTTTAATATTTAGAAAATTGAGTCGCTATTGTTTTGAAATTAATGCCGCGACGGATTCGTCTAGCCAAGTCAAGAAATATCGAATTTGTTCGATTTTAAATTAAAATCCGAATTTCTAAAATTATGTTATTTTAATTATTTATTCAAAGTATTATTTTCAAAATCATTTTGAATTCCAAATTTATTAAAATATCTCAATTTTCCTTATTCAAATTATTTCAAGTCCAAATACGTAATTCAATTTTATCTCAAAATTTATTTATTCTCAAATTATTTTCAGTCCAAAGTATATCTGTTTTAAATACATTTCTTAATCAAAATTAGTCTAATTTTCAATGGATTACTTCCCACGTTTTCTCCTCCTTCCTTTTCTTTGTCCACCAAAAACAACCATCATTATGGTTCAAGAACATAATGATGATATATACATGTTCTATTATTTTTCACTCTTTCCACTTCATTACATCATCACCAAAGTATCTTCAACATGGGCACACACCATCATTATCATCATAATCATCACTCGGCCAAGAGCAAATATCCAGCATCATCTCACCAACTACACCTACCACCATTCCAATTCATCATTATAACATCCCTTTCATCACAAATCACATTCAAGTAATAATTCAGTCTCCATTCCCACCTTTCACTACCATCTCACTCAGCCATTCCATTATCATCAATCCACACAATTTCAAGAAAACAAACTCAATTTCCAATCTGTAAATCAAACCAACACCGTCCATCATCACCAACCCCATTTGCAGCAACAGTCTCCACCACCCCAGTCACCAGTGCTCAATCAAACAAACCAATCCTCAATCAGTCACCACCGGTCAGCCACAATACCACCACTGCCGGAACCACGGTTATCATCACCAAAACAGCCACTCAACCAAACCAACAATCAAACCAAATTCATCTGGATCACAACCTGCACAACCACCAAACTGCCTCTGCTCAAAACCAGAAACCCAATCGACTGAATCTCCAATCACCGAAACCCACCACTGCCCAATTTTCAACTCATCAGATCTTAACCCAAATCAAACCTTAAACCAAGAATATACTAACCCGACACTTACCTCGAGCTTTAACCCTTCGCTGCCAGATTTAATACCGGAATTTTATCACGATTTGAACCTCGTTTGACCTCGGATTTCAGCCCAAAATCCCTCCCTTTCGCGCGCACACACCCCACTTTCCCCGTCGCCAGGTGTCGGCGGCTGAATCGCCGGTGGTACAGATCGGAATGGTTCGATCGCCTTCTCTGTCGCTCGTATCTCTCTCTGTGTAAGAAAGTGAAAATGGTGAGAGAGAGAGAAATCTGAGGATATATATTTTATTTTCGGAAATTTGCTTTTTGGTCCTTAACTTTTAATTTGTTTCAATTCAGTCCTTTTAGTTTTAAACTTATCGATTTCAGCCCTTACGTTTTAAATGAGTTTTAATCAGCCCTTTCATTTTCAAAATCTATTATTTCAGCCCTATAGTAATATTTATTTGAGCTTCGACCCAACTTTTAAAAGTATTCATTTTAGTCCCTCAACTATCAAAAGTATTCATTTAATCCCTCAACTTTCAAAGTATCTATTTTAGTCCCTCAACTTTCAAAAGTATTCATTTTAGTCCCTCAACTTTCAAAACATCAATTTTAGTCCTCAAATTATAATTTATCATTTTGAACTATATATTCGATAGACTAAAGTGACTTATTGGCTAAGACGAAGCGTACGGAGAATTTAAAGAAATTGAAGTCATTCCCGCTCAACTTTGCACTCGTCGGATTTGAGGTAGACTCGCACTTATTAATTGATTTAAATTATGATTTCATATGAATGTCATGTGACTTGTGAAAGTCAATTTTCAAGAAAATTAAGTATGTTTTATGAAAGGTAAATATACCTTATGTTTTTATGAAAAGTAAGTATACCCTATGTTTTTACGATAATGTTTTATATGTTTTGGATCATTGCTATGCACATAAGAATTCTTACCACCTAAGTTCGGTAAAATTCTTGTGTCTCCATAAGTTTATGAGGATTTACCACCTAAGTTCGGTAAAATTCCTGTCTTTCCATATGTTTATGAGGATTTACCACCTAAGTTCGGTAAAATTCCTATCGCGTATGTTTATGAGGATTTCGATCCTATCTTATGTTATGATGGAAATGATCCCTATGAATTTCATGAATTTTATTTTGGTATACTTACTGTTATTATGATCTTACTGTTATTATGATTTTACTGCATAAGAATTCTTGCCACCTAAGTTCGGTAAAGTTCTTGTGTCTCTTTATGTTTATGAGGATTTCAATCCTATCTTATGTTATGCTTTCAAAAGAAATTATGCTTGGCATAATTAAAATGTTTTTATAAGTATATGGTTTTCAAAGAGCTGTTTTCAAAGAGCTAATTTCAAAGAGCCTATGATTTGCAAAATATGTCCCGTGCTGTAATGCACAATATGAGTTTTATCAAGAGCCATTTTATAAAGAAGCTCTATCAATGCCCGTTTTATAAAGAGCCGGGATTTATGTGTTTAATCATCTTATAAATTAAATTAATTTGCGATGAGTCTACTGAGTATTTCCCCCATGAAATACTCACCCTACTTTTTAACAGTTTTGCAGATTTCGGAGACGGTGGCGAGCGATGAATGATGGTGGCAATAATCGTTAAACGGTTGAAAGTTTGACGTTAATGATTTCCGTATTTTTCCAAACAATCGAATAATTTAGAGAAGTTCATTTATTTGAGAAATTATGACATTGTCAATTTCTTTACAAAATTAATGGTTCGATTTACTATTTCAAATGGTTTCATAAATGTTTCAATTTTATCGGCCATTACAGTATATTTAATGTTGCCAAAAATGAATTTCAATTATTTCTTCCGCAAAAATATTATTCGAAAAATTTAGACAGAAAATGACGTAGTGAATCGGGTATACGGAACTCGGGGCGCTACACACCTTACGTCCACCAAACACACAATTCATTCCTCAAACCCAAAAACTCTCCAATTGCAACACCACGCAACATACCCATCCCAGCATCACCGTGAACCTCAACCAATGTGGAGCCTCAAACTTCCGACCAGTATTCCACCATCACCCAACTGGCAACCACCACTTTTGCCCAACCCACAAACTGCACAAATCAGCCATGGCCAAGCTATATTCACGACAGCAGCCACAGCATCAAACCACAATCTGCTATATTCCACACCACCACCCTAATTCGAAGCAATCGCCACAACACCATGGTCGAACCACCACCTAAGCCGCTCGCCTATCCTCTGCCTTCTTCACAACCAAATTCACAAACCTCTAGCCACCAATTTCGAACCCCCAGCTACCAGCTTCACCGCCACCCTCACTCCACTACAATGACACCACACCATCGCACAAACCGCTCAAGCCCCCTCCACGAATTCGAAAATCGCCCACTGCCCAGGCCAAATTTAAAACCTAAAACTCAAGAATCAAAGTAACCCAATAACATACCTCATCCCCAAACAACTTCGATCGGATTTTCACCAAAGAAATCACATGTTCCAACTTCGAACTCCATCCTCAGTTAGCACAAAATCGCAATCTTAAATCAGCCAAAGAGAAACCCAAGAATCAACTCAAAAATCGAACCCAAACCAAGAAACCTCAATCACCTACCTTTTGGCCGGAGGTTCATCGGAATCTGCAAGCCCCAACCGCCACCTCTCCACTTCGGTTTTGCCCGAAATCGTCCAGCTCTTCTCGACGCAGCCACGGGCCGGCGGCTCCATCGCCGGCTGTTGATCGGATGTCGCGGCTGAGAGGAGGCCGGAGCCTTCCCATCGCCATCTCTATCTTCCCTCTCTTCTCGTTCTGAAACATGAAGAGAGAGAGAGGAATGGTTTATATTTTTATATTTTCGAAAATTACTTGTTAGTCCCCTGAGTATCAAAACTCATTTATTTCAGTCCTTTTAATTTTAAACGTTTAAATTCCAGTTTCAAAATATTTCTTGTCGGTCCTTAACTTTTTGAAAAATTTTCTATTTCAATCCATTGATTTTAAAACATTTATATTCAGTCCCTGCAATTCTTGAAATATTTTATGTCAGCCCCTTCAGTTTCAAAAGTATTATTTTGATCTTTTGGTTTTGAAATATTTGGATTCCACGCTGTACTTTTAAAATAAATTAGCTAGTCCCTAAAGTTCAAAGTCATTTAAATCAGTTTTAAAGTATTAAATTGGACTTATTATTTTAAGTTAGGCTGAACGAGGCGCAAGAGAATTAGACTTATTTTCCCGTTTGCTCAATACTCGAGAAATTAAGGTAGACTCTAATCTACAAATTTAAGTTTGTCAAAAGTGCGCATCAATAATTATTTGAATTATAAGTTTAGCATGTATGATTGTGTTCATGAGAATTAATTGCTTTCTGAGCATGAGACTAAGTTACGAGAATTTATTTGCTTAAATGCATGAGACTTGAACTTGTATGTTATTTACTTGTTCATGAGAATACTGGTGATCGTTAGACACCTGAGACTTGAATATCATGATTATGTGTTTTGATTTATAATGTTAAATGATTATTATACGCGAGTCTACAGAGTATTTCTATGAAATACTCACGTTTTCCAAAATAAAATTTTGCAGATGATGGAGTTGGCGGCGGGGCGTGCGATGGTGGCCATTATTGAGATTTTAGAAATGTTTTATTTGAAATTATAAACTTATTTTTATTATGTTACGTTCAATTTATTTTTCCATGTTAAAACTATTTTGACCGTTTAAGTCAATTTTTATAAAGTTATGTGAAATGGAATTTCACTTAAATTTATTTTCCGCTAAATTATTATCTTCAAAGTCAATTTTGAGACGAAGAAGTGGCGTTCCCGAGTGTTCAGAACCCGGGGCGTTACAACAGCTTTGCACTGCTTCTTCAATTTATGACCAGAATTAAAGAATTGAAGAATTACAGATTTTTAAATTCTCAAAATTATCTGATTATGAGCAGTCTTGTTAGCATATCGATATTCTTCGATTCATGCGTATGGTTATTTCGATCACATTTGATGTAAGTTTTCAGTATTATTATAGTTTAGCAGGATTTAAGAATTCAGAATTTAGTTATCAATTTACAGAATAAACAGTTCAGCTTATAGTATTGAGAAATGCCATTTTGTTCAAATTTTCGTTGACATAAGATTACTGATATTCATATGCATTACAATTGCTCATTTAGAATAAAGAGTAAAGAATTCTATGATTCAGTCATATTTTAGTCTTAAAGGTATGTATCAGAATTATTAAATAAGTAAAACTGTTCCTGTAACTATATGATAAAAGCTTATTTAATTTCGAACTGTTCCACTCACTGAGTTACAAACTCACATAGTTCCATACCATTCTTATCAGATAATAGTAGTGTTGCGCAACATTGGAGCCTGTTGATCCACCGAGTCGAGCTGCATATTATCATTAGTTGAATGACTCATTTTGCCATTTTGTATAGTTTATATTTCTTTTGTAGTATGCTTATCATGTTAGATAAGCCATTTTGAGTTTTGTATGTAAATGTTAGGCTCGCTGCATTTTGCATAGTTTGTGTATTTTTGGGGCTTTTATATGTAAAGCACGGAAAAGGTCGTAGTGCATGCACTTATTTTGACTAGTTAGTTATTATAGGGACAGTTGTGCCCATTTTAAATCATAGTTATACATGTTTGAGAAAAATTGTTGCTTTTCAGGTGATTCTAGCCCATTTTCTGAAGGAAACCTTGTCAAATTTATTTTAAAATATTTATTATAGTCAATAAGTCAATGTTGCCTTTGTGGTAGATCCAGTAGCTAGCTGGCACTTGCTAATGACACACGTCAAGTTCCAGGTCCAGTGGAGTGATTTAGGACGGGTCGTGACATAGTGGTTTTAGTCTTTCTCGAAAATCCCATCAGAATAGATAATGCATGCTACAGTTGTTTGATGGGCATGCTAATATTTCTGGGACTGTGACTTCGTATTGTTATTTCCATGTTACGACTCCAAAAAAAAAAAATTTAGCCCTTGCACTGATAACTAGGAATGCCTAAGATAGATGGTCATATTTATTCGAAGGTAACTCAACATGTCACCAAGGCTTGTTCACAAATTTGGGACCATTTTGAAGAGTCATAACAAAGTCCAAGGATAGAAGGATCAATTCTTCTTCGTTGGTGGGAAGTAGGAACTTTGTCAAGAAGATCCCTAACTCGATGTTTGAGTTCCTAGAATCTTTGAGAATTTTGGTTAGTTTTGTTCTAAAATTTTCTATCCTCGCTCATTGTTCCTAACTTAACGCTTTCAACTTATTAGTTTGTGACAAAGAGAGGCCACTTATTAGTGATGTGCTCAACACCGCTTGAAGGATTTGGATGAAGATTTTGTATTTTGACTCTGTTAAACCTTGACACTCTAACTTCCTGAAGGATCCTTGTCTCCATAGGGATCATGGGTAAGTCAAAGGTGTCTTTGTAGTTTCCGTTATCTTAGTGACACAAGTATTAGCTTTTCTCATTCCTTTGGTAGCAAAATACAAATTTTAGTGATATCTCCATTTTCTCCCTTGACGATGAGGAAATTGAAGGTGACTATAACTGTAACAATCCACTTCTAATTTTTATTAGTCAAAGTCATATATGGAATAGTCAAGTCAAATTAGGACCAAATTATATTATATTATTTTTTGGGGTTATTTTTCTAAGACTTATATAAGTTGAGGATTTAATTAAATCAAGGAAATAAGAGTTTGGGACCTTCTTGGTAATATTTAAAGACTTTACCTATTATAATACTAATATATCAATCCAATTGGCCAAAAAAAACAAATTAGAGGCTAAGAGAGGGAGAAAAATGCCCAGAACGTTCGAGAAGAAAAATAAAAAATAAATAAATAAGAAAAAGAAAAGGAAAGGAAAGGAAGAAAGAAGGAGGAGCTCGACTAACTCAAAGTGTTTATTGTTTTGGTGTTGTTCTACCCCTTTTTCCTAACTTCAAGAGGTAATTGGAAAAATATTTATTGTTCAATAATGTGTAAATTTGGGGCTTTGGATTTATAGTTTAAATGTGAGAAATATATGGAAGTTAGAATGATGATTTTGGTGATTTTAGTTGTATATTTAAGTTTATTGAAATAAATGCTTGGTATTAAAGATTAGGGTTTTATGTTATTGGGTTAAATTAGTGATTAAGTTAAGATAAACTTTTACTTTGGCTTTTTTTGTGCTAGAAATGGATTTGTTGGTGTGAATGATGAATATTGGTTTAGTTATGAGAAGGAGTAAATAAACTAGCAAGCTTGTAAAACTTAAAAATTGGGATTTAGATAAATGTGGTTCTAAATTTCAAATCTGTAGTGATATTAGAATTTAATTAGTCATTAGAAGTGATTTTGTGTTCCTAAGTAAAAAGGGTAAGTATGGTGTAATATGAGAAAACAAGTTTAATGAGTTAATTCAAGTATGAGGCTCTTTTACTATGTTATCTACTAAGGTGGTTCTAAATGTTGGTGTGAAGATTTTATTTTATCTTAGGAGGTGACGAGGAAGTTGGCGTTATATATCGGCCAAGCTAGTGGACGATCAATTTTTTTGTGAGTGGAGAATAACTTAAAAGATTTTTGTACGTTATTCACACTGATTTTCTACAAGTTACAAATGATTTTTAAATTACTTGCTTATAGCATGATTATCTAAAATAAATGTTTTATATTTAAGCCTGTTTATCATGATGGCTCTTTTTACCATGTTTTACGTGCACAAATAGTCAAGTTGAGCATGTATGGTTTCAAAATCACCGGAAGTACCCGATGGGGTTATCTGTTCTTGTATTAGTGCACGGAGGAGGCCTTGAGCCCGTGTATTAGCGAATATTATTTGAGATCTTAAGACTCTGTGACAAAGAGGGCCTATGGCCCGTGTTTAGAGGATTTTAAGAACCACTGTTATGCACAGAGGGAGCCTATGGCCCATTTGTAAGAGTGCATATATGACTTCTTTGGGATCCATTTTCTTATATGTTATATTTCATTAGTTATGCCAGACTTTAGCTTATTAGTTATGCCGCAGATGATCATTTTATGATTATTTTTTAAAGTGTATGATTTAAAATTGCAAAAGCTCATGAAATAAATTATTTTTTCAAAAATGATTTATAAAGAAAATTAATTCAAAAACTCCACTCACTAAGTTACATGCTCACGTTTCTCTCTATCTCTTCCTTATAGGAAAAGTTACGATTTTGAGCAGCGTGGATAGAGCCATTGCCACCAGACGAGCTTAAAAGTAGGCATTTCTATTGTTTGTTTTGATATGGTATTTAGAAGTTATCTTTTGGGCTCATGTTATAGGATGGGATATTATTTCGTGGCCTTGTTAGTAATGGGCCTGGTGATTATGTAATACGGGTTGTATATTTATTAAAAGAATTGACTAAGAATTTCAATTGTCTTATTACATTAATGTTATGCTTGTAATGTAGCGATCGAGAATTTTCATGATTTTATTCAAATAAATATTTTTAAAAAGCGTGTCGCTTCGACCTTGCCCATCATTTAGTTATTTTAGTTTCAAACGCGTGCTCGTCTAGCCAGTTAAGTGGAAAATTTAATTTATTCAAATACTTAGTCAAATTTTAATTTTTATCAAATATATTTCAATATCACAGTTTATTTTCAAAGTCCAAGTATTAATTATATTAAGTCCAAATTTCAACTGTTTTAATCCAATCCAATTTATCGAGCCCAAATATTTTTACCAATCATTCAAGCCCATCTAAAATCCAATAAATTATCTTTGGTCCAAAATTTTGACGGCAAGATTTAAGGTTTCCTAGTTTAACAAAATTTTATTTCCAAAATTCTTAGACATTATTTCCAACTTTCAAAAATCACTTTCCATACCACATGTACTCAGAATTTCCAACGGAATTTCCTTTGATTTTCCCCCAATACAGATTTAACCCTAAACTTCCATGTTTAACACAATATCAACCATTAAGTAGAACCAACTACCTTCAGCCCACGACACACACAGAAATTTTCAGCAACACTAGAATACTCTCTGGTACGAAATCTTCTCCTCTCCAAATTCCCAATCTCGGTTTGGACATGGTACTTCGAACACCATCACAAACTGCCGACTGCACCTTCAACCACCAAACCTCATACCCGACAGCCTGCAACACAAACCACAACCAAACTGCTGTCAACATCAATTTCACAAGCCAAACCTTCCACCACCACTTGAACGACAACCATCACCATTGCTGGAAGCTAACCAATCTAACCAAGATACAACCCAGCCAAGCCAATCCGACCGCCATCACGTTGATTATGTCCAAGCAATCACGCAACCGCCACCATCATCACCTCATTACACACAATTTTGAATCCACGTCCCTGCCCACTGCCCCAGACTCCAAACTCATGCCATTGAGCCACTGCCCATTCACCACCATCACATTCGAACCCAACCACGGCCAATACCACGGCAATACTGACATCACCAAACCCGAGCTTCTTGAATCACAACTTCAATCCACCACATCCACCGCCAACCACTGCAGCCGCCGGCACCACCACTGCCCAAATCCACCCCAAAATAAAAACCAAACCCAAAAATAATGAAGCCCAAACACTTACCTTAATAACCGACCCAGTTCGATCGGATTGTTGCCGGAATCACAACCCAAATCATGACCCAACCACTCGGTTTTTCGCCTAAAAATCTGCTCAAACCTCATCCTTTTCGCCACTCTTAAACGACACAACCCTCGCCACACGATGGTGGCACCACCGCCGGTCGAGCGCCGGCGTTTGACGCCCGGCGAACGGGCGAGAGGTACCGTCCGCCTCTCCCCCCCTCTCTGCGCTCTCTCTCTCTGTTGCGAAATATGAGAGAGAGAAGTCTGATTTTTATTTTTTATATAAAAAGGATTGTTAATATTTTGTTTAATTAGCCTCTTAGTCCTCAAGTCTTAAAACCGTTCATTTTAGTCCCTATTGATTTAAAATCCTTCTTAAATTTCAGCCCCAAACTTTTCTATTTCAGTCCATTGATTTTAAAGCATTTATATTTCGTCCCCTCAGTCATAGAGTTACTTATTTCAGCCCCTATTTTTGTAATTAAGTCATTTCAGTCCTTTAGTTTTAAAATATTTATCAAATTAGTCCCTAATTTCAATTATTTGCACAAAGTCCCAAATCTTTACACTTTACCATTTTAGTCCGAGCTTTACACATTTAAATTATTTCAATTCAACCCTCAAGTTTAATTTCAATTACAAAACTTAAATTTCAAATTTCTAATAGAAGTTATTTATTTATAGGGCTAGACGAGGCGCGAGAGAATTAGAAGTATTTTCCCGTTTGCTCAATACTCGAGAAATTAAGGTAGACTCTAATCTACAAATTTACGTTTTTCAAAAGTGCGCATCAATAATTATTTGGATTATAATTTTAGCATGTATGATTGTGTTCATGAGAATTTCTTGCTTTCTAAGCATGAGACTATGTTACGAGAATTTACTTGCTTAAATGCATGAGACTTGAACTTGTATGTTATTTACTTGTTCATGAGAATACTGGTGGTCGTTAGACACCTGAGACTTGAATATCATGATTATGTGTTTTAATTTATGATGTTAAATGATTATTGTGCGTGAGTCTACTGAGTATTTCTATGAAATACTCACGTTTTCCAAAATAAAATTTGCAGATGACGGAGTTGGTGGCGGGGCGTGCGATGGTGGCCATTATTGAGATTTTAGAAATGTTTTATTTGAAATTATAAACTTATTTTTATTATGTTACGTTCAAGTTATTTTTCCATGTTTAAACTATTTTGACAGTTTGAGTCAATTTTTATAAAGTTATGTGAAATGAAATTTCAATTAAATTTATTTTCAGCTAAATTATTATCTTCAAAGTAAATTTTTAAACGATGAAGTGGCGCACCCGGGTGTTCAGAACCCGGGGCGTTACATGTAAGGTTTGGGAAGTCTTTATGATTATTATGCATGATTGTTGAGGAATTGACGTTGAATTACAGGTTGGTTATGTCTATAATATAAGGGAGACTCTGTCAAAATCTTTATTAATTCAAATGTGATCAAATTTATTTAAAAGGTGAATCTGAAAGATAAGAAAAGTCATGTTTTCCTTGATGGTGGGTCCAACATCTAGTTGTCACTTTCCATCAGTACACATCACGTTTCAGGTCCAGTAGGGTGATCTGGGACGGGTCGTGACAATAACACCCGTATTTGGGCCTCTCACATCTACCAGCTAGGTGCCTCTTGCTCGGTCAAATCTTAGGCAAAATCCTATTTCTCCTACCCCTAAACTACATTAGGATACAAACCTCTATCCTCAAGTTCCCATTGTAGATAAAGGAAAGGTGATCGCCCCAGAATCCTCAAGGAAGAGAGATCTCCTCTCGGAATAGCCAAAGCGGGAGAAATAAAACATAAAAGAAAAGAAGGGATGATGAGATACCTAGGTGGGGGAGGCCTAATGAGAGAATATTGGAGGATGAGGAATTCTCATTGAAGGATTGTGGTTCATCAATGTTGGAGGTCACATTGAGTGACTCTTGCCATCTATTTTTGAATTATTTCGCTTTCGATTTGCCAATTAACCATTCAGACTTACCATTTTTAACGCCCAATCGAGAACAAGCAATGGCGGATGCTAATGCTAACTAGATGAACAAACAATTCTCATTACTGTGTTCTTAATTACAAGATTTATACTCACTACCATATGTGCTGGAACACACTGGTTAACAACAATGCTAAATTAAGGTGGTGAAGAAGAAGAATTCGAAGGTATAGTTTGAGCTCTCCGATTATAACTCTATGAACTCTCGTCTCACTAGAGAGAAAGATGGGCAAAAGGCGAAGCTTGCCAAGGTGAAGAAGTTGGGAAAAAGGCTTAAGCATGTAGAGATGCAATTGTTAGAGGCTAAGACTAATAAGGTTTCAAAATATAAGGACCATTTGCATCAAGTTGTCATCCAACAAATTCTGTATATTCTTGATGTACTATTACTATTTGATTGATTCCTCATATTTAGGGATATTAGTACTAGATTTAATAGGTGTCATTTTGTAATTTGTTAGTTGGTTATCACAATTCTCGCACCTGTATTTCATTCCATCTTCATGAGCTCTATATATACTAAAGGAGCTCACACATTGTAATTCAAGTTTTCAGAAATATAAAAGTTACAACCAGCAATTGATTTGTCTTACAAAACTTCACTTGGTATCAGAGCAAAATATGGCAAACGCGAGCACTGGTAGTAACACTTTCCCAGCAAACTCCTCCACTGTGATGCCTCTATTACTAAGAGGTAGTCACGTCTCGCCATTCAGAATGAACATGACTCAGTCTCCCACAGTAAAGCTAGACAAAAACATTTATCTGTTGTGGAAGAACATGGTCATTCCTATAATGAAAGGGTACAACCTCAAAGATTTCATCCTTAAAGAAAATAAGTGTCCACCTGCAACTATTAGCAATACAGTCACATGAAACAATAAAGAAGTCACAGAGACAGTAGTTAATCTAGAATTTAACAAATGGAAATCCACAGAGCAGCTCTTACTCGGATGGTTATATTCCTTCATGACACCTAAAATCTCCATGAGAGTTCTGGGAAGTTCAAGTTCTAGTGAATTGTGGGAAGTTGTGCAAGAAAGCTGTAGAGTAATGAACAAGTCTTGATGAGATTCGAAGTGCGGAAGAAACGCCGGAAAGTTCCGAACCCAGGTTGTTGATGGACGGTGGAATCTTGACCCGATATTCACGACGTGATGGCTAGACGATGCGGAATAAAGAACCAAGACTTTCGAAACGCCACAGGGAGCTGTCCAACTTCCTTGATAAGTTCCTGGTTTTGAACGCTACAAAATATTCTCGCGAATATTTGATAAGTTCGATTGAACGCCACAAGATTGGATCTTGATAAGTTTGAAAGAAAATATAGGAATCCACCTATAACTTTTATTGAATTCTCAATAAAACTATTTTTATCAAAATCAAATCTAAGTCTCCATTACAATGAATGGAAAGGAATATAAATAAGTAAAATAACCTAGCCGCTAATTGACTCAAAATAGAATTCTAATTAGACTAAAATTCTAAAATAGGCAAACAAATAATTAAAAACAAAATTTAACCTAAAAATACGCAAAAACCCTAATTTCCGTCTACATAATTGACTTGCTGTTTTGAAGCCCCAAATGATGGAATTTGGCCATAAAATCAGTTGGCTCAAGGGCTTTTTCCCATGAGTTTTTCTTAGTGGCCCATTTCTACTCAAAAAACACATATTATGCATCTAATTCCGACATGGTTGACTGGATTGCACTTTTATTTGGCTTGAATATTTAAAATTTTCCGTCAAGCCTGCTATGACTCCGATTGTCGAGGGTCCGGAACACATTGTACCCTCCTTCTTTAGGATGATTCGTCCCGAATCATAGCTTTGTTCCTGTTGTTTCACTTCATGTGACGACCCGAATTCTCGACCATTCGAGTGCCACAAAAAGTGACTCATATCATATTATCGAGACTTAAATAGTAATGTAAAATTATTCAAAAGAATAATTAGAATCCCATAATTTTATTTGTGAATAAAAATAGAACATAATTTTCTTACATAAAGTTCAACATATAGAACATAATTTTCTTACATAAAGTTCAACATAATTATCTCATCAATCTTAACCACTTTTGCCACTTCCATGTTGACAGCCTCGAACCTTCAATTATCTGAAAATGGTAAATATCGTGGAGTGAGATTTATAAAATCCCAGTAAGTATACCAAGCATAAATTTTCTTTTGAAAGCATATGGATCATTTTCATCATAACATAGGATATGATTTAAATATTCATAAACATAGGGAGACACAAGAATTTTACCGAACTTAAATGGCAAGAATTCTTATGTGTAGCGCTACTAAACTCCGGTCCCCTTAGTATAATCATAAACATATCATATGGAACCCATAACAATCTTGTGAGATTGATTTCATAGCAATGATCCAAACATTTTCATAAAAACATAAGATATACTTACTTGTCATAAAAACATACTTACTTTTCATAAAAACATAAGGTGTATTTACCTTTCATAAAAACATACTTACTTTTCATAAAAACATAAGATATACTTACTTGTCATAAAAACATACTTACTTTTCATAAAAACATAAGGTGTATTTACCTTTCATAAAAATATACTTACTTTTCATAAAAACATAAGATATACTTACTTGTCATAAAAACATACTTACTTTTCATAAAAACATAAGGTGTATTTACCTTTCATAAAAACATACTTACTTTTCATAAAAACATAAGATATACTTACTTGTCATAAAAACATACTTACTTTTCATAAAAACATAAGGTGTATTTACCTTTCATAAAAACATAAGATATACTTACTTGTCATAAAAACATACTTACTTTTCATAAAAACATAAGGTGTATTTACCTTTCATAAAAACATACTTACTTTTCATAAAAACATAAGATATACTTACTTGTCATAAAAACATACTTACTTTTCATAAAAACATAAGGTGTATTTACCTTTCATAAAAACATACTTACTTTTCATAAAAATATAAGATATACTTACTTGTCATAAAAACATACTTACTTTTCATAAAAACATAAGGTGTATTTACCTTTCATAAAAACATACTTACTTTTCATAAAAACATAAGATATACTTACTTTTTAAAAGATTAAAATGAAGTGTAGTAGTAAATGGACCAAAACTTTCTTGACCACCTTGAATTTCTCTTACTTGTGGATTTTGTCAAGAGATTGGAAATAAGTGTATATGTGTAGAGTTGTGTGTAAAAGAGATGGGTTTAAATAGATGTATAAAGTTGGCATATTGTAAACATAATCATTCAATTCTATTAATTTTAACACATCTTTTTCTTAAAGTAAAGCACCATTCATATACTTTTCCATATTTATACAAATATTATGCTCTTCATGATTACATATAATGGAGTCTTATCAACCATTCATATACTTTTCCATATTTATACAAATATTATGCTCTTCATGATTACATATAATGGAGTCTTATCAACCATTCATATACTTTTCCATATTTATACAAATATTATGCTCTTCATGATTACATATAATGGAATCTTATCAACCATTCATATACTTTTCCATATTTATACAAATATTATGCTCTTCATGATTACATATAATGGAGTCTATAATTCATTCATATACTTTTCCATATTTATACAAATATTATGCTCTTCATGATTACATATAATGGAGTATATAATTCATTCATATACTTTTCCATATTTATACAAATATTATGCTCTTCATGATTACATATAATGGAGTATATAATTCATTCATATACTTTTCCATATTTATTAAATTAAGATTCTCATAATTATTATATATAATGGAACCTCTCATGCTTGCATATATTTTCTTAATTTCAATAATAAAAATAATTTTTGTATAAATAAATATTGGGATAACATTGAATTAAGTACTTGGACTTAATATACTTTAAATCAAGAGAATGGAGATATTTTTAGAAATTCGGAATTTAATTTAAAATCGAACGATCTCGATTATTTCTTGACTTGGCTATACGAATACGTCGTGGCGTTAACTTAATAAAAATGGGTGAAATAGTAGCGACACGATTTTCTATTAAAATAATTATTAATCGCGTAAAAATTCTTGGTCGCTACAAACTTACCCCCTTAAAATAATTTCGTCCTCGAAATTAAACTTACTTGATCTTATGATTTCTGAACACTTAATCAGAATCTCTTCTTCTTCTTCTTATGTAGCATCATCGCTACCATATTTAACCCAACCATATTTAACCCACTGGACTTTGACTAAATGCATCAATTTGTTTTCTTAAGACATGAACTTTTCTATCAATAATAGACATATGTCTACTCATAAATTCTTCTGAATAAAAATGAAAATTCCCAATCGTATGTGATATTTCATCATATCTTGTAGTACTCATGTAACCTGTCACTTATCATCGTATCATGTAACCTCAAATATTCGTATTAATATCTCTAAAATTTCAATAAATCTTTACTAACATATCATACCATAATAATTTGTCATTTCTTCTTATCACCAAATATCCCAAAATAATTAAAACGATTACCTGAATATTTTCTATGTAATATACCCAAACATGTTATTCACATATCAACATAATCATCAGTTTATCTTTCCAATATTTGTAACCCAAAATTTCTGCAAAATTCAATAAACAAATATCTCCCAAATAATTAAAATTCTTAACTCAAATATCATAACATTTCCCGTAAGGTATTCCTTTCACTTGCACAAACTTATTAATCCTGATTCAATACAGTCCTTATTTCACTTTCACGTATCCCCGTATTATTTCTATACCTTGATTATTATATCAAAATATCAGTACCCAAAATCCAAGAAAATATTCCATATCTCAAATCCCGTCATCATCAAATCTTCCTTTTATCAAGAAAGTAAACGGCGCATAACTCTTGTTCCCTCTTTTCCATTATTCTATTCCGCGCTTTCTTGCTGGAATCAATATCACGCGGATTTCCTCCGATCCTTAATGCTTTTAAATAGTTCATGCTGGGAAGAGGTTAGATCCATCAAAACATGGATATCATTCTTACAAACATTCGCAAGTATTATTCCAGTCTTCCAATGAATGATCTGAAGAAAATTTATCGAATAAGACTCGAAAGATTGAGGTTGCTGATGGCTCATGGTGTTCCAGAAGATGTTCGCTGGTTGATCGAAGCAAAAGTTTGACTATCTGGTGAATTACCTATGACCTTTCCAAAACATATGCCTGGTTTAGGAAAAAGCACGTTTGCAAAGAAACGAAGAGCAAAAAGACTGGGTGGTTGCTACAAATGTGCTCGTTGGAACTGTAATACTCGTTGCAAATCATTAGGATATTCTTCTACTAATCGAGATGATAAAATCGAATTCATAAAGGGTGGACTGAGTAAGGAGTCTTTGGATGATATTCGATTGACTCTCGAGACGCACCCAAGTGGGTATGTGCAACGTGAACTCCTTTCCTTATATGCTCAATTTAACGAGGACAAAAATCGTTATAGTCTCAAAAATATAATCGCAAAAGATCCTGTTTGCCAGTCTGTTTTACAAAATGAGGTTGTGGCAATTCAGCATTGATATAAGGTAAATCTTTGATACGCATTTAAAAATATTCTTCTGTTTCCTTTCACACGTTTTGATAAAGCTGGTAAAAATATATTTTCCTTTCTCGAGTTTTTATAAATATTGAAAAAATATCTTTTCCTTTCTCGAGGTTTGATAAAGCTGGAAAATAAATCACCGAAAGGTAATATCTTTGATAAAATAGTCAAAAGTTGGCCGATTTTGTCAAAAGTAAATCTTTACTTTTTCAGAATCAATCAAAAACAGTAAATTTTTCCGGCTTTAAATAGCCAAACATATTTCATAATTCAGGTATCCCAAAATCACATCTTCTTCGTAAGTTTTCCCTTCTTTACTATCAAAGATGGAAGCACCAAAACTTCGACAGATCAAAACTATTTGTGTATTTTGTGGATCAAAAGTGGGGAAAGACTTCAGTTATCTAGAAGCGGCCGTAGATCTTGGAAAGAAACTGGGGGAAAAAGGTATCACTCTTGTGTATGGGGGTGGTAGCAGTGGTCTAATGGGTTGTGTTTCCCAATCTGCTCTTGCAGAGAAATCAAAAGTAATCGGTGTCATACCTGTCCCTTTGGTAGATGTTGCAGGAAAAACACGAGGGCATGAAGTTCAAACCTTATCCATCCATGAACGCATAACTTGTATGCTATATGGTTCTGATGCCTTTATAGCCCTGCCCGGAGGTTTTGGTACCTTAGAAGAAATCTTTAACATTACCTCGTGGGCTCAACTACATCTCCATACTAAGCCTATTGGGCTTCTGAATGTTAACAATTTCTTTGATGGCTTGTTAACCTTTCTTGATTATGCTGTGGAACAGGGATTCATCTCTCCATTTTCCAGAAGACTCCTTATTTCTGCTCCTACTATTGATGAACTACTGGATAAGCTGCAGTCATATATCTCAACACAAGATCCAGCAGGGGTTAAGATAGATTGGTCGCAAGGAAGGGGAATCAAGCGAAAATGGAGTCCGGTTAATGTGAACTTAACTTTATGAATCTTAGAATAGGTGGGGGTAGAGTACGGAGTATTCTTACTCTCGAGACACCCCTCTAATTTTCTAGGATTTCCTTAATGTTTAAATCTTGTGTGTACCTCAAAGGTTCCAGGTGGTAGATTACGGAGTATTCTTACTCTCGAAACACACCTCTTTGAAGGTTTCTTTATTTCCTCAAAAGGTCAGAGGTGGTAGGATACGGCTACTCCGGAAACACATCTCTCAATTTGAGGAATTTCCCATGTTGCTTTCTTTTGCTTTTGCGTGTTTCATGTATTTCTTTCCAGTGTGACTCTTGTGTGTTCTCCTTACGAGAAAATAATAATATCTCTGTTATCATCTACTAAATCTCGTTTGTGATGTAAATGAATTTGCATGTCTAACCTCAATTCTCTTAGTGATTGCATACCATACTATGCTCTTAATTCCAAACGATAAAATTCTAGGCAGAGTTTCCTTTGAAATTTGGACTTATTCAAACCGTAAGCATACTTCATAACTCACAATAATAAATAATTCCACATTTGATCACAACGATCTAAAAATTGACCACAATTTCATCAAACTTCAATATCATAAAAAAATATTCCAGAAAATCAATTCATAATTCCTCAACATAGAAATTTCAAATCATAGTCGTCAATATCACAATATCACTTCCTTCAATACCTTAATTGGCTCAAAAGATTACTCATACTTATATTTATAAGTCATAAATCATATTCCCAAAATTTAATCACAAGGCCAAAGTTCATAATAAATTTCTCTTCAATATAGAGGCATAATTCACTTACTCAACATAATAGCCATTACTTAATTCCCAATAACCAAATCTTTAAATCTCTAACTTCATAATGCTTCTCATAAAAGTCTCATTAAAATCATATCACTTATAATCTTAACATCTCATAAAACTTCATAAAATTGGCTCGCTATTTCTCATTAAATCTAAATGATAGATAATCTGAACATATTTCTAATCATTTCTGTTGACTTCTTATACTTAGTGCCATGTCTAAAATCAATTATGCAAAGTCCATTTAAGGTTCATCATTTCTAAACTCGAGGACAACAATTATTTTGAAAATCATTCTTAAGTCATATTATTCCCATTATGCTCAACACCCGTTCTCTTTCTTTCTTTCCGAATTTTTTTCAGAATTGAAACTTGAAGAGTGGTACCAATAATCATCCACAGTTTTTCCTTGCTTTTAAGCAAAGGTAGTGATAAAGGGATAAATTATTGAACCGAAAATTGAAACTTGAAGAGGAAGTACTAATAACCATCCACAGTTTTTCCCTTGTTTTTACACAAAGGTAGTGATAAAGGGATAAATTATTGTACAAATTCATTATTAATTTTGTTTGTTTAATATATTATTCCATATATTTTTTTGGCAAAAGTTACGAACCAACTTATTTTTCTAATTTAGTCAGTCTTACTAAGCTTAATATGAACCAAAATTCATATCAATATCCTCTATGTCTCATGATTCTACATAAAAAGGAATAAATTAAAATTCAGGCTTCTATCAATTCATATCATACTCAACATGTATATTTCACTTAAAGATTCATAACATATGAAGATTTCATACTTAACATGTCTTAATAAAATCGTAAATGACTTGCAAAGCATATAACATACCTGGTTCGAGGAGTCAATACGTGGAGAGTGACATAGTAGAGTGATGAGTTAAAATATTTCATATAATCTTATTTTCCTTTAATCAACAATAATTTAATGTGGTTGTATCCAAATCAACATTTTCTTGAATCATAATTCCTAATTAATCACAGTCTTCAAAACAAATCCAATATCGATATAGTAATTATCTCCCCATCAATAATTAATAACTTAACCCAAATAAAATTTATCGTCAAATCTTATTTTTCCTTTAGTCCCTGAACTTCTAGAAATTTATCAAAGACATCAATATAAACATCATATCACTAACTAATTATATTCCATAAAATTTTCAGGACATTACAAACTCCCTTGCTTAAAATGAATTTTGTCCTTGAAATTCGCACATCAAATTTCATCATGCTTTTCAAAATCATAACCATACTTGACATGTGAAAATTCAACTTTTTTTTTTTTTAATAATGAATAGTGATTTCGTTCACTGTTCATCATGAATAGCACGTCATTTTACTGTTCACGTGAATAGTGATTTTTTTTTTTTTTTTTTAAAAGAAATAAAATTTCAAAAATCTACAGAATCGTTTTTTAAAACTCTTTGCTCTGATACCAACTGTGACGACCCGAATTCTCGACCATTCGAGTGCCACAAAAAGTGACTCATATCATATTATCGAGACTTAAATAGTAATGTAAAATTATTCAAAAGAATAATTAGAATCCCATAATTTTATTTGTGAATAAAAATAGAACATAATTTTCTTACATAAAGTTCAACATATAGAACATAATTTTCTTACATAAAGTTCAACATAATTATCTCATCAATCTTAACCACTTTTGCCACTTCCATGTTGACCGCCTCGAACCTTCAATTATCTGAAAATGGTAAATATCGTGGAGTGAGATTTATAAAATCCCAGTAAGTATACCAAGCATAAATTTTCTTTTGAAAGCATATGGATCATTTTCATCATAACATAGGATATGATTTAAATATTCATAAACATAGGGAGACACAAGAATTTTACCGAACTTAAATGGCAAGAATTCTTATGTGTAGCGCTACTAAACTCCGGTCCCCTTAGTATAATCATAAACATATCATATGGAACCCATAACAATCTTGTGAGATTGATTTCATAGCAATGATCCAAACATTTTCATAAAAACATAAGATATACTTACTTGTCATAAAAACATACTTACTTTTCATAAAAACATAAGGTGTATTTACCTTTCATAAAAACATACTTACTTTTCATAAAAACATAAGATATACTTACTTGTCATAAAAACATACTTACTTTTCATAAAAACATAAGGTGTATTTACCTTTCATAAAAATATACTTACTTTTCATAAAAACATAAGATATACTTACTTGTCATAAAAACATACTTACTTTTCATAAAAACATAAGGTGTATTTACCTTTCATAAAAACATACTTACTTTTCATAAAAACATAAGATATACTTACTTGTCATAAAAACATACTTACTTTTCATAAAAACATAAGGTGTATTTACCTTTCATAAAAACATAAGATATACTTACTTGTCATAAAAACATACTTACTTTTCATAAAAACATAAGGTGTATTTACCTTTCATAAAAACATACTTACTTTTCATAAAAACATAAGATATACTTACTTGTCATAAAAACATACTTACTTTTCATAAAAACATAAGGTGTATTTACCTTTCATAAAAACATACTTACTTTTCATAAAAATATAAGATATACTTACTTGTCATAAAAACATACTTACTTTTCATAAAAACATAAGGTGTATTTACCTTTCATAAAAACATACTTACTTTTCATAAAAACATAAGATATACTTACTTTTTAAAAGATTAAAATGAAGTGTAGTAGTAAATGGACCAAAACTTTCTTGACCACCTTGAATTTCTCTTACTTGTGGATTTTGTCAAGAGATTGGAAATAAGTGTATATGTGTAGAGTTGTGTGTAAAAGAGATGGGTTTAAATAGATGTATAAAGTTGGCATATTGTAAACATAATCATTCAATTCTATTAATTTTAACACATCTTTTTCTTAAAGTAAAGCACCATTCATATACTTTTCCATATTTATACAAATATTATGCTCTTCATGATTACATATAATGGAGTCTTATCAACCATTCATATACTTTTCCATATTTATACAAATATTATGCTCTTCATGATTACATATAATGGAGTCTTATCAACCATTCATATACTTTTCCATATTTATACAAATATTATGCTCTTCATGATTACATATAATGGAATCTTATCAACCATTCATATACTTTTCCATATTTATACAAATATTATGCTCTTCATGATTACATATAATGGAGTCTATAATTCATTCATATACTTTTCCATATTTATACAAATATTATGCTCTTCATGATTACATATAATGGAGTATATAATTCATTCATATACTTTTCCATATTTATACAAATATTATGCTCTTCATGATTACATATAATGGAGTATATAATTCATTCATATACTTTTCCATATTTATTAAATTAAGATTCTCATAATTATTATATATAATGGAACCTCTCATGCTTGCATATATTTTCTTAATTTCAATAATAAAAATAATTTTTGTATAAATAAATATTGGGATAACATTGAATTAAGTACTTGGACTTAATATACTTTAAATCAAGAGAATGGAGATATTTTTAGAAATTCGGAATTTAATTTAAAATCGAACGATCTCGATTATTTCTTGACTTGGCTATATGAATACGTCGTGGCGTTAACTTAATAAAAATGGGTGAAATAGTAGCGACACGATTTTCTATTAAAATAATTATTAATCGCGTAAAAATTCTTGGTCGCTACACTTCACCTCCTGGATCAAACGGAAAATTTCTCTTGCCATTGCACATGATCAACCAAAAATATTCAGCAACAGGGGTCACGTGAATGACTTGAAGTTGAAACACCTTTGGACATTGGTGGTGTTGCCCAAATTTCCACGTACCATTAACCTGCAAGAAAGAATTAAATAAAACGGGGAGGGGAATGTTAGTTTCATGAGGTACAAGGTATGGATCCTTGTATCCATTATTAATCACCATCTCCAATTCTTCTTTAAGAACCACGAGGCCCTCCTCTTCACCTCGTTCTTCCTTTGCATCTTCAACCACCTTTTCAAAATTTTTACTCTCAAATTCAACCACATCTTCTACCTCCAATTTCACAATTTCTTGTTTAACCACCACTTCTAATTCTTCATTCTCATCTTCAACAATTGCATTCTCAATCACTTTCTCGCTACCCAACTCTTTTTCCTCATCAAAATTTGGAATTTGTTTATTTGTTTTTAATTTCAACTCTCCCTCATTCTTATCAATATCCTTATCCCCACGATGCCTCCTATTACACCACTTTTCACTCTCCTTCCTTACCCTTCGTGAATCTTCTAGTGCTTCCTCTAATGTCAACCTATATAGTACGCATGTTTTCTCTTTCTTAAGGAATTGGTATATGTGCATACTCTTATCATAAACAGCCTCCCTCCTACGTCTCCAAGGTTTTCCCAATAAAATATGATAAGACTTCAATGGTACCACATCACACCATACATCCTCACTATACCTTCCCTGGGTGATAGGCACTAGAACTTGTTTGGTTATTTTGAAATTCCCAAACTCCCTCATCCACGTCATCCTATAAGGTTTATAGTGTAGTTCTAGCGGTAATCCTAATTTTTCAATCACGGTGCTACTAACAAAATTAGTAAAACACTTTCCATCAATCGCCAAACTGCACCCCTTATGATCCACATAACATCTAGTTTGGAATAAAGAGTCCGGATCATAATCCATTCCTTATGTGACGTTAAAAAAAAATCAAAAATGAAGAGGATTTAGACATCAAATAGCAAGAACGACTTTTATTGACTTGGAAGGAAATGAATATCAAGAAATTTTAAAGAAACTCAAGAAAGTGGTTCTTGAATTTTAGAGTAACCTTCTTTTTTTTTTTTTTTTTTTGAATAATGAATTTTCAGAATTAAATAATAAAAAACATATATTTTTTTTAAATAAATCCGAAAATTTGACACGAACACAACAAAACAAACGGAACAGGATTTGGATAAGAATCGAACAAAATAATCACTTTTGAATTTTTGTTGGATTTTTATATAGATCAAAACTGAAAAAATTTACTGGCACGAAAAACATTCAAAAAAAGAAAGACTCAACAACAAGATATGGATAATTCTTATGGCAGACTCGATGATAAACATAAGAATTAAACTGGATAGAAAAACCTAAATTCAGAGTCCAGCTCTGATACCAGATGATGAGGTTCGAAGCGCGGAAGAAACGCCGAAAAGTTCCGAACCCAGGTTGTTGATAGACGGTGGAATCTTGACCCGGTATTCACGACGCGATGGCTCGACGATGCGGAATAAAGAACCAAGACTTTCGAAACGCCACAGGGAGCTGTCCAACTTCCTTGATAAGTTCCTGGTTTTGAACGCTACAAAATATTCTCGCGAATATTTGATAAGTTCGATTGCACGCCACAAGATTGGATCTTGATAAGTTCGAAAGAAAATATAGGAATCCACCTATAACTTTTATTGAATTCTCAATAAAACTGTTTTTATCAAAATCGAATATAAGTCTCCATTACAATGAATGGAAAGGAATATAAATAAGTAAAATAACCTAGCCGCTAATTGACTCAAAATAGAATTCTAATTAGACTAAAATTCTAAAATAGGCAAACAAATAATTAAAAACAAAATCTAACCTAAAAATACGCAAAAACCCTAATTTCCGTCTGCATAATTGACTTGTTGTTTTGAAGCCCCAAATGATGGAATTTGGCCATAAAATCAGTTGGCTCAAGGGCTTTTTCCCATGAGTTTTTCTTAGTGGCCCATTTATACTCGAAAAACACATATTATGCATCTAATTCCGACATGGTTGACTGGATTGCACTTTTATTTGGCTTGAATATTTAACTTTTTCCGTCAAGCCTGCTATGACTCCGATTGTCGAGGGTCCGGAACACATCAAGTCTAGTATGATATTTCTGATCGAAGAGTTGCAAAAAATGATAAAAGGGTCTAAGAGCATTGATAAATATCTTAATGCAATGAAACAAATTGCTGAAAATCTTGAAATACCAAGAAGAGCAATACCAACATCAGATTTAATTACTCAGGTATTGGCTTGGTGAAGAATTTACACTAGTAGTGGTGCGAATTAATCATATGGTTTCTATCTCTTGGTGTGAGCTGCAGTCTTCTAATAACGTATGAAAGCAAACTTGAACACTTCAATTCAGTCAGATATGGTCATGCAAATGTGAATCTAACACAGAACACTGGAAATTTTTCACAAAGACCCTACTTACAAAATTTCAGAGGTGGTAGGTCTAGATATAATGGAAGAAACTCAAACTTTAGAGGTGCTGCAAGAAGTAGAGGAAGAGGGAGAAAAATCTATGAAGGGAGAGCACCCTGTTAAATCTATGGCATGAACCATCACTCAGCAAACAAGTGTTTCAATAGTATTGATGAGAGGTATATGGGAAGTCAACCATATGATAATAGTCATACCAAAATCCAAGATTCTCCTGCTGCATTCATGACCTCATTCAACACAGTATCTGACCTTGCTTGGTTTATTGATTCTATTGCAAGTCCCCATGTAACTGCTGACAAAGAAAGGCTCCTCACAACCACTGAATATGTTGGTAAAGAAACTCTTACTGTTGGTGATGTTAATTCATTAAGCATTACTCATATTGGTACTTCACTGTTGATTATTGTCCAATTTTACCTATTTTAGATAGGTAAATGAATAAAAAATTTGCGATTTTTTTATATGAATTATATTATTTAGAGTAATAAAACTTATAAAAGATTAAATTTAATTCTTAAACTCTAAATTGATTGTTATTTGCTATTAATTCCATTTATTTAATTGCAGAAGCACATTGGACAATTTCTTACATTGAATTCAATTTTCAACCCACATTTTTTGCCCAAGTCCCCAGCCCAAAACTCACCTTCCAGCCCATTTTCACGAAACCAACACAGCTGCAAACTAACCCAATTTCCATCACCTTTATGCTACCAATCTCTGAATCCTCTAACCCAGCCGCCGCTCAACCATATCTCTCTCTCGTTCCCACACAAGCACTCTGCCATCCTCCACTCCCAGCCACAAGCCTTCTCCCTCACCACCTACTCTCTTTTCACACACCTACACAGCCGCAAGTATCCATTCTCTCACACGAAAAAAAATCCCCAGCCTCCAAAACCCACTCAGCCGCATCTCTCCTTCAACCAACAGCAGGAACTCACCTTCAATCTCCATAGCCAACCAACCTAACAGCCACCTTCAGCGACTATCGGACAGAAACAACCAGCCACTCTCTCTCTCTCTCTCTCTCTCTCTCTCGGTGCTATCTCTACAATGAACCAGCCGCCAAGCTCTCCGTCCTTCAACCTACAGTCGTAGCCAGCATTGCTTACCAGCCACTAACTCCCTTCACCGACCTTCAGCCTCCATCTCAATACACAGCAGCGGCGAGGAGGAGAAAACACAATCCCAACCTCTACTCAACAGGCCACAACATTCACCAGCACCAGCCTCCACCGGAAAACCAGTTGCTCCTCCACTTTCACGCAACAGCAGTCCAACACCAACCCAGCAGCCTCGATTTTGGTTATTTGTTCGAGTTTAATTCATAGTTTTGCTTAGATTCTAAATTGTTTCAATTATTAGTTTATTTACATAATTTTAGATTGTTGATGGTTTGTTGAATTGTGATATATTTTTGGTTATAGAGTTTTATTTGTTTCAAACTTGAATTTAAATTTTTAGTGATGATTTATTTTTGGTTGAATTTTATTTCGTTTAATTTAATTATGTTCGGAAAAATTATATTTGAGGGGAGTTATTCTCAGCTTTAATGGGTATGTTTTAATTCGTTATGGATGAATTCTTGTGATTGATAATAATTAACGAGTGTTTTAAATTTTCAAATTGTTTTACTTCGATTGATGTCATTGATGTGGTACATATTAAATATGCACACAACATGCTCGACGAAATGCCGTAAAACAAATTGACTAATTTTCTTACTAATATGTTTAAATCTTATCGATCTCAAGAAATTCATACTAATCTTAGTTGCAAACCCAATTGATAGCAAAAGAATAACTCCACTCAAATTTCTCTTTCATTGCAATTTAATTATATCCTCTTTTTATCATTTAAGTAATCTTGAAATCGTAGTTTAAGACTTGAATTTAGCAATTATTATTATACCAGAAAAATCCCTAGGAAGAATGACCCTGGATTATTGCTAGGCTATAACTTGACCCCTTTATACTTGGAGGGTAGATTTTCCATCGAGTCAACTATTGCATGCACTTCATCATAAATCTATCAAATTGAGTAAATTACTTCTGGTGCTTAAGATTGAACGAAATTTAATCAGCATTTGTTGATTTTCATTCTACTTATTTTCTTGTTAAGGAAAGGACTCCAAGAAGGTGATGCTGCAAGGTAAACTCTTCCTTCTCAAAGTCCATCTGCTAGAATAAACTACTTTCATCAGCCCTCATCACCAGCACCAAGCATGACATTCCCAAGTTTCGTTTTAATTTCCTAGAAGCCAAATTTGATATTTGACATAGAAAGTTAGGCCATCCTTCGAGTCTTGTTATGTCTGAAGTTATTAAACTTTGTAATGTCAAATTTAAATCTAATGAAGCTCAATTCTGTGATGCCTTCCAACTTAGTAAATCACACTCATTAACATTTAAGCCATCTTCTTCACATGCCACAAAACCATTAGACCAGATACGTACGGATGTCTGGAGTCCAGCACCCATAAATTCAATCTTAGGATTCAAATACTATGTCATCTTTATTGATGATTATAGCAGGTTCACATGGATCATTCCAATGAAACACACAATGAAACACAATTCTGAAACAATGAATCATTTCATACAATTCAAAACACTAGTGGAGAACAAATTTGAGTGTAAAATTAAGACCCTCTAATCTGATGGTGGAGGTGAATTCAAACCAATTATTGCTATTGCCACAAAGTCAGAAATTGAAATGAGAAACTCATGTCCTTACAATTCCTCTCAAAACGGAAGAGCTGAAAGAAAACATTGATGCATAACCAAATTGAGTTCAACTCTTTTAGCTCAAGCAAAAATGCCCTTATCCTATTGGTGGGAATAAGTTCATACAGCCACATATTTAATCAACAAGTGAGTGCAGTCCTTAAAACGAAGTCACATTTTGAAGTTCTTTTCAAAAGAAAGGTCGAATACAATGCCCTTAAAATGTTTGGATGTGCTTGCTACCCATGCCTTAGAATCTATAAAAGAAACAAGCTCGATTTTCATTCCATTAAGTGTGTCTTAATTGGGTATAGAAAAACACTCAAAGGATATAAATGCCTCAGCCCTACAGGATAATCCTATATTTCTAGACTCGTAATATTCAATCAAACAAACCACTTCACATGATTTAGAAGTCATTATTCAATATCTTCCATTTTACTCCAATCTTGATCAATCCAACTTGAGCTTTCATTCAAATTAGAATCGTCAATCTTAGTTACAAATTTATCAATCCTCGTGGGTACGATAACCCGGACTCTTCGAGTCCACTTTACTAATTAAACACAAACCGTGGACTTGCGGTATACAATTTTAGTAAACAAGTTTTTGGCGCCATTGCCCAGAATTGAAAACATTTGTACTAAAAGCATTGATTATAAGTTTATTGAATTGTCTTCTCATTCTCACCTTATTTTTTCTTCTTTTGATTTTTATTTTTTGGTATCTTAGCCTTGTATATGCAACATTGTCCAATTTTGGACATTTTTCCATTTGATCCCGAACCCCAACGTACTTCTTGGAGGCGAATCAGGGAAAGAAGAGAATAAGTTCAACAACAAGGAATACAAGGCAATATGGCATATAACCAAGAAGGGGTGAATCATGTAGTAGATGAAGATGATATGCCAATGGGACAATTCATGAATCCTGTTATCACTCAAAATCAGGGGAGTATTACATATCCTCCATTTGGGCGTGCAGATTTTTATCTAAAGCCGGATGTCATAAATCTCTTCAAGGGACATCTACAATTCTATGGAATGACCAAGGAGAATCCATTTACTCACATCTCGAGGTTTTTGGAGGTGTGTAGTAATTTTGATTATCTGGGAATTAGCAAGGAGACTATCAGCATGAGGTTATTTCCTCACACTCTTAAAGATGGGGCCCGTGAACGGTTACATGCTAACCCCGTTGGAAGTATTACAACATGGAACGACCTAGCTCAAAAATTCACTACAAAGTACTTTCCTCCGGTAAAAGTGGCAAAATTGAAGAGTGATATATCTACACTCTGTCAACTTGACATGGAGTGCTTCTATGAAACATGGGAAATATTTAAGGACATGTTGAGAAAGTGTCCAAATCATGGGTTCACCAAGCAAATGCAAGTCCAATATTTTTATCTTGGGATGAATCCTTCTAGTCGGGTGACAGTTGATTCGGCCTCTAATGGAGCTATTACTACAAAATCTCTATAAGAGGCGATTGAGCTTTTTGAGAGAATGGCAAGTCATAGTTCTACTTGTCCAACCAACCGAATGGTACCAAAGAAGGCCGCGGGGATTCGTGAAGTTGATGCATATGCAGCTTTGTTGGCAAAAATGGACCTTCTTTTCAAGAAGTATGATGACTTGGTGACAAAACAAAAGGTCAAGGAAATCTATCCTACCATACCACCTTGTGATGTATGTGGAGCGGCACATAAAATTGAAGATTGTCAAGTGTTCAAAATGGCACTACATCAATTGACCAAGTCAACTATGCTCAAAATTTCAACCGACAACAAGGCAATCCTTACTACAACACGTAAAATCTGGGTTGGAGGAATCATCCAAGTTTTTCTTGGTCCAAAAATCAAGTTCAAGGGAAGCCTCCCGGTTTGTTCTACCTTCACCACCTTAACAGAAGAAACTTTCTTTAGAGGAAATGTGCATGCAATATATGAACAAAACTGATACTATTCTTCAAAATCAAGCGGCTTCTATCAAAAATCTTGAAACTCCATGTCAACAAGAAGCTTTTCCAAGCAACACTGAGATCAATCCAAGGGAAAATGTGCAAGCCATCACTACAAGAAGTGGAATTCAATTACCTAAAATAACAGTAAAGACACATTTGGCACAACCCGAGGTGAAGGAAAAAGGTAAAGAACATGTTGAGGAGGCAAATGAAAATGATGCAATGTCCATGGAAAGTGGGGATACTTCAACAAAGGCTCTTATTCTGGTAAAAGCCTATATGCCTCCCATTCCTTTTCCTCAAAGGCTTCGAAAGCACAAGGTGGATGCTCAATTTGGAAAATTCTTGGAAGTCTTCAAGAAACTTCATATCAACATTCCCTTTGCTGATATATTAGCACAAATGCCTAGCTATACAAAGTTCATGAAAGACATTCTTTCCAAAAAGAGGAAGCTTGAAGATCATGAAACTGTGATGCTAACGAAAGGATGTAGTGCCATACTACAAAACAAGTTGCCTCCAAAAATCAAAGATCTAGGGAGTTTTACTATTCCTTGACTATTAGTGGTTTAAATTTTCAAAAAGCATTATGTGATCTTTGTACTAGTATTAATTTGATGCCTTTGTCTATTTTTAGGAGATTGGGCATGGGAGAGGTGAAGCCAACCATAGTTTCATTATAATTGGCGGATCGATCTATTAAGCACCCACGGGGTATCATCGAGGATGTGCTAATTGAAGTGGACAAATTTATCTTTCTGGCCAACTTTGTTATTCTTGATATGGAGGAAGATCTAGATATTCCTATCATTTTGGGAACACCTTTCCTAGCAGCCAGTCGGGCTTTAATAGATGTGTAAGGACGAAAATTAGTATATTGAGGGTTCAAGATGAGCAAATCACATTCGCCATCATGAAATCCATTAAGTACCCCGTCGAGGCCAATTCATGCTCCCGAGTTGAGATCATTGATCAAGAAGTGGCTACATCATTCATACATGAATCATCTAAGGATCCCCTTGAGACTTGCATTGCTCATTCGTTAACCACTAAGGGAGAGGATAATCTAGATATTGAAAGGATGGCACAACACATGGAAGCTACCAAATCTTATCCTAACAACAAGAGACCATATTTTGAAGAATTGGGAGTAAGCTCTTCTCTATCACTACCTTCCATTTAACAAGCTCCAACTCTTGAACTCAAGCATCTTCCATCACATTTGAGGTATGCTTACTTGGGAGATTCTTCTACTCTTCCGGTTATTATTCAAATTCTTTGAATAAAGTGGAGGAGGAAAAGCTACTCGAGGTGTTGAAAATGCATAAAATGGCCATTGGGTGGACTATGGCGGATATCAAGGATATTAGCCCTACTGCACTAAATCCTCAAGGAGGATGACTTCAAAACAATGGTGGAGCATCAACATCGTCTAAACCCAAACATGAAAGAAGTGGTAAAAGCCGAGGTATTGAAGTAGTCAGATGTGGGAATTATCTATCCAATCTTGGATATTGCATGGGTGAGTTCCGTCCAATGTGTTTCAAAAAAGGGAGGTGTCACGGTGGTTGAAAATGAGAACAATGAGCTTATTCCTACAAGACCCGTGACCGGGTGGAGAGTGTGCATTGACTATTGGAAGTTGAACAATGCCTCTAGAAAAGATCATTTCCCTCTTCCCTTTATTGATCAAATGCTTGAGAGGTTAGCGGGGCATTCCCAATACTGCTTCTTGGATGGATACTTGGGCTGTAATCAAATTTTGATAGCCCCTGAAGATCAAGAGAAGACCACTTTCACATGTCCATATGGGACTTTTGTTAATAGGAGGATGCCATTTGGTCTTTGCAATGCACCGGCTACTTTTCAACATTATATGATGGCCATATTCTTCTTCTTTTTTATATGTTATGTCATTCTCACATATCTTTTCTCCGACATGGTGGAAAAATTCATCTTGGTATTCATGGATGATTTTCAATTTTTGGTTCTTCTTTTGATGAATGCTTGAGTAATCTTGACTTAGTTTTGAAAAGATGTGAAGAAACCAATCTAGTTCTTAATTGGGAGAAATGCCACTTCATGGTGAATGAAGGCATTGTACTTGGCCACCGGATTTTACAAGGGGGAATTGAGGTTGATAAAGCTAAAATTCAAGTTTTTGAGAAATTACCTCCTCCTAGTTTGGTGAAAGGCATAAGGAGCTTCTTGGAGCACGCCGGTTTTTATTTATCAAGAATTTATCCAAAATCTCCAAGCCTCTTTGTCTCTACTTGAGAAGAACAATGCTTTCCATTTATCTCAAGAGTGTTTGTTGGCTTTCAACACTCTTAAGGAGAGGCTTATCACGTCTCCTATTATTGTGGCACTAGATTGGAGCTTACCATTTGAACTCATGTGCGATGCTAGTGATTATGCCATGGGAGTGATTTTGGGACAAAGAAGGGACAAAGTATTTGCCTGCGATCTATTATGCAAGTCAAACTTTGAGTGATGCTCAATTCAATTACGCCACTACCGAGAAGGAAATGCTTGCCTTGGTCTTTGCCTTTGGAAAATCTGAATCTTATCTCATCGGCTCAAAGGTAATTTTCTATACCGATCACTCCACTTTAAAATACTTGCTTACTAAGAAGGATGCGAACCAAGATTGATTAGATGGGTCTTTCTTTTACAAGAATTTGATTTGGAAATCCGTGACAAGAAGGGAACGAATAATCTTGTGGCTGATCATCTTTCTAGGCTTGAGCAACTTAAGGACTTGGGAGTGGAAGTGATAAATGAAACCTTTTTGGATGAGCAACCTTTGCATGCCGAGCACATTCTTCAAATCTTCGAGGCACCTTGGTATGTGGACTTTGTTCAAAGATACTTATACTCTAGTATCTAAATGTGATCAATGTCAAAGGAGTGGAAACATCTCTCCCCGTAATGAAATGCCATTGACTTCAATCTTGGAAGTGGAGATCTTCGATGTATGGGAATTGATTTTATGGGGCCATTTCCATCCTCGTTCTCAAATTAATACATCTTCGTGGCAGTGGACTATGTTTCTAAATGGGTAGAGGCAGTGGCATTTCCAACTAATGATGCTCGGGTGGTTGTCAGTTTTCTCAAAAAGAACATTTTTACACATTTTGGCACCCCCAACTCATCATTAGTGATGGTGGAAAATACATCAAGGAAATATTGATCTAAAAAGCTAGATGATGCACTATAGGCCTACGGCACTGCCTTCAAGACCCCTATTGGTATATCTCCATTTTGTCTTGTCTTTGAAAAATCATGTCATCTTCACGTTGAACTTGAGCATAGAGCATTTTGGGCTACACGGGTATTGAATTTTGATGCACAATTACCCGGTGAGAAGCGATTGTTTCAACTTTTTGAACTTGAAGAATTCCGTCTCAACTCATATGAGAATGCTCGTATCTACAAGGAAAAAACAAAAAGATGGCATGACAAACACGTTGTAAAGAGAAACTTTGAAGTTGGGCAACAAGTTCTTCTTTTCAATTCTAGACAATTTCTCGAAAATCTTCGATCTCGATGGTGGGGACCATTCACGATATCTAAAATTTATCCCCACCAAGAAATTGAGTTGTATCGTACCCAAAAGCTAAACTTCAAGGTCAATGGGCAAAGACAAAAACCATTTTTGGAAGGTGACTTTTCAAGAGAAAAGTCATCCATTCTCCTCCGTGATCCCGAATGAAAATACAAAAAGTCAAGCTTATGACTTTAACTAAGCACTTTTTGGGAAGCAACCTAAATTTCTTCTCTTTTGATTTACTTGTGATTATTTAATTTACTTATTTACTTTCTTTTTAATTATTTGTCAAACTTTTGTAGGTAACAATTTTTTGAAAATCCAAAGCAACATTTTCCTCAACAAGTTTGGGTGTGAACTACATTCGAAGAAAGCTTAAGCTGATCTTGAACATCACAAACAAGCATCGACTCAAGGATGTTTTTCTAGCTCTTATCTTATTTACACTTTTTTTCTATTTCACATTGAGGACAATGTGTAATTCAAGTTTGGGGGTGTAGACTTCATTTTGCAATTTAACATGTTAGATAGCCTTGCCAACTTAAGATGTTGATGCTCAACATGTTTATATTTAATTATTGTGCTTTTAATTATTTTGTGATGAGTAGCTAAACAATTAGTTGGGATATTCAACATAGCATGAGTTTTAAAATACTAATTTCATGAATTGAGTTTTACATATATTTTGTATGTGTTGATTTTATCTTCGTGTTTAATGCATGAATGAATTGATCACTTGTTCATAATTTAATGGGTGTTTTCATAATTCGAGAAGTGAGCTTTAATGGGTGTTTTACATATGCTTGTGGGAGATGCCATGTATTGGAATGACTTTCAAAAGTGGGTGTATGATCCACTCATGGAAATTCATAGGAAGGACTCGCAAAAGCCCATGGAATTTGATGATGAACCGGCCATTGAATCCATAGATGAATCAACTATTGAAGAAACACTTGAAGAAGATGCAAAATCAATCACAACGGAGCTAAAAGGAGATTTGGACATCAAAAAGGAAGAAATCAACTTACATGGTTTTGACCTTATTGATTGCCAAATAATTGATTTTGTGATTAAACCCGATGAGGAAGTGGAAGTCTTCATAGTTGAATTTGAAGAGGACCAGAAGGATGTGTTCTATAACATGGAAAGGAGCAAATTCGAGTTCATGGAGATCAAATGAGGAGTGGAACAAAGCTAAAAAAATAAGATGAGCAATGCATCTAAAGCTTTCTTTAGGTGCCCTTAATCATTTGCCAAAAATTTGAGCTTTAGACTTTAAACATAGTGCGTGTTGGGAGGCAACCCAATTTTTTCCTTTTTTATTTATTATGTTTTCTTTATTGCTTTATTAGTAGTTTTAGGATTTTATTGTTTTAGTTGTTTATTTCCATGTTTTAGCATGTTTGAGTTATCAATTAGCATAACATTTTTGCATCACATTGAGTAGTTGACAAATGCATGATTCTAGTTGAGTATGTGCATCCTGATCATCATCAATTTCTAGCATAAAACATGAAATCATAATTGGATGCATATTGTAGCGACCGAGATTTGCATGACTTATTTAAATGAATATTTTAGTTTAAATCGTGTCGCTACGATTTTCTCCATTTATATATTTATTTTAAACGCGTAGGCATATAGCCAATGAAGTTAAATTAAATTAAATTTATTTTAAATTTATCCTATTTCAATTCCAAAATTTATTAAGTGATGTGCAAGCCATTATTTATTTATTTTAAAGTCCAATTTTCAACTAATTGGATTCAAATTATTTTGAGCCCACAATTTTAATTATGATAGTTCCAACTCCTTAAGCCCATTTAAAATCCAATAAATCATCTTTGGCCCAAAATTTTGACAGCAAGATTTAAGATTTCCTAGTTTAACAGATTTTAATTTCCAAAATTCTTCAACAATGTTTCCAATCTTCACAAGCACTTTCCATACCACATGTACTCAGAATTTCCAACGGAATTTCCTTTGATTTTCCCCCATTACAGATTTAACCCTAACTTTCCATGTTTAACACAATATCAACCATTAAGTAGAACCAACTACCTTCAGCCCACGACACACACAAACCTTCAACTCAAGGTATGCACTTCCCTATCTTCATTCTGCCAACCACCAAGCCTCATACCCGACAGCCTGCAACACAAACCACAACCAAACTGCTGTCAACAGCAACTTCACAAGCCAAACCTTCCACCACCACTTGAATGACAACCATCACCATTGATGGAAGCTAACCAATCTAACCAAGATACAACCCAGCCGCCACAACCGACTCCACTACCAAACGCCTACTGCCACAAATCCAAACACCATCACCAAGCTACCATACTGCCACCAGCATCGCCCAAACTGAATCCCCACCATATCCCCACCACCTCAAAGCATCGTGTAATACCATCACCACCACCACCACATGAAAACCGTAGCTGCCCACCTCTGTTCCTCCAACAAATTCACCCAATCAAAACCCAAAACCCAGAATTAATTAACCAACAACCTACCTTCATCACCGTTGGCCTTCGTTGTCGGAATTTAGCTGAAATTACCACCCCAAAATCTGAATTTCAGCCTTGGTTTGCCTTCGTTCCGCACCCAAAAACCACCTCCGCCGCCGCCAAGTGATGGCGGCAGCACCGCTTCCAAGTCGCCGGCGCAAGAGCGCCGGTAGTTTGACCGGCGGGTGACTGCTGTCGGAGGGGCACCCGTCGCCCCTCTTCTCTCCAGGCTCTCTCTCTCTCTCTCTCTAACGAGTTTAGTGAGAGAGAGAGTTGAGAGATATAGATAAATATATATTTTTGAAAAGTTACCAATTTAGTCCCTTACGTTTCAAAATCTTTTATTTCAGTCCCTCACATTTAAAAACGTTCTATCTCAGCCCCGAGATTTTTGAAAAAACTATGAATCAGTCCTTTCATTTTAAAAAAAAAAAAAAACCTTTAATTCAGTCCCTAATTCAAAAATTTCATAATTGCACGAACAGTCCCTAGCTTTTCCAATTTTCACGATTTAGTCCCTAAAGTTCTTAAAACTCTATTACACAAATCTACTTTTAAAGCTTTTTTTATCTAAAAGTCTAATATTAGTTATTTATTTATAGAGCTAGACGAGGCGCGAGAGAATTAGAAGTATTTTTCCGTTTGCTCAATACTCGAGAAATTAAGGTAGACTCTAATTTACAAATTTTTCTACTTTCAAAAGTGCGCATAAATAATTATTTTGATTATAAGTTTAGCATGTATGATTGTGTTCATGAGAATTACTTGCTTTCTAAGCATGAGACTTTGTTACGAGAATTTACTTACTTAAATGCATGAGACTTGAACTTGTATGTTATTTACTTGTTCATGAGAATACTGGTGGTCGTTAGACACCTGAGACTTGAATATCATGATTATGTGTTTTAATTTATGATGTTAAATGATTATTGTGCGCGAGTCTACTGAGTATTTCTATGAAATACTCACGTTTTCCAAAATAAATTTTGCAGATGACGGAGTTGGGGGCGGGGCGTGCGATGGTGGCCATTATTGAGATTTTAGAATGTTTTATTGAAATTATAAAATTAATCTATTATGTTATGTTCAAGTTATTTTCCATGTTTAAACTATTTTGACCGTTTGAATAAATTTTTATAAAGATATGTGAAATGGAATTTCAATTAAATTTATTTTCCGCTAAATTATTATCTTCAAAGTTAATTTTTAAACGATGAAGTGACGTTCCCGGGTGTTTAGAACTCGGGGCGTTACACATATAGAGTCTAAGTAACAAAATCATTTTATGAAAATTTTGATCTTCATTGCATGCTTGAATTACAAGATTTACATCAAAATCACAAGCATGACATGTTAGTTAAGACATGAACATGATTTAGGTGGTTGAGTGCATGCATCACGAGACGATTTGGGGTTTAAAATCGAGTTTGAAATTCAAAAAGTCAAAATTTTTAACCTCCATCTAGAGTACAATGCGACCACGACGTGACAAAGTACACGACCACGCGTTGGAAAATTAAACCTTGTGTTTCTAAAGTATTGTACTATGCAGCCACCAAACTCTCTACTGCACGGCCGGGCAAGTAATCTGGAGTCAATTTCGGCAGTGTTTAAACTTTGAGCTGACTTTCACATTTTGCACTACTTCAAACATGAGTTCTCACCCCAAAAACCACCTCAATTTCTTGTATCACCTATATTACACATGCTCACATGGAATTGAGTATCATCTAATTTGGTATCACATTTAAATTCTTTCGAAAGGTATGAATTTATTCACTCACTTGGAAATTTTGCATATCTTTAGAGTTTTGATACTTTTGTGGAATTTTGATTATGTACATCATTGGAGCATGGGCTATGCTAGATATTGGTGTATGTCTTGTTACTTGATTAGGTGAAAATTTTTGGGCAATTCCAAGTTTTCAATTCATTGACTTCTATAGAATTCCAATCATGCACACCAAGTGCTTGATAAAATGCCACAGTGGGTTTTTTTCATGTTTTTGATAAATTCTTTGAATGATTGCCTTGATTACACGTTTTACATCATTTTTGTATCATTCATTGTTGGTTTGTATTGATTTAAAGTTAAAAACTGAATTGAACTTCATAGACACTAGATTGTATTCACTGCAAGTACATGACCTTATTTTTAGCTTCAGGTCCCAACCGCACATTTTCACGATCCTAATGAACTCCAAATGGGCTGAATCTTTGATATGTTGTATATCAAGTTATGTAATTTAATATGCCCCATGACATGTCTTGGGAAATTTTCACTTTTTCGAGGCGATGTCAGGGCCTGAAAATCATTGGTCTACCATTTTAAAAAAAATTCTAAATTCTTTTAAGTCCTAGTTTAGGGGCTTTTAAGTTGTTTTGTTTCAGTTCTTATGCAAAATTTATGCATTCTAATGTTATTTATTTCTCTTTTGCATTGAACATCACTTGAAAACACCTCGAACCAAACTGGTAAGCTAAAGAAAGTGTTGAATCATCCATGGAACACCAAGTGAAAGATCAAGCAATGAGACAACCTTTCCAAACCCGGGAAGTACTTGAACACTATTCTTTAATTTGAGCTTAATTATTATATCTTTTCGAATTAAATTGAGGGCAATGTATACTTCTAGTTTGGGGGTGGGAATCTCATTATTTTGCATTCATGCGATTTTTATTTCATTCTTTTACATTTATTTAAGTAGTTGGGATATATTTCTATTATAAAAAAAATGAAAAATTCTGAAATTTTTTGTTGCTTTGTTTATTTCCTAGGAATAGTTTGGATCAATTATATGCTTTAGTTTGAATAATGGATAACATGAAAACTTGATTTTATTGAATAATTATCCATGTTATATTTCCATATTCTTGAGCACATAGCATTTGTTGAATAATTACTTGTATAGGAGTTTGTTTGATATTGGTGGGTTACATTTATACAACTTGAATTTAGGAATGACTTTAAAATCCCAAATTTAGAACCAAACCGCTCAAGAAGTAGTTTGGGGTAGAAAGGTTAGTGCATGTACGTGTTAATGGGTTGAGGGTTTGTGATTCTTAGTATTGGCAACGAGGCGGATCAGGAGATCCACCCCACCCCTTTTTTCCCAATTTGGATCTGCCCTGTGATCTGCCAATTTTTGGGTCAGTTCAGGACGGATCGGATTCGGGTCAAGGGGGATTGGTCCAATGATCTGTGGATCGATCTGCAAGAATTTTTTTTTATTTTTTTTAATTCTTTTAAATATATTCTAAATTAAATCTTTAAAAAAATAAAAAAAATTAAATTTTTATTAAATTTGATTTATTTTATTGAACCGGGGCGGGTCGATCCGCCCCGTCAATCTACGGATCAAGGCAGATCGGATCAGTGGGTCGATGGAGCTGATCGATTTTTTTTTTGGGATCATTAGTGATTCTTGATTTTGCACTTTTGATTGAAGATGTTTGCTCAACGAGTATAACCTAACATGAGCATAAAAAAATAAAAATGCTAATAGTCTTATTCTACCCTTCAAATATTTTTTTGACTCGAGCAAGTAAGTTTGTAAGGGTGTTGAAACCTAGTACCCTAAACTCAACTGAGTTTGGAGTTATCAGCCCACAGATCGTTATAGGGGTCAATTAGAAAGCAAGTAAGCAGAGTGGACTTACACATAAGATGATAAAACATCTTTAACTTTTCTTCGTCACCTTTATGACTCGGGTAATTGAGTCTGAGGGGTTCTTTGAACTTGGTGCCCTAAAGTCATCTGTTTTGGGAGTCACGGACCCAAAACTTGCTACAGGGGTCATATAGAAATCAAGTAAGAAAAGTATTGCACAAAGATGGTAAAAGACAAGGACAAATAAAGGAAAAAGTCGTCCATATAAAATAAAGAGCATATTGTAAGCTTGTTGACCTGAACTTTGGAAATTAGAGGTGTAGAATTGGGGATTGCTTACCGGAAACTTGATATGCATGCTTGTATCTAATTCTAACTATCTTGTGTGAAAAAAATGCAGTATATACATGATTAGATGCCACAATACAGGGAACATGGGATTTGAGAGAAAAGCAGAAAGTTGTTATCATTCATGAGTGATGTAAGGAAATCAATAGGAAATCATAGTATGACCGCATGTGATTCGAGCTTGATTTTGCATAATAAGTCACAAGATGTTAAATATGTTCTTGCAAAAGTTTACGTTTGACTTTGGCTACTTCACACACACATGTGAAAGTCAGCATGGGATAATTGGAACTATTTTAATTGTGTTGTTCAAAGTTTTTTTCTAGTGTATGATTTTGATCTCGACTTTTGAGGCATATGGTAAACAAACAAAAAAGATTTTTAGTTGCTTCTTTGTATTTTATAGTTTAGTTTTACTTTGTTCGAAGGTGAATAATGATTTTAGTTTAGGGGTATTTGATAAGTGTATTTTATACACTTATTTGTATATCTAAATTAGAATAATTTATTGTAGTTTTAGAATAAAAAATGTATAATTGTTTGTTATTTTTGTACATTACAGAATATACCCTAGAATCATGTGAATTGAGAAATTGAATGGAATAAAGACAATTTGGATGATAAATGAAACTAAAATGGACAAATGGATAACGAAGTTGTCAACCTGGACATACAAGAGATGCAAAGTGCTTGAAATCAAAGTTGGAGTGCTTAACGGAAGATGGATTGAAGTTGGAAGAATGATTTGAAGAGATTTGAAAGTATGAGGATTGATTTGCAGAAATTGAAAGTCGAAGGACATGGGGCAATTAAAGAACAAGGACCTACTAATACACTTTTGAAAAGATGAAATCGCACTGTAAAACATTGCCTACACAGCAACTGGATGCCTAAGGAGTTGCCACGTGACGGGAAAGCAATTCAACAGAATAGGTTTTAGTGATACTGTGCGGCCACGAGGTTTTTGCCTGCACGTCACCCAGTTTTTCGAAGCCTAGTAAAATCAGGCCCATGCGCGATTTCTTGTGCCAAAAGCCTAGGTTTCTTCAACAATCTATAAATACTACTTATTATGCACGAGTTAGGGACCTTTGCAGATCTCAAAACATCATAACTTCGCATTCTTAATATCAAATTCTTAGGAGGAAATTGAAGGCAAAGGGAGATGATTGAAGATTATAAACATGGAAGAATACCTTGGTGCAAGCGTTTCTTTTCACTTTGTTAATCTAATATACTCAACATGTTTATACTTAATTATTGTGCTTTTAATTATTTTGTGATGAGTAGCTAAACAATTAGTTGGGATATTCAACATAGCATGAGTTTTACGCTATTAATTTCATGAATTTAGTTTTACATATATTTTGCATGTGTTGATTTTATCTTTGTGTTTAATGCGTGAATCAATTGATTAATTGTTCATGATTTAATGGGTGTTTTCATAATCCGAGAGGTGAACTAACACTTAGATCTAGGGATAAAATCTGGTAATTGAATGAACTATAGAGATATAAGTTTGTTATTATTATGATCGCTACGTGAATTCTTGCGTTCCATGCACTTAGTCATTACGGACGGCTATTTTTTAACATTGTCAACTTACTAGGTAGAGTTGATTTAAACCCGAGAGGGGAATTTCATATGCAAATGTGAATTCGTTCGAGCACATGGATAGGAGTAAAACTCAAGGATTGGTTTTAATTGCATTGACTTATGTGAAATCGAGTGTCCTGACATCTTTAAATATCACTTAAGAAAATCATATTTTGAATTCTTCATATTTATTTTAGTTTGATAGTTTATTTTATTTTATATCCTAAATTCACATCAAATCTCTTGTTTCAGTTAAGGGTAATAATCTATAATACAATTTACTCAATCCTCGTGGATTAACTATGTGACCCGTAAACTTGTGAAAATCAAAATCGCAATAGTTTCTAAACATTTTCACATTGCATTGTTCCATACAAGATAGTCCGAATTAGATATATGCATGCAGGTCAAGCTATTGGTAAGCAATCCCCAATTTTACAACCTCAATTTTCAAAGTTTTAGTCAACTAAGGTTATACCATGCACTTTTTTGTATGGACGACTTTTTTTCTTTTATTGTCCTCATCTTTTACCATCTTTATGCCATACTTTTTTTATTTATTTGTCCTCATCTTTTACCATCTTTATGCAATACTTTTTTTATTTATTTATTTTCTATGTGACCCATTTAGCAAGTTCTAGGTCGATGACTCCCAAGCTAGACCACTTCAGGGCACCAGGTTCAGGAACCCGTTGTCTTATGCGTAAGTCCGCTCTCCCTTAAGCTTTCTAATTGACCCATGTAACGAGCTTTGAGATGATAACTCCCAATTTAGTCGAATTTAGGGTACTAGGTTTTAATACCCTTAGAGCATCTCCAATAGACTCTTTATATTTAAAGAGCATATTCTACATAATAGAGACCATCTATAAGTAAAATAATTTACAAACTCCAACAAACTCTTTAATTTTGGGTCTTTATTTTACTTTTTCATAAAAATATTTATTGTCTTTCTTTATTTTTGGTTAATATTTATTTTTTTAGAAATGAATGACCAATGATATCAAATATGTAATAAAGAAAATTAATGTGGAAACATTGAAAATAGGAACATTTTGAATGCATTTAATAATAGAGAGTCAGTTTGGAGAGTCAAACTGTAACGCCCCGAATTCCGTGAAACTTGGGATGCCACTTCGTCTTTTAAATCTAATTTTATTGCGGAAATAATTAAAAATTTCAAACATCATATTTATTATTTGAAACCTTTGAAACAACATTTTTGCGGAAAAAATGAATTTATAAAACATCACATCCATTGTTTAAAAGCTAAAGCGGAAACTAAATTTTAATCAATTTAATTAAAAAAATTCATAAAAGTTAAATCTTAAGTTTTAAAGTAAAGTAACGATAAATAATTAAATTGACGACATTTATGAAACTTGACTTAAAAGAAAAATTTACATTATTTTTGATTTGCCACCGCTGTCATTTCATTCGCCGTCTACTCCGTCATCTGCAAAATTTTGTTTTGGAAAACGTGAGTATTTCATAGAAATACTCAGTAGACTTGCGCACAATAATCATTTAAAATTATAAATTAAAACACAAAATCATGATATTCAAGTCTCAGGTGTCTAACGATCACCAGTATTCTCATGAACATACAAGTTCAAGTCTCATGCATTTAAGTAAGTAAATTCTCGTAACATAGTCTAATGCTTAGAAAAGCAAGTAATTCTCATGAACACGATCATACATGCTAAACTTATAATCAAAATAATTATTGATGCGCACTTTTGAAAAACGTAAATTTGTAGATTAGAGTCTACCTTAATTTCTCGAGTATTGAGCACACGGGAATAAATACTTTTAATTTTCTCGCGCCTCGTCTAGCCCTATAAATAAATAAATTAAATTTTGTATTTTGAGATTTAAGTTTTAAGATGAAAATAAAAGCTTAGGGGTTGAATTAAAATATTTTAAAACTTGAGACTGAATTAAAAGGCATTGAAAACATGAGGGTTAATTAATAAAACTCTTTTAAAATAAGGGATGAAATAAAATGTATTAGGAATCAGAGATTGAAGTTTGATACTTTTTAAAAACTGATAGGACTGAAATAAATATTTTCCAAAACTTGGGGCTGAAACTTATTACTTTCAAAATTGGGCACTAAAATGGCTTTTCGAAAAATTAGTGGGCTGACTTATAAGATTTTAAATCTGTAGGGATTGAATTAAATACTTTTTAAACACTTAGGGATTAAAATAAATAACCTTTAAAAATCTGGGACTAGAAGAATAATTTTTGAAAAAAATAATATATATATATATATATATATATATATATATATATATATATATATATATATAATATATACATATTCATATATTTCTCTCATCTCCTCTCATTAGAGAGATAGAGAGAGAGAGAGAGAGACGAGAAAACAGAGAAGGGGCGACGCCCCTTCTTCCGTCCACTGCCGGCGCTACAGCCGGCAAGGCGCCGCCGGCACGAGGCACCGGTGAGATTGGCAGCGTGGTACGGTGAAGACTTGGGCAAATTTTGGAGCGATTTGGGGTTGAGGCCGAGGCCTGGAGATTGGGCTGTTGGTGTCGGGTTTCCGGTAATAGCTCCGGCGAAGGGGTGGTCGAAGGTAAATGTTGGGTTATTTTGGATTCTTGTTTCTGGGGTTCTTGGTTTTTGGTCGATTGGGGTTCGATTGGATGTCAACCGGAAGTGGGCAGTGTGCGGGTTCACGGTTCATTTGTGGTGGTTGCGATGGTGGATTGGTCATGATGGTGATTGATGTGATCCAGACCACGGATACAAGCCCGCACAAAGATCCGTTGAAGGTCAGAGGAGGGCCGATGACTCGATTGCAAACAAAGAGGGCCAAGGAAGCAATGGACAAGCTAGTTCAAGAAAAAATGGCCAAAACAATGTTCGTGTCATCAAAAGAAGCAAGTTCCATGTTGGGGCCGAGTCAAAACGACGAGTGGATCAACATCATTCAAGCCGTCGAAGAAAAATGTGAATTTTCAATGTTACGGCCGTAACATATATTTCCTCACGGCCGTAACCAACTTTCTGCTGAAAATTGATTTTGTGAGACATAAGATATCACGGCCGTAAAGGTTGAGTATCACGGTCGTAATGGACTTTCTGCTTAAAATTGAAGTTTGGACGTTTTTGGACTTACGGTCGTAAGTCATATTGTCACGGCCGTAAGAGTGAATCAGAAGCAAGGTTACGGCTGTAAGAAAATTAGTCACGGCCGTAAAATCGAATATGCGTGAATTTTAGGGTTTTTTTTATTTCCTTATTTTTAGGTAGTTGTTTCCCTGTTTAATTACAACTCTTAAACCTAGTTTTGACCCTATTTATAGGGATGTAATTTTCATTATTCATACACAACTTTGATATTATTATTGAGAGGCAATTTGCTTTCATACTTTATTCTTCATTGAATAAAATTCGAACTTGCGAGTTTAATTCTTGTTTGTTCAAATCTTGGGTGAGATTTATTTTCATTGTGATCAAGAGGTCAACATATCAATTGATTGTATTGGTTGCTTGGTTCAATTAATTTGAATCAATCTCTAAATCGTGATTCTTTGGCGTTCTTGGGTCGATTTCAATATTTTGTGGGTTGCGTAGCTACAATTGCTACGTGGTTTGCATCATCTGGTATCAGAGCTTAGGCTCCAAAAATCAAGGTTATATCTTTGTTTTTGTTTTCTTGAGTTTCTTATTCTTGTTCTTCGTGTTCTTCCAGCTTTGAGTCTTTAATCCAGAAAAGTATCACAAAAAAATTCAATATTCGTTATTTCCTTCGTTTGTTATCCAAACTAAATTTCGTTTGTTGCGTCTTTCTCGTAGTTGAATTTTCGAGAATAAAAAAAAAAAAAAAAAAAAAATTCTCAGTTCAATTAAAATAGCTGATATTTGATTTCAAGAATTATTTTCTTGAAACAATCTTAGTTTCCATAAAAGTGTCAAGTCCCTTATAGAGTCAAAATTCAAATCTCTAAAGGTCTTTTTCAAGTTTTCCAACAAATTCATAAATTCTCACTCTTACTCGATTTGAATCATTCGGGCTTAAACTTGTTTGAGTTCGGGTTCGTTCTTTGAAGCAATTGGGGTGAAAGCTATTGAGTGGAAAAAGGCAGAGAGGTGAGATCAATAGACGGTAAAAGCCAAATTTGAGTGATACACGAGCGAAATACACGTGAGGCATTTAATATTTAGTTTTAGGATGTCTGAACAATCTTCTACTACAAAAAACAACGATCGAGCCAACATGATTGTAATACCGCTTTTCATTTTCATGCCCTTTCAAATTTCAAATAAAATTAACATAAATATTACATGAAATTTTAAAGGGCATGAAAATGAAAAGCGGTCGCGAGAATCTCCGGCTTTTGGCCGTATCTTGCTCCTTTCTTTCGCCTCAATAGTAAGCGCTGCAAGATCTGATTCAACTGAATATGGGACTTGGATATGCTCTTGCTCCCGGCGGATATGCTGGGCGAGATAGTGACAAAGGGGAAAGTCAAGCCCCCTATAAAATAAGAAAATAAAAGGCAACCGCACTCCGAGTGAAGAAGAAGAAGCTCATGGCACTGTCGGCATGTCGGAATAACCACTCTTTTTTTAGCCCTCTTCTTATCCTAAACCCCCTAGAATCACAAGGAACGCTTGATGGTTGATCCTGGCAATTCGTATGCTTTTCATTTTCATGCCCTTTAAAATTTCATGTAATATTTATGTTAATGTTATTTGAAATTTGAAATTTAATGAATTTTACGTCAATGTTTTGAATGAAATTGCAGTGGAAGGACTTGGACGCCGTCACGATCAATGTACCAATTAAAATGTTGATAAACTTGTTTATGCACAATTCTGTGCCTAATTGTTTATTTTAATTGTTACTTACCATTTCTATTTTAATTGAGTAGTAAGTTGCCTAAATTGCATTAAATTGAAGTTGAGAAAAGTTTGGTGACACTTTGGAATTTTATTTGAGGGTCGTGGACTTAAATTACCAAATTATGAGAGCTGAGGGACTAGATTGCAAATTTTCAAAATTTAAAACAATTAAACCTAGCCCTCATCTCACCCGCTCTCACTCATCTCGCTCGCCTCGGTCTCTCATCTCGCTTCCATCCCTCTCGTTTCTCTCGACTTCGCCCTCTCTCTCGATCTCTCGACGGCAACCACCACACCGCCGGCGACCACAACCTCGGCCCCACCCCTTCCCTGCCCTCGGTGAGACCATATTTCACCCCTTCACCGCTGCGCACACACCCACAGCACACTCGCGCACACACACATTTGGGGATATATATATATATATATATATATATATATATATATATATATATATATATATATTGATTTTGTGCATATATGTATGTATAGGCATGTGTATGTATATTAGTTGAATACCCAGTTATTCAGATCTCGAAATTATAAAGATTCAACTGAGTTTAATTGATTTTCCTATCAGTTTAGGATAAATTCGAGAATTTTATATTTGTTAACTGTTAGAATTGTTGATTTCGTTGTTTTGGTTGAGTTTTAGTTTATACATCATATTTCCTAAACTGTGAGAGCTGTGAAAATTAGCGGACTGCCTAATTTAAAACTTGAGTAATATTATTATTATTATTTTTTTAATATTTTGAATTTGGGAATTTGGTGTTTACGTATGTATGCTTTCTACAGATTTCGAAATTCATGAATTTGTGATTTACATTGAAAAGTTGGGTTTAAATTTGTGCTATATTTGTAAATTTTAAATTTGGAGAAATTATAAAGAGAGATATATTAGCTTTCAGATTTATGAGTTGATAGAATGCTAATTGAGAATTTGGATGATGATGCTAGTATCTATATCTAGCTATTGAATGTATATAATTTTCAGATTTTAACTAATGAGGGTATTTAATAGACTTTCTATTGGTTTGTGGTTGTTTTAAATAGAAATTTTTAATTTGGGATTTCAAATAATAAGATTGTATAAATTGAATTTTTAGTGTACATTTTTAATTATAGTTCTTATTTTTGATTTATTAATTTATATGGAATGATTTCACATTTCCAAAATTATGAATTTGTGAATTCAATTGAAAGGTTCACTGTCATTTTTGAGAATTTACAGATTTCGAATAGTTAACATGCTAATTGGAATTGTCTTTGTGAAATTCAAGTTGTGATGAAGATTTCCATCACTTTAACCTTTACGCAATTTGATTAGTTAGATTTCAATTTTGGCATTTGAGTTAATCTCTTATTTCGAATGAAGTATGATTTGTGTTTGACATAGTTTAAGATTCCAATTGATTTGAATTATAAGTCACATGAAAGTTTCAACCTTGCTTAGAGTTTAAAATGTGATTTTTGAACTAAAAGTATATTTTATTAAATGAATGGGTACAACTAGGATTTTGGTACATTGACGTCACGGGCAGCCGATGCTCCTCCACTTGCAAATTCAGAAACGGTAAATTACTAAGGACTGCAAGTAAGTAAACTTCCCCCTACTTTCATCAAAGTTGAATGTTAATGTGGAATTAATGTGCTTAATTGACATTCGTGTTAATTACGGAATTTTAATGCTTTTGGTCTACCATATGCAATTATGTGTAGTTAAGGAAATGTTCAAGCATGCACGTTACATGTCATTGCATCATCAAGCATGCATTGTCATCGAAATGGGAAAGTCAAATGTTTTAATGAAAGGAATGTGTCAAAGTGCAATTTTTGTCAAAAATTATGTATCCCAAGTTTTTGAAAGAATGGGTGTACTTCTATGTCATGAAAGATGCGAGTGGGAAATGGGGCGCGGGGGACCGGTGGAATGAATGTAATGAGCCGCTTTGCGGTGGAATGAATGAATGAGCCGCTTTGCGGTGGGAAAGTGAATGTTAAACCGCTTTGCGGTGGAAATACGCATGTTAATCTGGTTCCAAATAAGAATGTCTCACTGTTATCTGATTGACTAGAAGTTACACCAAGTGAGCTCACGATGGAAATGAAGTGAAAGTTTGAAATGTTAAGTGAAAGTTTGAAATGTTTGAATGTTCTGGAAAGTAAAGAAAAAGGGGATACATATATGGAATTTTTAAAAAGCATTCGTGTCATAAGCATGCATTCATGCATACAGTTTACTTACTGAGCTTTAGCTCACCCCAATTCCTCCCCAACATTTCAGGTGATGAAAGTTAGGTGATCCGAGGAGAGCATTTGGCGGCTGACTCAGACAGTACTAATAAATTCTATTTCTTATAAGAATAAATGAAGGGCTTTCTCAAACTAATTCATAGATTATTCTTTTAACTGATAAATTCTTTTGATTAGTTTGTCTGTTTTAGTTAAAATAATTTATGGTATTTCCCTGTGATTAGTTTTTATCATGTTTCATGAGTTTATAAATTTATACTTCAAGTTATTTTGTTGAGGAGTTTGGGAAATTGATGTTGAAGTTAAGTTTTGGAATTGTGGTTGGATGTTAAATGTTGGATTTGAATGGGTTGAGAATTTGCATATGTATTGTAGGTATGATGTCTCTCTATAGATTGGTTATGTCCAAGTTATAGAGGAGGCTCTGTCGAAATTTCTATAAAATTTTTGAACAAAAAATGAAAACGTTGAAGTTTTTAAATGATTTGTTTCCGCATTTTAATGTTTAAACAATTTTTTTCCGCATATAATGTGAATGGAAGTTAACACGCCTAGGTTATAAGACTTTTGAACTTGGGGTGTTACAATGACGGAAGAGATGGTACAACGGTTTGAGCGGTTGTTTGGGGATGTGTTAGGTAGGTTAGAAAGGTTTGAGCAACCTCGGGAAGTGCCTAATGTCCGTAAGCAAGGTGGGCAAGGTCGTAGAGTAGAGGGGATCGATGAGAATGAAGAAGGTAGTGATTTTGACGATGGGGTAATTTTGGATAGAGTGGTTAGGCATGGAAGAAGGGATAGAGATCTTGGTGGCGAAAGAATGGATGGTAGTATGAGCAACATCAAAATGACAATTCCGTCATTCAAGGGTAGGAGTGATCCGGAAGCATACCTAGAATGGGAAAAGAAGATGGAATTAATTTTCAATTGCTACACTTATTCGGAAGAGAAAAAGGTGAAGGTAGCTGTACTTGAATTCTCCGATTACGCTATTACTTGGTGGGATCAATTGGTGACTTCTAGGAGAAGGAATCGCGAGAGACCCGTTAGTACTTGGGATGAATTAAAAGCTATCATGAGAAAGAGGTTCGTTCCTAGTCATTATCATCGGGAGCTTCATCAAAAATTACAAAGTCTATACCAAGGATCAAAGAGTGTGGAGGATTACCATAAGGAGATGGAGATGTTGATGATTAGAGCTAATGTAGAAGAGGATAGGGAGGCTACGATGGCTCGATTTTTGAATGGGTTGAATAGGGATATAGCTAATGTGGTTGAATTGCAACATTATTTGGAGATGGAAGATATGTTGCACATGGCTATAAAGGTGGAGAAGCAAATAAAGAAAAAGGGGACAGCAAGGTATCCATCTGGTTCTAATTCTTCTTGGAAGCCGAAGTGCGAAAGTAAAGGAGATGGGGCTGTTTCTAAAGGAAAGTTTGAAGCGCCAAAAGGGAAATTTGAGGCACCAAAAGGGAAGGAGGAACAAGCTAGTAAATTCGTACCTAAAGGGGAACCTCAACCATCTAGGAGTAGAGACATTCAATGCTTCAAATGTTTGGGGAGAGGACATGTGGCATCTCAATGTCCTAACAGGCGAGTGATACTTGTGAGGAAGGATGGAGCCATGGAGAGTGATAGTGAGGAAGAGGATTATAGCGATATGCCGGCGTTGGAGGAAGTATGTGATGATGAGGATGTGTTATCCGGGGAGCATGGCGAGTTATTGGTGGCAAGGCGAGCTCTTAGTGCTCAAATCAACACGGATGACTTAGAACAACAACGGGAGAACATATTCCATACACGATGTCGCATAAATAACAAGGTATGTAGTATGATTATTGATGGTGGTAGTTGCACTAACGTCGCTAGTACTATACTTGTTGAAAAATTAGGATTACCTTTGTTAAAGCATCCTAAACCTTATAGGCTTCAATGGTTAAATGATAGTGGAGAAATTAAGGTGAATAAGAGGGTGTTGGTGAATTTTTATATTGGTAGTTATGTGGATGCAGTTATGTGTGATGAGGGCACATTTTGTTGGGTAGACCTTGGCAATATGATAGGAAGGTTACGCATGATGGGTATAAAAATAGGTATAGCTTTACCAAAGGGGGAAAAACCATTACACTTGCACCATTGACACCATCACAAGTGTATGAAGATCAAATAAAACTGAAAAATGATGAAGAAAAAAGAGTAAAGGAAAATGAGAGAAAGAGAGTTGAGGCCACGACCTCAGAAAAAGGAGAGGAAAAGAGAGTTGGAGCCATGACTCCAAAAAAAGGAGAGGCGAGAGATAAAAAGAGTGTTGGGGGACATACCTCAGAAAAAGGAGAGGGAGCGAAGAGTGCCAGAAAAGAAAGAAAAATGAGTTTCTACGCAAAAAGGAGTGAAATCAAAAAGGCATTCATGGAAGAAAGATCGATGGTCCTTCTGCTGTACAAGGAATCATTCCTTTCATTTGATGAAACTAACAAATCCCTCCCTATTTTGGCTATTTCTTTATTGCAGGAATTTGACGATATATTTCCCGATGACATACCTAGTGGATTACCACCCATTCGAGGTATTGAACATCAAATTGATTTTGTACCTGGAGCAGTCATTCCGAACCGCCCCGCTTATCGAAGTAACCCCGAGGAGACGAAGGAGCTCCAAAGGCAAGTGGAGGGCTTGATGAGCGAAGGGTATATAAGGGAAAGTATGAGTCCATGTGCTGTCCCCGTGTTACTTGTGCCCAAAAAGGACGGGACTTGGAGAATGTGTGTCGATTGTAGGGCCATCAACAACATAACGGTAAAGTATCGTCATCCTATTCCTAGGTTAGATGATATGTTGGATGAATTGCATGGCTCTAGCATATTTAGTAAAATTGACCTTAAGAGTGGTTATCATCAAATTCGAATGAAAGAAGGAGATGAGTGGAAAACTGCTTTTAAAACTAAGTATGGACTGTATGAATGGTTAGTAATGCCTTTTGGACTTACTAATGCACCTAGCACATTTATGCATTTAATGAATCATGTTTTACGTGCATTTATAGGTAAATTCGTTGTATTTTACTTCGATGATATCTTGATATATAGTAAAACTTTGAATGAGCATGTGGAGCATGTTAGGTGTGCTTGTGGTTTTAAGACAAGAGCAACTTTTTGCTAACTTTAAAAAGTGTGATTTTTGCATGAAAAAAGTTGTGTTTCTTGGTTATGTGGTTAGTGCTAAAGGGATAGAAGTAGATGAAGAGAAAGTCAAAGCTATTAAAGAGTGGCCAACACCTAAAAGCATAACTGAGGTTAGGAGTTTTCATGGCTTGGCTAGTTTTTATAGGCGCTTTGTTAAAAATTTTAGCACGATTGCCGCACCACTCACAGAAATTGTCAAAAAGAGTGTAGGGTTTAAATGGGGTGTAGAACAGGAGCATGCATTTGATACCATCAAAAATATGTTATGTGAAGCACCGGTTTTATCACTTCCTAACTTTGACAAGGCTTTTGAGATTGAATGTGATGCCTCAGGGCTAGGCATTAGAGCTGTTTTAATGCAGGATCGAAGGCCAATCGCCTATTTTAGTGAAAAACTAAAAGGGGCTGCACTTAATTATCCCACATACGACAAGGAGTTATACTCACTTGTGCGCGCTTTGGAAACATGGAAACATTACTTGTGGCCACGGGAGTTCGTGATACACACTGATCATGAATCCTTGAAGCATTTGAGGGGACAAGCTAAGCTGAGTAAGAGACATGCAAGGTGGGTAGAGTTCATCGAAACATTTCCCTATGTCATCCGGTACAAACAAGGTAAGGAAAATGTGGTGGCGGATGCGTTGTCTCGAAGGTATGTTCTTTTAAATTCTTTAAATTCTAAATTGCTTAGATTTGAATACATTAAGGACATGTATGCTAATGACCTGGACTTTTCTAATATTTATGAATCATGTGGTAAGGGGGCTGTGGATAGGTTCTTTAAACATGATGATTATTTATTTCGAGAAAATAAATTGTGTGTTCCTAGGTGTACAATGAGAGAGTTACTTGTGAGAGAGGCCCATAGTGGAGGCTTAATGGGTCATTTTGGGGTTAAAAAGACCATTGAAATCCTAAGTGAGCATTTCTATTGGCCTAAAATGAAAATTGATGTGGTTCGGGTTTGTAATAGATGCATTACTTGTAAAAAGGCTAAATCTAGGATTAAACCCCATGGATTATATATGCCTTTACCCGTCCCTAGTGAACCTTGGGTCGATATCTCTATGGATTTTGTTTTAGGATTGCCTAGGACTAAGAAGGGTCGAGATTCGATTTTTGTGGTAGTAGATCGCTTTAGTAAAATGGCACATTTCATACCATGCCACAAAACTGACGATGCTACAAACATAGCTGAAATTTTCTTTAGGGAAGTCGTGCGCTTACATGGGGTGCCTAAAAGTATTGTCTCGGATAGGGATGTTAAATTCCTTAGTCATTTTTGGAGAGTCTCGTGGAACAAATTAGGAACAAAACTACTTTTTTCTACAACTTGTCACCCACAGACCGATGGACAGACCGAGGTAGTAAATAGGACAATGATTCAATTGTTGCGCACGATAATCAATAAAAATCTGAAAAATTGGGAAGAGTGTTTACCATTTATTGAGTTTGCATATAATAGAGCTATACATTCTACTACTTCTTGTTCACCATTTGAAATTGTTTATGGTTTTAATCCGCTAACACCATTGGATTTAATTCCTTTACCTGTGAATGAACGTAGTAGTTTAGATGGCAAGAAAAAGGCTGAGATGGTTAAAGCACTCCACGACAAGGTGAGGTTGGCGATTGAAAAGAAAAATGAACATTATGCTTCGCAAGCTAACAAAGGAAGAAAGGGCATCATTTTTGAACCCGGTGATTGGGTTTGGGTACATTTGAGAAAGGAGCGGTTTCCTGAACAACGCAAGTCAAAGTTACAACCGCGAGGAGATGGTCCATTCCAAGTGATTGAAAGGATCAACAACAATGCCTATAAATTAGATCTTCCTGGTGAGTATAATGTTTCGGCTTCAGTTAATGTTTCTGATCTATCTCCGTTTGATGCAGGTACAGATTCGAGGTCGAATCATTTCGAAGAGGGAGGGGATGATGTGATCCAGACCACGGATACAAGCCCGCACAAAGATCGGTTGAAGGTCAGAGGAGGACCGATGACTCGATTGCAGACAAAGAGGGCCAAGGAAGCAATGGACAAGCTAGTTCAAGAAACAATGGCCAAAACAATGTTCGTGTCATCAAAAGAAGCAAGTTCCATGTTGGGGCCGAGTCAAAACGACGAGTGGATCAACATCATTCAATCCGTCGAAGAAAAATGTGAATTTTCAATGTTACGGCCGTAACATATATTTCCTCACGGCCGTAACCAACTTTCTGCTGAAAATTGATTTTGCGAGACATAAGCAATCACGGCCGTAAAGGTTGAGTATCACGGCCGTAATGGACTTTCTGCTTAAAATTGAAGTTTGGACGTTTTTGGACTTACGGCCGTAAGAGTGAATCAGAAGCAAGGTTACGGCCGTAAGAAAATTAGTCACGGCCGTAAAATCGAATACGCGTGAATTTTAGGGTTTTTTATTTCCTTATTTTTAGGTAGTTGTTTCCTTGTTTAATTACAACTCTTAAACCTAGTTTTGACCCTATTTATAGGGATGTAATTTTCATTATTCATACACAACTTTGATATTATTATTGAGAGGCAATTTGCTTTCATACTTTATTCTTCATTGAATAAAATTCGAACTTGCGAGTTTAATTCTTGTTTGTTCAAATCTTGGGTGAGATTTATTTTCATTGTGATCAAGAGGTCAACATATCAATTGATTGTGTTGGTTGCTTGGTTCAATTAATTTGAATCAATCTCTAAATCGTGATTCTTTGGCGTTCTTGGGTCGATTTCAATATTTTGTGGGTTGCGTAGATACAATTGCTACGTGGTTTGCATCAGTGATGGTGTTTGATGAGATTTGAGGTTTGCAGATTGTAAAGTTGTGGTTCAAAGTGGGGTGATGGAGGTTCGATTGAGGCTAACTGTTGTGGACGGGTTTGGAGCTTCGGGTGACTGACTTTGATGGTTCGATTGTATATGGTGGTTATGAAAATTGATAGAGACAGGTGGATTTGCAGACGATGGAGGTTGGAATTCTGGTTATGGGGCTGTAGCCGGAGGGAAGCGGCGATTGTGGGCTGTGGGTGTTGTTTACTGAGATTCAATGTTATGGATTGAAGTGGTGATTGGGTATCTGTGTAATTTGATATTGCAGATTTAGGATGGATTGGTTCTGGTTGCTTGGCTATGGTTCGGGTTTGGAAGCAAGGTGAAGGAGCTCGAAATGTGGAAGTTGTGGTTGGGTAATGAAAGTGGAGGGGGGAGGAAGATGACTTAAATTGAAGAAGTGATGGGAAAAGAAAAGGAAAGTGATCAATGGGAGACATCATAATTTGGGGGAAATCATTGAGTGGATAGAAAATGATAATGTTTAGCGGAGAATTATATGAAATATAGGAGAGAATTAGGTTGGAATAGGAGAGAATTAGGTTGGAATGGAGTGGAAAGTGGTGTAAAGTATGGTGATTGATTGAGGGAGGATTGAAGGAGAGAATTTGGGGTTATAGCTGATTTAGGTGTCAAATTAATGGAAATCATGGTGAACAAATCTTACCAATTGGGATGGAAGAAATTTAAATTGGATAAGATTTTTAAGTCACAAAAATTCTTGGACTCAAAATAGTTAAAGCTTGGACTTAAAAATAATTAAAATTTGGATTTGAAAATGAGACACTTTTAATAAAATTTAAATTGAACTAAGATAAATTTAAATAAATTAGATTTTCACTTAAATGGCTAAACGAAAAATGTGTTTAAAATAAATGGGTCAAAGTCGTAGCGACACATCTTTTAAAAATAAAAATATTTATTCAAAATAAATTATGGAAAAATTCTCGGTTGCTACACAAACTCACTCTCTAAATTAAAATGTTAAAGTAGAGAGCCTATTGGAGTAAACTTTTAAGGGCTGACTCTCCAAAATAAAGAGCATCTTAAGTTTAGAGAACATATTGAAGATGCTCTTACAAGCTTACTTGCTCGAGTAAAAAAGGTCACGAAGAATTATTAAGAAAAATTATTTTCTATTTTATGCTTGTGCTGGCTTTTAGTCGTTGACCGAACCCCTTCAACCAAAAGTGCAAACCAAGAACCACAGACATTCAACCCATCAATATATGCTTATACTAACCTTTCCACCCCCAAACTGCTTCTTGAGCGGTTTGATTCTAATTTAGGGTTGGAATGTCTAAAGATCTATGTTTTGAGATTATAAAGTCTTTCCTAAGTTCCAGTCACATAAATACACCACACATATGTCAAACACACTCCTACATAGGTAATAATTTAATAATGGCTATGTTAGTCAAAAAGATATAGTAAATAAATAAACATATATAAGAGAGGAGTTCAAGTACTTCCTGGGTTTGGCGATGTATTACAATCACATGGATGTTTCGTTCCTTTTTCTTGCGTTGCGAAGTTTGGTTCGATGTGTTTGAATTGATGTTTTCCTCGTAAATAAGAAATAAAAAATTTTAAAAGAATAAACACCATTAATAAATAAAAATATATCAACATTAACACCCCTGAACAAAGAATAAAGCATTATTCTGAATTTTCAAACAATGTTGACCACTCATATTTAGGCCTTGAAATCACCATGAAAAACTCAAAATTTTCACGAGCCATCTTAGGACACATAAAAGTACATAACATGTTCTATAACTTATCAAAAATTCAGAGTAATTAGAGTTCAATAGGGTCTTGAAACATGGTGGCAAAGTGGTCACCGTAGGCTGAAAATCAGTGTAATAACCTGTAATGACCAAGGAGTGGGTGCTTTGTGGTTCCCATGGTGTTCCGCTCGAGTTTTACGCATTAAATCTGTGAATGCCATGAATGAATGATACACATATGATTTATAAAATGTACTTAAGGTGATCATTTAAACAAATTTGCAAAAAATTCGATGAAAACACTTTGACATTTTATCAAACACAATGTGTGCACTAGTTAAAACCAAGAGAAATCATAGAGTTTGGAAGCATCATCACTTTTTCCATTTTCATTGCATGGGACAACTTTACGACGTGTATTGATATTGCAAGCTTTCACTACCAGTTGGTTTTCCTGCTACTTCATTGTCCCATTTGGAGTAAAAACTTTGTGCAAAAGTGATTGATCGAGGTTATTGCCTACAAATCTTTTTTGGGCTGGTCTCCCTAAATTTCCATGATACGCGAATCATATTTTTACTATAAAAACTTCCATGAACTTCATCACCATGCAAGGTTCTTCACCCATGTCAACTACTAGTATAATTTGTAAAACTGTAAAGGGGCTTTGGCATGGTGATCATTTCATTGTCCACCTTTGTCTTGTCGAAGGCACTTCTGAACATGATATTCAAAGCCTACCATTGTCAACCAACATCCTGTTCAACCCATTTTGTATAATGACCGAGCAACCATGAGAGAATCATGGTGAGGATAGTGAACTCCTTTCTCATCATCCTTGGTGAACGTGATAGACAACCTCAACCCATGTCGATAAACATGAAAGCTCTCCGAATGGTCGAGCTTCTCTTTTTTCCATTTGGTTTTTGGCAGTTCATTTTATGACCTCCAATATGCGACCCTCAAATGATTATGTTTATTTAATGGAGCAGAGCATTACTTCTCTCTTGACGAGATGGATCAATATTTTTTCTAACTTATTTTAACAAAGGAATCCACACATCCCCAGATGAATTTTTAGGCTTCACCCATGAAGGTAGATGGGGGTTAGGAATCCCTGACCATATATTTATATATATATATCATGAAAAAAATACTACATAGAAGTATGGGACATCAACCTGACCTCTAAGAAAGCCACAATACAAAAAATGGAAAAGCAAAGTACTAAAAGCAACTACTCGTACAATAAAGTAAAAGTGAAGATAAACTAAACTATAAAACCCTAAAGCTGGGTCATCAGTATATGTCAATCTGTACAAGTGCCCTGAGCAGGCATGGTAAATCCTATAGTCCATACTCTTGATAGAAACGCTCATCCTAGCCCTCAGATGCAAGTGAGTCAGCTACATGCCTTCCTTCACAGTAGATGTGAGAGATAGTGTCTTGATTAAAATGGAGGATGCTTCGAACTATCAAAGGGAGCTTAGAATCGTCCAATGGCCATCACCTTTAGTGATGTAATGGATGACAACTATAGAGTTAAGCTCAACCCAAATGTTTGCAATCCTCAGTCAGTGAGCAAGAAGGATACAATCAAGAACAGCTCGTAGCTCGACCTCAAGGATAAGACAGTCCCCATAGAATGCTGAGCACACCCCGATGCAATGTCCACCATGGTCCCTAATAATACCCCTACAACTAGTAGCACTGGCCTCGTAACGCGAGGCTAGGGTCCACACCTACCATTAGTGGGTTTGGGTCAGCCCTTTAGTGCATTGTTCCTCGTAGGTTGGTTGTCATTCATCCTATTGATGAGGTCAATAATCTTTGAGGAATTCTCGGTATTTTGATCTCTGATTCGATGGATCTAGCAGAACTTTTGTGTCAACCTCACTGCTATAGAGGCATTGTAGAGGTCAAGACTCGAATATTCTAGTCAATTTTTTTTATCGAACCTCCTATTGTCGTCTTTCAATCCTATAAGGTTTTAGGTCATACATGCACGGCGAAAATTAAAAGAAAGCCGAAACCATAGCCCGGATCAACCTTGCACTTAGATAGAATTTGTGATTCGGATTGTACCTTTGATGAATCTCGTGGATTTGAATTTTGGTGAAAGGTGTAGAAATCTTGTCACCACAGCCGTTCAAATGTCCATCCTCTGATAGTGATCCACACAGCAAATTAGGATCTGGAAGAAGTTGTGCTAGCAACCAAAAAGACGACTCAAAAGCCCCTGTTGTCTTGTAACTAATCTAGTACTTATAGGTTTATGTTAAACCTAATTAGGGTGGAGATATGGACTTGAGCTAACCTAAGTCCGGCCTAACTAATTGGGCTTGGACACTATTCCAACAATCTCCCACTTGTACTAGATCCAATTCCAGATGCTTAATTCTTGCTTTTGTGTGTGGCCCACTAGGTTCCACTCATGATGGCAAACACCGTATTATTATTATTAAAATCTGATTGGAATAAGATGGATTGAAATCTCTATTTCTAATTCATTCTCGACTTACCAAGATCGATTAATTCACATCGCTTTCCACGATTGACATCTGGCAATATGTCAAGGCTTTCCATGTGAAAGGAAAAGTCATGTGGGATGACAAAACCTGTTCATGTGCGGTTACCGTGGAAATATAATCTCTTCATCAATATAACCTAATTGGTTAAGAGATATGGATAGCGTCTGTCTCATTTCAACCAATTATGTTATTCACCTCTTGATGCAAACCACGTAGCAATTGTAGCTACGCAACCCACAAATTATTGGAATCGACCCAAGAACGCCAAAGAATCACGATTTCGAGATTGATTCAAATTAATTGAACTAAGAAACCAACACAATCAATAGATATGCTGACCTCTTGATCACAATGAAAATAAATCTCACCCAAGATTTGAACAAACAAGATTAACTCGCAAGTTCGGATTTTATTCAATAAAGAATAAGGTTTGAAAGCAAATTGCCTCTCAATAATAATATCAAAGTTGTGTGTTCTAAATAATGAAAATTACATTCCTATAAATAGGGTCAAAATCTAGGTTAAGAGTTTTAATTAAACTAGGAAACAAATAAATAAAAATAAGGAAATAATTAAAACCCTAAATTACGCGTATGGTGAGTTACGGCCGTGAATCCTTCCTTTACGGCCGTAACATGGTTCCTGTTTAACAGTTACGGCCGTGAGATAAATCTTTACAACCGTACTTTATATTTTTTGAAAATCTTGTTCTTAACCCGATGCTGCCTTACGGCCGTGATAAAAGCTTCTTACGGCCGTAAATCCATTTCTTCAAAAACTCAGTTTTCAGCAGTAGGTTGGTTACGGCCGTGAGGGACATATGTTACGGCCGTAATTCTTGAAATTTCACAATTTTCTTCGACGGCTTGAATGAGGTTGATCCACTCGTCGTTTTGGCTCGGTCCCAACATGGAACTTGCTTCTTTTGATGACACGAACATTGTTTTGGCCATTGTTCCTTGAACTAGCTTGTCCATTGCTTCGTTGGCCCTCTTTGTTTGCAGTCGAGTCATTGGTCCTCCTTTGATCTTCAATGGGTCTTTTTACGGGCTTGTATTCGTGGTCTGGATCACATCACCTCTTATCTTAGTTGATCTTGTTATGACTGAAAACACCTTTTCCACTCATAACTTCACCTCGTCCGAGGACTTTACATCAACTTAAGTGGGCGAAATACAAGTTATAATCTCCTACTACCCAGGAGTAATGAATCCTCATATTGGATATACACAACCTTCATATGACTCTCATTACACCCGTACGATGTCATCCTGATGACTCCCTCTCAAGCGACAACATCAACGCTCACCAAAGCATAGCAATGCTCATATAAGATTCTATGACGTCCTCAAGTCAAAGGACCAAATCCAAAACCGCTCATTAGAGATTCACCACTGATGCTTGGATAGTTATCCATGTGGAATCTCTAGGTGGGCCATCCAATACTTTGTTCATCTAATAATCCATCCATATATTCATTCGAATGCCCCTCTACATTCTAACTTGGGAGATAAGCTACTTTCTTCATGAAAATTTAAAGTTGTCTAAATTTTATAAACAGACAGTCACAGATAAGTCTAGACAGTAACCAGTTAACGTTAAGATATGTTTTAGCACAATACCAGACGAATCTGCTAGATAGTAAAATGTAAATGGACAGAGTAAATTGTGCAGAATTATAAATAGACAAGAACACAATTATTTGAGCTTAACGTGGAAAAAACCGTAACACGAAAAACCCACAGCCCGCATCCTGCGGACAAAAAACCAATCACTATATAAGGAATGAGTTTATACATATTAATCTAAACTACAGGATAAATTTACACATAGACTTTATGAAACATCCAAGAAATAGATCACTTCACGATCCTTCTATGGCATGTAATATGAGTTGGCATCCCACCACTCTTCTGTAGCTTTCTTTGAATCTGCAACACTTTTTCAGCAACCTCGAACTCCCCGTTTGAACACGATCCAAACCTCCTGTTTGATCTTCACGCTGAAATTTCTTCCTTCTCTAAGTGATTGAATCCTCCTCCTGGAGTACCGAAGTCACAACACAATCGAAGCCTTTAATATATGTGCACCACACGAAAATAGGCTTCTTGACTCCTTTAACAAAGTGGACGTGTATTTTGAAGTACCACATGGATTTTATGTTTTCCACTTCTTGACCTCTCCTTGAAGTCGACGTGTATTTTGAAGTACCACACGGATTTTGTGTTTTCCACGTCTTAAGAAAAATCCCGTTTTTCTTCTATTTAAATGCAACTGAGTTACTTGACTTCCAAGTTTCCTTATTGCATAAGATCTCTAATACCTGCAAAATATATTAGAGATAATTAGAGAAATGTAAGATAATTATTCTTTAATAAATCTTACCATAAAATAAGATAATGATAAATCTTGAAAGATCTTACCATTTACCAATCAAGTGATAAACTTTGATACCAATCAACCATATTTTCGGCCCTATCAAGATTCTTCATGATCAAGATTTTTGACCAAATAATCTTACCATATGCAAAGATAAGATCGAAATATTCACGACCATAACAAGAAGAAACTTACCATATCTAAGAATAAGCTTGAGTGCCAAGGATAATCAAAAAATATATCATCAAGAAATTTACCAAAATCACAAGATATCAAGATCAAGATTTCGAGATTATGATCCTAATCAAATCAATATTTCTTGATCATTATTGTTTCCAACAATAACATGATTTTCGAAAATAAGAGATATTTTTCCCCAAAAAATATTTGCATAATTTAAATAAACTTAATAAATTACTAAATACACGTATTTAGTAATTAAATTAAGTTTTCTTAAAATTACACATTTGTGGAAAAATAGGAAATGCCAATAATATAAAATTAACAATCTCCCCCTTTGGCTTTTTCTATTTTTCCGAAACCAGTCATCTTTTCATAAACACAAGAAATCAAGAAGCTCCCCCTATAAAAAATCTCCCCCTCAAGATATGCATCATGATAAACACAATCAACCAATGCATGTAAAAGAAATCAACACATAGAGAGCATAAATCAAAAAGATGAAAAGATGATATGACATGCCAAATGCTACTCCCCCTTTTCGAAGAAAGAGGAGAAGCCAATTGGTATTGGTTCACAAAACCTGTACGCAAAATCCACAGCCTAAATTCTATCACAAGAACAATAGTTTTAAAGCAAAACATAAGAAAAATGTTTCAAAAGCATTGAAAATGATCAGATGGAACTGGCTGGGAGGAGATCAGGCTCAGATCTTCTTTTGCTTCTTTGAGCTAGGGAGCTTCTTGGATGCAACCTTTCTCTTCTCTTTGGCTTCCACAGGAGCCACATCTCTCGAAGACACTCCAAGCAGCTGATCTAGTGTGTCTTCAAGTCATTTGGCACTCATCCCGAGGTCAGATATATCAGCCTTCAACCCAGCATTCTCCACTTCTAGCTGATCAACCTGGCCACCTTACCAGCTGAATCTAGATTCCTAGCAGTCTCATCCACAACATGTTTCCTGTGACCCGTCTGTACCTCCAGAGTTTTTCTACATCTGGCCCTGTTCAGGGCTTTGGGAGTGATCACAAGGTCATCCTCCAGTGTCTGGACACCCTGATCACTCAGAAACTGTGTAATAATCCAAGGGTACACCAACTAATAAGTATTCCCCTGTCGAGGGCCACTTCCCGATACCCTACCAATGATGGAGTTCCAGATTCGTGTAGCAAGGTCAATATTACATTTAGTCCCTAGGAGAAACAAGGTTCTGGCAGACTCTCTCTTAAGACTTGAGTCATGGATGAGTTGGTCAAAATTTGCCTTCACAATTTTGTGAAGAATTTGATATTTCTTGGACATCTCCGATCTAGGTAATTGTTTCAATCCCTTCACCGACCACGTGATATTACCCCCTAACAACTCCATTGCAATTTCATCATTAGTGGCTTCCATAGACTCATCCTCATCAGCCACATCCTCATTCAATCCTAACCACTTTCTAAGTTCCTTTGCAAAAATCTTAATCAATTGCCCCCTAACAAATAGTGAAGTGGTAAACAGACATTTTTTGGAGTTAAAGTCAATAGGGATATTGGCATAAAATTCTTTAACCAAGGTTTCATTGATCTCCCCCTTACATTTAGTCAACTTCTTCAACCCAAAGTGTGACACAATATCATCTATTTCAAAATCATCAAATTCGCCTACAACCACCCTAGACTCATAATGCAGTCGTTTACCCAATATATGCTTTTGGAAATCAGAGTATGCCTCAGTCGACCAAAATTTAAAATTAAATGGGGTAAACAGACCTCTACTAGTCTGCATAGGGGTGCAGAAGAATGAAGATACATCAAATTTGGATCTCACTGGACCGGTAACTATGTCACCCTTTTTCTCCTTCAAACTTGCAGTGACTACTGCCTTTTGTTTTCCCTTTTTGTCTGGAATAACAACCTCCTTTTCAGTCTCCTCTTCTGACTGCTCAGACTCGTCTACATCCTCAGATTCCTCTAATTAGTCTGGTGGTACATCACCCCCAGATTCTTCTACTTCCTTGTCTTCCTCATATTTTTCATCCTCCCCAGACTCTTCCTGCTCCTCTTATTTTTCCTTTTCATCACCAGATTCAGTCGCTACCTGCTTCTCCCACAACTTTCGCATCATTTTCTCTTTTCTTAGTTGCAAGTTTACTTGCTCCCTGCACCTCACTTCGAATATCCAAGGGAGAAAGATGACTTTGGCCAAGAGCAGGTGTTGGAGTATTACTGGAGGTAGAGAGCGAGGTCGGCGTTGGGCTGGCGCCGGATGGCGGTGCAGGTACAATGGCCCCAGCGCTTGGAGTTCCCATCTCAGATGGGTTTGATTGAGACGATGCTCCATTGCTTCCACAGCCTCTGGTGACTCTTGTAGCGACCGAGAATTTTACATGACTTATTTAAATAAATAATTATTTTAAAAATGTGTCGCTACGACTTTGTCCATTAATTTTAAAAACGTGATAGTCTAGCCAACGAAGTAAAATTTTATTTTAAATTTATCTTAGTCAAATTTCAGTTCAATTAAAGTGAATCATTTTCAGTATTTATTCTTAAGTCCAGATTTCAACTTTTAATAGATTATCCAAATTATTTGATTTTATGTCCAAGTCCATTATTTATTTTAAAATTCAATTTTCAATTTATGGAATTCAAATTATTTTAAATCCAAAATATTTTATCTTCAATTTAAATTCATTCTCAAATTTTTATTTATTTTTAAAAAATCCCCAATTCACATTCATTTTAATCCCAAAATTTCCTCCCCAACTTCCATTTTCATATTCAGCACATTTCTTTTTCCTTTCCCATGATCACTCTTCAATCCATCTTAATCAACTTCAATCCCATAATTACATTCACACAATTTTTCCTTTCCCATCATCATCACCCCACATTCTCAGCAATTTCCCCCAATCAACCCAAAAATCCTTCCCCAATTACCATCGATTACCATTTTCCTACAGACAACCTATGCATATTATAACTCCATTATATCACCTCCAACCAGACCAGCAACCACCATCGAGCCACAGACTCTCAGCACAATGTAGTCCTTTCCCATCTTCATTATCATGCTACACCATCCACAATCTGCACAACCCAATCAACACACAAACCGGTATGAAGCCAATTGAACCATCTTCACCAACCACAAAGTCACAGCGCCACCAAACCAGTCACTACCTCAATCAATTTCGCCCATCACTATATTCATCCATCTCCAAACCCGACCATAATCAGCAGAGCCTCAATCCACAACCAAAACTCGTCACCCATCTTCAATATGCAGCACTGCCTTTAGCCCACCAACCCAAGAATTACCACCATCGTCGAGTATCACATCACTGCCATAGCCAAGACCGTCCATCAACACCACTGCCACAATTCCATCACTCCCAACTCAAGAAATCACTCAACCTATACCAATCCCAAGCTGCCAGCCACCGTCATCACCTTCGCAGTCACACTACGCCGTCGAACCTCCATCCACAACACCACTACCAAAATCACACCGCCCCAAGAAGCATCCCACTGCCCAAAGTCAAGAAAAAACCCAAAATCAAACCTAAATCCCAAGAATCAGGCTAACCCATAACTTACCTCAACTGGCGACCCATATTCACCGGTTTTTCGCCGGAGATCGCCCCACCTTTCACCTCGGTTTCGCACCCTTTCCTCACACCTAAACCGCACAAAAACCACCTCCGCCGCCGCCAAGTGATGGCGGCAGCATCGCGCCAACTCGCTGGCGCAAGAGCGCCGGAATCCTGACCGGCGTGGACATGAGGAAGGGGATTTGCCCCTCCCCGTTGCCTCCCTCTCGTCTCTTCTCTGTATAACGAAATGAAGAGAGAGATAGAGAGTGTGTAAAATTTTTATATTTATTTTGATTTTGTTGAAATTTCTTTTAAGCCCCAAACTTTGAAATGTGTCTACTTCAGTCCCCTTGTTTTAGAAGTCTTTTAATTTAATGCCTACACTTTTGAAATGAGTTAATTGAGCCCTAGCATTTTTAAAATCTTATAAGTCATCCCACTTATTTTCGAAATGATTTATTTCAGCCCCTTAGCTTTAAAACTTATAATTTCAGTCCTTAAGTCTTAAATGATTTCAATCAGCCACTCCATTTTTAAAATCTATTATCTCAGCCCTATAGTTTAATATTCGTTTTGAGTTTCAACTCAACTTTCAAAAGTATTCATTTTAGTCCCTCAACTTTTAAAGTATTCATTTTAGTCCCTCAACTTTCAAAAGTATTCATTTTAGTCCCTCAACTTTCAAAAGTATTCATTTTAATCCCTAAACTTTTATTTTCTTATTTTAAAACTCTTTCGTTTCAAAACATTTGAATTCCAAATTCAACTTTAAGATTTATTGGCTAGACAAGGCGCCTAGACATTTAGAAGAACAACTTGAACTTTCTTGCTCAACTTTCAGACTCGTGATTTGAGGTAGACTCGCCTCCACTAATTAGTTTAAATTATAATTGCATGTCTTATGTGAAATTACGTGATTTACATGCTTTGATGCATGAGACGAGAAAAGAATATCTCTTATGAGATAAGATGAGAAATGATGATGTTATGCATAACTTATGTGCCTTAAGTGCACGAGACGAGACTACCCACACCCTATGATTTTAATAGCCTTGATTTTGAAAATACAAGAGCCCAAGAATATGATGATGATGTCACTGTATGACTGCATAATTACGTGTTTAATTATTCTGTAAATTAATTATTGGCGATGAGTCTACTGAGTATTTCTCGAAATACTCATTCCATTATTTTAACAGTTTTTGCAGATCTCGGAGAAGGCGGCGAATGAAATGACAGCGGTGGTAAAATTAACAAATGATGAAATTTTTTTAGTCAATTTTACGAATATTACTGATTGGATTATTTATCGTTAATTTTATTTAAACAATTGAGACCTAAGTTTTATGTACTGTTCTATATTTCAATTAATTAAGTTTCCGCTGATGTTTCAAATAATGAATGTGAGGTTTTGAATTAAAATGATTTTCCGCAATGAAATCGATTTTAAAGGACGACGTGGCGTCCCGGGCTCCCCGGAATTCGGGGCGTTACAACTCTCCTCCTTCCGGCTTGTTTGCTTCTAACCATGTCTGGAAGGGTTTTCTTTTTTATTTTTTTATTTGAGAGAAAAAGGAAGACGGAAGGTAGAGTTTTGATGAGAGAATTTGGGGTTTTGAAACTTTGGGACGTGGGTTTTTATGAAGAAGTGCGATGGTTTTTGGGTTTAAGAGGAATTCTCATAGAAAAGGAATTAGAGTTTATTATGGTAACTGGAGAATCCTGATTCTTGCCAACTTCTTTCCTTAAAAATAGATAAACATAAAAACACAATATGTTAAGAATTAGGAAACACATAAATTACCAAAAATTGGGCTCCACAATCAACGACTTGTTCTGCAAGATTTGCACATATTAGCCCATGATATACTGCCTTAAAAATAAAGATTTTCAGAATAAAATCTAAAATTCGTGAACAAGAAAAATCTAAATGCATCTGGATACCTGAGACACGTCTGAGCACTTGTTGGCATCTGTTGGGTTAAATACATCTGGCAGTCTACAATCCACCACGTACATAAATAAGTTGATTAATGTGCTTGTGTGATCCGAGCAACCCTTACTCATTCACATACTGTCAAAAATCATATGATTGCCCTGACTTATTGATTTGTCACCGTAGTGCACAATAAGACCGATCAATATCTATAAAGTGAATTTTCTCAAATCCGGTTTGCCGACTTTTTCTACATTATGGCAATGTCTTTTGGAGGTGGAAACGGATTCACACAATCCTCAGAAGTTATCTTACAGTATATTCCCCTTTAGATTAGAAGAAGGGTATGAACTTGGCTTGGATTGGTAGATTCACACAATCCCTAGAAGTTATCTTACTAAGTTTTCCCCTTACTTCTATAATATTTCCACATTTACCTCAATTCATCATATTTTGACGCTAAAGGGTATGAACTTGGCTTGGATAGGCAGCCTTATTTTCCACTAGCCCTGCCCTTGGATAATAAGAATATGCGGGCAATACTATAAGCAAGATTCAGATTATAGGTCTACACACAGAATATGAAATCTCATCTAATAACAACCATATGACTTAGACAGCAATGACTTATCCTTTGGATTGTCCAAATTTGAGTGCTAGTTAGATTCATCCGGAGACATGTTGACTGCTTTCAGCCAGACGTATATGTCTCATTATCAGCCACAAGCACTCAAATATATCTGCTAGAAAAAAAAATGATCTACTTAGTATAAGAATAGGATAACCTAAATACATGCAATAAAAAGAAGAGAAGAAAAAAGAACATTTTTTTTATAAAAAAAAAAAATGCATGTTCCTATTCAAGAGGCGGTGATACTCCAATTTGTTTTCTAAGGCTTTCAAATTTGACAATATCGAAGGCTTTAGTGAACAAATCTGCCAGCTGTAGATCAGTCTATATGTGCTCCAGATTGATAATCTTTTGTTCCACCAATGTATTTTGTTCTGGAGTGCTAGACTGGATTCTTTGAGATATTAATGGTACTGGTGTTATCACAATACATAGTGACTTGTTCTGTAGAGATCCCATAGTCTTCCAACATTTGTTTCATCGAAAGGAGTTGTGTACAACAACTGTCAGCTGCAATATACTCAGCTTCGGCTGTGGAAAGTGATACTGAATTTTGTTTTATACTTAGCCATGCCACCAAATTGTTCCCAGTGTAGAAACATCCTCCGGATGTACTCTTTCGATCATCCACATTCCCAGCTCAATCTGTATCTGAAAAACCTGCAAGATGGGCAGTGGTATCTCTTGTAAACCAAATTCTGTAATTCAATGTACCACATACATATCTAATGATTCTTTTCACAGCAGCAACATGAGATTCCTTAGGTTTGGCTTGATATCTTCCACAAATTCCAACACTGAAGAATATGTCTGGCCTACTGGTAGTAAGGTATAGAAGACTTCCAGTCATGCTTCTGTAGAGGGATGGATCTACATCCTTGCCACTATCATCCTTTGAAAGTTTTAGAGTAGTTGCCATGGGAGTTCTCATTGCCTTTGCATCTTCAAGTCCAAATTTCTTCACCAAATTTTTAGCATAATTTGTTTGAGATATGAATATGCCAGATTCATCCTGCTGTACCTAAAAACCAAGAACAAATGTCAGTTCACCAACCATACTCATTTCAAATTCTCTTTTCATTGTATTTATAAATTCACCAATTTTGGACTTAGATGTAGACCCAAATACTATGTCATCTACATATATCTGAGCTAAAGTTAGTCTAGGATTGAGATGCTTAATGAAAAGAGTTTTATCAGTTCCTCCCCTTTTGTATCTATTGCTTAGCAAGAATGATGTGAGCCTTTCATACCAAGCTCTGGGGGCTTGTTTTAACCCATATAACGCCTTTTTGAGTCTAAAGACATAGTCGGGGTGAGATGGATCTGTGAATCCTTGGGGCAGTGACTCGATGTAAAATCTACCCTCCAAGTATAAAGGGGTCAAGTTATAGCCTAGCAGTAATCCAGGGTCATTCTTCCTAGGGATTTTGTTGGTATAATAATATTTGCTAAATTCGAAACTGAAACTATGATTTCAATTGTTTTTAAATGAATAAAAAGATGATAATTAAATTGCAATGAAAGGGAAATTTGAGTGGAGTTATTCTTTCGCTATCAATTGGGCTTTTCAAATAAGATTAGTGTGAATTTCTTGAAATCGATAAGATTTAAACATATTAGTAAGAAAATTAGTCAATTTGTTTTTATGGCATTTAGTCGAGCATGTTGTGTGCATATTTAATACATACCACATCAACAACATTCATCCATGTAAAATAAATTGAAAATTTAAAACACTCGTTAATTATCATCAATCACAAGAATTCATCAATAGAGAATTAACACTCACCCATTGAGGCTAAGAATAACTCCCCTCAAATATAATTTAGCCGAACATAATTAAATTAAACGAAATAAAATTCAAATAAACAATAACCATTACTAGACAAGAAATCTAAATTTGGAAATGAACTTTCAATAACTAAAATAAATCTAAAGACAAACTAATATCAATACTCTGAATTTATATAAACTAACAAAGTAAACAACCAAAATCAAAGCAAAATAAGAATCAAAACTGGAAAGAATCAATCGAAACCGAGAGCTGCTGCGTGAGATGAACCGAGGGCTGTAGCTTGCTGGGAATGCTCCTTCTGTTGTGGTTTATGCCGCCTGTGAATGGTGAGGAGAGAAGGTGGGTTGCTGTGAGAAAGAGTGGTTGGTTATGGTGGAGGAGAGCGGCTGTTGTGCAGAATCTGAGAAGAAGACAGCGGCTGGTTTCCTGCTGGGTTGCTGTTCGGTGCTGCTACGTGGAGTTGTTGATGAGGACTGCTTGTGGCTGTGGGAGAAGACGGAGGAGAGGGCAAGCTGCTGCTGGGAGTTCTGACCGGGGAAGAGTAGACACAGGCAGAGAAGGAGAAGACGTAGGCAGCCGGCAGAGAGGTTGATGAAGGAGATGGGGCTTCGACGGTTGTGATAGCTGGTGACTGTTGGCTGGTTGTGGGAGGTTAAAGAGAGAGCTGCGTGAGAGAGGGAGCAGGTTGTTGCTGGGAAGAGGATGAGAGACAGAGGATGGAGAGAGATGGTGGGTGAGAAAAGATATGGCTGTGAGTTCTGTTGTTTGTCTGAAGGAAGAGAGAAACGTGAGGCTCTCTGGAAGAGAAGCTGCCAAGGTGGTTCTGCGTGGCTGCTGCTATTGGGTATTGACGAGAGAAGACAGAGGAGAGGGCAAGCTGCTGGTTTCAGAAGAAGGGAGAAGACACAGGCATAGAAGGAGAAGACGTGAGAGGATCCTTGCGGCTGGTAGTGGTGAAAGGGAGAGGAGGCTGGCGACTGGTGAGGATGATGAAGAAAAAAGGAAGGTTGGGGCTGCTGAATGCTGAGAAAAACCAGAGAAGACGGCTTGAGGAGTTTTTCAGACTGGACCCCCTAAATTGAGTTCTGTAGAGAGAAGTTGTAGGTTTTTTCAATTTGGGCTTTTTCGGGTCCATTAAGTTAGGGATTTTCGAGTTGAAACTGTCCAAAATATTCCTACAACCAAATAAATGAAATTTTTAGCAATTAAAATTAATTTAGAGTTAAAGAAATAAAATTGAATCTTTTATAAGTTTTACTCTAAATGACAAAATTTATATCCCAAAATTGTATTTTTTTCATTTATTTACCTATCTAAAATACGTAAAATTGGACAATAATCACACTCCCCAACTAGCTTTTTGCTAGTCTCTAGCAATTCAAGCGAATTAAAAAACATGACTAGCTCAATGAAAAACTTCAATTGTAAAGTCAAGAATGAATTTAAATAGTCGAGCACAGCAACATCGCAAAATCAAGAGATCAAGCATTATATCCCAAATTAATCCATAAAAACATTCCCAAAATTTTGTGTGTGTGTGTTTTAAGCCGATCCATCAAACCACTAACCCCAACACATACAGTGTCGAGTATTCACTGAAGCCAAGTATAAACTCCATATACTCACGGGTATGTGTATTTTGTTTTTGAACTGGTTAGAGGGTCACTCATGGAGTTTTTCAAAGAATCACTCAAGCATTCAAAAAGAAAACAAAGGCCATATATATGTGGATGACAGTAATGCAAATATTGACCTCATGAAAAGCTCACAACTATTGAGACTCAACCGTTCTTACCACAAGCCTACTTAAGATCAAAATGTCAATGTCAACGTAAAGGTAGTGATGGTGTTCTCAAGAGAATTGATAAAGAGTGATGGAAGAAGAGGTTTGCATATTTCAGTGATAATAATAGAACAGGGAATTCCAATGGAAGTATACGACGCAATGGTAGCATTTTTTTTTTTTTTTGTATAGGATAAGGAAATAAAAGAAGTGAGTAGAAATTGAGAACTTTCAAACTATAAGCAAGGATAATAATTTTCACTTTTAATCACACTTCAAGCTTGCTTTCTTCTTCACATCCTTTACTTTCTCTTCAATACGTCTCCCTTTTTTTTCTTTTTTTCTTTTTTTTTCACTGAGATCCCCTCAGATAATTTTTCAACATTTTCCTCTAGTCTCAATGACTGTCAAATACTTTCCAACTCCACTTTTCTTTCTTTTCATGCACTGAACATTTTTTTCTTCAAATATGGAGCAAAAATAATTATCCTCACTTATACTTGAAAGTAGAAACAAGGTTATGTATTTATGGAGGCAATGTCTGGATGTAATGTCATTTTTAATGTGAAATAAATGAAAGGGCTTTGTGGCTATGAAGGAATTTTGTGGATATGAAGGGATTTGTGATGGGAAGAGAGTATGATAATATTAGCTTCAAAGGATCAAATTTTTATTTGACATTGACCTTCATCGTTTCTCAAGTGTAAACCACCAACAATCCACAATCCGTGTAATGATGTCCAATGGAAGTAGCAATATCAAACAAGGGCAATATAAGAAAACCACCAATCACTCAACTCTCATGATGAACAATTAAAATTACTTAAACTTGAGAGAGCTCTAGTTGTATGTGTTGACGATCCATCTTACCACAAGGTTTAAATTCGTGCATAAAAAAATTTGAGGGAGGTCTTTACAGAATAACAAAGACATAATTCAAGACTCAAGATGTACTCAATTGTAATGCTCAACTATCACAGAAGAATTAATGCAAAACATGTACATTTGAGTCACTCTCCCCCCAACTAAAATCAGACATTGTCCTCAATGACTTAAAGAGAAGAAAAAAAGTTGAACAGTGATTCATAGACATGACTCAAAATTAAATCAAGATAAAGGAGAAGAGTGTACCTGAGAGGAGGCCTATGCATATGAGCAATTATTCAAGAATGAAAAACTAAAAAAAAATGAAGAAAAGAATAAAATCTGGAAAAAGAAAATAAAATATATACATAATAATAAAAGTTAGTTCCAAGAAAATCAGCTGCTGGAATCCGGGTCCAGCAGAGGTAGTTCATTCATATCAGCAGAAAAGTTTTCCAAAAATGGTTTCAGACGTTGTCCATTAACTTTAAAAATAATACCAGTTTTTGGATCCAAGATTTCAACTGCTCCATAAGGGTAAACAGTTTGCACAATGTAAGGACCAATCCATTTAGTTCTCAACTTACCAGGAAACAGATGAAGTTTGGAATCATATAGCAATACTTTTTGAGAAGGGAAGAATGAATTTCTAAAAATTTTCTTATCGTGAAAAACTTCCATTTTCTCTTTTGAAATTTTTGCATTCTCATATGCTTCCAAACGCAATTCATCTAACTCATTCAATTTCAGTTTCCTAAATTCACCAGCCTGATCTAAATCAAAGTTGAGTATTTTAATTGCCCAATAAGCTTTATGTTCAATTTCAACAGGCTAGTGACAAGGTTTTCCAAATACAATTCTATATGGAGACATTTCAAGAACAGTTTTTAAAGCAGTCCTATATGCCCATAAGGCATCATCCAATTTTATAGCCCAATCTTTTCTATTTGGATTAACTGTTTTTGTCAAAATGCCTTTAATTTCCCGGTTGGCTAGTTCAGTTTGACCATTAGTTTGAGGGTGATAGGGAGTGGAAACTCTATGCCTAATGCCATATTTCTTTAACAGAGTTTCAAAAGGTTTATTACAAAAATGTGTTCCACCGTCGCTAATTATGGCCTTAGGCATACCAAACCTAGAAAAAATATGTTCTTTCAAAAATTTGAGCACAACTTTATGGTCATTTGTTCTACATGGAATAGCCTCTACCCATTTTGACACATAATCAACAGCAACCAATATATATAGATATCCAAAAGAAGGGGGAAAAGGACCCATAAAGTCTAATCCCCAACAATCAAAAATTTCAAGAACAAGGATTGGAGCTAATGGCATCATATTCCTATGGCTGATACTACCAAGTTTCTGACATGCTTCACAATTTTTACAAAAGGTATGGGCATCCTTAAATAAACTAGGCCAATAAAAACCACATTGAAGTACCTTAGCAGCTGTTTTCTGCGAAGAGAAATGGCCTCCGCAAGCATGATAATGACAGAAAGTAAGAACTTGTTGCACCTCATCATCAGGAACACATCTTCGGATAATCTGATCAGCACAATATTTGAATAAGTATGGATCATCGTAGAAGAAGTTCCTTGCAATAGCTTTCATCCTCATTTTGTCTTGGACGCTCCAATTTGAGGGCATATAACCTGTAACAAGATAATTAACTAAGTCAGCGAACCATGGAACAATGTTCAAGCTAAATAACTGTTCATCGGGAAATGAATCATTTAAAGGGTGAGAAACTTTAGAATTTTCAGAATTTAATCTAGATAAATGATCAGCGACAACATTTTCCCCCCCTTTTTTATCCTTAATTGTAATGTCAAATTCCTGCAATAACAAAATCCATCGAATGAGTCTAGGTTTAGCATCTTTCTTTGTGAACAAATATTTCAAAGCAGAGTGATCAGTAAAGATGGTAACAGGAGTCCCAATAAGATAAGTTCGAAATTTTTCCAATGCAAAAACTATTGATAGCAGCTCTTTTTCAGTAGTTGTGTAATTTAATTGGGCTTGATTCAAAGTTCTGTTAGCATAGTAGATTACATAAGGTTCCTTACCTTTCCTCTGGCCAAGCACTGCCCCTACAGCTATATCACTTGCATCACACATTAATTCAAAAGGTAGAGACCAATCGGGTGATCTAACTATGGGTGCAGTGGTGAGTGCCTTTTTTAAATGTTCAAAAGCTGCAGTGCATTCATTAGTCCAAACAAATTTTGTATCATGCATCAAAAGTGTAGTTAAAGGTTTTACTATGATACTAAAATCTTTTATGAACCTCCTATAAAAACCTCCATGCCCTAAAAATGATCGAACATCTTTTACAGTTGAAGGAATAGGTAACCTAGAAATTGAATCTACTTTTGCCTTATCTACTTCCATGCCTTTAGAAGAAATTATATGACCTAAAACAATTCCTCTTGTTACCATGAAATGACATTTCTCCCAATTAAGGATAAGTTGCTTATCTTCACACCTGCATAAAACAGCTTTCAAATTTGTTAGGCAATCATCAAATGAATTACCATACACAGAGAAATCGTCCATAAAAACTTCCAAAATGTTTTCTATCATGTCACTGGATATGCTAAGCATGCATCTTTGAAAGGTTGCTGGGGCATTACAAAGACCAAAAGGCATTCTTTTAAAAGCAAACGTCCCAAAAGGGCAAGTAAAAGTAGTTTTTTCTTGGTCTTCTAATGCTATTTCAATTTGATGATAGCCTGAAAAACCATCCAAGAAACAATAGAATGAATGTCCAGCAACTCTTTCTAACACTTGATCTAAGAATGGTAAAGGGAAATGGTCTTTTCTGGTCATGGAATTCAATTTCCTATAATCTATGCACATTCTCCAACTAGTAGGTACTCTTTTAGTTATCATTTCTCCCTGTTCATTTTCAACAACAGTAACCCCAGTTTTCTTAGGTACTACGTGAGTAGGACTTACCCACTTGCTGTCTGCAATAGGATAAATAATACCTGCGTCAAGTAATTTTAAAACTTCATTTTTAACAACCTCTTTCATGTTAGGGTTTAGCCTTCTTTGAGATTCCCTTGAAGGATTAGCATTTTCTTCTAGGAAAATTCTATGGGTGCACACTAAAGGACTAATTCCCTTAATATCAGCTATAGTCCAACCTATTGCAGATCTATGATCATTCAACACTTTCAACAACATATTTTCTTGATCACAAGTAAGAGTAGAAGAGATTACCACAGGGTATGATTCATTAGGTCCCAAGAATGCATACTTTAGTTCCGATGGAAGAGGTTTAAGCTCCAGAGTTGGCATTTTCTCTGCTGATATTTGCATGGGTGTCTGGCTAACATTTAGAGGCTCAATGTTTGGCTGCCAAGCTCTTACGGCTGCTGTTGTTATACTTTTTGAGGGGTCTTGAAAGCTGTCCAATTCGAGATTCTGCTCAAGATGCTCATCAGGATCTTCTAACTCACTTAGCAGCTCTTCCAACATATTAACTTCCTGCACTTCATCAAAATCTTTTGGTTGCCTACAAGCATTGAAAATGTTAAGCTCCAAAGACATATTTCCAAAAGTCAACTTTAAAATACCACTCCTACAATTTATTAAAGCATTTGAAGTTGCAAGAAATGGTCTGCCAAGAATAACAGGGATTTGAGGAGAAGTTTTAGGTGTACTTTGAACATCAATAACAACAAAATCAACTGGATAATAGAATTTATCGACTTGAACCAAAACATCCTCAATTATCCCACTAGGCATCTTAACAGATCTATCTGCTAATTGTAAAATCATGGGGGTAGACTTAAGTTCACCTAGACCAAGTTGTGTATACACACTAAAGGGCAAAAGATTCACACTCGAACCTAAATCTAGCAATGCATGACCAATACGAGTGGTTCCTATCATACAAGCAATGGTTGGAGAACCAGGATCTTTAAATTTTTGAGGAGTTTGACATTGTATGATAGAACTCACTTGTTCAGTTAAAAATTCCTTATTCTTAACAGCTAACTTCCTCTTTACTGTACACAAATCCTTAAGAAATTTAGCATAAGCAGGGACTTGTTGAATTGCATCTAACAGAGGAATATTTACCCTAACTTGCTTAAAAATCTCGTGAATTTCTGTTTGATTTTTTGTCTTATTACCAGGTTGTAATCTTTGAGGAAAAGGGGCAGGGGGTGCACCTACTATTGGCCTAGGTGGTTCCTGAACATCAGATAAAGATTTTAATACAGTATCATCAACAGAAGGTTTAGCTTGCTTACCCACCAAGTCCTCTTTAGGTTCACGAACTTGGATTTGCTTACCGTTTCTCAAGGTAGTTACTGCTTTCACATGTCTCAGATTGGATTCATCGACCCCATTGTATTGAGTTTGAGGATTTGGCATTGGTTGAGCTAGGAACTTACCTTTTTCTGTTGCACTTGCCTGGGTAGTCAATTTTGTAAGCTGAGATCGGATGTCATTAATGGCCTAAGAGTTTTGATTGTTGATGGCAGCTTGACTTTGCATGAATTGTTGGATTTGGTCTTCCAGGCTTCTCTTCTGCGGTGGCATATAAGGTGTTGGTTGTGAAGGTCCAGCATTGTTGCCAACATTGTTGCTTCCTCCTTGATCATTCCTCCAACTGAAATTTGGATGATTTCTCCAACCTGGATTATATGTACTCGAATATGGATTAGAATAAGGTTTGGAAATCATATTAACAGCAACAGATTGATCAAAATACATTTCTTTTAGTTGGGGAAGTACAGGACAATCAGAGGTTAAATGTTGTGCATCATCACAAATTGAACATTTTTCTAAAATAGTGGAAGAGGAATTGACTTCATGCACTTTTTGAGTTTCCAAGTTTTCAAGTTTTCGAGTGATGACAGCCAATCGGGCATTTATGTTATCATCTGCTCTAAGTGAATGAATTCCATTTCCAGATGCAATTTTTGGAGATTCAGTTTTTATTGCAACACCCCTATCAAACTCATCAATGTTGTCCAAAGATTGGGCATTTTCAGCTAAATCATCAAAAAATGTAAAAACTTCATTCGGGTCTTTTGCAAAGAAATCACCATTACTCATGGTTTGCACAAATTGTCTCATTTCTGGTTTGAGTCCTTCATAAAAAAATTTAGTTAACATCCATTGCTCATAACCATGATGGGGACAAGATGACAACAAATCCTTAAATCTTTCCCAACTAGTGTAAAAATTTTCATTATTCTTTTGAGAAAATTCATGATTTGTCCTTTGAATAGCGGTGGTTCTTTGTGGTGGAAAAAACTTTTTAATGAACTCTTTCCGCATATTTGCCCAATTTTTAATTGAATTAGGCCTTAAAGAGTTAAGCCATGACTTAGCTTTATCCTTTAGTGAAAAAGGGAAAAGCTTGAGTCGAATGACTTCCTCAGTGCAATTTCGTTCAAGAAAAGTAAAACAAACCCCTTCAAATTCCTGAATGTGGTGATAAGGACTCTCTGATGGCATCCCATGGAAGCGTGGTAGATGATCAATCATTCCCGGTTTAAAGTTGAAAACCGCAGCATTTGCAGGAACTACAATGCATGATGGAGTGCTTGCCATTGTTGGAAAAATATAATCTCTAAGACTTCGAACGACTGGCACCTCATTTGGATCTGCATTATTTGCCATTTCTACCTGCTGATTTTCAAGAATTAAAACTTGGTTAGTGGGTTCCGATCTTACTAATCGCTTAGAATTATCTCGAAACCAAACTGACATAAACAAAGAACAATATCAAGAATAGTAGTCGAGAGAAAAAAAATAACAATAAAATAAAAAGAATTCAGCAAAAATCAATTAACACCAAAATAATCCCCGGAAACGGCGCCAAAGACTTGACTCGATGTAAAATCTACCCTCCAAGTATAAAGGGGTCAAGTTATAGCCTAGCAGTAATCCAGGGTCATTCTTCCTAGGGATTTTGTTGGTATAATAATATTTGCTAAATTCGAAACTTAAACTATGATTTCAATTGTTTTTAAATGAATAAAAAGATGATAATTAAATTGCAATGAAAGGGAAATTTGAGTGGAGTTATTCTTTCGCTATCAATTGGGCTTTTCAAATAAGATTAGTGTGAATTTCTTGAGATCGATAAGATTTAAACATATTAGTAAGAAAATTAGTCAATTTGTTTTTATGGCATTTAGTCGAGCATGTTGTGTGCATATTTAATACATACCACATCAACAACATTCATCCATGTAAAATAAATTGAAAATTTAAAACACTCGTTAATTATCATCAATCACAAGAATTCATCTATAGAGAATTAACACTCACCCATTGAGGCTAAGAATAACTCCCCTCAAATATAATTTAGCCGAACATAATTAAATTAAACGAAATAAAATTCAAATAAACAATAACCATTACTAGACAAGAAATCTAAATTTGGAAATGAACTTTCAATAACTAAAATAAATCTAAAGACAAACTAATATCAATACTCTGAATTTATATAAACTAACAAAGTAAACAACCAAAATCAAAGCAAAATAAGAATCAAAACTGGAAAGAATCAATCGAAACCGAGAGCTGCTGCGTGAGATGAACCGAGGGCTGTAGCTTGCTGGGAATGCTCCTTCTGTTGTGGTTTATGCCGCCTGTGAATGGTGAGGAGAGAAGGTGGGTTGCTGTGAGAAAGAGTGGTTGGTTATGGTGGAGGAGAGCGGCTGTTGTGCAGAATCTGAGAAGAAGACAGCGGCTGGTTTGCTGCTGGGTTGCTGTTCGGTGCTGCTACGTGGAGTTGTTGATGAGGACTGCTTGCGGCTGTGGGAGAAGACGGAGGAGAGGGCAAGCTGCTGCTGGGAGTTCTGACCGGGGAAGAGTAGACACAGGCAGAGAGGGAGAAGACGCAGGCAGCCGGCAGAGAGGTTGATGAAGGAGATGGGGCTTCAACGGTTGTGATAGCTGGTGACTGTTGGCTGGTTGTGGGAGGTTAAAGAGAGAGCTGCGTGAGAGAGGGAGCAGGTTGTTGCTGGGAAGAGGATGAGAGACAGAGGATGGAGAGAGATGGTGGGTGAGAAAAGATATGGTTGTGAGTTCTGTTGTTTTTCAAAAGGAAGAGAGAAACGTGAGGCTCTCTGGAAGAGAAGCTGCCAAGGTGGTTCTGCGTGGCTGCTGCTGTTGGGTATTGACGAGAGAAGACAGAGGAGAGGGCAAGCTGCTGGTTTCAGAAGAAGGGAGAATACACAGGCATAGAAGGAGAAGACATGAGAGGATCCTTGCGGCTGGTAGTGGTGAAAGGGAGAGGAGGCTGGCGACTGGTGAGGATGATGAAGAGAAAAGGAAGGTTGGGGCTGCTGAATGCTGAGAAAAACCAGAGAAGACTGATTGAGGAGTTTTTCAGACTGGACCCCCTAAATTGAGTTCTGTAGAGAGAAGTTGTAGGTTTTTTCAATTTGGGCTTTTTCGGGTCCATTAAGTTAGGGATTTTCGAGTTGAAACTGTCCAAAATATTCCTACAACCAAATAAATGAAATTTTTAGCAATTAAAATTAATTTAGAGTTAAAGAAATAAAATTGAATCTTTTATAAGTTTTACTCTAAATGACAAAATTTATATCCCAAAATTGTATTTTTTTCATTTATTTACCTATCTAAAATACGTAAAATTGGACAAAAATCAGGCAGCTCCACATAAGCTTCCTTATTAAGCACTCCATTCAGAAAGGCACTTTTGACATCCATCTGAAATAGTCTGAAATTAATGTAGCAAGACACAGCTAGAAACAGCCTAATGGATTCCAGTCTGGCTACCGGAGCAAATGTTTCATCAAAGTTTATCCCTTCAATATGGATAAAGCTTTGAGCAACAAGTCTGACTTTATTTCTTACCACATTTCCTTGTTCATTTGATTTGTTCTTGAAGATCCATTTTGTTCCAATTACATTACCTTCTTTAGGACGTGGTACCAGCTCCCAAACATTGTTTCTTTCAAATTGGTTGAGCTCCTCCTGCATAGCCTGGACCCAATGTTCGTCTGTCAATGCTTCCTTGAAATTTTTTGGCTCAATTTGAGACATGTGACAGATGTTTCCCATCTCGACAGTAAATTGTCTTCTGGTCACATTTCTCTTAGACATATCAGTGAGAATGTTATCAAGTGGATAATCCTTTTGAATCCTAGCAGGTGGTAGTCTCGAAGCTTCTGATTCTGCAATATCAGGTGTATCTGGGTAGTCAGATTCGTCTCGATCTGCAGATATTACTGGGTGCCCAGACTCATCCTGATCGGATTCTTCAGTATCATTGAGACTTCCAGCCTGGTGCTGTTCTTCTGACTTTTTAGTTCCAACTTTTTCTTTTGGTGGAATTTCCAGTTGATCACCATCTGCTTCCTACAAATCTGAGTTCAAACAATTAGTGTCATCCACTTTCACATTAATTGACTCAAGAACAGTTTGGGTTCTTAGATTGTAAACTCTATAGGCCCTACTATTTTCAGCATAACCCAAAAATATTCTATCATCCGATTTTGAGTCAAATTTTCCTAGGTGTTCTCTATCTTTTAAAATGTAGCATTTATTTCAAAAAGCATGAAAGTAATCAACCCTAGGTTTTCTACCCTTCCAAATTTCATATGCAGTTTGATTTGTTCCTGATCTAAGCATGACTCTATTGACAATATAACAAGCAGTGTTTATGGCTTCTTCCCAAAATTTCGTGGGAAATTTGTTGCTGTTTAGCATGACACGAGCCATCTCTTGTACAGTTCTATTTTTCCTTAACACCACTCCATTCCGTTGAGGAGTCTTTGGGGATGAGTACTCATGCTTGATCCCATATTGGATACAAAATTCAGCAAACTCGAAGTTTTCAAACTCGCTTCCATGATCACTTATGATCCTTTTGACTTTTACCTATTCGTCTGCCTTTTCATTGCTCAATTTCCGAAAAAGATTAGCAAAATTTTCAAAGGTATCGGATTTATCACGAATAAACATGACCCAGGTGTATATAGAGAAATCATCAATACACACATAAATATACCTCTTGCAACCAATACTTTCCATTTGGATAGGACCCATCAAATCCATGTGAATTATTTCAAGTATATGACATGTATTAATAGATGTACCTGATTTGTGTTGACTTTTGATTTGCTTACCCTTTTGACAATCACCACAGATTTCGTCTGGAATATTTTTTATGCTGGGTAAGCCTCTCACAGCCTGTAGTCTAGTTAAATTCATGAGATCATGGTAGTTTAGATGCCTTAATCTGTTATGCCACAGTTTCTCATTTTTGGTCTTAACAGAATTGCAAGTTATGTGACTTTCAAGTGTATAGCATTTGTTTCTAGATCTAACTCCCTTAAACAACATACTTTTTAACGGGTTAGACTTCTTGTGACAACTTGAAACCTTGCAATATTCTTTTGAAAACATGACAAGCAAGTTATCATCACACAGTTGTCCTACACTGATCAAATTTGCCTTAAGTCCTATAACATATAAGACATTTGTTAATGTAGGCAATCTCTTGAAGTTGATGATACCAGATCCATCTATCTTACCCTTTCGGCTATCACCAAATGTAACAGCACCTGTTTCGCCTTTTTCAAAATGTGTTAGTAGAGAGAGATCACATGCCATGTGTCTAGAGCATCCACTATCAAAATACCATGTGTTAGGGATCAAAGCACTTAAAGATAATTGAACTACATAAGCATTAGTTCGAATTTTCTTTTCTTGTCTAGAAACAAGTCTTCTTTTGTGTGAATTGATTAATTTCAAGTACTCATGACACCTAAATACATCATGACCAGATTTAGCACAAGAATTACAGAATACCTGGAAAATAGATGTATCCTGCCGACTATCTCAAGGTTGAAATTTCCTGCCATTCTGGTGGACAGATTCATCTGGTTTGTACAGATTTGGCTGAAATTGTCTTCTTGTATAGTTCCTGGCTGGATGTGAGTTTTGAGTTCCAGCCGCATTGTATTGATGATGATGAGAGGTAGATGCATCTGTGTAATTTCTTTTTTGTTCCATGCATCTGTATCCAGATTCTCTTACAAAGTTTATTTTATGGTCATGATTTTTACCTTTACCCTCATATCAAAGACCTTTTTTTAAGCTGACAGGTCTGCCACTTTTAGGATTTCATCAAGTTGGACAAATCCAAGTGCCAGCTTCTTGATCGTCTCTTGTGCTTTAGCAAGTTCGGAACTTAACCGGCTTACCTCATTTTATTCAACTTCTGAGAACACAGATGCGTCCAGTTATCGTTCCCTACTGTGCTTAGTGAAGGCCTGCAACAGTTGGATCTTCTCTTTTGCATCTTGAAGTCCGTTTCTCAAGTTTTCAGTGTTTGGTCCAGATTCATCTGCATAAGAAAAGTTACTAGATTCAGTACCGGACAGCTGTAAATCAGTAAGGGTAGTTACCTGCTTTTTAGAATTGCTGCTGTCTGATTCTGATTCAGATTCATTTGAATCTCCATCACTCCATGTAACATTCATGGCCTTCCTTCCCTTGGTCTTCTTTTGAGTATTAGGAAAATCAGCTACAATGTGTCCATATCCTTCACATTCTCTGCATTGAATTCAACTCCTAGGCTTTCCTTTAGACGAGTTAGCATTATTTTTTGGATAGAAATTATTTCTCCTCCATTGTTTTTGTGTTTTTTGATTCTGCCCTTGAAGATTTGTAGACCTTTCTTTTTGTTTGCCCTTGAGGAATCTTTTAAATTGTCTGGTGAGAAGTACGAAGTTTTCATTTTCATCTGTCTCGCCAGATTCATCTGGATTGTCAATGTTTGTCTTGAAAGCAATCCCTGGTGTTTTATCTTTCTTTCTTCTAGCCAGATTTAACTCATAGGTAATCAATGACCCTACAAGTTCCTCAACTCGCATGGTTGAAAGATCCTTGCTTTTTTCAATCGCTGTCACTTTTGCATGGAACCTATCTGGCAAAGATCTAAGGATTTTTTGTACAATCTGCTCATTTGAGTAGGTTTTCCCAAGAGCTTCAGCTGAATATGTGAGATCACTCAATCTGGCGTAGAAGCTTTTGAAGTCTTCTTTCTTATCCATAGATAGTTGTTTAAACTCTAGAGTGATCATCTGCAGCTTGGAGGTTGTGACAGCATTGGTTCCTACGTTTGCAACCCTCAAAGCATCCCATGCTTCCTTGGTGGTTCTTAAGAAGGAGATGAGTCTGAATTGACCTGGATCAACCAAAGAAACAATAGCGTTAAGTGCCTTAGAATTCCAATTTGCATTAGCTAATTCGTCTGCAGTATAAGCACTTCTAACTACAGCTGTAAAAACACCTCCAGTAGTGACAGTGGGTGCTGTTTAACCTTCAATGATAGATGTAAAAATTTCCATACGGATTTTCCAATATGCATAGTTACTACCAATTAACAAAGGTGGCCTAAGAGATGCAGAATTTTCCATTTAGACAACCAAATCTCACTTTCTAGAAGTGAACCCGCTCTGATACCAATTGAAAATTTAAAGTTGTCTAAATTTTATAAACAGACAGTCACAGATAAGTCTGGACAGTAACTAGTTAACATTAAGATATGTTTTAGCATAATACCAGATGAATCTTGCTTTTGCAAATTCGTCTGGATAGTAAAATGTAAATGGACAGAGTAAATTGTGCAGAATTGTAAATAAACAAGAACACAATGATTTGAACTTAACGTGGGAAAAACCCTAACAGGGAAAACCCACGGCCCGCATCCTGCGGACAAAAAACCAATCACTATATAAGGAATGAGTTTATACAGATCTATCTAAACTACAAGATAAATCTACGCATAGACTTTATCGAACATCCAAGAAATAGATCACTCCCCGATCCTTCTATCGCATTAATATGAGTTGGCGTCACACCACTCTTCTGTAGATTTCTTTGAATCTGCAACACTTTTTCGGCAACCTCGAACTCCCGTTCGAACACGATCCAAACCTCCCGTTTGATCTTCACGCTGAAATTCCTTCCTCCCGTAAGTGATTGAATCCTCCTCCCAGAGTACCGAAGTCACAACACAATCGAAGCTTTTAATATATATGCACCGCACGAAAATAGGCTTCTTGACTCCTTTAACAAAGTGGACGTGTATTTTGAAGTACCACGCGGATTTTATGTTTTCCACGTCTTGACCTCTCCTTGAAGTCGACGTGTATTTTGAAGTACCACACGTATTTTGTGTTTTCCACGTCTTAAGAAAAACATCCCTTTTTCTTCTATTTAAATGCAACTAAGTTACTTAACTTCCAAGTTTTCTTATTGCACAAGATCTCTAATACCTGCAAAATACATTAGAGATAATTAGAGATAGGTAAGATAATTATTCTTTAATAAATCTTACCATAAAATAAGATAATGATAAATCTTGAAAGATCTTGCCATTTACCAATCAAGTGATAAACTTTGATACCAATCAGCCATATATTAATCCCTATCAAGATTCTTCATGATCAAGATTTTCGACCAAATAATCTTACCATATGCAAAGATAAGATTGAAAATTCACGACCATAACAAGTAGAAACTTACCATATCTAAGGATAAGTTTGAGTGCCAAGGATAATCACAAAATATATCATCAAGAAATTTACCAAAATCACAAGATTTCGAGATTATGATCCTAATCAAATCAATATTTCTTCATCATTATTTTTTCCAACAATAACATGATTTTCGAAAATAAGAGATATATATTTCTCCAAAAAATATTTGCATAATTTAAATAAACTTAATAAATTACTAAATACACGTATTTAGTAATTAAATTAAGTTTTCTTAATATTACAAATTTGTGGAAAAATAGGAAATGCCAATAATATAAAATTAACACTTCATAAGAAAGAAATGCAACACATGCTAGTCTAACTGTAACTGCAATATTTGTACCTTGTTGTTACTTCAACTAGGGACAATTTAAGAATAAGTTATCAATGACTTGTATCTCACAGTCACAACACCTTGTGACTTACAAGTTATTTAAACTTACTCTACGGACTTTATTATTTAAATGATGAGTTAAACTCAATGTAATAATAGATCTGACTTTATTGAGACAGTGATAATATATGTATTATGCTATCCAACAATTGGATTTAGAGCATAACATTGATATTCTCCCACTAGATCCAATAACTCATGTTTCCTATGCATAATGAGTTTATATGATAATCATATTCCTATTGAGATAGTGGTTTTATAGACGGATCTTCGATATGTGACTCTTCACATATTCAACCTTTTGATGGTTAGTGGGCATTAAATTCTATTTCTCTACAATCTTCAAATGAGATAGTAGCCCCTTAAATACATACTCTGATCATCGATGAGACCTAGTTCCCTCGCTTGTGCGATGGCTCCATTGTCGTCACAGTTCTCATTACTGAAGCCACAATGTAAGGAATAATCATAGTTCACTAATGAACTAAATGATCGAGATTGTTTCCCAAGAGCCTATGTATTTGGTCTCGGTTGTATAGTTAGCGGTCTTCCTTGTTTGAACCATTTCAAACTGACCACACCACTACTATGAGTTAATTAACAATCAGACTGAATATGTCCTTCAACCTTTCCCAGACTAAAGGATGGTATCTCTATACCTAAAAGCTATAAGTCTACATTTCTCCTCATGTCTATTGTATTATTAGTGCTTCTCAAGTACTCAATAATATAAAAGGTGTGGTACATAGTGTCGCGTTTAAGAAGATCTTATTGTCAAACAATCAAGTATCTTCTCTATATCATTCTTTCTCAATATGTGTGCTAAACACCATTTTGAGAAGATTAACCCCATGTCTCTTGGGATCGAATCCTATAGTGGATTCTTTTATGCTAACAACATTAGCATTATATCTATGTACGTGAATTTAGAAATCAAAACAACCTTCCAAATCTATCTCTATATATTCTGGTTCCCAAAGTGAAGGTCTTATTTTTGAAATTCATCATGGAGAAATTTTAATCCATAATTAGATCTTTGTAGCTAGTATACTATGTTTATATATTTAATGATTCAAAAAACCCCGTAATCATAGCATTTTGCTATCGCAAGCAGAATCCGAATTGATTTAGAGTAAACGCATTTATAGTCTATGGGTCTTACCCATTTTAGGCGAATCAAACAAGCTCCAAAAAATTTTTTCCCCTCTAATTCTATGGCTTCCTGCCATCTTCTTTAGTCAACATTTGATTTAACTTCTATGTAAATATAGGGTCATTATCTTTGATGACTAATACAATATCAGCAATCAAGGATGTGTAACTCAATGAAATATATATGATCCTAATATCTTTACATAGAGCTAGTTGATTCTCTCAGTTGTCACTACGTCCTAAGTAGCATGCATGTTCCAAGCACTGATCTATGCCTCATCCAATGCAAGCACATCTTCCAGCTTATTTAACTAGTTTAGTATATACATGTGCAGTAACGAACTCTTTCATATTCTACTTTTACTCCCACTGTCTTCTCTTAGATGGACATTTTCTCCAAGATATTGATAGAATTCGAGATAGAATTTCTTTCTGGATAGAAATGTAGGAATCATATCCAACCATGTTTTTGGATATCTACAAATATATATCAAACTTATCCAAATTTAGTATACTTATGATAAGTATCAAGGTCTTAAATCTTAATGCAAGGAAGATTTGACCTTTGAAATCCATTCTTATATGGACTTTCATCAACCAATTATCATGGAACATGACAAAGTGTATAACATAAAGTATTTTGTGCAAAGCTCCAAAAACTGTTTTTGGAGATATTGAGTGGCTTCATCAATAATTGCATTAATTGCAATCTTTGTCCTTTCAAAATCACCATTGTGCCGAGGCATATGTGAAATGGTTATCTATGTGAAAATTATGTTCTCACAACATAATCTTAAAGTCAATTATTTTAAAGTATTCTTCACCTTGATTAGATATAAGTGCTTAGAATACTTTTCTCATTTTGGCCTTACAATATATATCTGTATTATTTGAACTTTTCAAACTCACAGATTTAAATTTCATTATAAATAATATTGACTATTAATGTTATCTAATTACTAAATACTACTCTGGCATATGCCCACTCACATCTGAATGTAAAAGGCTTAGTGGATCAACCATCCTACTTTTCCTTTTTCAAAGAAAAAAATGACTTGTCAATTTACCTCCAAGGTGAGATATATACATATCTCTATTAATTGAATCGGTCAAGTATCAGATTTAATTGTGAATTCTTCTTTGCCCTATCAATATTCAGAATGTAGACTATATGTTATTTACCTCACTTCCATAGTATCCCATCTAAGTTAAACGAATAACTATTATTCTTAATTAAAGAGGATAATCACTTCATGTCCAAACATGAAGAGGAAGTGTCGTTCTTCATAAGAACTATAAGTTATTTACCTCACTTCCATAGTATCCCATCTAAGTTAAACGAATAACTATTATTCTTAAGTAAAGAGGAAAATCACTTCATGTCCAAACATAAAGTGGAAGTGTCGTTCTTCATAAGAACTATAATTGACAATTGTCTAATTTTAAATTAAATGAGAAGACAAAAATAGGTGATATCTTCTTAAGCTTTTCAAGCAACATTTGCTTCATTACCTACAAATATATATATTACAATTTCTCGCAATTATTCTAATTTTATCCGTTGTATATTATCGATATCTAATACTCGATTGACTAAGTAGATTATTTAACCACTATCAAATAGAAAACTGAAGTAGAGATTTACCAAACTTCTCATTTCTTCAGTTTGGTTAAGGAATCCTCGCAATTATAAATTTAGTGTCCTATTAATGGCATGTTCAAGAAGAGTATTCTCGATCATATCGTGTTTGAGATTAGTTCTCAAAGGAGGACGTCAATTCAAGGATTTCAGTCCAATGAACTTACTCAGTATCAATTACACTTTACAAATACAAGTATTAATTCAAACTTAAAGTCATACAACTATAATAATAAAAATAGAATCATGTATTATCATACTTAAATCAATTTAATAAGGTATTTAATTAAATCGATTGCTCCCATTGTTTTACTATAATTAATGACCCACAACATTAATCTTGTAAAATCTTGTTAGATTCACAGTAGGTTAGGATCCCTTTGTTCTATTAGAACTTTGAGTGACTTAACAAGTCCTAATAAAATATCCAGGTCGATAATCCTATCAATCACATCGCCATGTGATTCCTAGATCAACAAGTAGACGCACACATCTCATTTGTTTACTTGATCGTGCCTCCAAAACCTCTTCTTCTTGAGTGACTTAAAAAAAGATAGATTTCGATTAAATTCTACTCATTGTTCATAAACATCTTATGTTTTAGAGTGATAAACACACCTTCCCACTTGCAGCCTTGAGTGACTCAACAAACCGCGCCAAGGGTAGATTCTGATTTTTTACTATAACAATAGAAGACACTTTATATTAACCAATTAATACGAATTTAATAAACTGCTTCCAAAATTATATCCCTTTTGATTTATTCGATAAAGGATGTACTTTCGATTAAGTCCAACCCATTTTTCAGAAGTATCTGATACTTTCATAATGAGAAACATATCTACCAACGAGTTGCCTTGAGCGACTTAACAAGCTGACATAGATAACAAACTCTGGTTTTTCATTATAACAATGGAAAGCATATGACTTAATATAATCTTAAGTGATGGACTTGGTCTCATCATTCCTATGTATATTAACTAACATCAAACATACAATTAATCATACATACAAAATTACTATGGACAATTATGGACAATATTTATCTAACCTTCTTGAGTTATGAAGAAGACTAGTTGGTCAATTTCTAGGAAACATTGCATTTGACCATCGAATGCTAAATGCAATAATCTCCATCTAATGCTGCAACCTGTATCTTACACTAGTTGTCTTCTTGCGGCCAGCTGCAGCCTGTATCCAATACTAGTTGGCACGCAGACCCGTACCAAGGACACGCAGGCCCATATCTACAAACTAGAGATCGTAGGCCAAAATAAATTAAATAATAGGCACGTAGGACCAATTAAATAATAATAGGCTCTCAGGCCCAACTAACAAAAATAGAATAAACTAACCATTCAGCCAATCACATGGACGAGTCATAACCATCCACTAAATACACATTGATAATATAAATGTATAAAAATATAATACATAATATTATATAAACAACTTTCAAGTTTCTAGCAATTTAGATCGTCTAAACTAATTTAGATAAAATGGATCGAAACAATAATTAATTAATTAATCAAATTAATTAATTAAATTAATTAGCGGGTATATTTAATTAAAAACTTATTTTAATCAAATACCAAAATAAAGTCCAACTGTAATTCCAAAAGAGACAAATTAAATTAACATCTTAATTTAGAATAAAACTCCTAAAATAAAGTAAAATTTAATTCAGTAATTAATTAATCAATTACTTTAATTGATGGTTTTATTTAATTAAAATCAAATTTTAACCAAATACTAAATTAGAGTCTAACTCCAATTTCAAGATTTTAGGGCTAATCGAATTTAGGATCAAATCCAAAATAAGATTTAATTAATAATCAATTAATCATATTAACTAATTATTAAACCGAATTTAATTAAAATCAAATTTTAATTAAACACCAAATTAGAGTCCAAACTCTAATTCTAACAAAATTCAATTTGGGGTCAAAGTTATATATTTTGTTAAAATTTTAACAATAATTTGAAATTCGTAAATTTTAAAATAAAATTTTAATAAAACTAAAATTTAGGTCTAAATCGAAAATTAGGTCAAATTTCTTTTAAAATCAAATTTGAAGAATTTTTCAAAATTGCATTTTGAATTTGACTCAACTTGAAATTTAAACATAAGCCTTTTGAAATTTCATAAATTTCAGCAATAGCTCCTTTTCCTTTTAAAGTTTCACATTTGATCCTGAAATGAATTTGCAAGTGGCACCCTGAGACTTCCAAAGTTTCAAGACGAGCCCCTGCCCTAATTTCAAAACCTTACGAGAAAATTGCAAACTAGTGATCGTAATTTCGTAAATTACACAGAAGCCCCCCCCCCCCGCCCCAATTCTCTCAATCGAGACCCTAGATCTTCCTCTCCCTCTCCATGTCACTTCTGCCCGTCGGTGTTGCTAGATCGAGATGCTGTCGTCCCTGTCAAACACCGACGACCCATCCCCGCCCTTCTACTACAACTATTGCAGTAGCGTAAGGCCGCATCGCACACAGCAGCGATAAAAATAACAAGAAAAATTAATATTTAATCATATTGAATTCATCAAAGAATTTAACAAATTCTAACAAGTAACAAGGTAGACTTTGATACCACTGTAAGGTTTCGAATCATACATGCACAGCGGAAATTAAAAGAAACTCGAAACCATAGTCTGGATAAACCTTGCACTTAGTTAGAATTTGCAATTCGAATTGTACCTTTGATGAATCTTGTGGATTTGAATTCTGGTGCAGGATGTAGAAATCTCTCACCACAGTCGTTCAAAGTTCTGGCTTCTGACAGTGATCCACACAACAAGTTAGGATCTGGAAGAGGTTGTACTAGCAACCAAAAAGATGACTCAAAATCCCCAGTTATCTTGTAACTAATCTAGTACTTATAGGCTTACGCTAAACCTTATTAGGGTGGAGATATGGACTTGGGCCAACCAAATTCCTGCCCAACTACTTGGGCTTGGACACAATTCCAACAAATCCATCGATAATGATCTTCCTTCTTCCTCTATGTTTTATCTCAATTCTACTTTGGCATGCCCCACTGAAATTACTCCTTCGATCTTCTACCTGATTGCGGTGGGCTTCCTTATTTTTGCATGGAGCCTCTCCTTCATATTCTTTCAAAGATGACGACAAAATTGATTTTTTTACCACTATCGCTCCAAGATATTGCTCCCATGAGTCTAATCATTCAATAGTCTTGAACATAAGTTCTTGGAATTCCTCCCCTTTGTTTTGATGAGGGTCCTTAGATCCAAGATTTTCATCGAACCTCGAAGGTCTCTGTCAATCAGTCATGTCTTTAGTGGTAGTGTAGCCTTGTGCAATACCTTCGAGTACGACTTCCATCAATTTTCTTCCCTTTCGGCTTCCATTTCCCTATTGGTTTTGTTCTACCTTCGGTGTTTTCTCTTCCTTATATGACATTAAGGTGCTACCCCTTAGCACAGTTTTTGACCTGTCATATTCATCAAAATGTTCATTAGATATTTTATGATTTCGATAGAGCTTTTGAACTTTCGTTCTATTTAAAGTTTAGTTTGGTAGGAAACATATGGGGTTCGCACAGAAGGCGTCAATATGTTGATGGTGCAAAAGACCATCTTATACATATTCGAAATTAATATCTTCTCATTATGTGGTCCATATTACATATCTTGGTTTAATTAGAAGTATTTCCTATTAATACTACAACTTTAATGTACGGTTGAAATTAAAGGACAATAGGAAATTCGGCCCCTCTCTCTACCTATATATACTGAACTCAAATTCCATCATTGAAGTTCAATCTTATAAAACACAATTAAAGGCTTAGGTTAAGAGAGAGCAAGCGAATTTCATATCAATATTTTTCTTCTAGATTCAATTAAAGTTGTGACAGGAACTCATAACTTTTCAACATTATTGCTATCGATTCTGGTATGTTTTATGATTTACAGTAATTAATTTTTATGGTCAAGATCCTGAATAGAACAATGTTTAAATTTATATGTTCCGCATTATGATTATAGTATACATCTTGTATAAGAGCAACGGTAGACTATAATAATTAGTTCTGTGTATGAATAAATTTTGTCAATCATCACGTTGAATTATCAGATATCTGTTCCCTAATAATTGGAACTGCCATGCTTAAATTGTAGTATGAATTCAGAAATTTCAATTTGTAATGACATAGCTTTATGTTAATTTTTCCATTCAACTGCCGGTTATGAGAATCTCAATTGTGATTTTCATGGATTTTGAATTTTGGTTTTCGAATTGGATTTTAGATTTCTGTTGAAATCGAGTTGAGTGGTTGGTTAAACTTTGTATCTGGATTCTGCCTAGAGATGACACAGCCGCAACCGACACAACGGTGCGTGGGCTTTGCTGCAACGCGCAGCGCCAGCGATGGGCGTTGCCTCGTTTTTCCAGCCTCCGCAACATGGCGTTGCAGGTCGCAACGTCGGGGCTGCTGGAGGCACGAAAGGGGTCACCTGTGGGCTATGCCCCTACTGGTTTTGCGGGCGGCGTCGGGGTTTGCTAGAGTTATAAACCCTAATTGCTAAAAGTTTTGGGACAGGGGCTTGTTGCGAAAATTTGAAGCCTTCAGGGTTTATTGTGCAATTTTGGGAAATCATATCTATTTGCAACTCCGGTCTCTATTTTGCTAAGGATTAAATGTTTAATCCTAAAGTTGAAAAGGGATTTAAGTTGGCCCTTAAAGTTCTATATTTTATAAAAACAGCCCCTAAGGTTATAAAATTATTTAAGTTGGGCATTTTAAAGTTCTAGATTTTCTAATTAAGTCCATAAATTTTAAATTTTTTCTAATTTAGTCCCTAAAGTTTGAGATTATAATTAATTGACCACTAAAGCTTGGGAAAATTGCAATTTAAATCCTTCAAGTTTAAAATCCTTCATAATTGGTCAATCAAGTTTAATTAAATTGCAATTTAACCCTTCAACTTAATGCTTACTTAATTCTTAAGGTTTGAAAATCTTATTGTTTTGGCAAATCTTATTATTTTGTCAATATTAATGATATGTTGTATATTTCTATTAATTTATGCATACGATTTGAATTACAATATAAATATTATATTGAAATGACAATCACCACAGTAGTTTCAGTTTAGTACATGCATATTGTTATCCTGTGTGACATTCATATTATTAGTTGGTGTTCACCACAGTTGTAGTGACCGAGAAATTTTAAATAACATAAAATCGCTTTTTTTCTCGAAAAACGCATCGCTAAGATTTAACCCCAAATTTTATTTTAAAAATGAAGTGTGTTCGTCTAGCCATTTTAAAATAAACTTTAAACCTATTCCAAATCAAGTTCAATCTCAAATGTTTTAAAGTATCGAATTCCTTATTATTTTAAAATTCAAAATTGGTAATAATTTCGAGTCAAATTTAATTAGTCCAATATTTTAATATTTTGGGTCCAAAAATTATGTTATCCAATTTTAAATATTTTCAATCCAATTATAAATTTTGTAGCCCAAACTAGCTCACTTACCCACCTAGAAAGCTGTGCCCTAAACACTGTTCGGATCACTCAATTCTCTCCCTTATAACTCACTTCACGCAGCCAGGTAACATTCTCTCCTCTTCAACTCCGAATCGCCATAGCCATATTTTTCCAACTTCAACCACACCACTCTACCTTCATCCCCAACCAGCATTGCCACAATCCAACCTCAAAACACCATCACATTAACACCACCGCTGTCGTTCACTACCTTCACCGAACCACACCAACCACCACGAGTTTTACCACCCAACACCTCTACAAAATCTTCAACAACCAGCACTGTCCATTCTCAAAATGACCACCAAAGCTGCCACCAACAACCGCCGTAGCTCAAGCAGCCACCACCACCTACACGATCGAGCATGTGACGCCCCGAACTTTAGCTTCGAGTGTCACGTATTAAACATAATAACTTATGCTTGTTACATGGGAAAACCCTTAAATAAAATGAAATATATACTGGAAACTTAATCTCAAATTGTAGAAAAATATCTCTATAAAATTTAATGGCCAGTAGAAGTACATGCTGACCTGAAGTTTTTCTTTACATATACGAACTCGGTGCAGTCACGGCTGGTTGGGGCAGCCAGTTCAAACATTTTTATAAAATTCATCCCAACTCCGTTTTCTATGAAATCTATGGCATTGGAAAGATATTTTCAAGTAGTTTCCTATATTAAAATATGGAAAATTACTAAGATCATTTTATATAGATGTTTTATTAAAACAGTGAGGTACTGCACAGAAACTTTAGATTGACCTTTTGACGCTTAAAAATTTATATCTCAGGCCACACAAATCCAAATGGAGTGGTTATTGAGCCCATATAAAGAAAACTCAAATAGGAACGCAACAGTTTTTTAAGAGTCTCAAATAGGTGTCTATAGAATTAGTAATAGTATTTTGAATTGACCCTAAAAACCTGTCCAGTTTCTGCCTCTTTTATCATTGCAGGAAAAGGTCTATAAAAATTTCTCTTAGCATAACATGAAAGATATGATCACAAAATTTACTTCCATTACCATATTACATCATGTCTTATACATGTTTATATTTAATACTACAAGAAAAACATATGGAAAACAGTTTTTTGAACAAAACATACGAAAAGGAAACTGATGCAAAATAAATTTGCCCTTAGTCCATCATCGAGTAGGCGACTGACTTCCTCCAACTCAACGATCATGAATCTGAGAATTTAGTATAAAATACTAAGAGTATAAAGAATACTCAGTAAGATATAATGCTCGGATTTAACATGTTAATATTACACAAAAGAAAGCATTCAAACACATACTTGCACATTCCGGCTTGCCGGTGCCCTTCGGACTTGTCCTAAGGCATAAATAGATATCTAACTTTGTGGACTTGTCAACATCTTTCATATTATGGTTTTTCATGCATAGTTTAAGCATAAATATTATCATGAAATCCTACCACTTGAGCACGGAAAGTATCTCATCTTAAAGCTTGGAGAAATTCTGGTGGAAAAGTATGCTTGAAAGTACTAGCCTTTGCTCTTCTTCTTCTATTCTTACTATATCTTTTCTCTTTACTCTCATCCAATAACTCTTGCTGTTGGATTTTCTTTGAAAGTAATATTCTTGGCTGCCAATACATATAAGGAACGTCCCTTAATAATCCAAGGGAAAGAAGACCTATGAACTAAGTAAGGCAAAGAGGTTAACCATTTCCTATTGGTGTATCCACATGCAAGATTTATTTCCAATAGCTCTTGCATGCACTCCATGCATTTACCTCATATATTTAATTAGATACCTCATGCTTAAGTTAAAAACCTCATGCTTGCTATGCTAGGAAAAATTTCTTCACTATTAAGATAGCTTGCAACTAGTTGACACCTCATGCTTGCTTCTTACCTAACTATACACCTCATGTCATGCTTGCCTTTACATTGCAAGAAAATTACTTCACTCCTAAGATAACTCTCGGCCAAGAGAATATAAAATACTTATCACTAGGAATTTGGTATAAAACTTGATATTAATCCCCAAAAAACTTAATTAACTAATCTTGGAAATTTTTTTAATCAACCAACAATGCAAACTTGGCAATCACTAATAATTTTGGCCATATAAATTTTGAAAAGTTAAATTATCATAAAAAAATTAAATGAGTAATTTAAACGAGCACAAATAAATTTCGGAGTATTACAGAGTACAACCGTCACAACACCACATTCGAACCACCACCAGCCACCACACGGAACCGCCTTTGCCCACTCCAAGTTCGCATAAAAAATTCCACCAAATCAAACCCAAACCCAAGAAATAGACAAAACCCAAGCACCTACCTCAATATTCGTCCTGATTGTTGGTCAAAAACCACACTCCAAAACCCAATCCTAGCCCAGGTTAATCTTGCCTTTCGCACCCAACGCCGCCCCCTCCCACGCATCGATGCCACCACGAGACGGTGACGATATCGCCGATTGTGAAGCCAGCAACCTGAGTCTGAGCTCCCCTTCCTTCTTCCCCGTCACCAACCTCTCGCTCCCTCTGTATTTCTCTGATTTTCGAAAGGGGGGAGGGAGATGTATTGTGTGTGTGTGTGTGTGTGTGTATATATATATATATTATGATTTTATTTAAATGCCTATTTTAGCCCCCAAATTTTAAAAAGCTCTTATTTTAATCCCTGTTTTTTGAAAAGCATGTTTGTTTTATCCCTTCAATTTTTTTAAAAAAAATTCAGCCTTGCTGATTTAAAATTTTTCTATTCAACCCCACAAATTTCAAAAGTCCATTTCAGTCCCTAAACTTTTAATTTTAGTTTTAATAAATTTTCAATTGAGTCCCTAATTTTTTACTTTATCATTTTAAAACCTTAAAATTTCGAATTTACTAATTCAAGGCTGATTTCATAATTTGGTTAGACGAAATGTGTGGATGATTGAGATACTGAGGCTACTTCCTGCTCCACTTTTTACGTGAATGTGTTATGTGGATTTATGTGATTTATATGGTTAATTGCATGAGACAAGAATAGAAGGTCTCTTATAAGATAAGAAGAGAAATTTATGTTATGCATGTTATAACTTATATGCTTTATTTGCATAAGACAAGACAAGAATATGTTCATATTGCACTCATTTCATGATGCTTATGACTAAGAAGAGAATGTTACTATAATATTTGTATAATTACTTGTTCAATTATCTTGTAAATTAATTATTGACAATGAGTCTACTGAGTATTTCTTTTGAAATACTCACTCCATTTTTAACATTTGCAGAGTTCGGAGGTGGAGACGAATGATGGGCAATTAAGGCAACATTTATTTTAAGTTATTTTGAAAGTCTAGTTTATTAAACTTTGTTAAATTAAATTGTCGAGATTTGAAATTTTATGGAATTTTTTCAAGTAGATTTATTTAAATTGAGCTACCGTTGCTAATTTTTCCAAATGAATGTGATGTTGAAAAATTCAGTATATTTTCACACTATTTTTTTTAAATAGTTAGTTTTAAAGAGACGGCGTGGCGATCCGAGTTTTACGGAACTCGGAGCGTTACAATAGTGGACTCATATTATGTTGATGAATGTTAGACTAAGTAAAATTATTTACTTGCGTCATGCACTATCCACGGTAAACCATGCATTAATAGTAAAATAAACATTATGAGGTTGATTTATTTCTGCAATTAAGCAAGTGTAGGATATCCATAGATACTGTAGTGCCCCGAGTTCCGTATACCCGATTCACTACGTCATTTTCTGTCTAAATTTTTTGAATAATATTTTTGCGGAAGAAATAATTGAAATTCATTTTTGGCAACATTAAATAAACTGTAATGGCCGATAAAATTGAAACATTTATGAAACCATTTGAAATAGTAAATCGAACCATTAACTTTGTAAAGAAATTGATAATGTCATAATTTCTCAAATAAATGAATTTCTCTAAATTATTCGATTGTTTGGAAAAATACGGAAATCATTAACGTCAAACTTTCAACCGTTTAACGATTATTGCCACCATCATTCATCGCTCGCCACCGTCTCCGAAATCTGCAAAACTGTTAAAAAGTAGGGTGAGTATTTCATGGGGGAAATACTCAGTAGACTCATCGCAAATTAATTAATTTATAAGATGATTAAACACATAAATCCCGGCTCTTTATAAAACGGGCATTGATAGAGCTTCTTTATAAAACTGCTCTTGATAAAACTCATATTGTGCATTACAGCACGGGACATATTTTGCAAATCATAGGCTCTTTGAAAACAGCTCTTTGAAAACCATATACTTATAAAAACATTTTAATTATGCCAAGCATAATTTCTTTTGAAAGCATAACATAAGATAGGATTGAAATCCTCATAAACATAGGGAGACACAAGAACTTTACCGAACTTAGGTGGCAAGAATTCTTATGTAGTAAAATCATAATAACAGTAAGTATACCAAAACATAATTCTTGAAATTCATAGGGATCATTTCCATCATAACATAAGATAGGATCGAAATCCTCATAAACATATGAGACAGGAATTTTACCGAACTTAGGTGGTAAATCTTCATAAACATATGGAAACATAGGAATTTTACCGAACTTCGTGGCAAATCCTCATAAACTTATGGAGACACAAGAATTTTACCGAACTTCGTGGCAAGAATTCTTATGTGCATAGCAATGATCCAAAACATATAAAACATTATCGTAAAAACATAGGGTATACTTACTTTTCATAAAAACATAAGGTATATTTACCTTTCATAAAACATACTTAATTTTCTTGAAAATTGACTTTCACAAGTCACATGACATTCATATGAAATCATAATTTAAATCAATTAATAAGTGCGAGTCTACCTCAAATCCGACGAGTGCAAAGTTGAGCGGGAATGACTTCAATTTCTTTAAATTCTCCGTACGCTTCGTCTTAGCCAATAAGTCACTTTAGTCTATCGAATATATAGTTCAAAATGATAAATTATAATTTTGAGGACTAAAATTGATGTTTTGAAAGTTGAGGGACTAAAATGAATACTTTTGAAAGTTCAGGGACTAAAATAGATATTTTGAAAGTTGAGGGATTAAAATGAATACTTTGAAACTTGGGCTTAAAATCAAATAAAGTAAATCAGCAGGGACTGAATTGATCAGATTTTTAAAATGAAAGGGCTGATTAAATTCATTTAAAACTTTGGGACTGAAATGGATAACTTTAAAAGTTGGGGACTGATTTGAAAACCTTTAAAAGAATTGAAAGGGCTGAATTAAGACATTTTAAAACATAGGGACTGAATTGAAAGGCTTTAAAACTTCAGGGACTAAACTGCAGATTATGAAATTTAAAATATATATTATCAATCTCTTTCTCTTTTCATTTCAGATCAGAGAGGAGACAGAGGGAGAGCAAAGCGAGAGACGGAGGTGCTAGGGGAGAGTCGATGCCGGCGATTTACCGGTGAAACGTCTGCATAGGTGGCGGTGAGTGGCGACCAAAGCAAGGGTTCTGATTTTAGGGCTTAGTTACGGGATTTGGTGCGAGAAACAAGGGCGAAATCGAAACAAAATCGAAGCTGGGGTTCGCGGTTTAGGTCGTGATTTTCCGGCGAAGAGGTGGTCTGAGGTGAGGTAAGTAACTGAGTTCACTTATTTCTTGTTTTTGGGTTTTGATTTGTGAGGAGCAGTCGTTGGGTCGTTTGGTGAAGTGATGGAAATCAGTGACAGTTTGGGGATTGACTTATTGATAATGAGAATGATTTCTGAAAGCTTGATGAAGTTGGTGTTCATGATTCAATTTGGTGTTGAATGGAAGTGGTGGATTGATATAGATTCATTGGTGATGATGATAAATGGCGAGGTGGTGGTCTGAATTGATTGTAGGCTGGAACCTGGTTAGTGGTGGTTGAATTGTGCAGTTTGGTTGATGAAAATGGAAGTGAAGGTTGGTTGTAAATCTCGGTTTAGCTCTTGGCAGTGATGGAGCTGATTGCGATGGAGTTGAGCTGGTTGCAGTGGTTGATCAGTGGTTGCGGATTGGTGTAAGCAGCGCTGCTGCAGGTGATCGTGGTATTGGGTGGTTCTTGGTTTTAGCTATTGGTTATATAGGTGATGCTTACCAAGAATTCTGCAGAGAGATGCTATGAATAATTTTGTGTTTGTGATCATGTGTTGTGATGATAATGGAGAATATAATCATTATGTTCTTGCAACATAATGAATGCATACGGGTGGTGGAGTTGTTGTAATGACATGATGAAGATGCTTTGATTATAGTATATTGAGGTGGAAAGAGTAATAAAGAAGGAAGAAAAAGAATGTAGGGGACGTGAGTTGGGATAAGGAAGAATATATGCATTGATTTGGTATTGTAGAATAAGATAGTGTAGAATTAGGTGGAATATGAAATAGAAAATAGATGTAAAATTTTGATTATGACAAATAACTAAAATTGGACTAACTCTGATTAGAAAACGTATTTGAAACTGATATAATTTTGGACTGAAAATACATTTGAGAATAAATAAATTTTGAGATAAAATTGAATTACGTATTTGGACTTGAAATAATTTGAATAAGGAAAATTGAGATATTTTAATAAATTTGGAATTCAAAATGATTTTGAAAATAATACTTTGAATAAATAATTAAAATAACATAATTTTAGAAATTCGGATTTTAATTTAAAATCGAACAAATTCGATATTTCTTGACTTGGCTAGACGAATCCGTCGCGGCGTTAACTTCAAAACAATGGGTGAAATAGTAGCAACACAATTTTCTAAATATTAAAATAATTATTTATTTCATAAAAAATCTTGGTCGCTACAATCTTACCCCCTTAAAATAATTTCGTCCTCGAAATTAAACTTACTTGATCTTATGATTTCTGAATACTTAATCAGAATCTCTTCTTCTTCTTCTCTTATGTAGCATCATCGCTACCATATTTAACCCAACCATATTTAACCCACTGGACTTTGACTAAATGCATCACTTTGTTTTTCTCAAGAACATGGACTTTTTTATAGACATATGTGTCTACTCAAAAATTATTCTGAATCGTAAGTGACTGAAAGTTCACTATTCTTTGAATTCCATTATTATGAACCAAAACCAACATAACTTATTCATAGATGATCAACTTATTTCATAATCTCAATACATTATCACCTTCAATTATCATCATCATATCATTCCTTACAATTTCTATTGTACCTTTATATTCAAATAACCTTACGTCCATCATCATTATCTCACATAATCCCAAACATTAAATCATGTTTCTTTACTAATTTCTGTAATTTCAAAAAAAAAATCTCTTCAAGTTTCCATAAATCTTTACTGACATATCAAACCATAATAATTTGTCCTCTAAACTTCTTATCATCGAATATTCCCAAAATAATCAAAAAAAATTACATGAATATTCTCTCTACATAATATACCCAATAACATATCAACATAATATCATCAACTTATCTTTCTAATATTTGTAACCCAAAATTTAGTAAACAAATATATCCCAAATAATTAAAATTCTTAACTCATATATCACAACATTTCCCCGCAAGGTATTTCTTTCACTTATACATACTTATGAATTCTGATTCAATACAGTCCTTATTTCTCTTTCACGTATTCCCGTATCATCTCACTATACCTTGATTATTATACCAAAAATATCAGTACCAAAATCCAATAAAATATTCCATATCTCCAATCTTATCATCAAATTTTCTTTTGTCGAGAAAAATAACAGCGCATTAACTCTTGTTCCCACTTTTCATTTTTCTATACTTTAAATCATACATCAAGTACTCGGTATCAAATACTCATTCTAGCTGAGAGCTAAGATACTAACTTAAAACAGCATCACAAGGATCGGATATGTTATTCTCAAACTTAAGAAACTTCACTAATTTCCCAAATCTGAAATTCAAAATTAAAATTTTCTATTCTCCCAAACTTCAATTCATATCACACTTTATGAACAATACTCTGATTAATTTTATCACCATTAAATAAGACTTCTGTAAATCATATAGGATTCCTCATCAAATTTGCTTAACCCAAAGATACAATCCCATAATTTAAAATCACACAACTGATCATCTCAGATTTTCCATTATTGTAGCCAAAATATTTACTCACTTCAAAAGTACAACCAATAATAATTAATCGAAACTGCATCACTAAATCTTTAAATACACCCATATATTATGACTAAAAATGAAAATTCTCAATCGTAGATAATATTTCACCATAATGAAATAAACCATCAAAATAAGATCATCGAACTCAATATTCACACGATTCTTCCCTGGATAACCATAACATCCCTTAACCGTCTAGTCGTCATATCTATCACGTACCTCATACGTCAATCTGATCACTAATATTATATATCAATTTCTTAGACTAAAAAAAATCTTGGATTCTACCATGGTCCCTCTTCTGAACACCATTCCAAAATAAGTTATCACTGTAAAATCTTATCCCTATTTTCCTCAAAATTCATATCCTTATAATACTCTCCAATACAAGTGATCATTCCTTACAAGTGATAAATCCATTCCCAAGAATAATTAAGATTCTTCCCAATAATGTCATTATACTTGTCTTCACTCGTCTTTCAAAATATAACTTATCATTTACTCAATCTTGCTTATGAACGCAATTCCAAACTCAATTCTCTTAGTGATTGCATACCATACTATGCTCTTATTTTCAAACAATAAAATTCTAGGCAGAGTCTCCCTTGTAATTTGAACTTTTCCCAAACCATAAGCATACTTCATAACTCACAATAATAAATAACTCCACATTTGATCACAACGATCTAAAAATATTGTAAACGATTCCAACACTTCAATATCATAAAAAATATCCCATAATTCAATTCATAATTCCTCAACATAACAATTTCAAATCATATTTTTCAATATCACAATATCACTTCCTTCAATACCTTAATTGGCTCAAAAGATTACTCATACTTATAAATATATATCACCAATCATATTCCCAAAATTTATTCACAAAGCCAAACTTCATAATAAATTTCTCTTCAACATAGAGACATAATTCATTTACTCAACATAATATCCATTACTTAAATACCAAAAACTAAGAACCAAATCTTTAAATCTCTAACTTCATAATGCTTCTCATAAAAGTCTCAAAAAATCATATCACTTATAATCTCAACATCTCATCATAATCTCACAATCTGGCTTTCTATTTCTTGTTTAAATCTAAACGATAAATAATCTGAAATATAATCAAATCCTTTCTGTTGACTTCTCATACTTAGTGCCATGTCTAAAATCAATTATGCAAAGTCCATCTAGGGTTCATCATTTCTAACTCGAGGACAAAAATTATTTAAAAATCATTCTTAAATCATATTATTCCCATTATGCTCAACACTCGTTTTCTTTCTTAAAAAAATTTCTCATAATCACACATTAAAGCATATAAGTTATGACAAAGCATAACAACATCATTATTTTCGAAGAAATACATTCTTATTTCTCATAAATCATAAGTATCCGAAATACTCTTCATTCTTTCTCATAAATCAGTAAAATGAGTATTCGAAATACTGAAATAACTTTAAACATCATAAACTTCTTTACCTCGGAGTTGGTGGAACGAATGATGGCAGTGGCAATCTTCATCAATAAAAATCTTAAAATGGAAAATATTTCTTGAAAATTCTTTTTGAAAATTTTACCAGTCTACAGAAACGCAGACTAGCTCTGATACCAACTTGTAGCGCCCCGAGTTCCGTATACCCGATTCACTACGTCATTTTGTCTAAATTTTTCGAATAATATTTTTGCGGAAGAAATAATTGAAATTCATTTTTGGCAACATTAAATAGACTGTAATGGCCGATAAAATTGAAACATTTATGAAACCATTTGAAATAGTAAATCGAACCATTAACTTTGTAAAGAAATTGACAATGTCATAATTTCTCAAATAAATGAATTTCTCTAAATTATTCGATTGTTTGAAAAAATACGGAAATCATTAACGTCAAACTTTCAACCGTTTAACGATTATTGCCACCATCATTCATCGCTCGCCACCGTCTCCGAAATCTGCAAAACTGTTAAAAAGTAGGGTGAGTATTTCATGGGGGAAATACTCAGTAGACTCATCGCAAATTAATTAATTTATAAGATGATTAAACACATAAATCCCGGCTCTTTATAAAACGGGCATTGATAGAGCTTCTTTATAAAACTGCTCTTGATAAAACTCATATTGTGCATTACAGCACGGGACATATTTTGCAAATCATAGGCTCTTTGAAAACAGCTCTTTGAAAACCATATACTTATAAAAACATTTTAATTATGCCAAGCATAATTTCTTTTGAAAGCATAACATAAGATAGGATTGAAATCCTCATAAACATAGGGAGACACAAGAACTTTACCGAACTTAGGTGGCAAGAATTCTTATGTAGTAAAATCATAATAACAGTAAGTATACCAAAACATAATTCTTGAAATTCATAGGGATCATTTCCATCATAACATAAGATAGGATCGAAATCCTCATAAACATATGAGACAGGAATTTTACCGAACTTAGGTGGTAAATCCTCATAAACATATGGAAACATAGGAATTTTACCGAACTTCGTGGCAAATCCTCATAAACTTATGGAGACACAAGAATTTTACCGAACTTCGTGGCAAGAATTCTTATGTGCATAGCAATGATCCAAAACATATAAAACATTATCGTAAAAACATAGGGTATACTTACTTTTCATAAAAACATAAGGTATATTTACCTTTCATAAAACATACTTAATTTTCTTGAAAATTGACTTTCACAAGTCACATGACATTCATATGAAATCATAATTTAAATCAATTAATAAGTGCGAGTCTACCTCAAATCCGACGAGTGCAAAGTTGAGCGGGAATGACTTCAATTTCTTTAAATTCTCCGTACGCTTCGTCTTAGCCAATAAGTCACTTTAGTCTATCGAATATATAGTTCAAAATGATAAATTATAATTTTGAGGACTAAAATTGATGTTTTGAAAGTTGAGGGACTAAAATGAATACTTTTGAAAGTTCAGGGACTAAAATAGATATTTTGAAAGTTGAGGGATTAAAATGAATACTTTGAAACTTGGGCTTAAAATCAAATAAAGTAAATCAGCAGGGACTGAATTGATCAGATTTTTAAAATGAAAGGGCTGATTAAATTCATTTAAAACTTTGGGACTGAAATGGATAACTTTAAAAGTTGGGGACTGATTTGAAAACCTTTAAAAGAATTGAAAGGGCTGAATTAAGACATTTTAAAACATAGGGACTGAATTGAAAGGCTTTAAAACTTCAGGGACTAAACTGCAGATTATGAAATTTAAAATATATATTATCAATCTCTTTCTCTTTTCATTTCAGATCAGAGAGGAGACAGAGGGAGAGCAAAGCGAGAGACGGAGGTGCTAGGGGAGAGTCGATGCCGGCGATTTACCGGTGAAACGTCTGCATAGGTGGCGGTGAGTGGCGACCAAAGCAAGGGTTCTGATTTTAGGGCTTAGTTACGGGATTTGGTGCGAGAAACAAGGGCGAAATCGAAACAAAATCGAAGCTGGGGTTCGCGGTTTAGGTCGTGATTTTCCGGCGAAGAGGTGGTCTGAGGTGAGGTAAGTAACTGAGTTCACTTATTTCTTGTTTTTGGGTTTTGATTTGTGAGGAGCAGTCGTTGGGTCGTTTGGTGAAGTGATGGAAATCAGTGACAGTTTGGGGATTGACTTATTGATAATGAGAATGATTTCTGAAAGCTTGATGAAGTTGGTGTTCATGATTCAATTTGGTGTTGAATGGAAGTGGTGGATTGATATAGATTCATTGGTGATGATGATAAATGGCGAGGTGGTGGTCTGAATTGATTGTAGGCTGGAACCTGGTTAGTGGTGGTTGAATTGTGCAGTTTGGTTGATGAAAATGGAAGTGAAGGTTGGTTGTAAATCTCGGTTTAGCTCTTGGCAGTGATGGAGCTGATTGCGATGGAGTTGAGCTGGTTGCAGTGGTTGATCAGTGGTTGCGGATTGGTGTAAGCAGCGCTGCTGCAGGTGATCGTGGTATTGGGTGGTTCTTGGTTTTAGCTATTGGTTATATAGGTGATGCTTACCAAGAATTCTGCAGAGAGATGCTATGAATAATTTTGTGTTTGTGATCATGTGTTGTGATGATAATGGAGAATATAATCATTATGTTCTTGCAACATAATGAATGCATACGGGTGGTGGAGTTGTTGTAATGACATGATGAAGATGCTTTGATTATAGTATATTGAGGTGGAAAGAGTAATAAAGAAGGAAGAAAAAGAATGTAGGGGACGTGAGTTGGGATAAGGAAGAATATATGCATTGATTTGGTATTGTAGAATAAGATAGTGTAGAATTAGATGGAATATGAAATAGAAAATAGATGTAAAATTTTGATTATGACAAATAACTAAAATTGGACTAACTCTGATTAGAAAACGTATTTGAAACTGATATAATTTTGGACTGAAAATACATTTGAGAATAAATAAATTTTGAGATAAAATTGAATTACGTATTTGGACTTGAAATAATTTGAATAAGGAAAATTGAGATATTTTAATAAATTTGGAATTCAAAATGATTTTGAAAATAATACTTTGAATAAATAATTAAAATAACATAATTTTAGAAATTCGGATTTTAATTTAAAATCGAACAAATTCGATATTTCTTGACTTGACTAGACGAATCCGTCGCGGCGTTAACTTCAAAACAATGGGTGAAATAGTAGCAACACAATTTTCTAAATATTAAAATAATTATTTATTTCATAAAAAATCTTGGTCGCTACAGATACCTTACTTGTGTTGATTGTTAGTTGTGATCACTCACTTATGAATAAATCTTACTCATATATGTTTATTGTGTTTATAACTCAAATATTAAATTTAGTGAGCTTGTTTCTATAATGCAGTTCCACATCCTATTTAACTTAATACCTATATCAACTTCGTTCCAGAACTAGATGGAACTAACTACTCGGAGTGGAAGGAGCATGTTGAGTTTAGTTTGGGGGTTCTTGATATTGATTTGGCTCTTACTGTGAACAAACCTACTGATCTTATTGCTTCGTCCACAGAAGATGAAGTTAAAGCCTTCAATACTTGGAATAGAGCCAACAAACTTTTCTTGAAATTCATGCGCCTAACCACTGCTTCCAACATTAAATCTTCCATCAAAGAAATCGAGATAGCTAAGGAATACTTAACTACCATAATTGAATGCTTTAAGATTGCTGATAAAGCAATTGATGGAAAACTTGTGGCTGAACTCATCACAACCCGTTTTGATGGCTCCAAAACTATGGAACAACATGTACTTGACATGACTAATTTGGCTGCAAAATTAGGCAAATTGGGTATGACAGTGGCTGATTCGTTCCAAGTCCAATTTATCCTAAACTCGTTGCCTCAATATGGTCATTTTCAAATTCATTATAACATGATTAAGGATACGTGGAATGTGAATGAATTGACCAACAAGCTAGTTTAGGAAGAGGCTCGAATTAAGCAATAGGGTGGTCTTGTTGCTCAAGCAAATTACATGGTTCATAATAATGGGAAGAACAAATTCAGGAAGCGAACAGGGAAGGGCATTAAGAGGGGCCAGTCCAATGAATCATATCGACCAATACTGAAGAAAGCTAAGAAGGATGATAAGTGCCACTTTTGTTAAAAGGGTGGACACATTAAAAAGGATTGCTTGAAACGCAAGGCTTGGTTGGAAAAGAAGGGTAACCCTTTGGCTTTTGTATGTTTCGAATCAAATTTTGTTGAAGCACCTTCTAATAGTTGGTGGATTGATTCTGGTTCCAATGTTTATGTTTCAAACTCGATCCAGGGATTCCTTACAACCTAAACCACAAATCCAAATGAAGACCACATTTACATAGGAAATAGAGTCAAAGCCCCAATTCAAGCCATTGGCACATTTCGTTTAGTATTAGACTCTGGTTTTTTCTTAGATTTAGAACAAACTCTTTATGTTTCTTCTATTTCTCGTAATCTAATCTCCTTGTCGAAACTTGATAAGGAGGGGTTCTCCTTAAAAATAGGTGGTGATTGTTTTATCTTATACAGGAATAATGATTATGTTGGTTCGGGGATTTTGGTCAATGACTTATATAAAATTAATCTTGATTCTTCATTTTTTGAATCTCTTCTTATTACCTTGCATCCGAATGTTGGTTTGAAACTTAATCTAACGAATGAAAGTTCTTCTTTCTTGTGACATAAAATGATGGGTCATATATCCAAGGAAAGAGTTAATTTATTAGTAAAAAATGAGATTATTCAAAATCATGATTTTACTGATTTTGGTATTTGAGTGGATTGTATTAAGGGTAAACAAACCAAACATTCCAAGAAAGGAGCCACAAGAAATAATGATTTGCTTGAGATAATATATACAGATATTTGTGGATCTTTTGATGTTTCATCAATTAGTTGAGAAAAATAATTCATCATTTTTATTGACGACTTTTCACGTTATTGCTATACTTACCTTTTGCATGACAAATATCAATCTGTAAATGCTGTAGAAATTTACATTACTGAAGTTGAGAGATAATTCGGTAAAAAGGTGAAAATTATTAAATCTGAGAGGGGTGGTGAATATTATGGAAAATATGATAAATCTGGACAACATCTTGGTCCTTTAGTTAAACTCTTAGAAAAGTTAGGAATTTGTGCTCGATACACAATATCGAGTTCTCCTTGACAGAATGGTGTAGCTGAAAGACGCAATTGCACACTTATGGAAATGCTTAGAAGTATGATGAGTAATGCTAATTTACCCATATCATTGTGGATGTATGCCCTTAGAACCGCTGTGCATATCTTAAATCGGGTTCCCAGTAAAGTTGTTCCTAAGATACCTTTTGAAATGTGGAAAGGATGGAAAACAAGTTTAAAACATTTGCATATTTGGGGGTGCCCAGCGGAGGCACGCATTTATAATCCACAAGAAAAGAAACTGGATCCAAAAACCATTAGTGATTATTTTATTGGATATTCAAAAAAAGCAAAAGGGTATAGGTTTTACTGTCCTAATCATAGTACGAGAATTTTAGAAATCGGTAATGCTAAATTCATTGAGAATGGCTAAGTCAGTGGGAACAATAAAGATAAAGAAGTGATTATTCAAGAAATTCGAGTACTAATTCCCTTATCACAAATTTTGAATGACATAGTTTTGCCAAATGTCAATAATCCTGAACTCCATAAAGAGACGTCTTCATCGAACCAAATGTAAATGCAGCACTAGAAGTAATATTAAGGAGGTCCCAAAGACCCAAGAAATCAGCTATTTCGGATGATTACGTGTTGTACTTCCAAGAATCTGAATTTAAAATAGGGATGAGAAAAGATCCAGTTACATACACACAAGCCATTAAATGTGAAGAATCTGAAAAATTGATCGATGCCATGTTTGAGGAGATGAAATCTATGGATGCTAATAAAGTTTGAGATATGGTTGAATGACCAAAAGGGCACAAGAAAGTTGGTTGTAAATGTCTTTTTAAAACCAAATGTGACTCTCATGGTAATATCGAACGATATAAAGCTTGACTTGTAACCAAAGGGTTTAATCAAGGAGAAGGCATCGATTTCAATGAAACCTTCTCTCAAGTTTCTAAAATGGATTCATTACGAATCATTATGGCGTTAGTTGCTCATTTTGATTTAGAGCTACATAAAATGGATGTGAAAACGACTTTTCTAAATGGGACTTTGGAAGAAGAAGTCTACATGGCACAACCAGAAGGATTCATTACAGATGGAAAGGAAAACATGGTCTGTTTGTTAAAGAAGTCAATATATGGACTAAAGCAAGCTTCACGACAATGGTATATTAAGTTTCACAATACCATTAGTTCTTTTGGGTTTACTGAAAACATTGTTGATCAATGTATATACCTAAAGATCAGTGGGAGTAAGTTGCATTTTTGGTTCTATATGTTGATGACATATTAATTGCCAGCAGTGACCTTGGTTTATTACGGGAAACAACGGATTTTCTTTCCCAAAACTTTGAAATGAAAGATATGGGTGAGGCATCATTCGTGATTGGATTAGAAATATTTTGTGATAGATCACATAGATTTTTGGGAATGTCTCAGAATGCCTATATCACAAACATTTTGGAAAGACTTAATATAGCGTCTTGTGATCCTAATGTTGTTCCAATTCAGAAAGGGGATAAGTTCAGCCTAACCCAGTGTCCTCAAACTGAATTGGAATGTGAACGAATGAAAAATTTTCCTTATGCTTCTCTGGTAGGAAGCTTAATATATGAATAGGTTTGCACCAAGCCAAACATTAGCTTTGCAGTCGGTATGTTGGGCCGTTATCAAAGCAATCCAGAAATTGATCATTAGAAAGCTGCTAAGAAAGTATTGAGGTACTTACAGGGAACAAAAAAAAATGCTCACATTTAGTCATATTAATCACCTTGAGGAGATTGGTTACACAGATTCAGATTTTGGTGGATGTGTGGATACTAGAAAAAGCACTTTTGGCTTTATATTTGTATTAACTAGAGGTACTGAATCATGGAAAAGTGCCAAACAAATAATAATTGCTTCATCCACTATGGAGGCTGAATTTGTAACATGCTTTGAGGCTACAGTTTAAGGATTATGGTTGTGAAATTTCATTTCAGAGCTTAGAGTTTTCCATTACTAAGCCGCTGAAAATTTATTGTGATAATGCAGCAGCAGAATTCTTTTCAAAGAATGGTAGTTATTCAAAAGGAATAAAGCACATGGAGATGAAATATCTATCTGTCAAGAAAGAAATTCGGAATAAATGAGTGTCCATTGAGCACATTAATACAAGTGCTAATATAGCAGAGCCACTAACTAAAGGATTATCACCCAAGACATTTAAGTAGCATGTTGATGCAATGGGTCTTAAGTGTAAAAAATAGTTTCTTTTCTTGTACGTGGATTGCTCCATGTTCTTATTTTGACATTATTTTGAAACTTCATTGTTGACATTATGCAAATGAATAATAATAACACAAATAGTCTTTTAATTAAGACATTACGGGGACCATTATGATTGCTTCGTTATACAGTTCATTAATTGTATTATTAATAAGTAGTACATGGAAGGAACCATGTTCTTTAATTAATATGGAAGTGCACTAGTACAATAAGAGTCAAAGGCGTCGGTTGTAAAGCGAAAAAGGCGTCGGTTGTACAGGAGACGCCTATAGTAGCAACGCTAATACTGTATACTTAAGGCGTCGGTTGTTATAAAACAACCGACGCCTTAAGTCATACTTATAGGCGTCGGTTTTCGACAACAACCGACGCCTTTTAGTATGAATTTTTTTTTTAATTATTCATTTATTTATATTTCCATTATACCTATATACACTATAACAATCACATACACATCAACTAATTATTTTCAACAAATATATAATCGAGGAATGCAAAACAAAACTTAATAACTCAATAAACAGAATTTCGTAATAATTAATTTTCTATTCACAATATTGTTAAAAAATTTGTACATGTTAACATAAAATGAGCCAAATTTACACACTCTTCGACGAAGTATTTGGCCCATAAATTTCAAACCTCGTCAATTTCCTCTGTTGAATAAAATTCTTGACATGCCTAAAAATAATTAATAAGAATTAATATTTATTATGACAATTACATATAAATCATAATTAAACAACTATCATCAATAACTTATACCTTGTGTAGAGAAAATCATTAGTCAACAAAATCCAAGTTAGATCACTTGGAGATGTACCAAATTTAGAAACTGACTTTTTTTAAAGTTAGCTCTTTTATAATAATATAAAAATGAATCACCTACCTATGAAGTTTTCGATGGAGAAAATCAATCACTTTCACGTCCCTGAAAATCAATCACATGTGGCTCTCAGGTAAACAACTGCATCAAAAATGTATATAAAGTAACAGAAATTTAATCAATAAACTTCCAAGTAATGACAGGTAATGAAACATTTATAGAAGCCTTGCAATTTTCACGTAACTCTCAGACATATTCATTCATGGAAAAAAAAAATTCTTTTTTCAGGGGGGGGGGGACCATTCACTGAATCAAAAATAAGAAATTTGACAGAGAAAAATCATTTATCAACTGGATAAAAAACCAATGGGCATAACTGATGGCTGAAGCACAAGGATATAAATCCTTTTCATTCTAACATTAGATGAGATTAAGAACATTACACTTTTAAAAAACCTGCAATAAATAGACAAAGTATACTAAAACAATGTCGCTACTTTTCACATCAATTTATATAGAGATCAAGAAGCCTTTTATTTTTGTGCATTTTCAATGAAAAACATGTATATATCATGGAGTTGAGCTAAAAGAAGTGAGGATCAAATGGTATAATCAGGAAATTCTACCACCTACAATGTAAAATCAGTTAACATTTCAAAAAATAAGGAGCCTGAATAAATCTCCCAGTCACATTTTAACACACGATTACAATAATTTGATATCAACAAGTTATTCTTGTTAAAGAAAGAACATATCCGAGGTGGTGTTCTTATCATTTGGTAAGCCCAAGAGTTTAAAGGGAATCTTATAGTGGTGGCAAAACCTGTCATAAAGCAAGATAATTATCACATCCACAAACCTCGAAAGAAACATACAGCTTTCCAAAATGAAGACATACTAGGATAGCATGGTAGTTCATGGTAGACAAAGTTTCAGATTAGGCGTCGATGCTTCTCAGTTCCCATGACACTCAAATGAAAGTTTTATACATTAAATTTCAATAGATGCATAGTTATACATCAAATTTCAGAATAAACAAACTCAAGTCCCAAAATTAAAATTCACAACACACAATGTCACAATCCCTGCAATCTTAAGCAGCAAGATGAAACAAGGTGGATCATATACCATTCTCATATGAATAAGAAATAATACAATTTGAGCTTTATCAAAAAAAAAAAAATATTAACGAAAATCCAAATCAGAGTAAACGAGTGAACAAGTTGAGCATCGAACAAGTGCTGCAGCACTCTTACATTGCTATAATTGCTTGTGAAAATTTCAATGGTGAAAAATACAATATGAAATGTAGAAATCGTGCTCCAATGCGTACCTTCAGAAAGACAGTCCCATTGGCCAACCTTTGAAGATAGTTTTGACTTTAGGAATCCAGATGCAATCACCGAATGCAGTGGCATTAATGACTTACCACAGCTCAACTCCACGGGTAGCCTGAATATTCATAACCCACATTTTGATCTTACTATCAATAATAATTAGCAAACGTCATAAAAAGGAACGTATGCACTGTATAACAATGTCAAATGAAACTATCCAAACTCTACCACACTACATAATCATGTAAAATTTTAGCATAATACCATCAATATTTAGTGTAGTACCATTAATTTTAATTTAACACAGGATCAATTTATTCATTTAAAATGTGCCTTTCACGTGTTTCTATGGAGAGGTTCTGAATTTTTTTTGGGACAGAGAATGTAACACCCCAAGTTTAAAATCTAAAACCTAGGCGTGTTAACTTCCATTCACATTAAATGCGGAAATAATCGTTTAAAACATTTAAACTTTTCATTTACTATTATAAAAATTTTATAAAAAATTTCGACAGAGTCTCCTCTATAAATTGGACATAGCCAACCTGTAGAGGGACATCAAAACCATTTTTAAAATACACATCGCAACTCATTCAATCCCAAACATCATCCAAACCATTACAATAAGTCCCAAACTCCTCAACAATATAATTTCAAGTAAATAAACTTTAGCAAATGAAATAAGAGGAAATTTAACCTCAATAATACATGAATTAAAGAATAAATAATGAGAAATTGAAATAAATTCTAATTTAACTTTATTTTAAAAGGGTTGAAGCGGGGATAGCCTGAGTCAGCTGCCGAGTGCTCTCCTCGGATCACCTAACTTTCATCACCTGAAATGTTGGGGAGGGGTTGGGGTGAGCTAAAGCTCAATAAGTAAACTTTATGCACGTGATGCATGCTCATGACATGAAATTATTTAAACCATTCAAAGTAATTACCCTCATTTACTTTACTTTTCAAGACATTCATACCTTCCAAACTTCCACTTAAACATTTCTAAAACTTTAACTCCATTTCAAGACTTTCATTTCATTTCAAGACTTTCACTTCATTTCAAGACCTTCATTTCAAGACTTTCACTTCATTTCAAGACTTTCACTTCCTTTCAAGACTTTCATTTAAACGTTTCCAAAAAAAAACTTTAACTTCATTTCTATCCTGAACTCACTTAGTGTATCTTCTAGCCAATCACAATGCAGTGGGAAATATTCCTTATTTAGGACCAGATTATCATTTTTCCACCGCATAGCGGTTTAATATTTGCCACCGTCAACCGGTTTAGCAATCGTCACCGCAAAGCGGTTTAATATTTGCCACCGCCAAGCGGTTTAGCAATCGTCACCGCAAAGCGGTTTAATATTTGCCACCGCCAAGCGGTTTAGCAATCTTCACCGCAAAGCGGTTTAATATTCAAAACCGCAATAGCGGTTTAATTCGGGTACGCCGATCTCCCGCGCCCCATTTCCCACTCACACCTTTCATGGCATAGAAGTACACCCATTCTTTTTTAAAACTCGGGATACATGCATTTTGAGAAAACTTAAACTTACCACATTCTTCATTTAAAATCATTTGACTTTCCAATTTCGATGCCAATGCCAATGCATGCTTGATGATGCAATTACATGATAATGTGCATGCTTGAACATTCTTCTTAATACATATACTTTCATAAAGTAAATGAAATTCATCAAAGCAAGTAAGTTGCAAACAGCCATTTACACGTTTCACATTTACATTTAACTTCTATAAAAATAGGGGAAGTTTACTTACCTGACATCCTTAGTATTTACCGTTATCTGGATTTGCAAGCGGAGGAGCCTCGGCTGCCGGTGTCGTCAATGTACCAAAATCCTAGTTGTATCCATTCATTAATAAAATATGCTTTCAGTTCAAATTGATATATTCATCATTCTTTCAACATTACATTAAAGAAGTTAAAACAATAAATCTTCTTTCCCTTTTCATTCTCGTGATCATTTATTCCAAACAAGGTATTAAGATATATTAAATACTTCTATACAATGCTCGAAATCAAAAGATTTAAACCATTCGACAAAACGTGTAACTTTCAGTTCACAAACACATTCGTTATTCATTTTAATAATAATCAAACATTAACCAAGATTAAAATTTCAATTTAACCCAAGCGTGACTTTACATAATAACCAAAACACATAAAACCATATTCGAGACAAGACTTGAATCTCAATGCACATTAGAATGCCTTCTCATCTTTTAAATTCAAATTCAAACTCAAAATTTCATAACTTTAGAAATTACTTAATAATGATTCTACCAAGTTCGCAAATCTTAAAATAACCATTTATTACAAACTTTACCCAAACAGTTAACTAAACTACAATTTTCATAAACCTCAAAAATCAGAAATATATATATATATACATAATTTAAAGCAAATCAGAAATTTATCCACGTTTATACCACTTTCCCAAATTCTAAAATTCTCAATTTAACCCTTCCTTAAACTAGAAGAAAATCAATTAAACAAATCAATTTAATGAATTTTCGAAATCTGAAATTAATTTTCATAATAAATTTGAAAAATCTGGAATTAACTCTATATTTTTCAAAATTCGAATTTCAGCATATAAGTCAATACATTAGATCCATCTATACACATATTTATATATATATTGCCCCAATTTGAGTTTAACAATTTAAAATTAGAAATTTAACCAAAACCCACATCTGAAGATCATTCATATACATACATACATACATTCAACACACATTTACATACACTCAACACACACACACACACACACACACATATATATATTCGATTGTGTGAAAGTGTGTGCAGGTGCGTGCATGTGTGTGCGCGTTGTGTGGCAGCGGGCAGAGGGGCGAAATGGGCCTTACAGATGGGTGGTGGTAGGCAGTGTCGCTGGCGAGAGGCTGCGTGAGGTTGCGGTTTGGGGGAAGAAATCGCGAGGTTGATGCGATTTAGGTGGCTGTTGCATGAGGTGAGAGAGAGACGAGATTGAGAGATGAGGGAGAGACGAGTGAGCTGAGTGTGAGAGTGAGAGAGAGACAAGACTGAGAGATGAGACGAGACTGAGAGATGAGGGATCCGAGAGTCTGAGTCGGGTGTGGGAGGGGGTTAGGGTTATAAATTTGATTTCTTTTGTAAATTGCAAGTTTAGTCCCTAGGCTCCTCAATTTGGCAATTTAAGTCCACAACTCATAAATAAATTTCATAGTGCCACCAAACCTATTCCAACTTCAATTTATGAAATTTAGGTTGCTTACCACTTAATAACAATAGAAATCAACAGGTTAAACAAATAAAACAAACAATTAGACATAGAATTATACATAAACAATTTATAAACATTTTAATTGGCACATTGATCGAGACGGCATCCAAGTCCTTCCACTGCAAAATAATTCATATCATCGACATTAAAATATCATTAAATTTAAAATTTATAATAAAATTAACATAATTATTACGTGAAATTTAAGGATGCACGTAAAAATGAAAAGCGGTATTACAGAGAAGCCCTAAAATTGAGCAAAACAAGAGAGCCAAGTTTCTTTTGTCACGACAAGCAACACACCGGCGGTGATGCCCTATTTTCAAATCGATTTGAGGTTGCTTCAGGGAAAATGGATTTTCTCTCTGTAGTAGCGCGAAGTCCAGATTACCCACAAGATGAAGCTCTACACTAAATCGGCCAGATTACCCATAAGTCAAAAATCAAGAAAATCGGCCAAATAAACACCAAATGCAGCACCGAACTCAAGGCCACAAAACCGAACAACCACAGACCCAGCCTCAATTAGTTACAAAATCAGAAATTAGAGTGACCCATGGGGGGATTAACACAAACGACTAACCTGCAAATCTGAATAAGGTTGAGAATGTCATCACCTACACCAGTTTAGAACTACACTGCCGGTTGGTGGTGATGGTGGCGACGGAGGGGGAGTGTGATGAACGATACGGGCTTGGAGGCTGAGCTTTGAGGCTTTGTGGAGTGAGCAACGCTATGGAGAGCTGAAGATTAAGACCTAACAGGGCACATATACTTAACATAAAGGCGGCCGTTCCTTCCAAGAACCGGCGCCTTTAATTAACAGGCGTCAGTTCTTTAGTAAGAACCGACGCCTATAATTTATTATAGGCGTCGGTTCTTACTAATGAACCGACGCCCTTACTTGGGCGGCTCCACCAGCGTCGGTTCTTTAAGAACCGACGCCTTTTATAAATTTTTAATTACAATTTTGCCATCGCGTTTTTTGAGGCGTCGTTTTTTGAGAAAAACGACGCTAATATGTTACTTTTTTGTGTAATTTTGTACTAGTGGCTATTACTCTTATTATTGATTCAATTAACTAAAGTAATTACGATAAACCTTTTAAGTATATTAATTCAGCAATTTTTGCACTCCTAATGATTCCTATATGAAACTATAAATAGGATTGTTATATGGACCAAGTGGGAGACTGTTAGAAATTAATATCTTTTCTTTATGTGGTTCATATTACATATCCTGGTTTAATTAGGTAAACTGTTATATTAATATAAACCTGGTTTAATTAGAAGTATTTCCTATTAATACTACAACGTTGATGGATGATTGAGATTAAAAGACAATAAGAAATTCGGCCCCTCTCTCTACCTATATATACGGAACTCACATTTCATCATTGAAGTTCAATCTTATGAAGCACAATTAAAGGCTTAGGTTAAGAGAGAGAAGGCGAATTTCATATTAATATTTTTCTTTTGGATTCAATTAAAGTTGTGACACGAACTCATAACTTTTCAACATTATTGCTAAAAATTCTGCTTTGTTTTATGATTTACAGTAATTAATTTTTGTGGTCAAGATCCTGAATAAAACAATGTTTAAAGTTATATGTTATGCATTACGATTATAGTATATAGTACATTGGTATACCCTTTAGGAAACAAGATCATTGGGGGAAAAAGGGGGCTCAACGATCATTAATTCTCTGATGGTCAACAGTCAAACATGCTGCATACGAGGGTAAAAATGGCGTGGGAGTGACGATAATAGTACAGTGAGACTAGAATTTAAGGTTGTACAGAGTTTGGGCTTTTGATAATAATAACCAACTAATATGGTAAGATCCTCATCATTAAGGACGGATATCTAGGGATATACGTAATCGATTCTTGTATCCCTTACTCTAATGCAGATTAATTTGGATTATATTTGAAACTGTAAGCGAATCTAATAGGATGTTAACCAATCAATCAAATATATTCTAACTCAGTCTATCATACTAAGCCTCTCTTTGGGATCACGTTCTCACCCTATTTTTGTTACAGTACATTTGACTTTTGTGAGACCAACACATATTTTTACCTTATGCGCCTACAATTTTTGACCAAGTTTACTGTACAAAACCATGGTTTCTCGAACTTTTGCTACCGTACATTTGACTTTTGTGGGATCCACACACATTTTTACCTTATGCGCCTACAATTTTTGACCAAGTTTACTGTACAAAACCATGATTTTTGTTCGAGAACGTGGTCCCAAACAGAGGCTAAATACCCCCCTAAATATTTCTAGGGTTTACTTGAGGGGTTCAGCACGTGTCTCATTCTCTCTAACATCTTCTCGCCACAAATTGACAATATTCGTAATATTACTTCGGGTTGACGGTGAGATGTGGAAAGTACACACTAGTTTATGACCTTCGTACAAGATATGCGAAAATGTTCTATTACTCATGTAGGGTATTTGTATGGCCACATGTCAAATTAGAAGGATCAGTGCCTTCCACGTGTACATAACATTGAAATGGCATTTCCATGATTTATTCTGGTGTAATAGATGCAATTAGTTGAAAATTTTCAAAACTCGTTATTATGATAAAAAAATCAGATCCTCTACAATACATAACTTCATACAAATTGGAACTTGAGGGCTTAATGCTATGAAAAAGCATCTATGGATGAGGTGAGGCCTAGATGTTAATTTAACACGGAATCCAAACTCGAGATGATCGTGAACAATGCTCCAATAACATGAAATAAAAAATGGTTTGACCTTGTACCTAATTGATGTTTAAGTCCAAAAATGTAGAGGGAAAAGTAAACCATTAACACTGTATTTATAACGTTTTACATTGTAGATAACTATTTGAACTAGGATGCTTGTGGGCTATGGGTCGACAAACCAATTACTTATTTACATTCGGTGTGGCACACTATGTGGTAGAATATCATTACTCTTTAAAAATAGAATTTCCATATATAGTGTAATACAATAGTATAAATAAAAATCCCCAAATCACTTTTCTTCTTATTATCATTTAAATAATCAAACGGGTAATTACTCAATCAACAATAAAATCCCAATGAATTATATCAATTCCCAAATTTGTCCATAAATTACTTTATATATCAATTCATTCTGGAATCAAAACAGACTTTCCTCTTTTCAATTTAAAAAAAAAATGGCTTTTTCCTTTTCTCATTCCTTGTTCTTCGTTCATCCGCTTTCAAATCGTGATTTTTGATTGGGTAAACAGCACAAATGGTTCCCAACCTTTGAGTTTCTTACAAAAATGGTCCTCAACATTTAGATTTTGGCATTTATACCCTCAGAATCTCCAAAGGTTGTGAAAATGGTCCCTATGGTTAGATTACGTTAATTTCCACCGTTAAAAACGTGTAAATAGCACAAATGGTTCCCAACATTTGAGTTTCTTGCGATAATAGTCCATAACATATTAAGGTCATGTTTATCATATTTAGTTTGTAACCTCCAAACGTTTGACATATTTAATTCATAACATATTAAGCCTCTATTTGAGATCAATTATTTCAAACAATGTGGTTTGTAACTGTAATTTTTTGAAAAATTTGTAGTTAAAAAAAATTAAATTTATTTGTAGATTATATTATTGATAGAATATGTGGTTGAAAACGAGTTTAAAAAAATAAAGTTTATTCTTGATTTCTAAAGTATACAATAAAATATCCAACAAAAATTCACTGTATTAACATTTCAACCTATTGGTAAAGAAAAATAATAAATTCATAGAATATAAACAAACAAATATATTGAACATCATTTTAGGAATTGAATAACAAATATATTTTTATCAATTCTCCTACCGGATGGTTTATGGATGGGGAATTATGGGAGAAAAATGAAAGAACCAATGTGTGGAAGGTCCAAAAGAAGTGTAGAGCAATTGGTCCATTTTTTGATCAGCCCATCAACCTTGCCCAGTAGTCAGGACTTGGGCTTTCTGAATATGTCCAAAAAACTGAGCCCATTTTAATGTCATTATCCGGTGCAAAACCGTGCTTCCAGAATCACGCTTTTATCCTTTCTAACTGATCTTGTTACAACCGTTGATCACTTCCACATGGAGCAGTTCAGGCCATTGGATCAATCTTGATTGATACGCTATATGAAGAGCCAAAGGTGTCCAGATTCATCATTCTGATTGGAACCCTTTCATTCTCTCTTTCTGAACTCTCTTGAACTCTCTCTCTCTCTTCGCCTCTTCTGATTGTGGCGATTTCACTTTCTTACACTTTGTTTTTCAGTAGAATTTTGTAGTTTTCTTCTGAAATTGTTAAGAGGTGCCCTTGTGTTCTTGTAAACACAATTTGTTTCTGTTTTTGAGAGTTTTTTGTTGAATATTTGTACGCGATTTACATATTTTGGTATTTAGGGTTCTCTGTAAATTTCTTGAATTTTATTCAAACTTTTATACAATTCTTGTAAAGGTGTTTGTAAATCAATAATATTTCTCAGTTTTTGGTTTGGTTTACACTCGATTTCTCTACAGTGGTATCAGAGCCTTAGGGTTTTCTGATTTGGGAAAATTTCTTAGGGTTTTTTCGTTTGGGTTTCAGGGATCTTTGTTTTTCTTTTGAAACTTCAAAAATTTTGTGTTAAAACCCTAGATCCTAAGACTCAGGGTTGATTTATGAAACCTTTGAGTTCTTTGTGTGGATCTGTATATTTGGCTACGGATCTTGTGGTAACTTGGCATCTTGGTTATTGATCTTGAAAGATCTGAAGTCAGATCTGATTTTGCTTGGAAATTTCAAAAGGAAATTCTGAAAAAACGCTGCAATCAGGTGATATCTTGAAATTCCTTAGGGTTTTCTTAATAACTTTGTTTTTCCTTTCTTTTTCCCTCCGTTGAAGCCCTCTTGGACCCTTTTACTCACCTTTGTCCAGGATTCCTTTTGAGAATCCGGGAATCTGAGGGAGTTCTTGGCCGACCCAAGTTGGGTTGAGGGAAAGAAAGTTATAATCTCTGATTCTTGCACTTAGTTTCAGTTACTACTGTATAATTTGATATCTGCAGTACTAAGCTTGTGCCTTGTGTTGTATTCTGTACAAATTGAAACTTGTAAAATCCTGGCTTTTACTTGGTTGCATAATATTGCCTACTTTGTATTATTCCTGCTCTTTGTTGTATATTTATTCATCCCCATATTTGCCTTAATCATGAACACTGCTAAGGTAGAAGTAGAAATATGGAATGGGAAGGGGGACTTTAGTTTATGGAGACAGAAAATCAAAGCCCTATTACTTCAATTAAAATGTGCTAGAGCCATTGATGAAACCTATCCTGAAAACATGACTGAGGAAAGAAGAACTGAATTAGATGAATTAGCCTGGAGTACCATGTTCCTTCACCTTTCTGATACTGTGATTAGGAAAGTAGGGGATACTAAAACTGCTGCAGACCTATGGATAAACTTGAAGAACTTTTCCTTACTGTTTCATTACCAAACAAATGTTTTCTATGGAAACAATTTTTTAGCTTTAAGTTTGATCCTACCTTAGGTGCTGAAGAAAACATAGACAGGTTTAATAGGATAACTCAGGATCTTCTAAATGCAGGAGAAAAAACCACTGAAGACCAAAAGGTTGTGTGTTTGCTAAATGGCATGGGAGATAAATATAAGGAAATTAGAAATGCTTTAGAGTATGGAGGGCAAAAATTATCTGTTGAAATAATAAACACATCTCTTAAGAATAAGAAATTGGAATCCAGGTCTGAGTACAAAGAGGCTTATAATGTTGAGTCCACTTCATATAGGGGTAGAAACTCATTTAGAGGAAATTTAAGACCCTGGACCCAAAATAAAAACAATCCTAAACAGGCTAAAGAATATCAAAATAGAAATTTCATACCAAACAAACCTAGGGATAAGAAGTATGATCATAAGAGTTTTAATCAAAACAGGTTTGAAACTAAAAGGTATGAAAATAAAATTGATAGGAAGCCTGATGAAACTAGAAAGTGTTTTTACTGTGAGAAGATAGGTCATTTGGTTGAAAAGTGCTTTAAGAAAATAAGAGATGATGCTAGAAACAAACATCAGGAACCTGCAGACATCCAAAACAATAGTGGAGTAGTTTATGTCACAACCACTTCCAATTTGAAAGATGAATGGATCTTAGACTCAGGTTGTACTTTCCATATGTGCCCTTATAGGGATTTATTTGATACCTTCTCTATGCATACTTCTGGTTCTGTGAAACTAGGAAATGATGTATCCTGTGACATAAAAGGAATAGGTACTGTGACCTTAAAACTAGCTGATAATAACAATTTGACCCTGAATCAGACTAGATATGTCCCTGATTTAAGAAGAAACCTAATATCTTTAGGTATTTTAGATGATGAGGGTTATGACATAAGACTCAGCAGTGGATACATAAATATTTTGAAAAACAATTTGTTGTGTTTAAGCACAGTTAAGACCAATGGCATTTATATTTTGTCTGTGAAATATTCTCTTCCTACTTCTCTGACTATTGAAACTGTTGATGTTAATCTTTCTGATTTGTGGCATAAAAGATTAGGCCATGTAGGAGAAAAAGGACTTAAAAGGTTAGAGAAAAATTTTGGAAAGAATATTTTTCAGAAACTTAGTTTTTGTGAAGAATGTGTTTTGGGAAAACAACAAACTTCTTCATTTGGCAAAGCTGTTCATAAATCCAAGGTAATTCTTGAATATTTGCATGCAGATCTTTGGGGTCCAGCTCCAGTTAACATAGTTTCTGGTTTTAGATATTTTTTGTTGATTGTTGATGACTATTCCAGAAAGTCTTGGGTTTATTTGTTAAAAACCAAAGACCAAACTGTTACTGTTTTCAAAAATTTCATTACTTTGGTTGAAAATTTGAAAAACAAAAGGGTTAAAGTGATCAGGACTGACAATGGTTTGGAGTTCTGTAATTTTGAATTTGATGAGTTTTGTAAAAATCAAGGCATACTTAGACATAGGACTGTGTCATACAGTCCACAACAAAATGGGGTTGCAGAGAGGATGAACAGGACCTTGTTAGAAAGAACAAGGTGCATGTTAATCCAATCAAATTTGCCAAAAATATTTTGGGGGGAAGCAGTTAAAACTGCATGTTTTCTTATCAACTTGTGTCCTTCCAGTGCTGTGAACTACAACATTCCAGATCAAATCTGGAATGATGCAGTTCCAGATTATTCTGTTCTGAAAATTTTTGGCTATTCTGCCTATGCTCATCAGGTTCAGTCCAAACTTGAACCAAGATCTTTAAAATGTGTTTTTGTTGGTTATGGGGAAGGGGTTAAAGGTTATAGACTTTGGGTCAAAGAACAAAGTGGATTCAAAGTTATTTTAAGCAGGTCTGTTATTTTTAATGAAAAGTTTTTCACTTGCAAGTTTGAAAAGAATGAAAATCCACTTTGTGAAAAGGATTTTTTGACAACTGAAGTAAGCTTTGATGATTCTTACTTTCAGCCTGAGCAACCCCAAAATTTGCATAATAATGTGCCTGCATCACCTGCACCCACTTCTCCCACATTGTCTGAACATGATGAACTTGTTTTAGATAATTATCAACTTGCCAGAGATAGGACTAGAAGAGAAATTAGACCCCCTGTTAGATTTGATGATTATGAATCTTATTCTGCTTCTGTTTTGTCTACCTCTTTTGATACTGAACCTGCTTCATTTGAAGAAGCCATGGAATCAAAAGATAAAAATTTGTGGATTGCTGCCATGCAAGAGGAAATGAATTCCCTAATTAAGAATGAGACTTGGACTTTGGTAGAAAGACCCCCTAATAAGAAACTAATTGATTGCAAATGGATATATAAAATAAAAGATGGGGATTCAGAAGGGGGAAAACCTAGATATAAGGCTAGGTTAGTTGCTAAAGGGTTTTCACAAAAAGAAGGCATAGACTATACTGAAATATTTTCTCCTGTTGTGAAATATACTTCTATTAGAATCCTGTTTGCCTTAGTTGCTCAAAATGATTTGGAACTTGAGCAAATGGATGTGAAAACTGCATTTTTGTATGGTATGCTTGATGAAACCATTTATATGTCTCAACCAAAAGGTTTTGAACAGAAATCTAAAACTGATCTGGTGTGTTTGCTTCAGAAATCCCTTTATGGTCTGAAACAAGCACCTAGACAATGGTACAAAAGATTTGATAATTTCATTCAAAGCCTAAAATTTCAGAAAAGTTCATATGACTCCTGTTTTTACTTTAAAAATGATTTTTCTGATCCTATGTATCTTCTTCTATATGTGGATGATATGCTTATAGCTGGTAAAGACCTGCAGGCTATTTCCAGTCTTAAACAAAATTTAAAAATCGAATTTGAAATGAAAGACTTAAGACCAGCTAGGAAAATTCTTGGTATTGATGTTTTTAGAAATAAAACTGTAGGGAAAATTTTTCTGAATCAAAAGAGTTACATTGAAAAAGTTTTGAAAATTTTTTCTCTATTTGATTCTAAATCTGTTTCACTTCCACTACCTGCTCATTTTAAGCTTTCTAGTGATCAATGTCCTAAAACTGCAGAAGAGTTTCATAGAATGAAAAATGTTCCTTATTCAAATGTTGTAGGATCTGTTATGTACTTAATGGTCTCAACCAGACCAGACATTGCTTTCTCTGTCAGTGTTTTGAGTAGATTTATGAGTAATCCAGGGGAACCCCATTGGGAAGCTCTTAAATCTTTATTGAAATATTTGAAAGGAACCTTGAATTTGAGTCTTATGTTTTCAAAATCCAAAACTGCTTTTGAACTTAAAGGATTTGTAGACTCTGACTTTGCTGGCAATATTGACAACAGAAAGTCTACATCTGCCTATTTTTTCACTCTTAATTCTGCCTGCATCAGTTGGAAAGCACAACTTCAGAAATTAGTTGCACTTTCTTCAACTGAAGCAGAGTATATCTCAGCCACTGATGCAGTTAAAGAATGCATGTGGCTGAGAGGTTTACTTTCTGAAATTGGTTGTTTGAGTAAACCTAAAATTGAGATTTGTACTGATAGCCAGAGTGCTTTATATCTTTCAAAAAATCCTGTGTTTCATAATAGGTCCAAACATATAGATGTCAAATTTCATTTCATAAGGGACATCATTGAAAAAGGTTTTGTGAAAATGATTAAGATTCCTACTCAGTTAAATCCAGCAGATGCTGGAACTAAAATCATACCTATCACTAAGTTTAAGGATGCTCTGAATTTTCTTAACATTTTGGAGTTTGATACTGCTTTACTGCATTTTGCAGGGAATTAAGTGTTTGGGAGTATAGCTTGTAGATACTGAAGGACTTCAGGACTAATCAAAGGAGCTGGAATGACATAGCTGCAGTCTGAACCAATTGAGGGGAAGATTTGTAGAGCAATTGGTCCATTTTTTGATCAGCCCATCAACCTTGCCCAGTAGTCAGGACTTGGGCTTTCTGAATATGTCCAAAAAACTGAGCCCATTTTAATGTCATTATCCGGTGCAAAACCGTGCTTCCAAAATCACGCTTTTATCCTTTCTAACTGATCTTGTTACAACCGTTGATCACTTCCACATGGAGCAGTTCAGGCCGTTGGATCAATCTTGATTGATACGCTATATGAAGAGCCAAAGGTGTCCAGATTCATCATTCTGATTGGAACCCTTTCATTCTCTCTTTCTGAACTCTCTTGAACTCTCTCTCTCTTCGCCTCTTCTGATTGTGGCGATTTCACTTTCTTACACTTTGTTTTTCATTAGAATTTTGTAGTTTTCTTCTGAAATTGTTAAGAGGTGCCCTTGTGTTCTTGTAAACACAATTTGTTTATGTTTTTGAGAGTTTTTTGTTGAATATTTGTACGCGATTTACATATTTTGGTATTTAGGGTTCTCTGTAAATTTCTTGAATTTTATTCAAACTTTTATACAATTCTTGTAAAGGTGTTTGTAAATCAATAATATTTCTCAGTTTTTGGTTTGGTTAACACTCGATTTCTCTACAAGAAGTCTTGTAAACCGACAAGGAAGAGGAAGTCAGTGTGAAGGAAAATAAGCAAGAAGTAGAGATAGATGTAGCAGAAAAGGTTATCTTCAGGAAAGCTTATGTAAAGCTAGCAGAACATCTGAGGCCATTGTATGTGAAGGCCAGATCAATGGTATCCCGGTATCGAAAATACTTATTGAAAATTCTGCAGAAAGATTCATGTATGAAGGGAACTATGAGCCAGTCAGGGTCATCCAAGATGAGGAAGAAACTCAGATTATCTCATAAAGCAAAGAAACATATTCAGTAGATGCTCTTACTGAAATCTTAAGTCAAATGAGGCCAAACATGTTCGCCCTTGAGAGGCCAATAATTGGAAAAAGGTTAATTGAAGGAACTTGATGGACAATCAACGAGAAGAGAGTCTAGCCGATATGCAGGCCAAATTTGTGGCTTTCAGTAAAGAGCATAAGACAAAAATTAAGGAAGAAGTGACTTTAGAAGTATTGAGGAACAAGTTAGCAGTACTTGAGAGTTAGAATAGAATGCTGGCCGAGAAATCAATAAGGTAGATTGCTTAGAAGATGAAATGACTACTAGCGACCTGGATGATGAAGCAATGAAGGTTAAAAAACATGGGCACGCTAAAGCACAAGATCATTTATTAAAGGTAAATATTGGTGACGAGGAGGAAAATCGCATGGTGTTTGTTAGTCAGATGCTTAGTCAAGAGGTACGTAATAAGTTAATTGCTTTATTAAAAAAATACAAGGATTGCTTTCCTTGGTAATATGAGCATATGCCTGGTCTGGATAAAAATCTAGTAGAACATGGATTACCATAAAAAATTCCATCTTCTCCTTAATTAATGCTATTTTCACATACATCACACATTTTAATCCCAACATAAAGAATTCAATAAATAGTTCATGAGCTTGATAGGAAATTTAAATATTACCTCAAAATGAACAGGCTCGAAGAGTAGATTTGATTACCACGATGCCACTCACTCGTATCCCTACAGTAAGAAAAAGTAGAATATTGAGCAATAATAATCTAGGCCGTTGATTAATCTTCAATTTCCCAAAGTCCTGATTGAGACATGAAATTAAGCCCTTGTTTGAGCTCCATTATTTCAATTTAAAATTTGGGTTTTGAAAATCTAAAGGTTAAAAAGTGGTTTGAAAAGTAAAAAATTGTGGGTTTGACTTTTTTGGATGATTGAGATTGATTACTGTAGAAAAAATTTGTAAAAAAAAAAAAGAGAAATAATGGGGTTGAAGCAAGGGTCAAAGAATCACATATAAGCTCGTATATATTACCCAAAAGTACTTCAAAAATTTATGTGACCAACATCTGGAATGACAAAAAATCTCACGGCGCTCTTATATCATCATCGCATACAATCCACAAACCACTCACAAGGTGATTCGTGAGCCCAGTTTAGATAATCTGTAAAAGCATGCTTTACTTCCTCCTTTGCAGCGAATACTGCTGTCAAAGAGTCAATGGTAGCCATTAACGAAGGTAGATCTTGATTTATCATATCGACATCATCTGTTCTTCCTCTGGTTCTGAGCACTATCAAACGGGCCCTAACATTTAAATAAAAAAAAAATTGATAAGTTTCCAAATTTCATTATTTCTCATTTTTGTTTTTGCTTTTGGGTTGCTAGAATAAACTACATATCTAACCTTCAATTGACGTCCATGAAATTCAGATTCGCTCAGCTTGAGGGCCTTTTGAATAGCATCTTGCTCGATAAATTCCACATATGCAAAACCTTTAGGCTAGCCAAACTCATCGGCCAATATAGTTACTCGGTTCACAGTTCCACATGACTAGAAATGCGGCTGAACTTCCTTAGGAGTACATGCACAATCAACCTAAAAGGCAAGATTCAATGAACGGCATTGTGCTCGAAGATCATTATTCCATAATCTCTGTTTATTCATTTTTCTCTTGTATTTTATTCAAACAGTGCGCCATATATGTATGCCAAAGCAAGAGCATAGGAAGATATCATATGATTACTATGCTGTTTTTACAACTAAAAGATTATAGATGAAAACCAGAATATTAAATCTTTACACATTTTCAGAATTTAAAGATAATACTACCTAATCTACAAAATACTGAAAAAGGTGTCCATTTTGACACATGCTTACAAATTAAGGGCTTGTTTGGGATAGCTCAAAAACTTGAGGAGGACAAATTCCATGATTAATTTTAACACCACATTTCATGTGATCCACAACTTCTATCAAAATTTTATTATGTAAAAATGTTAGAGAATCAAATAAATAAATCAAACCGAAGGCCCGTGTTCACACGGTTTCCTTAAATCGAATTCGCCGCCTCACCGGAGTGCACGAGGTTTTGATCGGTGTTCGATTCCCAGGATACAATCGGTTTTCGGTTTATGTTGCACTACGCTCACCGCCTGTCGAACTAGTGTGTCTATCTCTCGAAGAACTTTGGCAAGGAACGAAGAAAGAAAAAGATTTAGGCTGCTGAAAATTGGAAGAGTTGGCTGGAAAAATTCTTTTTGTTTGCTGTTGTTGTCTTCTTTTTTCAACCGAGAAGTATATTGCCTTTTATAGGCCATCAGCAATGAATTCCATTTATTCAGAATTTGAAAAAACTGATGAAATGGGAAAAACGGATGAAGTAAATTTTTCATTCAACCAATTTTTGTAACTTCTGGAAATGAATGAGAAATGAAACTGATGGAAATATTATTATTGAAACTGATGGAAATAAGTTTTCCAACAATCCCCCACATGAATGAAAATTTGCGAAAACCAGAGACCAAGAGATAAGGAGAGAGAGTAAATCGAATCAATCCTGCATAGGATAGGTAGAATTTTAGCTTTGAACCTTCCCTTGTGAAAATCTATCGGGTATTACTAGCAAACCAGTGGATTAGATGCCTTGAACTGTTTCGCCATTTGTGTAAACCAAGACAATAGATCTCACACAGGACCATTCTAGACACAGCTTAGTTCTCAATGTTGTGTTCGTTTTGGCCATGAACACGTCGCCTGGTTCTGCAAGTGTTTGTTCAAGGATGTAGCCTTCCCAATCCTTATAGAAGCGGCCCCACTTCACACTCACATAGGTGACCTCTTAATTCAGCGTTTCACCCCACGCTTAAGAGTCATTAAAAGCATAGCTTAACCTATATCTTTCAATCACTGTGAGCACCATAGGAATGAGCAGAAGGAGAACCTTCTCAGTGATTTACACAGATATACATGGTTTAGTTGTCCCTTTGAACCTAGTTCATGGGATCTCCATTCAGCTAGGTTGGGTTTCCACCATGACACCTTTCAACGTCAGGCTGCAAGCCCATTCCCCTCGATGCTTTAACAACTAGCTCACGAGTTAACCCTTTGGTTAGCGGATCCGCAATATTATCCTTTGACTTCACATAGTCTAGAGCGATAATACCTTGTGAGAGTAGTTGTTGAATGGTATTATGTCGTCTTCGAATATGTCGAGACTTACCATTATACATATTGCTCTGTGCCCTGCCAATTGCTGATTGGTTATCGCAATAAACACAAATTGCAGGCACAGGCTTTGACCATCTTGGAATATCCTCAACAAACTGTCGAAGCCACTCTGCTTCCTCGGCTGCTTTATCCAACGCGATAAATTCTGATTCCATTGTAGATCTTGAGATGCAAGTTTGTTTGGACGATTTCCAAGAGACAGCTGCACCACAAAGAGTGAAGACATATCCACTTGTAGACTTTGAGTCCGACATATCTGATATCCAATTTGCATCAGCATACCCTTCGATTACAGCTGGGTATCTAGAATAATGCAGTCCAAAATCACGAGTGTACCTCAAATAATGTAACACCCTGAAAATGGCTTTCCAGTGGATAGCACCTAGGTTACTCGTGTAGCGACTCAGTCTGCTAACTGAGTATGCTATGTCCGGTCTCGTACAAGTCATTAAATACATTAAACTCCCTATTAACCGAGAATATTCTAACTGTGACACGCCGTCACCAGTATTCTTGGATAAATGGAGACTCAAATCCACTGGAGTCCTGGCCACAGTGGAATCTGATTTGTTGAACTTGTCTAGTATCTTATCAATATAATGAGATTGAGATAATACAAGTCCATTCGGAGTTCACGTAATTTTTACTCCCAAAATGACATCCTCGAGACCCATATCTTTCATGTCAAACTTTGAGTTTAACATATTCTTAGTGGCTTTGATAATCTTATCAGAACTGCCGACAATGAGCATGTCATCGACATACAGACACAATATGACATATCCATCATTAGTGTCCTTAACATATACACACTTGTCGCACTCATTGATTCTAAAACCACTAGAAATCATAGCATTATCAAACTTCTCATGCCATTGCTTCGGTGCTTGCTTTAAACCATAAAGCGATTTAACCAGTCTACAGACTTTCCTTTCTTGACCTGGAGCCGAAAACCCCTCTGGTTGCTCCATGTAGATTTCTTCATTCAAATCTCCATTTAGGAAAGCTGTTTTTACATCCATCTGATGTATTTCCAGATTTCGCAAGGCTGCAATAGCAATTATCATCCGGATAGAAGTTATTCTCGACACAGGAGAATAAGTATCAAAGTAATCTAAGCCTTCTTTTTTGCTTATAACCTTTGATTACTAGCCGAGCTTTATATTTATCAACGGATCCATCCGCTTTCATCTTCTTCTTGAAGATCCACTTGTAGCCCAAAGGCTTACAACCCGGTGGAAGATCTACTAATTCCCAGGTATGATTCTGTAGGATAGAATCAATTTCACTCTTGATGGCTTCTTTCCACAGATGACCATCGGGAGAAGATACAGCTTCTTTATAGCTTTGAGGATCATTTTCCATCAAATATGTATAGCGACCCAGGATTTTTATGCAATAAATAATTATTTTAATATTTAGAAAATTGTATCGTTACTATTTCACCTATTATTTTGAAGTTAACGCCGCGACGGATTCGTCTAGCCAAGTCAATAAATATCGAATTTGTTCGATTTTAAATTAAAATCCGAATTTCTAAAATTAGATTATTTTAATTATTTATTCAAAGTATTATTTTCAAAATCATTTTTTGAATTCCAAATTTATTTAAATATCTCAATTATTCCATTCAAATGATTCCCTCCTCAAAATTATTATGTCCCCATATTGATCACTTTCCATCTCATTTTTAATAACTTAGTTCATCCTCACGCATAATGGTTTCAAGTCACGATCAATTCCATTTCTTTTTCCACCTCTTTCCACTAAACACCAACATCCAACCCATACTTCACTAATTCCAACCCCACAACCCTGAATCATTATCATCACCACCCTTCCAATTATGATGTTTTCCACCCTCTCCATCATCATCATTCTCCACCATCTTTTATTCTATTTTGATATATTCTCCATCATCATCACTACCTTCTTGGACACCACCACAATTCTCTCTATATACAATTGGAATCCTCATCATCATCAACCTCACAGCCCAAACGTTATAAACATTGCTCAACTCACCTCTGATTCAATCCACCATCATATACATCAATCTGAAACCAATTCGGATAGCCTGCAACCACTACTCACCAGCCTCTCTCCTCAGCTCAAACCAACACACGATTTCCATGACTTCCAGCACCACCAATTCGCCAACCTTCAGCCATGTCACAAACAACCACTACACCAAACCACTGAACATCCTCACTACCAACTTCAACCCCTGCAGCACCACCAATCATCATCATCACATGACTCTGTCACACTTCCAAGAAATCAATTCACAGCCAATTCATAAAACCACAGTTCAACCGGATCACACTGCACCATTTTCACTATCACCAGATTTCCTCAAAATATTACATTTCAACACTGCCTCTGCCATTTCCAATCTCTGCTATCATCATCCCCACAAATCAATACCGGTCAGCCCCACCACCTCATCAATCACTTACGTTGCAAATACCACCACTGCCGAATCACCAAACTCATCATCATCAATCAACACCACCATTCGCAACCAAGAACCACCCAATACCACGATCACCTGCAGCAGCGCTGCTTACACCGAACCATCACCACACACACAGCCATCATCACCCAAAACCAAAAATCAAAACCCAAGAATCAATGGAGCCAGTTACTTACCTCAAGCGCCGCTCCCTTCGCCGGAAGAACCGCGAACCCTAGCTTCGGTTTCACCTTAAATCGCCCCCAAATCAGCCCAGAAACTATCCTAATTGCACCATCGCCACTCCCAGTACCCAGCGCCGGTGTTGCGCCGGAAAATCGCCGATTGAACGCCGGATTCGTCAGCTTTCGTCTCTCGCTTTTCTCTCTTCTCAGTCTCTGTTTTTTTGATTCAGATAGTGAACGAGAGAATGGTTAGAGAGAGAGAGAAAGATCTGATATATTTAACTTTTCAGAAATTGCAACTTTAGTCCCTGAAGTTTCTAAGTCTTTCAAATCAGCCCTGATTGTTTTAAAACCTATCAATTCAGTCCTTAAGTTTTTTTAAATGATTTTAATCAGCCCTTTCATTTTCAAAATCTGATCACTTCAGTCCCTGCTGATTTACTTTTAAGCTCAAATTTCAAAAGTATTCATTTGAATCCCTCAACTATCAAAAGTATCTACTTTAGTCTCTCAACTTTCAAAATATCTATTTTAGTCCCTGAACTTTCAAAGCATTCATTTTAGTCCCTCAACTTTCAAAACATCAATTTTAGTCCTCAAATTATAATTTATCATTTTGAACTATATATTCGATAGACTAAAGTGACTTATTGGCTAAGACGAAGCGTACGGAGAATTTAAAGAAATTGAAGTCATTCCCGCTCAACTTTGCACTCGTCGGATTTGAGGTAGACTCGCACTTATTAATTGATTTAAATTATGATTTCATATGAATGTCATGTGACTTGTGAAAGTCAATTTTTAAGAAAAACAAGTATGTTTTTATGAAAGGTAAATATACCTTATGTTGTTATGAAAAGTAAGTATGTTTTTATGAAAAGAAAATATACTTTATGTTTTTACGAAAAGTAAGTATACCCTATGCTTCACGAAAATGTTTTTTTGGATCATTGCTATGAAATCAATCTACCAAGATTGTTTTGGGTCCCATATGATAAGTTATGATATGTTAAGGGGACCGGAGTTTTAGTAGCGCTACACATAAGAATTCTTGCCACCTAAGTTCGGTAACATTCTTGTGTCTCCTATGTTTATGAGGATTTGCCACGAAGTTCGGTAAAATTCCTATCTTTCCATATGTTTATGAGGATTTACCACCTAAGTTCGGTAAAATTCCTGTCGCATATGTTTATGAGGATTTCGATCCTATCTTATGTTATGATGCAATTGATCCCTATGAATTTCAGAAAATTATGCTTGGTATACTTACTACATAAGAATTCTTACCACCTAAGTTCGGTAAAATTCTTATGTTTATAAGGATTTCGATATTATCCTATGTTATGATGAAAACTTACTGTTATTATGATTTTACTGCATAAGAATTCTTGCCACCTAAGTTCGGTAAAGTTCTTGTGTCTATTTATGTTTATGAGGATTTAAATCCTATCTTATGTTATGCTTTCAAAAGAAATTATGCTTGGCATAATTAAAATGTTTTTATAAGTATATGGTTTTCAAAGAGCTGTTTTCAAAGAGCTATTTTCAAAGAGCCTATGATTTGTAAAATATGTCCCGTGCTGTAATGCACAATATGAGTTTTATCAAGAGCAGTTTTATAAAGAAGCTCTATCAATGCCCGTTTTATAAAGAGCCGGGATTTATGTGTTTAATCATCTTATAAATTAAATTAATTTGCGATGAGTCTACTGAGTATTTCCCCCATGAAATACTCACCCTACTTTTTAACAGTTTTGCAGATTTCGGAGACGGTGGCGAGCGATGAATGATGGTGGCAATAATCGTTGAACGGTTGAAAGTTTGACGTTAATGATTTCCGTATTTTCCAAATAATCGAATAATTTAGAGAAGTTCATTTATTTGAGAAATTATGATATTGGCAATTTCTTTACAATATTAATGGTTCGATTTACTATTTCAAATGGTTTCATAAATGTTTTCAATTTTAGCGGCCATTACAGTTTATTTAATGTTGCCAAAAATGAATTTCAATTATTTCTTCCGCAAAAATATTATTCGAAAAATTTAGACAGAAAATGACGTAGTGAATCGGGTATACGGAACTCGGGGCGCTACAAGTTGGTATCAGAGCTAGTCTGCGTTTCTGTAGACTGGAAAAATTTTCAAAAAGAATTTTCAAGAAATATTTCCATTATAAAATTTTATTGATGAAGATTGCCACTGCCATCATTCGTTCCACCAACTCCGAGGTAAAGAAGTTTATGATGTTTAAAGTTATTTCAGTATTTCGAATACTCATTTTATTGATTTATGAGAAAGAATGAAGAGTATTTCGGATACTTATGATTTATGAGAAATAAGAATGTATTTCTTCGAAAATAATGATGTTGTTATGCTTTGTCATAACTTATATGCTTTAATGTATGATTATGAGAAATTTTTTTAAAGAAAACGAGTGTTGAGCATAATGGGAATAATATGATTTTATTGAGAATTAAGTAATGGATATTATGTTGAGTTAATTTATTATGCCTCTATGTTGAAGAGAAATTTATTATGAAGTTTGGCTTTGTGAATAAATTTTGGGAATATGATTTATGGCATATATTTATAAGTATGAGTAACTTTTGAGCCAATTAAGGTATGAAAGGAAGTAATATTGTGATATTGAAAAATATGATTTGAAATTTCTATGTTGAGGAATTATGAATTGAATTATGGGATATTTTGATGATATTGAAGTGTTGGAATCGTTTTCAATATTTTTAGATCGTTGTGATCAAATGTGGAGTTATTTATTATTGTGAGTTATGAAGTATGCTTATGGTTTGGATAAGTCCAAATTACAAGGGAGACTCTATCCAGAATTTTATCATTTGGAATTAAGAGCATAATATGATAAGCATCTACTAAAGGAATTAAGTTTAGACATGCAAGTTCATTTACATCAAACGAGATTTAGTAGATGATAACAGAGATTTTATTATTTTCTCATAAGGAGAACACACAAGAGTCACACTGGAAAGGAAATACATGAAACACATGAAAGCATAAGAGAAAAACATGGAAGGATCCTCAGAATGAGAGATGTGTTTCCGGAGTAGCCGTATCCTACCACCTCTGATCTTTTGAGGAAATAAAGAAACCTTCAAAGAGGTGTGTTTCGAGAGTAAGAATACTCCGTAATCTACCACCTGGAATCTTTGAAGTACACACAAGATTTAAACATTAAGGAAATCCTAGTAAATGGAGGGGTGTCTCGAGAGTGAGAATACTCCGTACTCTACCCCCACCTATTCTAAGATTCAAAGAGTTAAGTTTACATTAACCGGACTCCATTTTCGCTTGATTCCCCTTCCTTGCGACCAATCTATCTTAACCCCTGCTGGATCTTGTATTGAGATATATGACTGCAGCTTATCCAGTAGTTCATCAATAGTAGGAGCAGAAATAAGAAGCCTTCTGGAAAATGGAGAGATGAATCCCTGTTCCACAGCATAATCAAGAAAGGTTAACAAACCATCAAAGAAATTGTTAACATTCAGAAGCCCAATAGGTTTAGTATGGAGATCTAGTTGAGCCCACGAGGTAATGTTAAAAATTTCTTCTAAGGTACCAAAACCTCCGGGCAGGGCAATAAAGGCATCAGAACCATATAGCATACAAGTTATGCGTTCATGGATGGATAAAGTTTGAACTTCATGCCCTCGTGTTTTGCCTGCAACATCTACCAAAGGGACAGGTATAACACCGATTACTTTTGATTTCTCTGCAAGAGCAGATTGGAAAACACAACCCATTAGACCACTGCTACCACCCCCATACACAAGAGTGATACCTTTTTCCCCCAGTTTCTTTCCAAGATCTACAGCCGCTTCTAGATAACCGAAGCCTTTCCCTACTTTTGATCCACAAAATACACAAATAGTTTTGATCTGTCGAAGTTTTGGTGCTTCCATCTTTGATAGTAAAGAAGGGAAAACTTACGAAGAAGATGTGATTTTGGGATGCCTGAACTATGAAATATGTTTGGCTATTTAAAGCCGGAAAAAAAAAAAAAAAAAAAAAAAAAAAAAAAAAAAAAAAAAAATTTACTGTTTTTGATTGATTCTGAAAAAGTAAAGATTTACTTTTGACAAAATCAGCCCACTTTTGAATATTTTTATCGTATCGAGGCTGTCACCTTTCGGTGATTTATTTCCAGCTTTATCAAACTTCGAGAAAAGAAAAATATATTTATTTCCAGCTTTATCAAACCTCGAGAAAGGAAAATATATTTTATTTCCAAAACGCGTAAAAGAAAGCAGCAAAATATTTTAAAAAGATTTACCTTATATCATTGCTGAACTGCCAGAAGCCTCATTTTGTAAAACAGACTGGCAAACAGGATCTTTCGATATTATATTTTGGAGACTATAACGATTTTTGTCCTCGTTAAACTGAGCATATAAGGAGAGAAGTTCACGTTGTACATAACCACTTGGGTGCGTCTCAAGAGTCAGTCGAATATCATCCAAAGACTCCTTACTCAGTCCACCCTTTATGAATTCGATTTTATCATCCCGATTAGTAGAAGAATATCCTACTGATTTGCAACAAGTATCACAATTCCAACGAGCACATTTGTAGCAACCACCCAGCCTTTTTGCTCTTCGTTTCTTTGCGAACGTGCTTTTGCCTAAACCAGGCATATGTTTTGGAAATGTTGATGGTAATTCACCAGATAGTCGAACCTTTGCTTCTATCAACCAGCGAACATCTTCTGGAATATCATGAGCCATTAGCAACCTCAATCTTTCGAGCCTTATTTTATAGATCTTTCTCAGATCATTCATAGGAAGACTGGAATAATACTTGCGAATGTTAGAAAGAATGATATCCATTGTTTGATGATTCAACCTCTTCTCAGCATGAACTATTTAAAAGCGTAAAGGATCTGAGTGAATCCGCGTGATGTTGTGACCAGCAAGAAAGCGCAGGATTATTTTAATGAAAAGAGGAGACAAGAAGTAATGCGCTGTTAAATTTTATCGATAAAGGAGATTTGATTGGAGATTTGGAATATTTTCTTGGATTATGGGTACTGATATTTTGTTTAAATAATGATAATCTTGGTATAGTGTGATGATACGTGGAAAGTAAAATGAGTACCGTATTGAATCAGAATTCATACGTATATACAAGTGAAAGAAATACTTTGTAGGAAATGTGGTGACATTTAAGTATAGAATCTTAGTTTTGGGAGATATTTGTTTACTGAATTTTGGGTTACAAATATTGGAAAGATAAGTTGATGATATTATGTTGATATGTTTGGGTATTTTACGTAGAGAAAATATTCAGGAATTGTTTTGATTATTTTGAGAATATTCGATGATAAGAAGAAGAGATTCTGATTAAGTATTCAGAAATTATAAGATTAAGTAAGTTTAATTTCGAGGACGAAATTATTTTAAGGGGGTAAGATTATAGCGACCCAGGATTTTTATGCAATAAATAATTATTTTAATATTTAGAAAATTGTATCGTTACTATTTCACCTATTATTTTGAAGTTAACGCCGCGACGGATTCGTCTAGCCAAGTCAATAAATATCGAATTTGTTCGATTTTAAATTAAAATCCGAATTTCTAAAATTAGATTATTTTAATTATTTATTCAAAGTATTATTTTCAAAATCATTTTTTGAATTCCAAATTTATTTAAATATCTCAATTATTCCATTCAAATGATTCCCTCCTCAAAATTATTATGTCCCCATATTGATCACTTTCCATCTCATTTTTAATAACTTAGTTCATCCTCACGCATAATGGTTTCAAGTCACGATCAATTCCATTTCTTTTTCCACCTCTTTCCACTAAACACCAACATCCAACCCATACTTCACTAATTCCAACCCCACAACCCTGAATCATTATCATCACCACCCTTCCAATTATGATGTTTTCCACCCTCTCCATCATCATCATTCTCCACCATCTTTTATTCTATTTTGATATATTCTCCATCATCATCACTACCTTCTTGGACACCACCACAATTCTCTCTATATACAATTGGAATCCTCATCATCATCAACCTCACAGCCCAAACGTTATAAACATTGCTCAACTCACCTCTGATTCAATCCACCATCATATACATCAATCTGAAACCAATTCGGATAGCCTGCAACCACTACTCACCAGCCTCTCTCCTCAGCTCAAACCAACACACGATTTCCATGACTTCCAGCACCACCAATTCGCCAACCTTCAGCCATGTCACAAACAACCACTACACCAAACCACTGAACATCCTCACTACCAACTTCAACCCCTGCAGCACCACCAATCATCATCATCACATGACTCTGTCACACTTCCAAGAAATCAATTCACAGCCAATTCATAAAACCACAGTTCAACCGGATCACACTGCACCATTTTCACTATCACCAGATTTCCTCAAAATATTACATTTCAACACTGCCTCTGCCATTTCCAATCTCTGCTATCATCATCCCCACAAATCAATACCGGTCAGCCCCACCACCTCATCAATCACTTACGTTGCAAATACCACCACTGCCGAATCACCAAACTCATCATCATCAATCAACACCACCATTCGCAACCAAGAACCACCCAATACCACGATCACCTGCAGCAGCGCTGCTTACACCGAACCATCACCACACACACAGCCATCATCACCCAAAACCAAAAATCAAAACCCAAGAATCAATGGAGTCAGTTACTTACCTCAAGCGCCGCTCCCTTCGCCGGAAGAACCGCGAACCCTAGCTTCGGTTTCACCTTAAATCGCCCCCAAATCAGCCCAGAAACTATCCTAATTGCACCATCGCCACTCCCAGTATCCAGCGCCGGTGTTGCGCCGGAAAATCGCCGATTGAACGCCGGATTCGTCAGCTTTCGTCTCTCGCTTTTCTCTCTTCTCAGTCTCTGTTTTTTTGATTCAGATAGTGAACGAGAGAATGGTTAGAGAGAGAGAGAAAGATCTGATATATTTAACTTTTCAGAAATTGCAACTTTAGTCCCTGAAGTTTCTAAGTCTTTCAAATCAGCCCTGATTGTTTTAAAACCTATCAATTCAGTCCTTAAGTTTTTTTAAATGATTTTAATCAGCCCTTTCATTTTCAAAATCTGATCACTTCAGTCCCTGCTGATTTACTTTTAAGCTCAAATTTCAAAAGTATTCATTTGAATCCCTCAACTATCAAAAGTATCTACTTTAGTCTCTCAACTTTCAAAATATCTATTTTAGTCCCTGAACTTTCAAAGCATTCATTTTAGTCCCTCAACTTTCAAAACATCAATTTTAGTCCTCAAATTATAATTTATCATTTTGAACTATATATTCGATAGACTAAAGTGACTTATTGGCTAAGACGAAGCGTACGGAGAATTTAAAGAAATTGAAGTCATTCCCGCTCAACTTTGCACTCGTCGGATTTGAGGTAGACTCGCACTTATTAATTGATTTAAATTATGATTTCATATGAATGTCATGTGACTTGTGAAAGTCAATTTTTAAGAAAAACAAGTATGTTTTTATGAAAGGTAAATATACCTTATGTTGTTATGAAAAGTAAGTATGTTTTTATGAAAAGAAAATATACTTTATGTTTTTACGAAAAGTAAGTATACCCTATGCTTCACGAAAATGTTTTTTTGGATCATTGCTATGAAATCAATCTACCAAGATTGTTTTGGGTCCCATATGATAAGTTATGATATGTTAAGGGGACCGGAGTTTTAGTAGCGCTACACATAAGAATTCTTGCCACCTAAGTTCGGTAACATTCTTGTGTCTCCTATGTTTATGAGGATTTGCCACGAAGTTCGGTAAAATTCCTATCTTTCCATATGTTTATGAGGATTTACCACCTAAGTTCGGTAAAATTCCTGTCGCATATGTTTATGAGGATTTCGATCCTATCTTATGTTATGATGCAATTGATCCCTATGAATTTCAGAAAATTATGCTTGGTATACTTACTACATAAGAATTCTTACCACCTAAGTTCGGTAAAATTCTTATGTTTATAAGGATTTCGATATTATCCTATGTTATGATGAAAACTTACTGTTATTATGATTTTACTGCATAAGAATTCTTGCCACCTAAGTTCGGTAAAGTTCTTGTGTCTATTTATGTTTATGAGGATTTAAATCCTATCTTATGTTATGCTTTCAAAAGAAATTATGCTTGGCATAATTAAAATGTTTTTATAAGTATATGGTTTTCAAAGAGCTGTTTTCAAAGAGCTATTTTCAAAGAGCCTATGATTTGTAAAATATGTCCCGTGCTGTAATGCACAATATGAGTTTTATCAAGAGCAGTTTTATAAAGAAGCTCTATCAATGCCCGTTTTATAAAGAGCCGGGATTTATGTGTTTAATCATCTTATAAATTAAATTAATTTGCGATGAGTCTACTGAGTATTTCCCCCATGAAATACTCACCCTACTTTTTAACAGTTTTGCAGATTTCGGAGACGGTGGCGAGCGATGAATGATGGTGGCAATAATCGTTGAACGGTTGAAAGTTTGACGTTAATGATTTCCGTATTTTCCAAATAATCGAATAATTTAGAGAAGTTCATTTATTTGAGAAATTATGATATTGGCAATTTCTTTACAATATTAATGGTTCGATTTACTATTTCAAATGGTTTCATAAATGTTTTCAATTTTAGCGGCCATTACAGTTTATTTAATGTTGCCAAAAATGAATTTCAATTATTTCTTCCGCAAAAATATTATTCGAAAAATTTAGACAGAAAATGACGTAGTGAATCGGGTATACGGAACTCGGGGCGCTACATATGTGAGAAAGTCAGGGCCAAAAAGTCTTAGAAGTTTTGGTCCTTTTACTCCGTCTAGGCTCATCCTCACCTTCTTCAACTGGATCTTTACTGCTACTAGAAGTAGAAGATTCCATAGTCCGTTTAATAGGAGTTAATTGTTTAGGAGATTTACAAGGAAATATATTCTCAAAGAATTGTGCATTCCTAGACTCCATGATCGTGTTTGGATCAATATCAGGTACATTCGAATAATGCACAAGAAACCTATATGCACTACTATTTTGTGCATAGCCAATGAACACACAGTCAACTGTCTTAGGTCCAATCTTGACCTTCTTGGGAGGAGGCACTGCGACCTTCGCAAGACACCCCCACATTCGTAAGTATTTATACGAAGGTGTTCGACCTGTCCAAAGTTCATACTGAGTCTTATCCATATTCTTTTTTAACACTTTATTCAAAATGTAATTCGCAGAAAGAATAGCTTCTCCCCACATGTTCTGTGGTAATCCAGAACTAATCAACATAGCATTCATCATTTCTTTTAAAGTTCGATTCTTACGCTCAGCGATTCTGTTTTGCTGAGGTGAATAAGGTGCAGTGGTTTGGTGAATTATACCATGTTTAGCACAAAATTCACCAAATGGTGATTCATATTCACCACCACGATCACTTCGCAGTACCTTTATTTTCTTGCTAAGTTGATTTTCAACTTCATTCTTATAAAGAATGAATTTTTCGATAGCTTCGTCTTTGCTTTTAAGCAAGTACACATAACAATATCTCGTGCTATCGTCGACAAAAGTAATAAAATACTTATTGCCGCCTCTTGTTTGGACAAATTTCAAGTCACACACATCACTGTGGACTAGTCCCAACGGCTCGGTACTTCTTTCAATACTATGAAACGAAGACCTTGTAAGCTTTGCCTCAACGCAGGTTTCACATTTGTGATTCGAATCAATTTGAAACCTAGGCAAGTAGTTTAGCTTGCTTAGCCTACGAATTGCATTATAATTTACGTGACCTAATCTACCATGCCACAGATTAGGAGACTCAAGCAAGTAAACAGAAGGAGTTTTCTCATTATTCATAACAGTTGGGGTTACAGTAATTACATTTAATTTAAATAGGCCATCAGTCATGTAGCCTTTCCCAACATAAACTCCTATCTTGGTAATCACCAACTTGTCCGCCTCAATGACCATGCGGAAACCATTCTTGCTCAGAAGAGACCCAGAAACCAGATTCTTGCGAATCTCTGGCACATACAGCACATTGGTCAGAGTAAGCTCTCTACCAGAGGTCATCTTCAGGATCACCTTGCCTTTATCCAGCACTTCAGATGTTGCGGAGTTTCCCATGAACAATTTTTCACCATTTGTAACTGGTGTAAAAGTAGTGAACATGCTCCTGTTGGAGCAGACATGGCAAGTGGCCCTAGTGTCCAGCCACCACTCCTTTGGGTTAGATCCCACCAAGTTAACCTCACTAATCACCGCTGTAAGGTTTAGGTCAGACATGTCATCTGAGAGATGATCTCTCTCATTTCCAATCATATTAGCTTGAGGACGCTGCTTGTTATCCCTCCGAGGCTGGCGACAGTCTGCTGATCGGTGCCCAACTTTATCACAATTGAAGCACTTTCCATTGAATTGGAACTTGGCCTTCTTTCCTACCCCACCAGTAAGCTTCAACTGAGACCCTTTCATGGCCTGTTTTTTATCATTTCGATTCCCATTACCCTGCTTGGCTTTAAAAGATTGACCTTTCTTGGTACCAGAACTCTGGCCGTGCTCCAATACATTAGCCTTTTCAGAGTAAGAATTCTCTGATTTACGTTCAGCCAATTTGTTATCCTCCTCAATCCGCAGCTTGATAATTAAATCTTCGAAAGACATCTCTTTCCGCTTATGCTGCAAATAGCTTTTGAAAGCCTTCCACTGAGGAGGTAGCTTGTGAATAGCAGTAGTCACTTGTAGGGATTCTGACATAGTCAAACCCTCAGCATGCATTTCCTGCAAAAGCACTTGGTACTCCTGTACTTGGCTCACCACTGAACGTGAATCCACCATTTTGAAGTCCATGCACCGACTGGCTAAGAATTTCTTAGACCCAGCATCCTCGGTTTTGTACTTCTTTTCTAAGGACTCCCAAAGCTCCTTGGCAGATTTCTTTACCACATACACGTGATACAGAGAATTCTGTAGGCCATCCAGGACATAGTTGTGGCACAGAAAATCAGCACTTTTCCATGCATCCCAAGCAGCACGCCTATGCAAATCAGTGTCGTTTTCAGCCACAACAGGGGCATCCTCGGTGAGGAAACGTGCAAGGCCCAAAGTTGTAAGATAAAAAATCATCTTGTTCTACCATGTCTTAAAATCAGTCCCCGCAAACTTGTTCGGTCGAATCGCATGATTCACAGGAAATGGAGCCGAAAACGATGGCAAAGGTACCGAGGCCGCAGCCCTAGGTATTGGCAAAGGTATTGTGCCAAATTGAATTGCCGAGGCCGCAGCCGTAGGCAAAGTGGGGTTTACTCCAACATGAGGAATACCGCCACCAAGTGTCCCATCCACGGGAGGAACGACAGTCGAGGTCTCAACAGGGTTCACCGCAGTCATTGTAGGATTTGGTACACCGGTACCAACTGTGTTGCTTCCACTGTTAATATCGTCATGTCCATGTGACGCCATTTAGACCTTAGAGCAAGCAACAAATAATTTAGAATAACTATAATTTTGTAAACTGTAAATAGATTCAAGATCTATATTTTCTGTCCGAAACAGATTTAGAACTATGAAATTGAGATATATGAACAATATTTTGTCAAGCAACTAAAGCATAAATTAGAAATAATTAACTAATATTTGGACTTAATCATTAAAAGGAAAAGTCATCAATCATTACAAATAATGAGATAATCATTACCAATTGATTATAAAACCATGCAAAATGGCAAAAAAAAAAAAGCATGCAAAACCACCAAAATATCATGCAAACCGACAAGACATATCTGCATAATATTTTTTTTTTTTTCCTTTTCCAACAACAAGTATTTAATTATTTAAATAGAGAATCATTAACCAATAATTGAAGGGATTATTAAAAGAAAGGTTAACAATTAATAAAAATGATGAGGTACTCATGAATTGATAAATGATTTTAATCATGCAAAACAATCATAGCTATAATTTAAAACCACATGCACTACTTCCAATTCATGCAAAAACCAGCAGAGACTCAAAATTCATGCAAATAAAAGGAAAACTCATGCATCCTGTGAACGAAGCAAAAAAAATTTGTAACGAATTTTTTTTTTTTTTTTTTTTTTGAGTATCAACCTTCTTTGGCCTAATTAATCTTGATACAAAAAGCAAGATTCATGCAATAATTCATGCATATATAAAACCATGCAAAGGTAGACAGAAAGAAACTACACATAAAAAAAAACTTCCAGTAGACCAACATATATATTTTCAAAGAACCTGGACTAATAAACTTTACACCTAGCAGATTAACAATCTTACTGTGAATATTGTGTAATGTGGGGAAAACAAAAATAACCAGGAAAAAAAAATTAGAACAGAAACTACTCATACAGAAAGACAAATCAGATTCTCAAAAATTCCCAAAATAGAAATTCGATTTAAGCTTGTTATGTAAAAATGTTAGAGAATCAAATAAATAAATCAAACCGAAGGCCCGTGTTCACACAGTTTCCTTAAATCGAATTCGCCGCCTCACCGGAGTGCACGAGGTTTTGATCGGTGTTCGATTCCCAGGATACAATCGGTTTTCGGTTTACGTTGCACTACGCTCACCGCCTGTCGAACTAGTGTGTCTATCTCTCGAAGAACTTTGGCAAGGAACGAAGAAAGAAAAAGATTTAGGCTGCTGAAAATTGGAAGAGTTGGCTGGAAAAATTCTTTTTGTTTGCTGTTGTTGTCTTCTTTTTTCAACCGAGAAGTATACTGCCTTTTATAGGCCATCAGCAATGAATTCCATTTATTCAGAATTTGAAAAAACTGATGAAATGGGAAAAACGGATGAAGTAAATTTTTCATTCAACCAATTTTTGTAACTTCTGGAAATGAATGAGAAATGAAACTGATGGAAATATTATTATTGAAACTGATGGAAATCAGTTTTCCAACAAATTTCAACCACATATTTCATCATCTTTTACCAATATCTACTAAAATCTCCATAAAACACCTTTCAAAACAACCCCTAAATTTGTAATTAATTGACAAGTGAACTATAAAGCAAAACGATATGGTGTTTTACATAAACACCTTAATGTGAATCCTTAAAATAAAGTTTAACCATGCAAACACAAACATTTAAAAGAAAATGATTGAGCAACTTCATATCTTATTATAAAACAAGAAACCAGCTACAATCCACAGATGAAATCTCCAAAGCATTGCTAAAAGAAAATGACTGAGTGCTGCAGTTCTTATTACTTTAATCAGTGGCGGATCCAAAGAATTTTTTCAGCAGGGGCGGAAATCGATAAAAAAAATTCGGCACGAGCGGACTTCAGTAAAATAACTATATTTTTCAAGTCGCAGCAAAAAATTGCCAAAAAATCTTACTAAATTTTTTTGTCGGGAGATCCAACACGGGCGAGCGCGGTGGCTCGCCATGTGGTGGATCCGCCGCTGACTCCAATCCACATCCACCATGTATCACATTTTATATGAAATGTAGAACATGATGCTATTTCTCTGTTTAATACTTGTTTAAGTATCATTCCTCTTGGGTTAACATTTTTACAAATAGAAAAGCAAAAGGCAATATCACATTGCATCAGGTGGGCAAGACACAGATAAGATTATTTCCCAAACATTTTTTCCTCATGAAGCATTGAGAATTTTCTCGCCACCATCTGTCTCCCATCAGATGAAATCCCATGTATTACATCCAAATAACAAAAACATTGAAAACTTGTTTCATTTTAAGAACATGGAAAGTAATTAAATGTCTTTATTGATTATTTAACATCAATTCAAGGAAAAATAGTGGAGAATTGAAAAGAACCCCAGTGGATTTACGACACCTCACCACATCAAGCACTATAATCAATCAAATTCAAGCACCCATGCCCACCATTTTTCATCAGCAATTAAACTTGGGCAGAGAGATGACATGGAAGATCAAGCCATCACTCTTCAACTGCAATAGATAATCTTCTTCCAGATGTCAATAGCCTTTAATAATCGAAATATATGGAAAATTTATAGCATACCATTTATCCTATTCGAAGAATGAGTATATGGAGAAAATTAAAAAATAAATTTGACCAATTTATTTTTGCTAAATAAATTAGGAATAATTTTAGATTAAAAAAAAAAAAAAAAAAGAACAAAGTCTAGAACAAGTTCAAGAAATTGTTAAAAATTTATCATTTGAAATGAGACAAATGATAAAAATAACTAACAGCTATAAAGATGTTAATTTACCAACACATATATTGAAAGTTAAAAAAAAATAATGTATCAAAACAATTAATAACATTAGAAAATCATATTAAACAAATAATAGATAAAGTAAATAAAACAGAAAACATGGTCGGAGTTTATGAAAATCCAACAGAAACTATAGAATTAAAAAGACTGTAACAAGTAAATAGGACAATTTAGGAAGACGGTATACGGAAAATTGATTTACACAAAAGATTAGATAATATACAAGAAAATATTGAAATAATAAATAAGAATATAACTAAAAATCATGAAGAAATGGAAAAAAGAAAATCCAAAAGAATAATATCTGATAAAAAAAATTAAAGCTATTAATAGATTAGGAATAAATATAATTATTGAATAAATAGAAAAAAATTATGGAAAATACTAAATAAAAAGGCGAAGAAGATTATATAAAAAAATTTAAAAATCTTAAAATAGAACAAATTAATATGAACGAACAACAACAAACTTTAATACTATTAGGACAAATACCACGAGAACAAATATAACAAATACCACGTCCTTGAACTATTCAAGTAAAATTAGAAAATCTTAGTAGAACTAATCTAAGAAATACACCTGATCCGACCATTTTCTCGTCACCTCAATGAGGGCCTTTGATTTGGGATACGCCAGGTCGGTACATCCCGACGATGACATTTCCCGGCCTCTTAATTTATCAGGTATAAATCTTCTCAAGGCAAGAATTGTAGCCCGATCTCACCTCTATCATAGAACGGGTCATGCCCGACCTTATCAAAGGTCGGTTCGTGACATGTTACGGTGGCCGGCCTAACCCGGTCACTTCACTCTAGATAGCCCGATATAGGATGGACTCCAGGTATTCATTGTCTATGGGCCTTGCCCATGGGTGCCTCCCTTCTTGGGCCCCTCAAAGTAAGAAAGGATTCCTAACCCACGAGGGAGCTCTTGAAAAAGGGGGAAATCACTCCTTGTAATAATGGAATTCTTCATAAAAGGTAAGTTTATATCAAAAGGATTCCTACCTTAACCAAAAGAGGTTATGGGCTCTTCAGTCCTATAAATACAGTTTCTTTGATCACATATTATTCATTCATTATTCATTACGTTTTCCAGTAAAATATTCTTTCTATACTTTTCTCCAGAAAACTAATTCTCACACCGAATGGGCGACGAGGAGAATCCTCCTCGCCTTTTTTGCAGGTCAACTAAGGCAAATTGATTGGTCTCTTCCAACGATCAAGTATCATCAGATCTTGCCACGTCAAGGTTAGAATTTTTTACAGCAACAATTGGCGCCGTCTGTGGGAAGAGATACAATCAACCATGGTTAATAGATGTCAACTCCGTCCCTCCGCATCCACTGGTCAATCCCTTCCGGCCAACACTTCGACTGAGGATGATAATCATCCACCCCTTGAAGATGTGGGGGAAGAACAGGACCCAGAAATCACACCAGACAGCGAGCCTGTTAGTCGAGAAAATTTCAACGAACTTCAGCAGCAGCTTCGCGAACTCCGTCAGGCTCTTCAGCAACAGAACAATCATCAAGCGCAACCATACCCGAACACTCCAGGCACGATTCCTAGGGAAGATCCCCGGCTAGTTAATCCTATGGCTGACAACTCCCCGGGAATCAGGGGTGCCCATCCCATGACTAAGGGATCTGCCAATTTAACACAACAAGAGCTCTCAAGAATCATTCAGGAAGGAATTGCTGACAGGATACGGCAGAATACACAGGGTCGGACCTCATTCGTAAGAAGAACCCCCTTTACTCTCGAAATAACATCTTTTCCCTTGCCAGACCGATCTAAATATCCCCGGATAAAGGAATACGATGGAACAACAGACCTAAACAACCACCTGAATACCTACACTGATGTCATGGACATGCAGAATGCTCCCGATCAGATTTTGTGCAAGGCCTTCCCGCAAACCTTAACAAATTCAGCTCGAGACTGGTTCTCTACAATACCTCCAGGGTCAATCTCTTCCTTTTCCGATCTTACTTAGAAATTCACAGCTTTCTTTGCAAGTAGCAAAAGGATCAAGAAAATCGCAACTTCCCTCATGCAGTTAAGGCAATGACCGAATGAAACACTACGAGAGTTCATGACTCGTTTTAATGCTGAAAGACTTCAGATTCTAGATCTCCATATATCATCAGCCATTTCATCCCTGACCTTGGCTATTCGAGGTCCGAAATTCATAATGTCCCTGTCCAAGAACCCGCCTTTGAATGTAATGGAGCTTCTCAGAAGAGCCGAGAAGTACATAAACATGGAGGAAACACCTTTGTCAGTTCGGGAATAGGATCAATGGCAGAGGGTAGTAGCACAATCTTCACAATCAATAAGGCACGGGAATAAAAGGTCAAGACAGGAGGATGAGAAGAATTCTTCCCGAACTAACTCGAAGGGGAATAGCCATGTGCATCATATTTTAACTCCGCTGAACGCACCACGATCCCACATTCTCAAGGAAATTAAGGGACATGAAGATTTGCGTTGGCCCAAGCCTATCAAGGGGAAAATCGACGAAAAGAATCGACATAAGTATTGTGACTTTCACAAGAGCCCGGGCCATACCACGGATGAATGCAGAACATTAAAACAGGAGATAGAAGCCCTCATAAAAAGGGGCTTCCTAGGGCATTACATAAAGAAAGACGATAAAGAGCATGGGAAAGGGGAAGAGAAAAGCAGATCCGCTGGCACCATAAATTTTATCGTTGGAGGAATAGCATCTGGAGGTGATTCGAATAACGCACGCAAAAATCATGCCCGGGCACTAAGCGATCGGGAAGAAAGGTCGGGATATCATGACCATGAGTTTTTAAGCAGCATCAACTTCAGCAGCGCTAACATGGAAGGAATTTCGTATTCTCATGACGATGTTGTTGTCATCAGCGCAACAATCGCAAATTTTGATGTTAGGAGGGTGCTAGTTGACAATGGAAGAGTAGCCAACGTTCTTTCCTTAGAAGCTTTCAACCAGATGCAGCTCCCCAAAGATCGACTTAGACAGGTCATTACTCCCCTAACTGGGTTTGGTGGAGGACGGTACGCCTAATTGACCTTCCTACCTCACTGGGATCAGAAGAGAAACGGGGTAACAAAGATGACTTCGTTCCAGGTCGTCAAGACTCCTATGGCCTACAATGCTATCTTGGGAAGACCATTCCTGAACAGCCTAAGAGCTATCGTATCGACATATCACCTAGCGATCAAGTTTCCAACTTCCGCAGGCATATAAACTATTCAGGGAAGTCAATCGGTAGCCAGAAGTTGCTATATCAGCTACATTGGAAAGGGTAAGACAGATCTAATGTCAATAGAACTTCCTGTGGAAGAAAGAATGTCACCAGTAGAGGAGTTGGAAGAAGATCAAATTTCAGAAGGGAAGAGCTTCACAATTGGGAAAGAGCTCCCCAAACTAATGAAACAGGAGTTATCGCAATGTTTAAAGAAAAATATCGACATATTCGCATGGAGTGCTGAAGATATGCCCGGGATTGATCCCGCACTCGTCGAACACATGCTTAACGTCATGCCCGGCAAGAAGCCCGTAAAACAGCGAAGAAGACAGTTTTCCACAGAAAGGAGGCAGATAATCAAAGAGGAAGTAGATAAACTCTTAAAAGCGGGATTCATCAAGGAAGTGAAGTATCCAGAATGGCTAGCCAATGTGGTCTTGGTGAAGAAGCCAAACGGAAAGTGGCAAGTTTGTATAGATTTCACAAACTTGAATAAAGCATGTCCAAAAGAGAGTTATCCTCTTCCCAGGATCAACAGATTGGTGGATTCCTCATCAGGCTTCGAAATTTACAACTTCCTAGACGCCTTCTCGGGATTTTGATCAGATTCGGATGGCATAGGAAGATCAGGAAAAAACTTCCTTCATGGCAGATGAAGAAATATATTGCTATAAGGTCATGCCGTTTGGATTAAAGAATGCTGGAGCTACTTATCAAAGGTTGGTAAACATGGTCTTCTCCAAACATATCAGGCTTAACATTGAGGTCTACATTGATGACATGGTCGTAAAAATCTCAAGAAAGAAAGACCACATCGCTAACCTTGAGGACATATTCAGTACACTTAGAGAACATCGGATGAAACTGAATCTAGCAAAGTGCGCCTTCGGAGTAGGCTCGGGAAAGTTTTTGGGATTCATGATCACTCAGAGAGGTATCGAAGTCAATCCAGATAAAATTTCGGCCCTAGCATCAATGGAACCTCCCCGAAATATCAGGGAAGTGCAGAAGCTGACAGGGAGAGTAGCAGCATTGGGCTGATTTATGTCAAGGGCAGCACACAAATGTTTTCCCTTCTTCAAACCTCTTCGAGGAAACAAAGACTTCACATGGGACGAGGAATGCGAGGTCTCCTTCAGGAAGTTGAAAGAATACTCGGGCACTCCTCCAATATTGGTAAAGCCAAATCCAGGGGACAATCTGTTTCTTGTATCTAGCAGTGTCTGATCATGGTGTGTGCGCCGTTTTGGTTAAAGAGGAAGAGAAGGCTCAGAAATTGGTATATTACGTTAGTAAGATGATATTGGACGCAGAAACCCGATATACATTGGTGGAGCAACTTGCACTTGCCTTGGTTACAACCGCCAGAAAGTTAAGACCATACAAGCCCATGCCATAACTATTCTCACAAATCAGCCCTTGAAGCAAATCTTGCAGAAACCAGACGTATCTGGCCATCTACTCAAATGGTCAATCGAGCTTAGGGAATATGACATTGAGTTTAAACCTCGACCTTCCATCAAAGCTCAGGTCTTAGCTGACTTTGTTGCCGAACTCGCCCCAAGACCTCGGGGGCCAACTGGTTATGATAGGGAAGAGGCCACATGGACCTTGGAAGTAGATTGTAACGACTCGGCTCCCTCACTGGGGCCTTCTCCGAGCCGGACTCATGGTCTTTCCACTCCCCTGGCTCCCTCGCTGGGGGTGGATTTTTGCCTTTCGCAGGGATCGAACCTTATACCTAGGGGTTAAGTACAAAGATTCGAATCCATGAAGTTTGCACTTAACCCCTAGGTACAAGGTTTGAATCCCTGGGGAGGCAAAAATCCACTTCCTGGAAACGAGGCTGCCATGAGTAGACGACCGACAGCCCTTGAGGACCGGGTACGCTACATAGATGGAGCATCGAATGCCGCAGGCTCGGGGGCTGGAATTATATTAAAGAAAGATGATGACACGATGGAAATTCAATGTGCAATAAGGTTTGACTTCCCGGCGACTAATAATGATGCAGAGTATGAGGCTGTGATTGCTGGACTTCAAGCAGCTCAACATCTAGGGGTCGAGCATGTCAAGGTCCTGAGTGATTCACAATTGGTGGTAGAACAGGTAAATGGCACTTTTGAAGAAAAAGATGAGAAAATGTCATCTTATTGGATGATAGTCTTGGATTTGCAAAGAAAGTTCAAGTCTTGCTGCGTAGACAAAATACCGAGGTCCACCAATCACAAGGCAGATGCTCTATCAAGACTTACTTTTTCCAATCTAGATCACTTAGAGAGGACCATGTTCGTAAGAACTCTTCATGAGCCCAGTATCTCACAGCAACCCGAGGTCATGGATATTTCAAGTTAAGAGCCCAGTTGGATGGATCCGATAATTGAATATCTAACGTCAAGAAAGTTTCTAGATGACAAAGGAGAAGCCAGAAGAGTCAAATCAAGGGCCCCGAGGTATACCTTTTTACAGAATACCTTGTTCCGTCGAAGCTTCACACTTCCTTACCTGTGATGCCTAACTCCGAAAGAAGAAGCCCTTGCAATGGCCGAGGTTCATGAAGGAATCTGTGGGGGACACCAGGGAGCAAGAACTCTAGTACTGAAATTGATACGATACGGGTACTATTGGCCAAATATGAAGAAAGACGCACTTAATTATGTAAAAGCTTGCGACAAGTGCCAAAGATTCACAGCCCGGTTACATCAACTTGCGGAAGAGCTAACCTCGATTATGTGCCCATATCCTTTCCCTCAATGGGGAATCAACATACTAGGACCTTTCCTCATAGCCCGAGGTCAGGTCAAAATCTTGGTAGTTTCTGTGGAATACTTCACTAAGTGGGTGGAAGCCGAACCGCTAGCCGTAATCACAAAACAAAAGTTGGAAACATTTGTGTGGAAATCAATAGTCTGCCATTTTGGTCTTCTTAAGACATTAATAACATATAACGGGCATCAATTTGAGTGCCAAGCCTTCAAGCAATTCTGCAAGAACCTGGGAATAGAACACAAGTTGACTTCTGTTTCGCACCCGCAGAGTAATGGGTTAGCTGAAGTTACAAGCAGGCTCACCTTACAAGACTTGAGAACTCGCCTAGACAGTGCCAAAGGAGATTGGCCCGATCTCCTCCCAGAAATACTTTTGACAAACCAAACCATGTTCAAGACTGCAACAGGGGAGACCCCGTTCATGCTTGTCTTCGGAATGGAAGGCACTGTCCCAGTAGAAGTAACAATTTCGAGCTTCCGTGCTATGACCGCATGATCAGCCGACCATATTGAGGGACAGAGAGAAAGTCTAGATCTTCTAGAAGAAGTCAGGGAAGATGCATCTTTAAGAATAGCAGCTTACCAACAGGCCATGTCTAAGAAGTTCAATATCCGAGTAAAGAAGAGGGAATTCAGAATGGGGGATCTTGTCCTTCGCCACAGTGAGGCTGTCGGTCATCAACCAGGGAAACTTGGGCCTATTTGGGAAGGACCATACAAAGTCATCCGAAAGGTGGGAAAGGGCTCATACAACCTCCGTACAATGGATTCGAAACCTTTTCCTCGGCCATGGAATGCAGAGAATTTGAAGCCAGACTACAAGTAGAAACCTCTTCCTAGATATTAGAGTCGCTAGTAGGGCCTGGGTGCCCATGTTTATTCTTTTTACTTTCGGACTTGCATGTCCATCAATGATTGTTAAGGTCGGGCCTGCGTGCCCATTGTTCTTTCTTTCAGCTTCAGGGACGGGTACTCTTTTTCCTTATCCAGATTTTTTCCCACTGGGTTTTTCTGGGTAAGGTTTAACGAGGCCCATCGTTCAGTCCCCTTCAATAAAAGTACTTCTTCCAAAGAATGAGCACTACAAAGATCAGATCTTGAAGTAACTTACAAGGTCATTCACATGACATTACAAGTTATTTCCCATCAAATAATTTACAATGTCTTATGGTAAGACTTTACAAATTATTCTTCTACGAATAATTTACAAGGTCTCATGGTAAGACGTTACAAATTATTTCCCATCAAATAATTTACAATGTCTCATGGTAAGACTTTACAAATTATTCTTCCACGAATAATTTACAACGTCTCAGGGTAAGACGTTACAAATTATTTCCCATCAAATAATTTACAATGTCTCATGGCAAGACGTTACAAATTATTTCCCATCAAATAATTTACAATATCTCATGGCAAGACTTTACAAATTATTTTTCCACTCTTGCAAAGAAAAGAGTCTAATCACTCCTTCGCATAAATTACAAGGTCGGACCTGTTCGATCTTATTCTTCCCGGTCAAATACCGTTTTGCAAGTCTTACCAGTCAATTGATTAAAAAGTTCGGACATACCCTGTCTTACTGGTCATTTATCTTCAACTCAAAGTTTTGACGATACCAGAAGTTGACCATTCCTATATGTAAGGTCGGTCATGACTCGACCATATAATTATCAAAATATGGAATCAAAACAAGTTGATGTTTGTGGGAATCTTGTGTGTACAAAAGCTCGACCCCATAATGAGCAAAGAGGTCGGTATTACCTGACTTTATAAAGCATTTTTCTCAATTTCGCTAAGTTATAAGCTTGAACTATTTTATATACTGACGAAAAGATCGTGCTTTCCCGACTTTAGTGGGCAAAAATCATCAATTCCAAAATTGAATACGATTAAAAGTTGTCTACAGTTTTTATAAATACAAATAAATAACACAAGCTTTGACAAAAGATTTCATTAACAAAGACTTGTTACAAAAGTCCACGAGGCATACCTCGGGCTATATAAGTGTAAATTGTTAACAATGCAGGCGAATTTTTCTACTGCTGGTCGGGGTGACTGGCCTGTCCGTCCTCATCATCAGAACCGACCTCCACTACTTCTTCCTCCAAGAAAGGAGTGAGGTCGAGATCTTCCGTGCCTAATGGAAATTGAGAGAGCGGGCTCATGTCGAGGTCGGGAGCATGTATTTTGATCCAAGCCAGGGCTAGTCTCATGCCTTGGGAGTACGACTCCAGGGCATAATTGCCCACGGTAAGGTCATATTCTTCAGATTTCTTGTAAGCCTCGACGGCCTCCACCTTTGCTGCTTCAATCTCTTTCGTGGCCCGGCGAAGATCTTCCAAAAGTTTGGAATTTTCAGAACGAGCAAAGTCCCGGTCTTGGGTCATTAGGCCCAAGTTAGTTTCCACCTTGGTTAATTTTTCTTCAGAAATGTTAGCACGGGTGTCCTTGTACTGGACAGAGTGCACAAGCTAACTTGTAGCCTCCCCTCGCCTGACGCCTTGAGGTAGGAGACCCCGGGCAATGCTGAGCATCTGGACAAGTTAAATACTTATGTTATTTTAAGGTCAAAATGTGACACAAAAAGCAGAAGGTAGTGGTTTTAAAATTACCTTAACCGCCGCATTCAGAAAATGGTCCACCCCGTTTTCAAGCGAGACTTCATCGGAATACTTTTCTAGAAGCCCGGGGTGGTAACTCTCCTCCAGTTTTGTCCGAAGGTCGGCCAAGGTAGGGCCCTCTGGAGCAGCTTTAGGGGGGGAGAAGACCTAATATTCTCTTCCCGCGAAGGAGGACGGAGAGCACCTTGGCTGGTTTCACGTTGAAGAGGAACTTCAGCGTTCCTCCTAGAAGTTTCGCCTAGCCCGAACTGTATTTGGCGTGGCCTTTTTTGTGTCCGTCGTCGGATAACGCCACTTTCCCTCCTCTTCTCAGCAACTTCCCGAGCTCTCTCCTCGGCCGCTTTCCTTGGCCTATCCCCATCAAAAGCCATTCCTGTAAAGGACGGAAGAATATAATTAGACGCAAAAGGTTAAGATGGGGAAGGCAACATGTTCTAGTGAAAAACGAAATCAATTATTACTTAATTTACAAGGCCGGGTTCTACCTGGCTCCAAGTCAAGGCTAGCCTGACCTAAGATCTCGTTGGTAGTAAGATCTGAAGCCTCCTCGGCCAGAAGTCCGAAGTCACACACTTGGCCATCTCTTCCTCCCCTACATTACCCATCCTATTAAAATTATCTACTTCAGGTTTTCTAAAGGTGGGCCAAAAAATATTCTCACCTTCCCGGGGTTTGATGTAAAAAAAAATTTCCTTCCAATATTTCAAGGAAGAGGGGACCCAAGGTACCTTGAACCTTCCCTTCCTGCACAAGTACACAAAGCAGTTACATCGGAGTAAAAGCTTTAAGTCCAAAAGGCATTTACAAAGATTTACAGTGGGTTCGATCCCTAGACTCCTACATAAAACAAAAAAGTAGACTAGAATCCTCCACCCGTTTGGAGCAAGCTGCCAGGGAAGAATGCTGGCCGTAAAAAGGAAGTCTACAAAAAAATGATATAGGGGGAACCTAAGGTCGGCCACTAACGAATCGTGGAAAACCACGGTCTCCCCTTCCCGGCAATGATATGATACATCATCATGCTCAGGGACTCGGGATGTACACCTATCAGAGAGGCCAAACTTCCTCATGTCTGCCTCGACCATGTGTTCCTTCATCCTATTGTTGAACGTTGGTAACTCTAGGTCAGAAGTTCTGGTCCCTCATTGAATTCGGGGTTGTTGTCCACCTCCTCATCGTCGCTTGACTCATCGCCCCCAGAGGTCGGCGGGGGTTGGTAAAATCCTATTGACTCAACGTCTAGTGCCTCATCTAGGTTTTCTACCTCCCTAAGGTCGGTTATGTTAACTTGCCTTGCCATTTTCCTAACTATAAATTACGGAATAAAAATAAGGTCGGGATAGGTTGAGCTTACCTAAAGGTCATGCTTTGAAATTTTAGTTCGTGCTAGGCGCTCAAGGATTTGTCTGGTTTTCACTAAAGTTGCAAAGTGAAAAGAATGAGAGGATAGGGACCACATATATATAGGAGAAAAAAGGCGGGAAAATTTTTGATCCCCGCCACTCATCTTTGACACGTGGAGGCAATCCAATAGTATCCTATTAATTATGACATGTAAATCAAAGGACAAAACAGGTGGCAAAATACGTCATAAATATGACAGCAAGCAGGAGAGACATGCATCCAAAGATTTGCGGCCGATCTCTGATGCACGGGGTCCAATGATCTGACCATTTTCTCATCACCTCAATGAGGGCCTTTGATTTGGGATACGCCGGGTCGGTACATCCCGACCATGACATTTCCCGGCCTCTTAATTTATCAGTTATAAATCTTCTCAAGGCAAGAATTGTAGCCCGATCTCACCTCTATCATAGGTCGGGTCATGCCCGGCCTTATCAAAGGTCGGTTCGTGACATGTTACGGTGGCTGGCCTAACCCGGTCACTTCGCTCTAGATAGCCCGATACAAGATGGACTCCAGGTATTCATTGTCTATGGGCCTTGCCCATGGGCCTCCCTTCTTGGGCCCCTCAAAGTAAGAAAGGATTCCTAACCCACAAGGGAGCCTTGTGAAAAAGAGGGAAATCACTCATTGTAATAATGGAATTCTTCATAAAAGGTAAGTTTATATCAAAAGGACTCCTACCTTAACCAAAAGAGGTTATGGGCTCTTTAGCCCTATAAATACAGTCTCTTTGATCACATATTATTCATTTATTATTCTTTACGTTTTCCAGTAAAATATTATTTCTCTACTTTTTCTCCAGAAAACTAATTCTCACACAAGAGGGGTGATGGGGAGAATCCTCCTCGCCTTTTTTGCAGGTCAACCAAGGCGAATTCATTGGTCTCTTCCAATGATCAAGTATTATCAGATCTTGCCACGTCAAGGTTAGGATTTTTTACAGCATCAACACCCAATGATACAAATCATATGAAGCTTGACAGAAAAATTTACAATTCAAGCCAACATGCAACTTCAAGCATGTTCAAAGAGCTTCAAAGATCTAACATGGAGTGGTTGAAGAAGCGTCAAAGCTGTCATGATCCATTTAGGTCGAAAACCAAGCTAAAACGGAGTAGTAGGTCAATTACGGTCGTAACCAGTGAAGCTCATGGCCGTAAGTCACTCACGGCTCAAAATGAAGAATTCCTAGATTTTCAATCTCACGGCGATAAGTTCAAATTTCATGGAAGTAACTATCAAATGGAAAATCACTTACCGCCAAAAGTGATGTATTCACGGATTTAACTATGTCACGGGTCAGAAATTTGCGAATTTTGTTTCCTTTTCACTCTTAGTTATTTTAGATCAATTATAATTCTATTTTGAGCCCATTAGCGGCTACCCTAGTTGTTAGGTTATTTTTCATTATTTATATCCTATTTTCATTCATTGCAAAAATAGATTTGATTTTTAATAAATAGTTTCATTGATTGATTTAATAATTTATAGGTGGATTCCTATATTTTTCTTTCGAACTTATCAAGATTATTTCTTGTGGCGTTCAATCAAACTTATAAAGTATTCGCGAGAATATTTATGGGGTTCAAAAATTCGAAACTTATCAAGGAAATTGGACAAATTCTTGTCGCATTTCGAAAGTCTTGGTTCTTTCTTCCGCATCGTCGATCCTCGAGTCGTGAAGTTTGGGTCAAGATTCCTCCGTCCATCCACAACCAAGGTTAGGAACTTTTCAACGTTTAATTCTGCTCTTCATTCCTCGTCATTTGGTATCAGAGCTGAACTCTGAATTTAGGTTTTTATTGTATCCCAGATTAATTCCATGTATTTATCATAGAGTCCGCATGAGAAACTTCCATATCTTGTTGTTGAGTCTTGTTTTCAATTCTGCTCTTCATTCCTCGTCATTTGGTATCAGAGCTTGTTGATTATTTATGATTGATAATTGAATTAGGAATAGAAACGCGTTACATGGAAAAGTATAACATTAATTGAGGGCACAACCGAACCCGAGAACAAGATTTCGTCTCATATTAATTTTCTAGTCATATTTAATTATTTATTTTATGGGTAGTTTTCATTCAAACAATTCAAACAACAAACCCCCCCCCCCCCAATTGCATTCTAATTGATCGAACAACTAAAATTAGTTTATGTTCCTCGTGGGATCGACCCTTACTCTCACTACTACATTATTAATTAATATTTAGCGAGTAAGGAATTATTTATTATTTTGGTGCATTGCGATACGCATCAAATTTTTGGCGCCGTTGCCGGGGAACGGTCAACCAATTTAGTTTTTTAGTTAATTTGAATTTTTTTTTCTGCATTTTATTTTATTAATTTTATTTTCACTTTATTTCTATAATTTTTCAAAAAAAAAAAAAAAAAATTCTTGCCCGTCTACTTCTTTGCTTATATGCGTAACACTCGATCAACTAATTTTGAATTTTTTTTATTTTGACCCAGAAATCGAGAGAACTTTTCAACAGCAAAGAAGAGTTGCACAACCAATGGCAGTAGCTAACAATAATCTGACTCTCAAGCAACTAGCTACCCCAGATGTTGCTCAACAACCGCTATGCATCACTTTTCCGGCAGTGGAAGAAGGCAGAACTTTTTAGCTAAAATCCGGACTGATTCATCTTCTGCCAACTTTCAGAGGACATCCCGGTGAGGACCCATACAGACATCTGAAGGAGTTCCATGTCATTTGTGATAGCATGAGACCCACGGGTATTACTAAGGAACAAATAAAAATGAGAGCTTTTCCATTCTCATTAAAGGATGTCGCCACCGACTGGCTTTATTGTCTACCATCAGGAACAGTTACTACTTGGAATGACATGAAAAGAATTTTCTTGGAAAAATACTTCCCTGCATCGAGAGCTAGTACAATCAGAAAGGAGATATGTGGGGTACGCCAGAAAAGCTCATCTCGAGCTGCCCCCATCATCAGATCAGTGAGCAACTCTTGGTGCAATATTTTTATGAAGGTCTGGCACCGATGGATAGAAGCATGATAGATGCCGCAAGCGGAGGTGCATTGATGGACAAGACACCGGAACAAGCACGGGCTTTAATCTCCAATATGGCTGAGAACACTCAGCAGTTCAACTCCAACATGGATATTCAATATTGAAAGTCAATTGTTTGAACTAACAAATCTCGTTAAACAACTTTCTGTAGGGAAGTTACAACAAGTCAAGACCTGTGGGATATGCGCAAATCTTGGGCATCCAATGGACGCGTGTCCTGTGTTGCAAGGGGGAAATGGTGAACAAGCAAATGCTGCAGAGGGTTTTCCGTTCCAAAGACAGCAGTACAATCCATACTCCAATACCTATAACCCTGAATGGAGGGATCACCCAAATCTGAGTTATGGAAATAACAAGCCCCCGGGTTTTGTCTCTAACAAACCACAAGGGCAATTTCAGCAACAAGGGAATTTCCAATCTTATGGGCAGTATCAGCAAAGACCCCAAAACTCAGGTATCTCCCTTGAAAATATGGTTAAAACTTTGGCTTCTAACACACTTCAATTTCAACAGGACACCAAGTCCAGCATTCAAAATCTGGAGAACCAGATGGGTCAAATGGCTACTGCCATCAACAGACTTGAGGCACAAACCGGAGGAAAGCTACCATCTCAATCTGAAGTAAATCTAAAGAATGTGAGTTCAATTACTCTCCGAGGTGGAAAAGAGCTTGAAGAACCACAACTGAAACATGCCGCAATCGAAGAGAAGGAAGTTGAGGGAAGGGAAGTCGAGAAGAACGACAGCACCTCAAAAAGCTCGCAGGTAAAAACAGATTCCACTTTAAAATGTTAAACTAACTTCACCTCCCTTTCCCAGCAGGTTAGCAAAAGCGAACAAGGAGGGCAAGGAAAAAGAAACCCTGGAGATGTTCAGGAAGGTGGAAATCAACATTCCACTTTTTAGATGCAATCAAGCAAGTGGCCCGATATGCAAAGTTTTTGAAGGATCTGTGCACCAATAAGAGAAAGCTAAAGGGAAATGAGATGGTAAGAATGGGCGAGTCTGTATCTGCACTTCTTCAAAGAAAATTACCTGCCAAGTGCAAGGATCCAGGTATGTTTACCATACATTGTCAAATAGGCAATAAGAAAATAAATCGTGCTTTAATAGACTTAGGAGCATCTATCAAAGTAATGGCTAGGTCTACCTATGCTTCATTAAAACTTGCTAAACTGAATGAAACTAATATTATAATTCAACTAGCCGATCGTTCTAATGTTTATCCTGACGGGGTAGTTGAAGACATTCTAGTGCAAGTAGGCGGGTTAGTATTTCCTGCAGATTTTTATGTATTGGACATGAATGATGACCACTCCCCCAACTCTACTCCTATTTTGTTAGGCAGACCATTTCTAAAAACATCTAAGACCAAGATAGATGTTAGTAGTGGTTCACTTACCATGAAATTTGATAATGAGATTATTCAATTCAATATTTATGATTCTGTGAAAAATCTTGATGATGATAACCCTGTTCAGTCTGTTAATGTAATTGATTCTTCAGCACAGGAAATTTTTGAACTTGATGGAAAGGACTATCCAAAGTCACTACAATCAGGTGAAATCTCTCAGGTCGCATCACCAATTTCTAATGAAGAGCTTCTACCCCCTATTTTGCAGGTCCTAATGAAGAGCATGAAGAAGAATTTGAGCTTTGGGAGTCCAGTTGATCCCGGATGAAGAAGGAAGCAACCTGTCGAGCCAAAGACAGTAAACAAAGGCGCTGCTCGGGAGGCAACCCGAGAGGGGAGTTTCTTTACTCCCTCAAATTTTTATTTTTATATTTTCATTTTTGTCATTTTCCTTATTAGTTAATTTCATTCAAAAAAAAAAAACATGTCCCCTCCTTTGATTCCATTCACATTCCCCTATTTTATTTTGTATTGTCACGCTCCACATTGAGGACAATGTGGAATTTAAGTGTGGGGGGGATGATTATCTATTATCTTTTGTTATCCCTATTTTATTCATCTTCATTCAATTTTTTTTTTAGTTAGCTTTAATTGTGCTTAGACCCACATTTCAGTTTAATAGGAAGTAGCCCCACTTATGATTATTTTTGAACCACCAACTTCCTAAATTGCATAATCGGATAAACAATGAGCATATAGAGATGAGTTTTCCAATAATTTATAAATTAGTTTGAAAATGGGGACAGATTGAAAATTTTCTGCAACCTAATTGAGTCAAACCAAAATTGATATGATAAAATACCGCCCCGAGTAACTTCATTCTATCCTTATCCCCTAGATTTTGAGTTCGGAATGAAGACTAAGCAATGACCTATACTCATAATTGGATGGGAGGAACACACATAAACCATAATTTGTGAGCTTTTGAGCCTATGAGCTTCTTTTACTCTTTATATCAAGCTCTTATTTCCTTGATGTGTGTCCTGCATGGTTGATTTGTTCTTGGATTTGCTTTTCTGTACATGCCGTTGTAGATTCTTGGCTCAAGTGCAAAATATAGTAGAGGCATTAGGTTAAACCAAATCTGACCTGCTAAAAAGGCCTACCATGATACATGTATCATTAGAAGCCCTTTTGAGCCTTAGCCTTTCTTTGAATTTTTTATGCCACTCTACAAGTCACGAATACCCTTTCTTTCGCATTGTCTCTGTTTTGAACCCATAGAGAAGGGATTCGCAAGCTTTTGTTGATTGAGAATCGTGCTGTGGTCTAAGTCTAAGAAGTTGAAATGGTTATCTTGTGTTGGGTGAGGGTTGTGTAATGGACTGAATTCAGGGGAATGTAATTCTATCTTGTGCCAATTGGTGACTGCGTAATGATTTGAATAAAGTAGAAAAAGTTGCAGTCTGTACTTGAAAAAAAAAAGGGGAGAAAAAGCAATGAAAAGGAAGTTTAGTCATGAAAATTAGTAGTTGAGGATGTCAAACACTCAACTTGTGAAAAAAAGAAGAGATTCAAGTGTGAACAAAGTTGGGTAGCGGGAAACAATGAAGTTCATATTAAGGGGTGAAGGAAGTAATGTCATTGTGAATTGACTTAGTTTGCGAAATTCCTTCTCGACTCAGCCTAAATATGTCATTTTATCCTACTTGACCCGAAGCCACGTTACAACCAAATAAAGACCTTTAGTTTGCACTTGTGTTATTGTTGGCTCCGGTTATGACATTGGAGCAGTCTGTGGTAATAGATTCTCCATGCAGTGAGTTGAGTGAAAATTCTCACTCTTATACACTTTGTGCGAAGAGAGAAATATCTAGTGAGGGTGTTAACTCCCATTACATATGCTTATGAGTGGTTTGAATTGGTTGGTCTATATTCTGTGCTTTCGAGTTAGTCAAAACTAACACCCATGTACTAAATCATTGATAGAGGTTAACAGAGAACTCACGAGAGATGGGAGGATACAAGCCACATTGAGAAATGAATTGGGCTGGGGGTATTGATTTTCATTTCTGTTCAGAGGATATTGGATGATGCATCTCTTGCACACACTAACACACTCCGATTATGCAACTGAATTTTTATGCTAAAAGAGAAGTGGGCTGTAACCTTGACTTTCCGATTGTAGGTCTATCTTTTTGTTTGAGATATGTTTCTTTTCTTTCACATCATTATTTGAGGATGAACAATGGTTTAAGTGTGGGGGGATTTGATAAGTGCTTTATTAGCATATATTTAATTCACTCATTATCCTATTTTGTTATTAGTTTGATCCTATTGAAGTGTCGTTTAATGCATTTTCATTTATTGTGTTATACAGGATCGTAAAGAACAAAAAGGAAGGAAACAGGACCAAAGAAATACCAAAAATCAAGAAGTAAACTTCAATGGCATATTCAAAGAGCTCCAAATCACGGATTGTGATTATGAATTTTAGTCATAGATTGAAGCTCAATTTTTTCATAGAAGACTTTCTAATTTTGGAAGAGCTATTTGACAAATAATTGTAGATATTTGAGTTTTCTTCCCAACGCAACTTGAATCACCACAATCGGACTTTGGGAGAGAAAGTTATGACCAAAACATCGAGTGCAAGCGCTTCTCGGCAGAAATACATTTACTGCCGTAAATTACAAAGTTACGGCCGTAACTTCCAAATTCCGGAAATTTTCAGAATCTCAATTACGGACGTAATAATGAAAGTTACGGCCGTAACTTGCTCTCCAAGGAATTTCCTTATCTGATTCAAGGTCTATCTTTGATATATCTTTGGGGTAAAGCTAGGGCACGATTTTGGGAGTATTAAAGGAGGAAAATCACCACAAAAAGGAGGCTAGACATTGAGGAAAATTGAGAGAAAAATATAGAGCATTCTTGGGAGATTTTCAAGAGCAAGAATATCAATAACGGTGGAATTCATGAAGCAACTTGAAGAATCTACCACAACCATGCTAGGCTAAATTTCATATCTTGTTCAAAGGGGAAGTTGTGTCAATTTAATTATGTTATTTTCTTTTCCTACAAATTAGTAGCGTGAATTTATTCCTTTATTTCAATTGTTGGATTATTATGTTTTGAATGTTCAATTGAGTTTATTTGATTAATAGTTTAATTTGGCCAATTGGATTATTTATCTTTGGATTCATGAATATGCTATGTTTAGATTCTTGATCCGTAATTGTCATTGAATCTTTACTTTAGTAGCAAATAAATCTCGTGCAGGTTTAGTAATAATTCAACTTGGATTGATTAATTCGAGCTTGTGTAATTAACGATCCAATTCAATCTATTCTTCTAAATTTTCATACTAGTCGTGCATTAAATCCTAAGAGCTTGTTTAGGATTGTCCATGGCTAGAATTGGTTCAAAGAGCTTATTTTGAATCAATACACATAAGGAAGAATTTAGATAATCAGAGCTTGTTGATTATTTATGATTGATAATTGAATTAGGAATAGAAACGCGTTACAAGGAAAAGTATAACATTAATTGAGGGCACAACCGAACCCGAGAACAAGATTTCGTCTCATATTAATTTTCTAGTCATATTTAATTATTTATTTTATGGGTAGTTTTCATTCAAACAATTCAAACAACAAAACTCCCCCATTCCATTCTAATTGATCGAACAACTAAAATTAGTTTCTGTTCCTCGTGGGATCGACCCTTACTCTCACTACTACATTATTAATTAATATTTAGCGAGTAAGGAATTATTTATTATTTTGGTGCATTGCGACACGCATCAGTGGTGTAATAGGAGACATCGTGGGGATAGGGATATTGAGAAGAAGGAGGGGTAGTTGAAATTAAAAATAGAGGATCAAACTCCAAAATTTGAATTAGAAAATGAATTGAAAATTGTTGTGGAAGAAAAAAATTGAGTAATGAAGTGGTTGAGCATGAAATTGTAAAATTAGAAGAGGTGATTGAGCTTTTAAACGTGGAGTAAGAAGAGGTGGTTGGGTGTGAAGAAAAAGAGAAAGAGGCTATTGAGTGAGAGGTTGCAAAGAAGGAAGAAGGTAAAGTGAAGGGCCTCGTTGTTGAGAAAAATGAATTGGAGATAATGAGCCATGAGTACATGGATCCATATCTTTTATCATTTGATACTAATATTCTCCACCCTATTTTGCTTAATTCATTCTTGCAGGTTGATAATTATGTGTTAGAGCATGAGTCACACCAACCATGGCAATTCAAACTCGTGCTTCAATACTTTCATGACTGTTAATTGAAGAAGTACTATTTGTTGATCATATGGCATGGAGACAAAATATTCCCATTTGATCTAGGTGGGGCAGTTGCACATCATGATCAAAGATATGACTCGAGACTAATTATCCTAAAGAAGGAGGGAATAATACGAATCATATTAGGCTTGACAGAAAAATCTACAATTCAAGCCAAAATAAAATTTCAAGCATGTTCAAAGAGCTTCAAAGATCAAACATGGAGTGCTTGAAGAAGCGTCCAAGCTATCACAAGCCATTTGGACCGGAAACCAAACTAAAACGGAGCAGAAGGTCAATTATGGTCATCACCAGTGAAGCTCACGACCGTAAGTCACTCACGACTCAAAAAGAAGAATTCTAAGATTTCAATCTCAAGGTCGTAAGTTCAAGTTTCACGGCCGTAACTATCAAACAGAAAATCACTTACGACCGTAAGTGATGTATTCAAGGCCGTAATTATGTCATGTGTCAGAAATTCGCGAATTTTATTTCCTTTCAGTCTTAGTTATTTTAGGTCAATTGGAATTCTATTTTCAGCTCATTAGTGGCTACTGTAGTTGTTAGGTTTTTTTTTTTTCATTATTTATGTCCAATTTTCATTCATTGCAAAAATAGACTTGATTTTTAATAAACAGTTTTATTGTTTGATTCAATAATTTATAGGTGGATTCTTATATTTTTCTTTAAAACTTATCAAGGAAATTGGACAAATCCTTGTAGCATTTTGAAAGTCTTGGTTCTTTCTTCTGCATTTTCGATCCTCGCGTTGTGAAGTTTGGGTCAAGATTCCTCTGTCCATCCACAACCTGGGTTCAGAACTTTCCAGCATTTAATTCTGCGCTTCGTTCCTCTTCACCAAATATATTTATATGAATCAAAGACAAAATCTAGGTTTTAGAACTAATAACTTTACACAATAACAAAAATATTATACAAAATAAAATAAAAATTGTCCCATATAATATACACCATGGAGAAGTATGGAAACACAAATTAGTTCAGAGGAAAGATGGTTAGACTTAGGATGTGTACAAGATGTAGATCATGAATTAAATTTATGGATGAAATCTATTACTATAATGGCCTACACTAGGGAATTAACAAGAAAATAATTTCAATTAATGTCAGAAAATACATTTATAGTTACATTATAAGATGGTGGAAAAATTTAACAGAAACTTATATAACGTAAGTTAGAGGAAATGATCAAAATAAAATAGAAACAATACTTAGTAAATATAAAGATGCATTAAGAAGAGAATACACATTAGTACTAGACAAAGATACTAAAATTACCTCAAAATTAAGAAATAGGTTATTACAAAATTTATCAATATGTGATATGCATTACTTTAAACAACCTTCATGTGAATTTAGAGAATACTATAAAAAATATAATAAAATCAAGAAGAAAATGGTATGGAATTTATGAACTAAATATTTCTAAATCTACCAAGTCTGTGGAATTTAGAATTATTTAGAGAATAAGAAAAATTAAATATATCTTCAAGTAATAATAGTTTAGGAGCAAGAATACAACTTGTAGAAATAAGACAAAAATAAAAAAACATGGAAGGAAATAATTGTTGGAATTATATATGCCCATAGAGTATAATTCACAACATTGAAATAAAATATTAATTGATTGTATTAATATGATGTTGCGTTTGTGCATGGGTCGATTTGATATTACAGATTGAGTGTTTAAGTTGTTAAACACAGAAAGAATCAATTTGTAGATCGATTTAAAATTAATGTCACGATCAGTAAATAAATATGAACTATTTATTCTGATAAGATCGTCTCGATTTTATTAAAGTTTGTCTTTGACTTTGGTAATAAAACTGAGAGTTCGTTTGAAACGTATTAGAGGGAACCATGTGAAATTAATTTGTGACATTGACCACATAAATTTAATTTCATTTAACTATCTTACGTGGAACCTTAATCCTAATAGAATAATGGACTTCGATTACTAACTTGAAGTTCTTTGAGGTATTAATGGGTGAGATCAAATTGCTGATCAATATCTCGGTACTTTGGAAATTAAAATGAACTAACAAGAAAAATATATTCGTATTATGGAATCCGCCACCTTTTAGTTATGATCATAATCTCAATGATTTTTCTAGTGCACAGTTGAATCTGAGCTCAGTAATTCGACAATGGTTGTTGAATTCTATGATGTGATGTGATCACATCGAACTGTCAGATAGAAGATGAGAGTTGAGAGTTTATGAATATTCATACAAGGGAATTTTGGTCATTTTAACTTGCTCCTAATATTCGAGTTGATCGACGGGGGTAATACGTAAGAACGATAAGTCAGAGGATATAATTATTAATAAATTGTTTCAGTAATTTCAATTTTACTAAGAGTGCAATCTCTTTCTTTCAGTGGAATAGAACGTGATTAATAAATTAATTTTGACTGATCAAGAGTTGACCAGATCATAATTAATTTATTGGAGCTTAGTTTAATTGAGTCTGATCAGGTTCCCTCTGTGGCTTCACTATAATACCCTTATACATGCTTATAACCTGTATTGGGCTGTGCAGAAATGGGTCTGGGCTATGGTACTAGGGTTTGTAGGGTTTTGGAGTGTAAAGAGGTTGGAAATAGTCTCCTAAGACTATTTTTCTTAACCTAGTTGACAAAGTGGCGAGACACACACTAAAGTGTGTAGTGTGTGTTTTCTCTTTACAAAGAAAACCCTAATCCTAGTTTAATCTAGGCCTAGGGAAAGGTGAACACACACTTACACAGTTACCATTGGAGAATACCAGGGAAAGCTGGAGGGTTTGAATATTTGGTGGAATCAAGAAGCAGTTGAAATAATTTTGTGCACAAAATTATTTATTCCAAGTTAAATACATGGAACAGAAAATCCTGTAATGGGATGATCTATCACAAGAAATCAATTTTTGTGAGCAGAGCAACCCGGGTTCCCAACAATTGATATCAGAGAGTTAGCCCCTGTCCTCTTTGCTGTTTTGAGGTCGTTTTCTGTTTTTATTTTCGAAAAAGTTAAAAGCGCGTTCTCTTTACCATTTTCGAAAATGCATTTTGGAAAACAAAAAAAAAAAATTGTACACAAAACGGAAAACGCCCGAAACATCGTTTTGGGCGTTTTGTGTGTATTTCGACAAAAAATGTCCAAAACGCGTAAAACGCATTTTGGGAATTTTTTTTTTTTTTTTTTTTTATAGAATTATCTTAACTTAGAACTAAGCTTAATATCAAGTTTTTATTTTTTTTATTTTTTTTTATTTTTTATTTTTTTAGAATTATCCTAGCTTGGAACTAAGCCTAAATAAAGAATTTTTTTTATTTTTTTTTTATTTTTTGAGAATTATCCTAACTTGGAACTTAGTTTAAATAAAGTTTTATTGAATTCAATATCAACATTACAAAAAAAAATTAAATGAGAATTCTTGTTGTTATATTTCAAAAAATGCAATGAAAAATGGACTCTGGTGGTTTTGAAAGAACTTGTATTTTCTGGATTTTAATAGAAGTAGAGCTTTCTCAAGTCCCGAACCTGACCAAGCTGTGTTAATATAGACTCTTAATTCTCACATTAGTGTATTGCATGTAACCATATTTTTAGTGTATTGTGAAAGGAAATTTGAGTTGGAGTTAGTAGTATTCTGCAAGCAAATTAATTAAAAATAGTTTAAATAGTGTTTTGCAAAATTTCAAACAGAACGTATTTTCCAGCTTTTCATTTTCAAAAACAGTTATCAGAAATGACAAACCAAACGCGTTTTCAGCAAATTTGAAAACAAAAATGAAAACACAAAATACAAAACATTTTCGAAAACGAAAATACAAAATAAAATACAAACAGAACGCCACCTTAGGTTTTTGCTACTGTTTTATGTATTTAGGATTAAATAATTTTGTTTTACATGTGTTAGTGGACAGTGTTAGGACTATTTGATTTATTTTGTTATTGGATGAATGATATTTGATTGAACAAATTTTGTATTCATTTTATCGAGTCATGTAACAAAAGGGGTGAATTACGGCTCCATGTTTTCCCTTTTGATTTTGATTTTGATTTTGATTTTTGTAATAGAATTAGGGTTAGTGTAATTTCTATTATAATTGTAAAATCAGAAGACCAGATTTACAAGGTTTCAAATTGGAGGACTTCTATTTCAAAATTGGAGGACCATTGGTGCAATTTCAGAATTTGGACTCAACTCCACCATCTCCAAAGCACAAGGACCTGAACTATAAATTCGCTAAAAAACTTGGAAAGGCCAACAACCGCAGTACAGGTGATACCGATGCGCTTGAAGCACGAAGGCGTTGCTATCTCGACCTTACTGCAGTGGCAACAGAACAAATTATGTGGCTGCAGACGAAGAGGGCGACATGATGTCACTGCGCCATATGTGCGATGCGGTGGCGCTCCAAATGCTGTCGATGCGCGGTCATGGTGGCAGTGGTGGCACCATGTGAGTCTCCGATTCCTCGCGTTCCTGGATCTTCTCTCTGGCGAATGGCGAATAAGGCGGCCGAGGTGCCACATCACTGATGTCATGCCCATGCGTGGCCCGGATACTATCATTACGATGCGATGGCTCCGGACACCGGCTCTTTGATTCCGCGAAGAGGCTCAGTTCCTATGATGGCATGGCATGGCATGTCGTACGTAGTTGGCGGCGTCATTCTCCATTTACGCCAAGTTTTTTGTAGATATATGCAGGGTGAGAAAGAGTAGATTCATGAATTGGGCATTTGGGCCAAGTTTTGTATCATTGACATTTTGGAACGACTTTCGGGTTAATTCAGTTTGTGGGCCAGATTCAAACTTGGTAATTTAAAGCTTGGGCCAGATATGGGTGAAATTAAATATGACCCTGAATTGTAAAATTGGTCTATTTTGATTAATTTGTAATATGGACTAAATTGTTTAGTTGGGCCATTGCAATGTGGACTAAATTTTACAATATGCTGGAATATTTAATTGGATTACTACATATTGGAATTTGATATTTGGGCTGAAGACTGAAGCTTTGCAGATTTAGACTGGACACTTGCAAATGGAAATTGAAGAATTAGGCCGGCTTGTGGCTCAATGGACTCTTTAATTAATTTGTAATTTTGTGTCTAGGTTTGGGTCATAAATTATGTTCTTTTTTAATTTATTATCGCTTTTATTTATTGCTTTAATTAATTTGTGAATGAATGTCATTAAATAACATGTCATGTAGATCGCATAAACACCGCTCTAGGTACTATACTGTCATGCATTTTTTTACATTTTATTTTCTTTTCTAAATTTAAGATTAGAAAATAAATATATTTATTAATAATTAAATCGATTTTAGAGTTAAAATTGATTGGTAATTATTAAATTAAAACCCAATAGTTCAAAATATTAAGTGAGCGAGGGTGCAAAATATTTTGAACCCACGACCTCCCCTATTAGCCCATTAGTAAAAATTTGTGTATGTCTCGTGTTGTTCTAGTTAGTCTCCCTAGGAGAGCTACATTATTTTGGTTACTGGATTGAGCCCAATTAGATGATGATTTTTTAACTGTGAATTAATCATGATTACCCTGAAGGTAACGTAATTAATTTGTTACTTAAAATATTATCAATATAGGGGTTCTACACTTAAATCTATGATATTGCGAGGACCTCTTATAGAATATCCAAACGATGTCAATGATGGCCATATTTTAATGACTATAAATTAAATATTGCATGAGATGATTGATATATTTAATTTAGTGGGAGGATCCCAGCCTAGCCATAAATCACATTTATTTCTCCTATAGAAAAACGTGTTTAAGATTTTGGAGTTTTGGGTCTACTTGTGCATAATTTTTATTCATGCATCATATATGAAAATGAAAGTATTCATCATTTATGCAACTCATGTTCAATACATTTATTTTATTTGAATGTCGTATTTCCACACCTAGTTATATGTTTAGGCATCACCAACTAATTTGCGAAAACTGTAACATGTCTCGTTATAATTCTTTTCACTTATGACATTTGTTCGTGCCAGAAGATCCTTGTTCTATAATAATCATAAATCTTCTAATGAAAATTGTGTTATTTTGATGAGATGGTTTGTTGCATAGTTTTGATTCTTAAATCAAGTACTTTGCAATAAAAACATCAAAATAGGATAACCAATTTTATTTTCATGATGGAAGGGTATTTATGATAATTTTGGACATCTTAATTATGGAGTCATACAAAATATGCTATCTAACTATAATATATCACTACTTATGAACCGATCACTTTTTTGCAAGAGACTATTTGGTAAAACATGATTGGTCACTTTAACGTGGTGGACGTTCCACTTCCAAACATTGATTCATATAACATAATGCTTGAGAAATCTTTTAAGATGATCTCTTGTGGTTCAGTGTGGACAAAATTCACCGGAATGAACGTGATTCTGAAAGGTTCAACTTAAGCTATTCATAGAGTAGAGATTATTTAAAGCAACGGATAGTATGGTAGGCCCTCTAACTTTTTTATTTTGAGTAAAGATAGGATTAATGAGGAGTATCCTTTTCTGGAAACTCTATGATGGAGTAAGACTCTATTCATTTTGTATGGTTAGTAATTGACTCTATCTTGATTATAGATTCTAGAGTGACTAATCACCATTGCAAGTTGTTGCAATATGGTCCTAGGTGACCAAATGGCTCAACGAGATAGAGTATAGTATAAAGATAAGCATGGGTGCTGTACTATGGAAATAGCCATTGGACTTTTGTGTTTACGAAAAAATTTTGATTGTTATTTCATCTCTTTATTATTTGAGCGGAATCATTTGGCACTTAATGTAACGCCCCGGGTTCTGAACACCCGGGTACTCCACTTCATCGTTTAAAAATTTACTTTGAAGATAATAATTTAGCGGAAAATAAATTAAATTGAAGTTCCATTCCACATAACTTTATAAAAATTGATTCAAACGGTCAGAATAGTTTAAACATGGAAAATAACTTGAACATAACATAATAAAATAATTTTATAATTTCAAATAAAACATTCTAAATTATTAATAATGGCCACCATCGTACGCCCCGCCGCCAACTCCATCATCTGCAAAATTTTATTTTGGAAAACGTGAGTATTTCATAGAAATACTCAGTAGACTCGCGCATAATAATCATTTAACATTATAAATCAAAACACATAATCATGATATTCAAGTCTCAGGTGTCTAACGTTCACCAGTATTCTCATGAACAAGTAAATAACATACAAGTTCAAGTCTCATGCATTTAAGCAAGTAAATTCTCGTAACATAGTCTCATGCTTAGAAAGCAAGTAATTCTCATGAACACAATCATACATGCTAAACTTATAATCCAAATAATTATTGATGCGCACATTTGAAAAACATAAATTTGTAGATTAGAGTCTACCTTAATTTCTCGAGTATTGAGCAAACGGGAAAATACGTCTAATTCTCTTGCGCCTCGTTCAGCATAAGTTAAAATAATAAGTCCAATTTAATACTTTAAAACTGATTTAAATGACTTTGAACTTTAGGGACTGAAAAGATTATTTTAAAATATGGGGGACTAAAATGAATACTTTTGAAAGTTGCGGGACTAAAATGAATATTTTAAAACTTGGGATTTACAAATATATATACATCATTCTTAAATCAATATGAACAAAATTAAAAGACTTTAAAATATGTGGCTTAAATGATAACTTTTGAAATTTAGGCTAAAGATATATATCTTTTTAAATCAATAGGGACTAAAATAAATAACTTTTAAAATCATGGGTTGAACTTAAAATATTTTAAACATTTAAGGGCTGAATTAAAGAAAATCTAAAATTTCAGGATTTAAAATAATAACTTTTGAAAATTGGGGACTAAAGTGTAAATACTAAAATATAACATATATATCTGCCTCTCTCTAAAACCGTAAATAGAGAGAGAGAGAGAGTAGAGAACAGAGAGTAGAGACCAAGGGCGGAGACAGAGTGGGAGAGGAAATGCGACCAGGACCCTCGCAAACCGACGACAGCGCCACCTTCGCGTGGTGGCGCTAGTGGGTGTTTGGCCGGATTTGGTGCGGGTTTGGGGCTGAAAACCGAGGCTCGATTTCGAGCTTGGGGTGATGTTTTTCGGCAATATTCCGGTCCATACGAGGCAGCGGTCGAAGGTAACGTATTTGGTGGGTTTATTCTTTGAATTTGGGTTTTGATTTTGGGGAAATTTGATTGTGGCTTATGGGTGAGGAAAGGTGCGGTGGTCAGTGAGGGGCTGGTTCTCGACAGTGGTGGTTTCGTACGGTGTTTGGGTGATGGTCGATTGGGGTTTGGTTTTGGCAGAATTTTGGTGCGTGGGTGTTGTTGAATTCAGCGTGATTCTTGGCCGGTTGGTGTGGTTGAATTGTGGAGTTCGGTTGATTGAGGCTTGGTGATGGAATTGATGAATTGTGGCGGATGTGGTTTCGAAGTTGGCAGGTTGGAATTGATCAGAGCGATTTTGGGATTGTGGAATTGATGTGCGAAAAAATTAGACGTGGAAGGCAGTGGAGGTGCTTGGCATCTTGGCTATGGTGTTGTAGTGGACTGGTGGTGATATTGTTGTGATGCAGAGGAGGAGGAGGATGAAGAAGTTTTCTCGAGATGTTTGGTCTGTGGTGCCAAGGGGAAAGAGGTGAGGGATCTATTTAATAGTTGATTTAGGTGTTAAACATGGTAGTATAGGTTAAATCTTGATTTATGGAAAATTGTGAGAATTTTGGAAGTGAATATGGTTGTGTAAGGAAATAGTTTGAAAATACACTAGTACATTAAGAGTCAAAGGCGTTGGTTGTAAATCAGAAAAGGCGTCGGTTGTACAGGAGACGCCTTTAGTAGCGACGCTAAAAGTGCATACTTAAGGCGTCGGTTGTAAACCGACGCCTTATCTTAACTAAAGGCGTCGGTTGTTACTTAACAACCGAAGCCTTTAGTTAAGATAAGGCGTCGGTTGTTACTTAACAACCGACGCCTTTAAGATACTTAAGGCGTCGGTTTTTGAATAACAACCGACGCCTTTTACTATTATTTTTTTTTTAATTCATTTGCTTATATTTCATGCCAGTTAATATTCCTTTAACACATTAATAATTGATAGCACAAAATGATTTTGCATACAGTTTAACTTTGGCCTAGATCTCCAAATGTTTCATAAAATTCAAAGTGATAAAAATTGAAATGGCCCAATGACAATAAAAATTACAAATATCAGGAAAAGTATTACCCAAGTTTGATCCATGAATCAAATCTAGACATTAGTTTTCCAGATCCACAAACCTTAACAAACACATCTAGAACATACTTCCCCCAAATACTGATTTAAAAAAATTGAAAATGGACAAGAATATTATGAAAAAACCATGAGATCCAACTTATAACATATCAGCGCCACATAAAACATACAAACATATGTACATATAATCATAACAAATAGGAGACGGTAGGGTAAAGACACCTTGGAGGCAGTCACAGTTCTCAGCCTCCTTCCTCACAACATCAAGTACCGAATCAATGAGCTCAGCACCCTCAGTATAATGCCCTTTGGCCCAGTTGTTCCCAGTACCTGACTGTCCAAAGACGAAGTTATCCGGTCGGAAGATTTGGCCAACTGGACTGGATCTGATGCTGTCCATGACACCAGGTTCAAGATCCATAAGCACAGCTCGAGGAACAAACCGGCCACAGCTGGCTTCGTTGTAGTAGACATTGACCCGCTCCAGTTGCAGATCCGAGTTTTCCTGGTATCAACCTTTGGGATCTATGCCATGTTCAGCGCGTACTACTTCCCAGAACTTGGCACCAATTTGGTTGCCGCATTGCCCACCCCGAATGTGCAGGATTTCACGCATTTTTGTGTGTGGGGCTGTCTTTTTGTTGGGTTGAGTGTGTTAGGGCTGGAGTGAGAAGCTGAGGTGGATGGTGGCGGTGGGGTGCTAGAGCGTCGGGTGAAGGGTTGCAGGTGACGACGGCGTGAGAATGTCTCGGTGTTGAACTGAAAATATTGGGGATGGCTGGAATGGAGATGAAACCGGGGGGGAAATGAATGAAATGGTGGAAGGCGCAAAAATATATTCTAAGTATAGGCGTCGGTTCTTTATAAGAACCGACGCCTATTAATAAAAGGTGTCGATTCTTTTTTAAGAACCGACGCCTATAAAACTTTTATAGGCGTCGGTTCTTTTTTAAGAACCGACGCCCTTAAGTGGCGGCTCTATTGCGTCGGTTGTTAGGAAACAACCGACGCCTTTAATCAATTTTTATTTACAACTTTACCACCGCATTTTTTACAGGCGTCGTTTTCCTTGAAAAACGACGCTAATTTGACATTTTTTTTGATGTTTTTGTACTAGTGATAAGTTGTTGATTTAGTTGGGCCAAGAATGACTTATTGGGTTTTTAAGTGGGCTTGAATGATTTGGTAAAAACATTTGGGCTCGATAAGTTGGATTGAATTAAAATGTTTAAAATTGGGTCTTAATATAATTAATACTTGGGTTTTGAAAATAAACTGTGATATTGAAATATATTTGATAAAAATTAAAATTTGACTAAGTATTTGAATAAATTAAAATTTCCACTTAACTGGCTAGACGAGCACGCGTTTAAAAATAAAATAACTAAATGATGGGCAAGGTCGAAGCGACACGCTTTTAAAAATATTTATTTGAATAAAATCACGAAAATTCTCGGTCGCTACACTTAATCTCCAGTTATCAGTTAGAATTAAGTTAAATAATTCTCTTATTATTGTGAGACATATAGTTAACAATCTTAAAGTCTTATAAATGGTTTCTTTGTGTGATATTACCACAAATGATAAGGGATGGGTAATTCCTTGTATTAATGAACTCTTTGATAAGATCTTAAGATAATCATATTTATCTAAACAAGATTCAAAGACTAGTAAAGATAGCCTCTCAGTATTTTGGAGGTACAATCTATGTGTGCTTTTGAATTTTATTTAGAGGGTAAAATGATTAAGATCTTAGACTTGGTCAAACTTTTCCAAAACTTGATTCTAATACCAGTAAGGGATGGACCTCAAAAGGATTTGAGGTGGAATCTATATTGTTTTTTGAATCTTGTTTAGAGGATTAGATAACCAAGAGTCCTCATACATTAAATGGACTTAAGAGTTTGAGGATTAATACACTTCGATATGTGTGGATTCTTTTGTGCTCAAGATAAGAGAGAGTACAAGTAATTCATCACTTCTATTGATGATCATTCTAGATCTCAATTCTATATTTAATATCTCATTGATCCGAAATATTGAAGAAATTCTAGAATTTTGGATAGAAGTTGAGAAGTAATTAAGATAATCGAGATACTTTGATTTGATCGAGATTTGTGTATCTCTCATATGAGTTTAGGAATCATTTATCGAAAAAGGAGAACAAGGTAATACCAAATCAATGACAAGTTATCCCCACTACTAGTTTTATTTGGGAGTGTACACCGGAGATAGTCAAGTTCCTTCATAGCCTAGTACTATTGATTTGTTTCATGAAATACCCCTAGATTTTTGGTATGGGTGCAGGCCCAGTCTATACCACATTCAGATTAAGGGACTTTTGGCACACAAGTTTAAAGGAAGGATTGATGAAATGGAGGCAACAGTGAAGGTTTGATTATTTATAAAGTATACAACGAAACTGGAAATTATTTCTTCTATAGTCCTCTGGTTAAGAAAGAATTTGTTGAGTACAAATGTAGCTTTCTTAGAGGATAAGGTATATAGAAGAATACAAATCCACAAGTAAAATTCTATTGGATGAGATGTTAGAACGTGGTTCAAACAACTTGATTCCAGATTTCCACATAGAATTAATCTTGATGATTTGAAACTTCCTATGAAACCGATGGTTGCCGATCCTAGTGGGAGAAATGGGCAAGTGGTTCAACTACTATTCTTTTCTGGTGATCCCAATGGACAGGGGAAAACTAAAGGTTGTAGTCAAAGTTGTTCTCACTGTTTAGCCTCTTCCTTATGTTCATAAAGAGGTAGTGGAGAGGTTGATTCCAATTAGGGATATAACCAAGTAATGGGAGGAGAAGAAGTAACTCTGTTTGAATTTAATGGAAATACACTTCCAGCGACTAATTAGAGTGGAAGGGTTGTAAGACCACCTTCTTGACACTTATTCTATAGAGAGTCTTTTTAAATTAACAGTCTCTACTAAGATAAGAAAAGGACTCCCCCTCCTTTAGGGGAGTGGTAAAATTTATGGATTTGAAATCATGGAAGGTGAACGTGAACTCGGAATTGGATTCCTTGTACTACACCAAGGTTTGAATATTTGTAGACACACCTAATGGGATCAAACCTTTAAGGTGTGATGAGTCTTTAAGATGATAAGAGAATGGTAGATGGGAATGTTGATGCCTTCAATGCAATGCTTATGGCTATGGGTTTATGAAACCCTTCTCGCTAATCGCGATGCAAAAGTGTTCCTGGATCTTTTATCCATTGTCATTCATTGTGAAAATGAGGTACGACGGATGGATGTCAAGACGTTGCTTCTTGAACACATCTTGAGGAAATCATCTGCAAAGTGTAATCTAAGGCGTTCATACTAAAGATAATGAAAGTAAAGTTCACGACTTCCAAGTGTCCAACTTTGGATTTGAGTAATTATTCAAGATATGAAATATAGAATTTTATCGAACCATTGTGATACATGGTCTTGATTAAAATCTTGATATTTCTTAAGTATACTCATGTATACAAAAAGAAGAGACACTTTTCGTAACTATTTATTTGAATGACACTCTACTTATGTATGAGAGTATTTTCATTAAATGGTAGTTGGTACTAACAATTAGGCTTGAAAGACTTGTAGATGACTGTCTATTTTTTCTAGACATTCGTATTTTTCGGAGTGGGAGAAAAATGGAATAGAATAGTCTCAAGTTTCATGTAATAATAACATACTATCTGACTAAATTTGCAATATGGAAGTCTTAAAAGGAATAATGTTCTTTGTGGACTTTATCTATCTTATGGTAAGATAGAGAAGGTTCCTTATGCTCTAGCTATAAGGAGCCTTACTTTACACTAGATAGGTCATATCTTATGATGAGGATATTCTTGGTATTATTAGTTTGATCCAAGATCAGATATTGAATAGAGGTAAAGCATATACTCAAACATTTTTTTTAAAAACGAGTAAATATTTGCTTATCTATTCAGGTTGTGATCTGATGATTAAAACTAATTAAGATCTGATTTGACCAAGACTCTCGAGAGTCGTCAAAATTGGAATATAACTGGGAGATAATGTGGTTAATTGGTTGGGTATAATACAATCTTGGACTATTTGTTATACAACCGTGACTTACGTCGAAAGGAGTTACCATATTGGTTGAGGACATAATCATTAATGTAATGCTGATGTTGACAAGATGGATGATTCGATGTTTCATGTATATTCTAAGGGCAAGTGGGAGATTGTTGGTATTATATATGCCCATATATAGAGTATAATTCACGACATTTGAAATAAAATATTAGTTGATTGTATTAACATGATGTTGCGTTTGTCCATGGGTCGATTTGATAGTACAAATTGAGTGTTTAAATTGTTAAACACATAGAGAATAAATTTGTAATTCAATTTAAAATTAACATTCACAATCAATAAATAAATATGGAGAATTTATTTTGATAAGATCGTCTCGATTTTATTAAAGTCTGTCTTTGACTTTGGTAATAAAATTGAGAGTACGTTTGAAATGTATTGGATGGAATCATGTAAAATTAATTCGTGACATTAACCATACAAATTTAATTTCACTTCACTATCGTACGTAGGACCTTAATCCTAATCGGATAATGGACTTCGATTACTAACTTGAAGTTCTTTGAGGTATCAATGGGTGAGATCAAATTTCTGATCAATATCTCAGTACTTTGGGAATTAAAGTGAACTAACGAGGAACATATATTCGTATTATAAAATCCGTCACCTTTTAGGTATGATTATAATCTCACTGGTTGTTCTTGTAGACAGTTGAATCTGAGCTCAGTAATTCGACAGTGGCTGTTGAATTCTATGATGTGATGTAATTACATCGAATAGTTAAATAGAAGATGAGAGTTGAGAGTTTATGAATTTTCAGAGAAGGCCATTTTGGTCATTTTAACTTGCTCCAAATATTCAAGTTGATCGACGAGGGTAACATGTAAGAACGATAAGTCAGGATATAATTATTAATAAATTATTTCAGTAATTTTAATTTTACTAAGAGTGCAATCTCGTTGTTATAGTGGAATAGAAAGTGATTAATAAATTAATTTTGACTAATCAAGAGTTGTCCAGAATTAATTTATTAGAGCTTAGTTTAATTAGGTATGATGAGGTTCACTCGATGACTTCACTATAATAGGCATATATAGGCTTATTACCTATATTAGGTTGTGCAGAAATGAGCATAGGTTATGATACTAGGGTTGGTAGGGTTTTGGAGTGTAAAAAGGTTACAAATAGTCTCCTAAGACTGTTTTTCTTAACCTAGTTGGCAAAGTGGCGAGACACACACTAAAGTATATAGTGTGTATTTTTTCTTTACAAAGAAAACCCTAATCCTAGTTTAATCTAGGCCTAGAGAAAGGTGACCACATACCTACATAGCTGTCATTGGAGAACACCGAGGAAAGTTTGAGAGTTTGAAGCTTTGGTCTAATCAAGAAGCAATGGAAAGAATTTTTGTAGAGCATGCTACAAAGGTAATATCTCTTTCACTTTTGTATACACTACAAAGAAAGAGTCTACTAGTGACAAATATTTAATAATATTGTGAGACTTATAAATATTATAAAAATAAAATTTGTGACGGCTTCAAGAAGTGTATATTTGATGTGTCAGAAAATAAATTGTTACATTTGTAGGCGTTAAAATTTGTGACGCTTGAGGATATCACTAAATATTCTGACGTTTGGAAGCGTTAGTAATAATTGAGATGCTTGGAAACGTCATATTAATTGCACTTTAGTGACACTTTCAAGTGTCACTATTAACTGAAAGTGTCACTATTTTTATATATATGTTTAAAAAAAAAAAAAAAACCTATTGTTGAATTTGGAAATATACCTATTAAATCATCCACAATATAGCACATATTATGTAAAATACATCACCAATTCACAACAAAAATTCATAATAATCTACACAAAATCTCACCAATATACACAATTAATATGCTACGACAGAAAATCTTGCACCATATATTCCATGCTAGACAAAAATGATTAACAAGTAATTAAAAAAATAAAAAAACTTAATTGTTCAAGTATCACAGTATACCTAACCTCAACATAAGATCTAAAATAATAAAAATTATATTCTCCAACATGATCTAAAGAATTATTCTTCCTCTTGATCTCAATCATTAGCACCACTTCCATTGGGAGGTGAAGATCATTCTCATTCAAACTACGAAAATCCTGAAAAATAATAAATAACAATAAGTATACATTCCATCAAAATTAAAAATTAAATCAAACTCACTAATGGCATTGTCAATTGAAGGACTACAAATTGTTCTTGCTAAGATAATATTCGGAAAATTAGTTGCATTTTGCACAGGTTTTTTTGAGATTGGTCTTACAAAGAAATAAAAAACTTAAGCTATTATTTCATAGCTCAGTTAATATAAGAGGGAGGAAGTATGCTTCAAATTATAGGGATCATGTAAAGGAACAGTGATTTGACTATTAGTTAGGCTTCATTTTTCTGTGTCATTATCTTTCTAAAAAGTTGAACCTGTCATAACTCGGAATTTGATTATCTACAATGTTTAGGTCAGTGATTGAGTTATAGACTAAAAAAGGAACGATGAGAAAACTGTTTCAAGAAATATAATTAGGGATAAAAGACTTCACAAGGAAATTTTACAATAATGGTACACTTTAAATTTCAGCATTAGAACTTACTGGAAACAAGATGATAAAGGAAAAGCATTGTTTTTTGTTGTTTGAAAAGAAGTGAAGTAGTGAACTATAAAAGCAAAAGGAAGAGAATAGTTTAAAAGAACTACAAGAAAGTTTAGGACGCTTACAATGTTGACATAGTCATAGTGAGTGAGTTTTTCCTTCTGTCTGAATCATGTGTTTGCACAATGACACTTAAAGTCGGCCCCATTGTAAACATTAGATGATCTGTTAAAATTATGTTAGACTGTCAATTTAACGAGTGTTTCAACAAAAAGGAAACAGCTGGGGTATTTTAAATGTAAATTTAGATACTTCATATTTCAAGTTGATGTCAAACCAAAATGACTAAATTACCTGAGATAGTGCAGTAGTTATGAAGTCTTCAAGTTGCTCTTGATTATTATAATGAAACAAAGTGGGATCTTCCTCCAATTTTAATGCATAAATGAAAAAAAAAAATGTAAATAGATAATAGGGAAAATAAATACATGGAGATATTGAAGAAAGATATCAATGTTCTACACTATTTCAGAACCTTTTTTGAGTTCGAAAAACTGATTTCTTTTACCTTTTCAATGAGATAAATTTGCATTTTATCTATTAAATCATGCCCGAATCGGGTTGGAGGATAACACAAACAATATCCAACTTCTTACATTATGCAAGAATCATGTGACCATCTCATGCTACCATACCAGTAATGTTATAAGAGAAAAATTAATTGCCAAATTGCCACCTTTCCCCATTAAAGGAAAAATCTAACCTCCCCAAGTAATCATATTTGTTTCCTTCTCACAAGTGATTCATTCATATAAGTCTGCTTAACATACGACAATCAAATCGGTTGAAGGAATATACAAAAGAATTCCAATCAGAAGGATCATAAAAAAATAGGATTATAGCAAATCAGAAAAGACTGATCAGAACATACAGTGTATCCTCAAAGCATCAGAACAAGCCCTAAGTGCAAAGAAAGTGGAAGGGAATTATTATTTAAAAAAATTCATTAACTATT